>CM069313.1:32225000-32860000 GCA_035609425.1 Epinephelus awoara
TCACCTGACCAACCAGGTATGTTCAGCTGGTGATGTCATCACACAGTGTCCTTGGCGGTCTCTGATGTAATGTGTCTGTATGTCTCAGAAACAGAGGACGTGTCTTCATTATGTGTCCCGGAGGACGTTCTCTCTGCTGGATTATCTCATGATCGCCATCCTCATGCCCATCCTGCTGCTCGGGTACTTCATCATGGTACGGACAGACAGACGTGTTTGTATTTGTGTTTTTGGTCATTTTGTGAGTGAAGTTTTCATTTTGAGTTTGTTTGCCAACGCCCGGTTAGAAAACATGTTAGCTTAGCTTGGTTGCTAATGTAAGAAAAATGCTCGACTTCAGCAAACATTGAAATGAAGAGACTCGGAGAACCATGGAGAAAAGTTACAGCCATGAGAAAAGTTACAGACATGATGCATTATCTGCCTCTACACTAACATGACAGTAAGTGTTAGCAGTTGATTCTAAGTGGTAGTTTGAACAGAACAATAATGAAATAAATGCTAATGGTGTGTTTGTGTCGTAGCTCCAGAAGCAGAGACAGAACGTGTCTCTGATGGAAGCCGTGCTGTGCAGCAACGTCAACATCGATGCCGTCGATTACGTGAGTCACAGCAACTGTTTACTCTGACTTTACATCCTGTCAACTTCCTGTCAGGGCTCTGTTTATAAGGTCAAACTCTGCCTCATGCTAACATACTTAGCCTCATGCTAATGTACTTAGCCTGGAGCTAACGTAATTAGCCTCATACTTATATACCTAGCGTTAGCCTCATGCTAATGTACTTAGCCTAATGCTAACCTACGAAGCCTCATATTTACATATGAGCTTCATGCAAAAGTACTTAGCCTCATGTTTAGCTTCATGCTAACATCCTCAGCCTCATGCTAACATTCTAAGGCTCATGCTAACTTACGAAGCCTCATGCTAATGTACAAGCCTCACACTTACATAGTTAGCTTCATCCTAAGGTAGTGAGGTTCATGTTTAGCCTCATGCTAATGTATTTAGCCCCATGCAAATGTACTTAGCTTCATGCTAACGTACTTAGCCTCTTGCTAACGTAATTATCTTCATGCTATTGCACTTAGCCTGAAGTGAATGTACTGTACCTCATATATGGCCACATGCAAAAATACTTACCCTCATGCTAATGCCCTTAGCCTGGAGCTAATGCAGTTAGCCTCATACTAACATATTTAGCTTTATATTAACATACTTAATATCATGTTATCATACTCAGCCTTGAGCTAATGCACTCACTCTCATTCTAATGTACTCACCCTAATGCTAACTCACTTAGCCTCATGCTAATATTCTTAGCCTCATGCTAATACAGGAGCTTGCAGCTTACAGACTAGTTCTGACGTAGAGATTAATTTGTAAATATATAACCTCCGCAAACTTCAACTTTTGTGTAGCTAACTGGCAGCGCTAACGTTAGCATGCTAATATCTGAAGAGTAATAATTGGAATAAATTTGACACATTTCACCTGAATCCTGGTAAATGATGTTTAATAATAAAGATTTTAATTAATTTACATTTCACTAAAGCAACACAACAAACTTCATATTATAAAAGGTTATGGTAATAAGTTAGCTGTTAGCTTAGCATGATCAGATACTTCCCTCTCATAGTTAACTGCATGAACAGGCCTCATAGTAACTGTGAATGTGTAGTGAGTGTGCAGACAGAAATAAATCTCATCCTACAGATTTGATCTTTGCAGCCTCTTAAACTTGTTTTCTTATCTTGATTGAGTGAATCTCTGGTTTCAACCTGGGTAGTTAGTTAGTTAGTTAGTGAGAAGCTCATGTTCAGTCCTGTATCTTATATCAGCATCAACTCAGTCTCACTGCTGAGATGAAAACTGGTGTTACTGGATAGTTGGACGTATTAACACGCCCTCACTGACTGATACACTTTGAAAACTTTTTAATTTTTCCACAAAAAACTCAACAAGCCAGGACAGATTTCTGAGCGTGAGTCAGGAGCAAAACCTGCCGACCAGACAGGAAGTGAACTCTGTTGAATAAAGTTAAAGACAGTTTGGACAAACTTCGGTGAAGACGACTCCTGAATATGTCAGATAACATGTGAACTCTCAGTTCAGCTCGTGTGCTGTGAATTAAAAAATCTGTCATTGGTGGAGCTCTGATACGAGTCACCATGGCAACAGGTCAGTAAAAGGCAGAGCCTCCATATTAATCTGGTGGACGCAGAGATATTAGTGCATGTATATTCAGACTGTGCATGTTTATCCAAAAAAAGAAAAGGGAGTCTGAGTCAGAGCGGGAAAAGTGTCAGTAAATGAACATAATAGGTTTATTCAGTGTTATGTGTTACATCATCACAGCAGACATCACATTTGAAATATAATATTACAACTTCAGTCTGACAGAGACAAAACACAGGGGCCAGAAACTGAACGTGATGTGTGTGTTTCCTGTGCAGAAAGGAAACACTGCTCTTCATTACGTCTGTCAGAGGAAGAGTCATCGTCTGGTCCCTCTGCTGCTGGAGAAAAACGCTGACACCAACATCCAAAATAACGTACGTACACAAACGCACCACAACACCAATCAGGGTCCTGATGAGACGTCTGACGCTCTGCTGCTGCTGCTTCTGCCTCTTCTTCTTCTTCTTCTACTGCCTCTTCTTCTTCTTCCACAGGACGGAGAGACACCGCTGGACATCGCCACCAGGCTGAGGTTCAAGAAGATTGTCAACATGCTGAGGAAGACACAGTGACAGACAGACAGACAGACAGGAGGACATTTAATCTGTAACTGAGTCTCAGTGTTGTGTGAAAAAAATCATTCATTGCAGGAAGAAAACATTTTGACTTGTCTCGACCGTTAATTCAGAGTTCGATCCTTCAGCAGGAAACTTCAAACTGCTCTTATGATGAAAAACATTTTTATTTTGACTAAATTACCAAAAACGAACTGAAGTTTGGCGTTCAGTTATCTGAGTTAATAAGAAGGAAGTTCTTTAACTGAAGCTGGTGGAAAATATTTACCTTCTCCAAAGTTAGGGACTGTTCTTTACTTACGAGGGAGGAGAGGGAGGTGCAGAAAGGTGGAGGCAGGTCTCAGGTTGGCAAGACATGTTTTCTTTTAAAAACATGTTTAATTTTTTTTTCTTTAAACTTTATTTTGCATCTTTTGTTTTTTTTTCTTGAAAAGTTTTGGGAAAGTTGTTTTGTTTTTTCTTAAAGTTTTGGATTTTTTAAAAAAAAATGAAAACATGCCTTCCAAAACCACCTCAACCCAACCCATTTTTTTGTTGTTGGAATTGTTTTTGTTTGTTCTTTTTATTATTATTTTGTATTTTTTAAGCACTTGGGGAGGGACATATGTTTTTTATTTTAGCTCAGAGGAGTGGCATACATATTTAAATGTCTGTAGTTTGTATTTATTTCACTGCTGATTTTTACAGAAAACATGCTGTTGTGCGGTTTGCAGACATGTTTTCTGTAAAAATCACCAAAATTACACCATGAAACACAACCAGAAACTGTACAAACAGAAATTATTGTTGGATTTTCAAATTTCTGACGGTCCTTGGACACATCATGTGTGACGCTTCTGTCAGAATAAAAACAGCCACCCCTCCTCTGATAATACAGAACAGTCCCTAATGATTTTTTGCCTCGCTGTAAGACAGTAAAGCTTTTCGGACTCAGTTAAAAACAGACAGAACTTAAGCAGATGGAGATTTTTGTAAAATCGTCTTCAGTTTATTGTTACAGGACGTTTTTAATGTGATAAGATGTTTCTGATGTTTTTTTTCCTTTCATTTAAAGTGAATTCTGACTGTTATTGAATCCATCTGTCTCTCTGGTTTTGTTTAACTGTTCATGGTCAAACATCGACAGTGAGCTAACTCTGTTAGCCTAGCTTAGCACAAAGACTGGAATAACAATAAAATATCCTCATTTCTTTTTTCAGATAAATCACTAAATAAAAGCAGTAAAACTGTCAGGAGAAGAAAAAGACGAGTAGAAACAGTCTGTAGATAAAAGTGTAACATACAGATCATCTTATACATTTCAAATTCTGCTTTTCTGTATTTCAAAATAAACATGGTTATTAATGAAACGTAAACACTGTGTCATTGTTTCTCAGATTTATTAGACAGTTTCATCAAGAACTGGTTCATATTTAGCAAAAATACAACAGAATAAAATATGTTGCTGAAATTATTTTAAAGCCATTATCTAAATAAAAGTTTAGCCCCACCCACGACAATTCAAACCACATGATTGGACATTGCGTCCCCCCCAACATTGATTGACAGGTCCTTTAACTAATACTTAACACGTATTTAAAATGTTAGAAACGTTTTTAGATGCTAACATGCTAACATCAACATGGGCTGAGGTTGGATACTAACGTTAGCACTTTGTTGTATTTTTTTAACCATGCTTTGAGCTGCAGTTCCATCTGACGTCCACCAGATGGTGCTGTGATCACTATGTGTTGAATGAGAAAACCTCTGACATCTCTCTACAAAAACAAAGTTCAGCTTTCAGCAGATTCACTGAGCTTCTTCACGCATCTGTCTGACAGGATTTTCACAATAAAAGTTCTGTTAATTACAAACTGAAGAAAAAAAAATCATACACAGGTTTGGTTAGCATTAAAAAAACAACACGTTGGACATAGAAACAAATACACAGGTTTTTATACAGAGTAAAACACAAAATAAAACACAGATATAAACACATGTGACTATGTTCCAGCTGGTCACATGAAGGATTGATAAAAAATTAAACAGTTTGGACTTGTTGAAATAAAATCTGACATAAAATCAAGGATGTTCATCGGAATGTTGTTTTTAGGTGCATTCATGAGCAGCAGGTCACAGGACGGACTGTTTCAACAGATGAACTCCTCAAACACACCGACTGCTAACATGCTAACAATGATAATGCTAACAGTGACAATGCTAACAGATATAATGCTAACTTGCTGATGGTTAGCATGCTAACATTAGCTAATAAGCAGTAAACACAAAGTACAGCTGAGGCTGACGGGATGTCTTCAGTCTTCAGTGGTGGAAAGTACTAGTTCAGTAGTTCATTAGTTCAGTCCACATTTCAGAGGGAAATATTAGACTTTTATCACATTAGTTGCCTGATAGTTACTTTTTATATTAAAAAAACCCGGATATGATGCAGAACTATAATAATAATCCACCTACTGGTAGATAAAATATCTGAAACTGTCTCCATGTTGATGAAGTACAAGTTAAAATGTGCTGATTGGTGAAAACCTAATAAAATATCATAATCTATAATTAAGGAAACATTCTGCACAGTAAGTATTTTTATGTGTTATACAAAATTCAGGCCAATAAAGCTTATTTGAGTTTAAAACAGATCTCATTTTTACTTTTAGTTTGAAATTTGAGTACAGTAAAAACAAACAGTGTGATGTGGCTGGAAGGTGTTTAAATACACACACACACACACACACACACACACACACACACACACACACACACACAGTCTACAGTCCTCATTAAAACCTGGAGAACACCTGCTCGTGTACAGTACTGCGATCCTCAGACTGTGGTCCCCTGACTGTAGCACAGACGTGTACATCATCACAGTGTCAGCATAGCGCCCTCTACTGGTGTTCCTGCATCAGCTTCAGGATGAAGGGAAACATCTGCTCAGGAGCGTCCAGACCCCAAATAAAATCCAGGTGATCCCAGTGTTCGATGTGCCGATGGAAGACCAGGTTAGACACCTGACGACGGATGGACAGACAAACAGGTACGTTAATCACTTAATAACTGATGTCCTAAATTTTTAGAAGTTATAGTATATAGATAGTGAAAGGTTTCTTAAAAGGTCTTTGTCATTAAATTTGGGTGTGAATTAGAAAACATGGATTTTAATCAGATGACGTTTTGAGGACTGAGACGTAAATAATGTGATTAACAGTGTTCAGGCTGTGTGTTCCTCTCACTGCAGTATTTCTGTGTAATTTACAGATGATTTACAGAGACGTGAAATCAGCAGACTTGTTGATTTCTGTCTTTATTTTCAGCTGTTACACTCGATGATGTCACTGATGTACGCCAGGTGCTGCTGTGATCTCATAGGATCAGAGGACTCACCTGTGTGAGGAGGATGGCTATATCTTTGGGGTCCGCCAGTGTATCCCGTCCCCCCGAAAACAGAGCGGTGGGAACCTTCATGTCTGGGACGTTGTACTCAGGGGGTGTGGACTGAGGACGGGACACGTGGACAGGAAGGACACAGAGACATCAGGAAGTAAGATCAGTGTTTATGTAGTTAAGTCAACCTACAGCACCTGAACTTCATCTCTACAAACTGAGACTGAGTTTAAAGGGATTCAATCTCAGGAAGTGCAGGTGGAGTCTCACCTGGTTGTAGTGTTTCATGTTTCCTGTATATCCAAAGTCAAAAGCCATCAGCTTTCCTGTGTGAACAGCCTGGAAACAATCAGACATTTAGAGTCCTGGGAATGGAGGATTGCAACAAGGGTCCCCACACGTACAGACAGACAGAAGTGTGTGTGTGTGTGTGTGTGTGTGTGTGTCTATTACCTGGGACCAGTGGATCATGTTCTGGACTGACGTCCCAGCAGGACAGTGTTCAGTGTAGACCGGAGTCCGAGTCTGGAAACAAACGACTCAGTCAGAGGAAACACTGAAGCCACTCCTCAAACGTCCCCTCCCCCTCCTGAATAACCAACAGTCAAACATCACGCCGTCTGACGGCACTCAGTACGAACCATGTTGAGGTTTTCTCGGTCGAAGCCACACAGGACGAAGAACAGGTTCCCACACAACTCGTTGAGCAGCTGCTTCGCACACACGTGTTCTGAAAACCACTCGATCATGTGACTCTGAGGCAGGAAGTCCTGCCTACCAAACACGTCCTGCGGGAGATCAGTCAATCAATTAATCAATCATCAATCTGTCAATCAATCAGCCACACTCGTGTTATGTGATTATAACTCGTTAGCAGGTCATGTGATTGTAACTCGTTAGGTCATGTGACTGCAACTCGTTAGGTCATGTGATTATAACTCGTTAGCAGGTCATGTGATTGTAACTCGTTAGGTCATGTGATTATAACTTGTTAGCAGGTCATGTGATAACTTGTTAGCAGGTCATGGGGTAACTTGTTAGCAGGTCATGTGATAACTTGTTAGCAGGTCATGTGATAACTTGTTAGCAGGTCATGGGGTAACTTGTTAGCAGGTCATGTGATAACTTGTTAGCAGGTCATGGGGTAACTTGTTAGCAGGTCATGTGATAACTTGTTAGCAGGTCATGGGGTAACTTGTTAGCAGGTCATGTGATAACTTGTTAGCAGGTCATGTGATAACTTGTTAGCAGGTCATGGGGTAACTTGTTAGCAGGTCATGTGATAACTTGTTAGCAGGTCATGGGGTAACTTGTTAGCAGGTCATGTGATAACTTGTTAGCAGGTCATGGGGTAACTTGTTAGCAGGTCATGTGATAACTTGTTAGCAGGTCATGTGATCGCGGCTCGTTAGCAGACTTGTTACCCAGATGAGGAACTCTGGCAGGAAGGTCAGTTTGGTCATGGCGCTCTTGGTGAAGGAGGCGGTTGCTACGGGAGCCAAACCAAAGAACATCTTGATCTTACTGGCCAGTTCTGGCAGCGTGGAGAACGCTATGAATGCTGGGAAAAAAGGGACAGAGAGGCGTGTCAGAGTGATGTCATCACAGACTCAATCTGTTAATGAATTAATGATCCTGATGGTTTGATGATGTCCTGATGAACTTCAGCTGGGTTAAACTTTGATTTATTAAATACAGCCGACATGAAGAGAGAGAGTGTGTGTGTGTGCGCATGCGTGTGTGTGTGTTACCTATAGTTGTCCCTTGAGAGTGTCCGATGTAATAAATCTGTTCCTGACTCGTCACCTTCAGGACGTAGTTTACAACAGCAGGAAGATCCTTCAGAGCCATCTCATCATAACTACACACACACACACACACACACACACACACACACACACACACACACACACACACACACACATTTATTACCTCCAGTACAGAGTCAGTCAGGTGTTGAGGTGTTGTGATGTTGTTCAGGTGTTTGTACCTGAACCTCCAGAAGTCGTCCTGGTCAGGTGTGAGTGTGCGGTGTTTCCTGGACCAGGTGTTTCCTCGGCTGTTTCCGATCCAGACATCGTAGCCGGCATCGGCAAGCACGTAGCCCAGACTGGAGTTTGGCAGGTTGGTGATCCAGTTACTGCCCGCCGCCAGGAGGCCGTGCTGCAGGAACACCGCCGGCCGAGAACCTATACGCACGCGCACACACACACACACAAACTTTGACAGAGTGTAAACAGTGACGTGAAAGTCTTATGCCAATGTTTTAGCTAGTTAAGATTTAATGTGTGTGTATTAGTACCTGATACATAGTGAGGACCACAATCAGATTTCAGCCACAGTGTGAGGACATTTTTGTAAAGTGAGGACATTTCGATGTGTTTACAGATTCATACGTGGTTTCAAGGTTCAGGTAAGGATCAGGTTTAGGTCAGGATAAGGGGCCTGGGAACACTTTATGTCCATCAAAGTCCTTACAAAGACAGTATAAGAATGTGTGTGTGTGTGTGTGTGTGTGTGTGACCTTCAGTGTGTTTGCGTCCCTGTGGGATCCTGTTGAGAGTCAGGATGTACCCGTCCTCTGTCAGCACCTCGTGTTCTTCTGCAGGATAACCCCAGTACCTGATGATCTCCGACTGAACACACGCACACGCACACGCACACGCACACACACACACACACACACACACATATGAGGACCTTGCTGAGGGTCCAGACTTCAGTCTCACTTCCTCCCATTAATCCAAGCAGTTTTGTAATCAGACCACATGAAGAGAACTCGTGTCTGTGAGGCAGAACTGAGGGCTAAAAATACCCACCCTGCTGACTGACAGGAGGGTTAAAGTGGGCGGCGAGAACATGACCATGTGACCTGTGTTAGTTAATCTCAGCAGCAGAGTTCAACTGGTAATTTTTTCTCGGACATGTTCTGCAGTACGAGTATAAATACTTGAGTAAACTCAGAGTACTTCAAATTATATTTGACCTCCTGTGACCCCGCGTCCTCATATGATGACATCACATCCTGGGTCTGCTGCACCTCATACTTCATCCTGCTGAACTCAGACCTGTTGTCCTCGATCATGGACACTGTTTGTGTCATCTACTGACAGTGAGACTGCAACACACTGATCCATGTAAAGACAAGATGGCTGCCGTCTCTGCCGAGTCAGTCTGCAGCTGATCCTGAGACAGACGTGGACGAGGTCCAAAACCTGATCAGATGTTATGGTTCAAACTTTATTTAGGATTACTAATGTTTGTAGTTTGATCTGACGACACGTGAGACCAGTTTATCAACACGAACAAGATGGTGCTGATCGGGAAGGACTCGTACTAAAACACAGCGACGTACCACAAAAACAGAGACGAAGAAGAAGAGGAAGATGAAGGAAGACAGGGAGGAAGAGAAGAGTTCAAACAGAATGATGCATTCATTTCTCTGTGTAAATGTGTGTACTCACGATGTTCATGTGCACTTCAGGGTCCAGCTTGTGGTGCAGTTTAACGGAGCGTCGCTGGACGTCAGAGACCCTGACAGCAGATGGTCCGGCGTGGACGAGACCGGAGAGGGCCAGCACACACACTGCAACACACAACATCATATGTCTGACACACACACACACACACACACACACACACACACACACACACACACACACACACACACGTTATGATGCTGTAACCTCCCTCTCACTTCAGTCACATGATTGACACAAGTTTGATTTTAAAGGGAACAGTCAGATTTATTATGGAGTTTGGTGTGTGTGTGTGTGTGTGTGTGTGTGTGTGTGTGTGTGTGATGGAGGAGGGTGAGGTCAGTCAGGGTATCTCACAGGAACAACAGTCTTTTAACGGACTTTGATCAGCTGATATCAGCTCCGTGTTCTCTATTTGATCAGTGACGACTCAGAGAGACGTGAGGTCAGAGGTCAGAGAGACGATTCACGAGCTGACGAACAGTGTGTGTTCATCTTTATATCCACACTGCTGATGATTATTAATTGATTATTTGACCTCTCACTGTGTGACTGTTAAACCACTGATAGTAAACTCTACTTCCTGTTTCTCCTGAGGTGAAGGAGGAAGTCTGATCCTCTTCACGTGTTTTCTTTCACAACGTCCTGCTGACGAGTTCTGACTCGAGCGCCACAGCAGTTGAAACACACGTTACAGATCACGTGACCTCACTCAAGAACAGCTGAGTCAGTGCAGATGTTCAGTGTGCAGCTGTTTGTTAAGTGAGGAGTCGCAGCAGCAGAGACTCTGTTTACTGTGTGTGAAGTTCACTGATACTGTGATGATGATGATGATGATGATGAAGTGATGTGGGTCATGTGAGGGTGATAAATGAAAGGAGCTGTTGAGTTTGTGCGGAGCCTCAGGAGACTCTGTGGCGTCTGTCATCATGGTTATCATGGAGCTGTGACGAAGCTTTAATAGTCAGAGATCCTTTCACTGATTGTTTTCAGCTCTCGTCAATAATTTCTCACGGCGTCACTCGATGATGTCACTATGTTACAGCCTGTTATAAAGCTGATGTTACAGCCTGGTTTCTGTCTCCTCAAAGTTTCTTTTCAGCCTGTTTTTAAAGTTAATCTGTGCCAAACTTACATCTGATTCCCTGTCTTCTAAAATCTAAATCTTTTATGTCCGGTTTTCTGTTTGTTTGTCTTCAGGTCATCAGACCTGGTGTAACTCTGAGGTTGAGACCTGGTGTAACTCTGACGTTGAGACCTGGCGTAACTCTGACGTTGAGACCTGGTGTAACTCTGAGGTTGAGACCTGGTGTTACTCTGACGTTGAGAGTTGGTGTAACTCTGACGTTGAGACCTGGTGTAACTCTGACGTTGAGACCTGGTGTAACTCTGATGTTGAGACCTGGTGTAACTCTGAGGTTGAGACCTGGTGTTACTCTGACGTTGAGAGTTGGTGTAACTCTGACGTTGAGACCTGGTGTAACTCTGATGTTGAGACCTGGCGTAACTCTGACGTTGAGACCTGGTGTTACTCTGACGTTGAGAGTTGGTGTTACTCTGACGTTGAGACCTGGTGTAACTCTGACGTTGAGACCTGGCGTAACTCTGACGTTGAGACCTGGTGTTACTCTGACGTTGAGAGTTGGTGTTACTCTGATGTTGAGACCTGGTGTAACTCTGAGGTTGAGACCTGGTGTAACTCTGACGTTGAGACCTGGTGTTACTCTGACGTTGAGACCTGGTGTAACTCTGACCTTCAGACCTGGTGTAAAGGCCCATTTATGCTCAACGTTAAATACGGATCCGGATACGGACGGAGCCTTCTATCCGTGCTCCACATTCATTTCGTCCGTATTTCTGCACGTTTCCATAAAGCTTACAGATACGGGCCAAACGGAACAGTACCACCGGAAACCGTGGGGGCAGTGTTGCTGTCACTACCCGATACGTAGCTCTAGTGAGACACGGAAAAGAAATAACAATTCAATTTCTCTCATCGGCAGTACTAGAGAAAAGAATTCTCTGTCCTCCAGTCGCGACGTATTTAACGGCCTCACCGACCACCGCCTCCTACAACGCTGCCTCTGTTTTTGTCTTTTATGCAAGAGGTACATTATCAATATCTCCTCCACAGTCGCCATGTTTGTTTTTGAGTTTGTTGTTGTCATAAACTTTTGACGCTGGGCTGCCTCCTGGTGGATATATTGGTTAACATCCATGCCAACGTAAAGGATGCATGGAAGTATGTGGGCAGTGACGGTAACATTGTTTGAAACAGGCGTATACATTTTTCTACGTAAAGGGAGCATAAATGAGCCTTAACTCTGACCTTCAGACCTGGTTTAAACCTCTGTGCCAATGTTACGTCTGATTCTATACCTGTTGTCCTCCTGTCATAAACCTGACGTTCAGTCTGTTCTTAAAAGCCAGTTAGTCAGTGTTCAGGCATCATGTGACCCGGCTATAAGTTGATATTTGGTTGAATTTAGGTTGTGGCATCAGGACATCGCCTGATGCCAATGACAGTTTAACGTAGACAACAGATGACAGATGACGCTAATTTTGTGTAACCTGTGTTACTGAGTCACCAAAATCAACCGTCTTCTAAACATCTCGTGTCGTCAGTTTGACAGAGAATAACGACGTTTAGTCGACAGCTGTGAAGAACAAAACCCAACATCTGCACAACGTTAAATTCTAACATCGTTATCACAGTTGCAGTGATAAAAAAGTTAACAGTTATCACACTGTGAACATTTGTTATCTACGATTAGGGCTGGGTGACATGAGCAAAATCTCATATCCCGATAACGCTACCTATCCCGATATAGCACATTTGAATCCAATAAAATAAAAAGTTGTCCCATGAGGGAGTACAAAAATGTTACTAGGACGAGGGGAGGACATGTGTCCTCGTTTGTTAACATTACGATGAGTTGGGCAACTGACTCATTTTAAAGAAGATGAGAGAAAAGGAGAGAGAGAGAGCGAGGAACTGTGGTCGAGCAAGCTAGAGAGCGAGTGAAGAGAGGGAGCGCTGGTAGGAGACAGCTGGTGAATCAGATCAATTAAACGTCCAAATGAGGAAAAATATTGCCGTAAAAAGTGTAATTTGCGTCACAACGATATAAACGATAGAGCAAATATATGAAACGATACACATTTTCTCTCGTCACATGATATATACATATATCGTCATATCGCACAGCCCTATCTACGATATTAAAAAAAAAAAGCAACTGGACGTGGAATCTCTCCTTTATTGGAGTTATTATCTATTTTCTGAGAGACTTTTTACACAAACTTTCATCAACAAAACGTTTCAGTTAAAGTAATACAACATTTGTTTGACCAACAATAATCCTTCTGTTTCCTGTGAGAATAATTCTGACTGATAATAAGATTAATTCTGTGATACTGTCACATTTTCTCAGACGGTTAAAACCATCGCCATCAGACATCTAAATTATCATCGACCAGATTTTCATTCCAAACAAAAGTTAGCATCTGTCCAAGGTTAAGAGTCTTTCTGACGTCATGTTAGTGTCTGCTGTGCGCTGGGTTTAATCCTCAAACTGTCTCCAGCCTGTTTGAACCTCTTCTGTGCCCCGCAGCCTCCTTTCTGGCTGTTTTTCAGGTTACATCAAGTTTCTACCTGATTTTATACCTGTTTGTTTCTCCTGTTATAAACCGGATGTGTCCACCTGTTTGCAGTTTGATTTAAACTGTCAGAAGTTTCTCTTTTAAACTCTGTTTGTGCTAATTTCACAACATTCTCCTCCTGTTTGCAGCCTGTTGTTGGAGCTTCTGTCTCTGACCATCAGTAACATGTTGAACACATTCAGTATCTGTTAATCAATCAGTAATGACTCGGTAATAACGTATGAGTAATCAAAGCAGCGTCATTGAGTCTCAATAATAATCAGGTAATAATGATCAATACTGACTAATCGATCACTCACCTGTCCGCTGCTCTGCCCGCTGCTCTGCAAACTGCTCTCTGTTCACATGACTATTTATTACAGCGGCCGGAACAAACCGGCGGTGACGACAGAGGAAGTACCTCTCTGTGATTGGTCAGAAATAAAAACGCTCGGGCTTTTTCCGGTTTGATCGATCACCAAAGGTTTCTGATCGATTTTCCTCTCAATACAGAATCAATAGATAGCGGAAGCATCAACTCCACCAATGACCCTAAACAGGAAAAAAAACCCGCATACAAACCGGAAACAGAACTAAAAAAAGATAAATCAGCTGATTTGGTTAAAAAGCTGAAACCTGATTATTAAAATAAAAAAACAGGAAACACGATGAAATGAATCAGAGTGAAAATACTAATCACCAGAAAACAAATAAACAGTAAAACATTTTGTTAATTTAGGATTCAAATCAAGTTCAGCGCCCTTTCAGAATAAAAGTACAGCCTGTTATATATTATCTGTAAACACACTGTAGATATTAAATAATGTGTCTATATGAACACATATCGATCTAATATCATTTTTCACCATTAAAATATCATTTTTCAATTCTGGAACAAAATTATTGTTATTTTTGTTTGTTACATTTTTAATAATTTCTATGTTCATGTTTCTTATATCTGTTATTTTTTAAAAAGTGTGATGCTCAAACCTGATTATCTTAAATGAGTTTTGATCCGTTTTGTTTTTTTATTTCACAGTGTTTATGTGTCTCAGCCTGTTTTGTGCTTTTATTTGTTTACTCTGTTTTTACCTTGACGATGTTCCGTAGAACTATGTGTAATTGTGTTTTGAAAAGTTCTCCATCAATAAAGGTTATTATTATTTTTATTATTATCATTATTATCATTTCTAGAAATATTTAATCTCGTAATATGAGACAGGTGAACAATATGAGTCCATGACCCTCCCTCCACCATAAATGAGTTTTTAGATTTTTGAAAGTTCAAATTTTTAAAAGTCTCAGTTTTTCACTCTTGATGTATAAACTTTTTATTTTTGGACACATTTTAAATGAGACGTAGAATAAAGTGATTCTGATGAAGCATCACTGTTTTAAGATCAGATTTGTTGTCACAGGTTCTGGCTGATAAATGGGATCATTTTTGTGATTTTTAAAGAGAGGAGTTCTTTAAAAATCACCCAAAAAGAGAGAAAGAAAGAAAAATTAAATCAATTTTAGAAAATTAAAACAATGATAAAAATATAGATTTTTTTTTTAAAGCCAACTTTCTTTCCAAAGACAGTGTGTATTTGGGATGCATGTTTATTGTTATTGTTATTATTATTATTATTGTTATTATCATTTTTAATTCAATTTTGCAATGTGCTTCAGAGAACAATATAAATTATAATGAAAGACGGAATAAAGAGTTTTTACTTTAAAGTTTGTGTGAAATAAAATCACATATCAAATGTTTTCCTCTTTGTATACACAAAGAAACAATAAGTAAAAGAAAGTATTTTTCTCTTCCTGATATTTTCAGAAACAATGAGACATTTATTGTGAAAACCTCAGGCGGATGTGTGGTGCTTCTCCCGGGTAACTTGACACGGGTCTGAACCGGGATAGTTCATGTTTGACCATCATATTTCAGCTGTTTTGTAACGCGGGCTGGAGGCGGGTTTAACTCTGCTGCTCTGTTACCGAAGGCCCGTTACGACCCCGGTTACAGTGTCGCTGTCCGGTCAGCACGGCTCCGGTCAGCACGGTTCCGGTTAGCACGGTTCCGGTTCAGGGCTAAATCATGTCCCGGGTTCTGATAGTCGGAGCGGGTCTGACAGGCAGCGTGTGCGCATGTCTGCTGAGGAGAGAGCTGCAGAACAAAGTTCAAATCGTGGTGTGGGACAAAGCGAGAGGCTCAGGTGAGTCTGCTGCCAGATCCCCATTCAGAAATCTGACTAATTATATTTACGGCCTCACAGCGTCACACAGGTACACTGCAGAACAGGGCTGAAGACAGTTTCTACACCTGTAGGGTCTACTCTTTAATTCGGCTCTAAAGTGATTCATAAAAATTATTTGAATTGGAAAAAAATCTTGGCATGAAATTAAATGGACACTGGTCCAAACCCCAGCATGATGAGGCACATGTTCAGTGTGCAGCTGTTGATCTGTTGATCTTCAATCAAAAATCTGGCTATTTTATATCTTCGGCCTCACAGCTGCACAGAGTCACACTGCAGGACAGACTGAAGGTGATTCCAGTATCAACAGACTCTCCTCATATATTCGGCTCCACTGTGATGTGTACAGCTGACTTTAATACAATAGAACTTTAACTTTTTATAGATTGTAGTCTGTTGCTCACCTGCAGCCCTGAAAGCAAGTGAGTGTAGAAATCAGAGGTGGGAACAACTTTTACATTTAAAAAGAGTCAGATTTATCATGGACTTTGGTGCAGAGAACATGACAGGAGACACCAGGAAACCACAGACAACTGAAGCTGTCTCTGTCTCTCAGGTGGCAGGATGTCCACCACTCGTCCTTCAGACCCCTCATCTCACTTTGCTGATCTTGGAGCTCAGTACATCACCGCCACAGCTGCCTACGCTAAGTCACACCACAGGTACAACACACACCTGTCTGCAACACGTAAGACCCACCTTTTACAGACACGTCACCCAAAACTACAAAAGAAATTATATTTATTTATTTGACAAACGTGTTCACAGTTTTTATTGACACTTAAACAGAATAAAATCAGCTGATGTAATCAACACAATAATCACCTGTAACATTTTTGATAGCTGATGAATCCTTGATTATATGTTGGACAGACAGAAGACATTTAAAGACATCACTCAAAGTTTTAGGAAATGAATCAATCATCAGTAAAAAGAGTCTTTTAGTCTGTACTCAGAGCTGCTGTCTGCTGGCTCACTGTGTGTCTGTTAGTCTGTACTCAGAGCTGCTGTCTGCTGGCTCACTGTGTGTCTGTTAGTCTGTACTCAGAGCTGCTGTCTGCTGGCTCACTGTGTGTCTGTTAGTCTGTACTCAGAGCTGCTGTCTGCTGGAGTCCTGAAGCCTCTCAACGCTCAGATTGAAGGACTGAAGCACAAAGATGGCAGCAAGGACTACATGACACCACTGGGCATGTCCAGTATAGTCAAGCACTTCCTGTCTGAGTCAGGTATGCACCAGTACCTATCTTCTGTCCAACTCCCTCTTTCTGTCTCTTCCTGTCTTTCTCTCTTTCACCGTACTTCCATCTCTTTGTGTCAGGAGCAGATCTGTTCTTTGAGTGTCATGTGACTGGCCTGTACCGCCGTGGTGCATCATGGGAGGTCCAGAAGAAGGCAGGAGGCAGCGAGATGTTTGACGCCGTCGTCCTGACGATGCCGGTCCCTCAGATCCTGCAGCTGGAGGGAGACGTGGGACAAAGTAAGACACAGACAGTTATACGTCTGTTAACGTCGGTTGTAGCTTCTCAGTCGTGTTACTGATGCATTCAAATCTGAAGAACATAACTTTGGTCTGGGTGTGGAAGCTTTAGTCTTGAAATGCTATCTTCCCCGTCCTTCTACCTGACGTAGGCTCCTGTACGATGTCGCTGATGTCTTCATATTAAACCACAAACTGCTGAGAGTCACACAGTAACAAACAGAAGTGCAGCAGCAAGCGGCTTCTGTTCGCCACAGCGAGCAGGTTTTTGTCTTCACGAGTCTTAAGTCACTTCAGCTTCTTTATTTCTGTCTGAAGACGGAGTGAGAGCGATCACAAACGTGTCCCACCGCCACCGTGAACGCAGCAGTTCAGTAAGAGCAAATAAAATCCCTCCACTCGGCCCTCTTTGATCAGAACATAAGGAAACTTGATCTGCACGTTCAGATGTTTCTACCTGATGTTTCCACTGAGTTTAATCAGGACTGTTCAAAGGAAACTCCAGATATAGTCAATCTCCTGTTAAGCCTCGCCCATGGTGAGGTTTTTTTCCCTTCCATAAATGGCGGCCATGTTTTTTTGACTGTTTTTTGCTCATTTATAATAGAAAGTTGTATAAACATCCAAAGATGCTGTGTGCCATGTTTCCTGTTGATAAACTTAAAATTCATCAGGTTCTATTCATGTGACTGTTTTTGAAACAATTCAAAATGGCGGAAAATCCAGTGGGCGGAGCCTAACGGTCCTAGACGCATTTTGTGGTGCGTTCATTTTATACTCGGAGGTCGGAAATTCACAGATCCCAGTCGGAAGTTTAAACTCGAATGCACCCTGAGATCGGATTTCCAACTTGGAAACTGGGAGCAACCGCATCAACCCCATATTATGAAGCTGTCTGTACTTTGAAAGTGCAGGGCAACAAAGGCTTTTTTGCAGGCATCCATGTTTTTTTTCCGACTTGTCCACCGTTGTCAACTAGAATGCAAAACCTGTTGTCAACTCAAGGTGACGTCATTCCCACTTCTGACTACTGACCTCCGAGTACAAAATGAACACACCGTTATGGTGTGAGGGGCGTGGCCTTTCCAATATTGGCCTTAATTGGCCACCGTGGCTGTTTGGCGTAATTTTTGTTAGGTATGTTCAGAAAACCGCTCCAGACGTCTCCGGTGAGTTTCATCAGGATTGGTCATCTGGAGTTATGAGTTAAAATGTAATAGGTCACGCTCACTTTCAGAAATTGATATGGCACTTCAAATTCTGGTTAATCTCAGCCTCGGAGCACGCCGACCAAATTTGGTGAATTTTGAGGAACATAGTTTTGGTATTTTTGGCGCCCCCTATGGGTCTGACCCAAAATGATTTGGTCAACCTCTTCCGAGCCCCGTTCTGAATATATTTATCAAAACTTGTGATGATTTAATACTTTGTTAATGAGTTTTGTGCTAAGCCCCGCCCCCTGCAAACGTTTATTTGTTTTGGACCAGTTTGACTCGTTTGTAGTAACAAGTCGTATTTTCATCCTCAGACGGTGTAAGTTAATTTCAGTGTTGATAAACTAAAAATTCATCAAGTTCTGTTAATGTAACTGTTTAAATCCAACCCAGTGGGCGGAGCTTAATGGTCCATGAGGCTGTTTTGTAGAACACGCAGAAGGCCAAAGGTCATGTCAGTCGGACGTGTGGTGTGAGGGGGATCTCCTCTCAGACCTGGATCAGGGCATAGTGAGCTCCTGGACAGTCTGTGGGGGGACTTGGCGGCATTGGATGCACCGATACATAACGTCCCATAGGTGCTCAGCTGCATTTAGATCAGGGGAACGAGAGGACCAGTCAGTGGCCCAAACCACTCCCACTTCACTACCGAGTGTCACTCCAAATCAAGTTACACTCGCAGCTGCGGAGGGCACTCCTGATTAAGGGGGAGTGTATAAAAGAGAAGCCAAACCATGGGACGCCCTCGCCACTCTACTGGAACAAGGAAGCAGATGTAACCATGGATACCGACAGACTCTTAATGAGAGCAAAACAGAGCAACAGGCTATTAAAAAAAACATTTAAATATGAATTAAAATGAGTTAGATTAAAATAAACTTGAACAAGTCAGATAAGAGTTGCAGTGCAGTGTAATCAGAGTAATTAACTTGTTCATATTTTCTAGACACAGTTCACACATTCACTGACGGTTAAAAAAAAAGGGACACACAGGACACGATTAATTGTTAATAAAACACAGATGATTGATCAGCTCAGTGTTGAAAGGAGGAACATTAATAAATATTATGTTACACTGACACGAGACAGGTGCTCAGTGTGACCACAGGGGGGCAGCAGCGTCTCACTGTAAACACTCTGCTGTTGCTCTTTATTGATTGTTATCAGTTATTGATCAGTGTTGATCAGATGTGTTTATTTGTCAAAGATGGACACATGAAAAATGTTTGTTTTTATTTAGATGTTTAAAAACTGATCTGAGAACCGAAACACTGCTGCTTTTATTTTGACGAGACCAGGCTGCTTCCTGTCTCTGTCTCTCTCTGTCTCTGTCTCACACACACACACACACACACACACACACACACACACACACACACACACACACACACACACACACACACACGCACACAAGTGATCAACACACTTCCTCTGATGGTAAATCTCTTCCTGCTCTCTGATTGGTCGATGGTTAAACACACTTTTAATAAAAGCTGCAGAATGTTCTGTGTGTGTGTGTGTGTGTGTATGTGTGTGTGTATGTGTGTGTAGTCGGGCTGCAGACGACAGCTCCTCCTCTTGTGTGTGTGTGTGTGTGTGTGTGTCCAGATGATGAGGATGATGTCATCTTCAGCTCATCTGATTGGCTGAGAGGGGACAGCGCCCATTTCCTCCCTGCTCTCACACACACACTCTCTCTCAGGTTATTATTAGATGCACAGTGTGTGTGTGTGTGTGTGTGTGTGTGTGTGTGTGTGTGTGTGTGTGTGTGTGTGCAGGATGAGAAACATGCAGTCATCTCAGAAACGTTTCAGAAACCAGTGAAGAGGAACTCAGAGCCTCCTGAGACACACACACACACACAGTGTGTACTTGTACTCGTGTATGTGTGTGCACACATTGGACAGTGTGTAGTTGTTCTGTATCTCGACTTTGATCTGATGATCGTCCAATCAGAGGACACGTTTACAGTTTGGAGTCATGAATCATCACAGATACACTGACCTGTCTATCTGTCCATCTGTCTGTCTGTCCCCCTGTCTGTCCTTCTGTCTGCCTGAATGTCCCTCTGTCCCCCTGTCTGTCTCTCAGTGATGTCTGTCCAGCAGAGGCAGCAGTTGGAGGGAGTCATGTACTCGTCTCGTTTCGCCGTCGCCCTCTTCTTCCCTCCAGACACCGTCTTCAGTTTCTCCTGGGCGGCTCGATATGTCACCGGCAACACCTGCATCTGCTACATCGCTGCAGACTCCCGCAAACGCAACGCAGGTCTGTCTGTCTGTCTGTCTGTCTGTATGTCTGTCTCACCTGCTGATGTCAGACCAGCTGTGATGTTTTTACACTGAACACTTCAGTTCTCTCTCAGTCGACATGTTTGTCTCAAAATTTGGTCGTAAATTTGTTTAAATCTGTTGATGTTTCTTAAAGTCAAGGAAGCATCCGCGGTAGGATGGGTCCTTGAGTCACTGAAGAGGCTCCGCCTTCAATTCTGGCAAATCATGCTCAAAGAATTGTGGGTACTTCCTGTCCGCTGACGATACACACGTGCATCCTTCAAAAGTCTCTGAAAGATGGACTCAGCTGTTCCTTCCCAGCAAGCCAACACTCGAAGAGCTAATGTTTTATGTTTTATACGTTAACGTTATATAAGTGATCCCAAACATTGTTTTGTTAATGTACAAAAATAAACAATGGTCAACAAACACTAACTGTAAAAATTACAGATGGAGACGCAACAACTTCCTTCAACATTCAATGGTCCATAAAGAACAGTGAGCTGAAGGAAGGTAGTAAGCTAACGTTAGCTAACGTTAGCTTAACAGCAAAGGAGCTTTACTCTAACAAATGAATCTAAAATTTAAAAATCATTCATGAGTTTTTAAAATTTAGCATTTATTGTTCTGATGTTAAAATAACATATCTGTTGATTATGACTTGTTCAGGACTCGGACTCAGGACTTGTCAGTCTTGATATTGTTAGCAATACAAGTTCTAGTCAGGTTAGCCATTGTTAGCAACACCAGATGATAACAACACATTACGTTTTAATGTCTGTAGACAAACACTGTAACGTGTCCACAGATCTCTGTTGGACAGGATTGTGTAATACAACAGAAGAGCTCATGAACATTTTATTACTGCAGTTAAATCACTGTCGACATGCAGAGCAGCCATCTTGGATTTTGAGGTTTAGTTGAGTGAAGCTCCTCCGACTTCCCGAGTCACAAATCCAACTTCATGGGGCTTCACTGGTGAATTCTCTGACTGGGAACTTTGAATTTCTAACTTACCGGTGCAAATGGAACGCACCATATCACCTGTGTGACATCACAGTCTAACACCTGTGTGACATCACAGTCTAACACTTGTGTGTCCTCGCAGTGAAGTCACTCTGACCACTCAGTGTCCATGTCTGTGCCTGTTCAGACGCTCCTGGTTGCGGTCCGTCTCTTGTCGTCCACACCAGCGTCCCGTTCGGCCTGGAGCACCTGGAGAAGGACAAGGAGGATGTCCAGCCAATCATCTTACAGGAACTTCAGAAGCTACTTCCTGATCTACCTCAGCCAATCAGCATCAAGTGTCAAAAGTGGAGGTACTCGCAGGTGAGCCTGTGGACGCTGCAGTTTCCCACTGACCTTGAACCTCCCTCAGTGCGTTTGATTTACGACCCCTCCCGTCCCTCCTGCAGGTGCTGACCTCGGTGCCAGACTGTCCTGGTCACATGACCATCCTCGACCGCCCGCTGCTCGTCTGTGCCGGCGACGCCTTCGTCCACTCCAACTTTGACGGCTGCGTGGAGTCTGCACTGAGCACGCTCAGTGTCCTGAAGGCCTCACTGTGACGCGACAGGAAGTGACTCAGACTGTGGACGAGTTTCCGAGACGCCTTCAGATCAGTGATCAATACAGGTCATCAGTGAACACATGAAAAGTTTATGAAGTGATTAATTTTATTTACACATTAATGTTTCATTTATTTTATTGAACGCACATTAATCAACAGTTCAGTATTGATCTGATGTTTCATTGATTGTTTTTCACTGATTAAATTAACATATGTGAGTTTAATGGTTCCGTGTCCTAAAATATCAAAGTCAGTTTATCAGTGGGTTAACTTAAACCTGGTTTAACTTAGAGGTTAAGTTAACCCTGGTTTATCTGAGGGTTAACTTGAACCTGGTTTTAACTTAAGGTTAACTTAAACCTGGTTTATCTGAGGGTTAACTTAAACCTTGTTTTAACTTAGGGTTAACTTGAACCTGGTTTATCTGAGGGTTAACTTGAACCTGGTTTTAATTTAGGATTAACTTGAACCTGGGTTTAATTTAGGATTAACTTGAACCTGGTTTATCTGAGGATTAACTTGAACCTGGTTTATCTGAGGATTAACTTGAACCTGGTTTATTTGAGGGTTAACTTGAACCTGGTTTTAAATTAGGATTAACTTGAACCTGGTTTATCTGAGGGTTAACTTGAACCTGGTTTTAATTTAGGATTAACTTGAACCTGGTTTATCTGAGGATTAACTTGAACCTGGTTTATCTGAGGATTAACTTGAACCTGGTTTATTTGAGGGTTAACTTGAACCTGGTTTTAATTAAGGATTAACTTGAACCTGGTTTTAATTTAGGATTAACTTGAACCTGGTTTATCTGAGGATTAACTTAAACCTGGTTTATTTGAGGGTTAACGTGAACCTGGTTTCTCTGAGGGTTTACATCAGAGTTCAGCCTCAGATTGTTTTATGTTTGACTCTGATCTCATGTGATGAACTCAAAATAATAAACTTTACGCGTAAACTGATGGTTCTTGATGCGACAAACTGAAGAGATGAGGTCACCGTGTTGGACTGAGCCGATGCAAGACGTCAGACTGTCTCACCTGTGGGCTGACAGGTGTGCCCCAGGTGAACTGTTAACTGTGTGTCAGCTGAGGTTGTGTGTGATGAATAAAGTGAAGACGCTTCCTCTGCTGCTTCCTTTGATCTTTTTATAGACGCAGATAAGACAGAATTAGTTATGGTTTGGTGCCCACGAGGCTGTGTGTGTGTGTGTGTGTGTGTGTGTGTGTGTGTGTGTGTGACCTAATTTTTCCTCGCCTGTTCTTCAGTAGTTTGGAGTAGTGCCGCTGCAGTGCATTGTGGGGGAAGCGATTATCATTTCTGCCAAGTCACTGGTAGATCTCTCTCACTCACTCACTCACTCACTCACTCACTCACTCACTCACTCACTCACTCACACACACACACACACACACACACACACAGGATGCTGGGAGAACATCGTCCTGTAGATGAGTTTAAATAAAGATTTATTTGAATGAAGTTTTCTCTAAAGATACTTGTTTCTGGCTGCAGGCTGCGTTAGCTCACTGAAAGTTTCAACTCCAACATGTTGATTGAAAACGTCTCTGTCTGTTGATAACTTGACTCAGATTAGTGCTAAAATGGATGGTCCAGAGGAACAAGTCCACCCGTCCAGAGGACAGGGACACGAAACCCGAGGGGACAAATATGACAAACATCCTGACTGGCTGTGATCTGCTCCTCCACTGCAAGAACCAGAGGGAGGGCGGGACGTTGGTGGGCGGGGTCTGTCGGCTTTCCTCCAGTGTCCACACACCCCTGGATATGGAGACGTCTTATCCCTACCAACCATCCATTCTAACCAGCGTTGCCAGGTGTACGATAATTATTGTATTTGTATGATAATTTGGCCCTCTGTACCATGTACGATCAATAATCCCAAAAAAGGCCAAATGTACGATAATTTGACCTTTTCATGAATGTGTGGTTGTAATCAGTATGCCAGAGTTTTTTTGTGAGTCCTGAAGGCATCTGTCCCATGTGACATGTTTCCAGCCAATTGCACTTTGCTTAGTGTGAGATACGGGTGACGTTTGTCTCTGAACAATGAGCACCATTGGCTGAATGGTCAGCTGTACCCGCCCCACGAGGTGCTAGGACCCGTCAGGAAGTTGAGCGAGAATGAGATTCAAAACAGACGACGAGGAAAAACAGAAGCAAGGAAAATGGAAAAAAGTAAACCAAAAGTAAACACTAGAGTGACTATATTTGCCTATAGCGCATCAGTGGTTATTTGGTTCTGACGGATGTACGATAATTTCTCTAAAAATACGATAATTTTGAGTTTGGTGCGATAATCCTACATTACCCACCTGGCAACGCTGATTCTAACAGTATCAACAGACGGGAACTTTTTTATCAACATTTTGAAGTGGAAATAGACGACTTTATAGCTAACTTAACTAACGTGCTAGCTGTGCTAGTTAACGCTGGCAGCCAGAAACAAACAGCTATGATTAATTGTTCGTTAACTGTGCTCTAATTTAAACAAAGAACATGTTTTCTCGCTGTGGTCCTTTTAAAATGAACAGTGAAGTTACTATCTTCTGTTATGATGAGTTGACACAGACACCAACTCGCGCTCACATAGCTAATGAGTTGAAATGTTGACTCCTCCCGCTGCTGTGAGGTGATTTGCTGAAATAAAAACTGGTTAGTGTTTGACTGGCAGCGGGTTGTGAGCCTCTGATTGGCCACATTAAATAATGATTGACAGTTACCACACACTCGAGCTCACACGTGCATGCCTAAGGTGGCGGATCTGCAGGGGGGTGATGTTGCTATTACTACTTCTGTAAGTTCTACTGCAACTACTAGCACTAGTACTCAATGTTTTTTGAGCATGCACTGATTCTCCATACTTTCAGTTACAGAAAATGTCCAAATAAGAAAAACAACTCTTAAGAGACATTTATACTTATGTTCATTTTTTCCCTACTGTTTGTTTTTAAAGTTTGAAGTTTTCCTTCTTTGAACATTTTCAGTTAATTTGAACCTTCACCTTTGACACTCTCACAGTTCAGCTTTAGCTTCTGACAGATTTTCAGATGTTCTATTTTCCTGCATTTTCAGCCACAGTTTTTAATTTATTTCAGCGTTCAGCATCCACACGTTTTCAGCAGGAGAATCCTTTTCTAGTATCAGTAATCAATGTGTAAAGTAACTAAAGCTGCCAGATAAAAATATAAGAGTTACCTCTGAGATGAGGAAGAAGAAAATGGAAATACTCAAAGTACAAGTACCTCAAAATTGTACTGAAGTAAATGTACTTAATTGCTTTGCTAAATAGCTGCTGTTGGCATGTTAACATTTAGTCTGTGATGAGGGGGATGGGTTTGATCTCACCCTGAGACTCATGGAGTTACAGTTGTTAAAATAAAATCCAGACAACAACAACAGATGTTTATAAATAGTTTATTCACCTTTACAGTGTTTTTATTTCATTATAAAATCAGGAGGGACAGAGTAAAACGTGTGTGTGTGTGTGTGGAAGGGGGGGGGGGGGGTTCAGTTTAACATGAAATGTCTTCAGGCCGGTGGTTACCAAGGGTTTTCTGTTTGTTTGTTTGGTTTTGATTTTGTCAACAACAAACAAAAAAAAATAAGAACAAGACAATCATCATAAACAGAAAAGTTGTGTCCGCTGAAACTGAAACGTGAAACTGAACGAGGGCATCCTGCTCCGACAGTTTCTGATGATCAGGGATGTTTACGAAACCACGTCTGTCACAGAGTCCAGTCTGAAACTTTGACATCACTGCAGAAACACCTGTTTACCTGTTCAGGTCCCGTCTACACATAAACTGATATTTTTAAAAACTACCTTGGTTTTACAAAATGTCTCTGTCCACACCAGAATGACTCAAAACACTCACCCGGCCAACAGGTGTTGGTAAAGCTGCCTCAACAAAGTGTCAAACACCGAAGAACAATCCCAACATGTTTCTGGACGACTTCAGGCTGCAGATGCTGAGGTCGACCAGGTAACGTTGGGCGCCGCAGACCACTCAACTCGTCTTTGAAGTGGTGCAGCAGCACGGCGGGTTGTTGTAACGTCATCATTAGACCGAAGCAGTGCTAACAAAATAAACAAGCTGTTAGCCTGCTGCTGCCGTTGTTGTTGTTGTTTTTGGCGTATGCTCATTGCACAAAGCAACAACGAGCATGTGCAAACTAGGAAGATGACATTGTTTCCCAAATGCTCCAATCACATACACAATAGCATAAGTTTAGACAGATCTGCACCGTACGAGGTATTTTCCAGAATTTGCGTTTGTGTGGACGAGAGGTCAAAACATGGAGGAGAAGAGCGGTTTTCAAAAATAACTTTATTCGTGTAGACAAGAAGTTAAACAGTGTTTGGATTTCCCAGTCGGATCTTTATCAGGTCAAACCCGTCAACGGGACGCAATTTAAATAAAGTTTTCATTCTCAAAACACCTCCCACCAACTGGGACTATCCAATCATATCTCAGCATCTAGTCAAGGTTAGCTTTAGTCTCCATCAGTTAGCATCGTATCCTTTCTTGTTAGCTTAAGCCTCAATCTGTTAGCATCACATCCTGTCTTGTTAGCTTTAGCCTTAGTCAGTTTTTACATCTTTACAGGGTTTTTTTATGTAAAACAAATCAGTCATGAAAAATTAAAATGTCAGTTGGAGAGCGAGTTTTCAACCAATGCATGGAGCTAACGTTAGCTTAATTAGCTAGTGTGACAGTGACGACAGAACTGAGCTGATGATAATGAAATGAAATAATTTTTTCTATTTCTTTCTGAAATGAAGGACCAGTTGTTCTAATACTCTGCGGCGACAAAGAGTAACGAGTGGGGGGAGTGAGTGAGCAGTCAATTTTTAACCATTTCGAAATGTTCAGGTTGTTGTGTAGCCACGCCTCTCATCTTAAAGCCTGTAAGTATGGATTTTAAACATTACCTGACAAAGATCCACCTGGGATTGAACTGTTTGCTGTTTACAGAAATGTGGCGGTTTGAGAAACTAACGAACTGCGGAGGAGCAGGAAACTGTTGCTGAAGTAAAGGTGCTGTCACATGACGCCCCATCCTACAAACACCGCCTCTCATTCACCTCGATAAAAACCAAATGATGACCCGTTTGGTGCGACTTCCATCCGTCTCTGGCGGAGTCACAGGTTCAGCCAATACAAACACTGATACAGAGGGTTTGCACAATATGACACTACCAGATGAGTCTGAGTGCAGGGCGGTGTTTGTTGAACGGGGACTCATGTGACGCATCTTAAGGCAAAAAGTAGAAAGAACATGAACATCGGCCGTGTTTACCGCGTCACCTCCAAACTAACCAACAAACAATCAAAAACTTAAAAAGAAATTAGAGTCTGAGCTTCGTTTTGGCAGGTTTGATGATGTAAACAGAAAAGAGTCGAAGCGTTGTCCGGTCGGCAAAAACAGACACAACAAATAAGCTCTGAAGGGATCACTGGAGTTTGACTGTCATCTGTAAAATGGTTCACTGCAGCTGCTGAAGGTTAAAAATTAATCCAGAGTTCAGGGTTCCTTCAGAGTCCAGATTCAAACGTCATCGACTTCATTGGAAACATGGCCGACTTCACTGTTAACGCCAAACGTAGAGCTGCTGATCTGAAACACTGAACTCAGTGACATCTGAGGGTTCATGTTCAGGTGTCACTTCTCAAATATGTCTCTGGGACTTTCTGGAACAGTGCAGGAACCCTGAACATCTGTCAGAACAGACCAGAGAGGGTTGGAGGAGGGTGGGGACAGCTTCACCAATTGTCTTAGTAAAACTCGTGACAAGGAGAAAGTCAACACTGGGTCTGTACGAGTCTACCACAGGGTCTCGACTCTGCTGCACTAGAATGTGTCGTCCGTGAAACAACTGTAAAATGGTCAAAAGGAAAAGATACCGAGCACCTGAAGCAGTCAGAGACGTGGACAGCACCAGCCTGGCCTCAAATACCCGAAACCCATTCATTGCACGCCGGTATGTGCAGTATTCAACATATACTTCGTCCTGCTTTTGTTAAGAGTTGAAGGTCGTAAAGAGACAGATGCCCGCTGTCATTTCAAACAGGCTGTTGGTGTTGTTGGGGAACACGTTAAGGATTACGGCTGGCACATGCAAACTTAGGTGTTTGGAGACGTTCGTGTGGCTTTGTGCTTTTATTTACTTGCGTATTTTTTCTTTTTCATTTCAAACCCGCCTCCCAGCAACAAGCTGTACCAACCCATAAGCTTATTTGACGCAAAGGGATGCACAATGTGTTGCTGAGATTTGGGAGGCCTGGGCATCTACTCCTCAGTATTCTAAAGTTTCCCGCAACACATGTACGCACACCTTCATAGAACCAGATTTGTGATCAGCCTCATTCGAGCCACATGCCAAAGCGTTTTAAAGAAAATATGCAGCAAGAGATGAGTGACTGTGTCTCCAACAGCCTCCCGAAACAACTGGAATTAATGGTCATTGCTTTAGGTGCAAGGTTCTCGTGGACGATGTAATCCAGGTTTGCTGGTTGAGTTTAGGAGTCCACACCAGTTTGCAGAAGTGTGTTGTGTTTTCTGCATGACCTCATTCAGGTTTTAAGCCTCTCCACTGAACAAATCTACACAGCAGTCATGCTTGAACGGGGTGCTGACAGGAAGTGAGGCCAGGCTTAACAGCACCTAACAGGAGTCAGGACAGGAAGTGTGTTGTTGTTGTAAAATACACAAACAGAGCCTGTGGATAGATCGCCACACTGACGACAGAGCTGCTCGGCGTCACAGATCAAGACACGAACACTTGTGGCTGGTAGAGAGCACCAAAGATGGACAACAGGCTCAGCATCAGCCCTGGCTAGCTCAGCTTAGCACCTAAAACCCAACGAGATGACATGTAGGACTGACGATGGCTGTTCAGAAGCACCGGTCTTCTGAGAGCACGAGGCTACGAGAGGCTTTCATTGAGCTGCAGTGCTAATAGCCCCCAAGACGTGATCACACAGGACGCAACGCCATCAGTGGCAGGCACCTTTTTCTACTTGATCCAATGACTTCAAGGAGTTTTGAGTCCTTTTATTTTGGAATCCAAGGTTTTATGATCTGTTGACCAGAAAGTCAGTTTTGTTTCTCTTCCCTCAGCACAGAGAGGAAGTTAACTAACAATAACCCTTCCAGCTATGAACATCATATCTACGCTTTTCATCCTTTTTGTGGATGTTTTTCTGGCTCTGGAAGATGGCGTTCCCCTCTTTACCCTGCCTACAAAGATGTGATTGACTTGGTTGTTTTTGGTCATCAATTAAGAGGTCTGGGACCAACGTACTTTATCTGTCCGGTACACCTCACTGCGAGGAAATAAAGGAACAGAATAACGGCTTACGTGTTTGGGGGAATTTCTTCGCTTTCCAAACAGATGATTAATGAACTGGGTCTTTCTCCTTTAGCTCTGCGATAAAGATGGACATCAGATCACTAGTTTGTGATTGTCATTCCTGTTCAGCGTGTTTCACCTTCACCAAGAGAGGCTCAGTAAACAGCTTCAAACTTGGAGTGTCGGAACCACAGACTGTTTATAAAGATGGATGATGCGTCCCCACCTCCTCCCACTATACAAAACTCAAGCAAACTCTGCGGTAACAAAGTCCCATCCCATATGTCCCATCTACTAACATGAAGGGGGCGGGGTTAATGACCTGTACTGCAGCCAGTCACCAGGGGGCGATGTAAATGTTTAGGCTTCACTTTTGGTGAGCTGTCATGTTGTCCATCTTTAGACACAGTCTGTGGTCAGGACTAAGAATGGCCAAGTGTCCTCTGGACGCCGGGATCGGTCCCGTACGAGTCCCAGATAAACTTCTTCGTCCCTGCTCTGTCAGGATCAACCCTGTTCTCTGACACATCTGGGACATCAAGATTGTAACCAGTCGTGCTTGATATTACTGTGACTGGCCTTTCAGTGTCCTGCTGTGTGCCTTTGACTCCTTGAGTTAAGGTTCTGTTATAATGTCGAGATAGAATATCAGCTTGGGAATTGCCTTCTATCGAACCATCTCCTTGAGGGTCACATGACAGTATCAGTGCTTCCGCCTCTGCAGCTTCTCAGAATAATCACTGAGGATTTCTTATTTTCAAGTACGTCCTGTGTGACCAGGCTCTTGGTAAGGCCCGCAGGGTCGACATTATGAATTTTAAGACCCAACCCAGACTCTTGATACGACACCTGTGATGAACAATCAATAAGGACGAATGCAGAGCCAATGATCGGTAGTAGCACCAAATGTTAGGACGGAAAATTAGACATCAGGACTAAAACTTCTACTCACTCGATCTGAAGGCAGATGTTCCTTTAGATCATGAAGGATGCTCCGTTCAATCAGATGAAATCTGGGCAAAGTGACTGTTTTTTAATAGAAATTACTTCTTGAAATCATGTGACACTATAAAGTCTTTAAATAGTGCTCTCATGGCCTGTTCTCGACTGCACAGCAAACGTCGCTGCCATTTTAAGTCCAATAAGGGTAATTTTTGCAGTATAAACACTAGCAGGGGCGGAGGAAGCTTCCTTTGCAGACATAAGAAGGTACATCCACAAAATAACCATCCAAAAGTGTGTTTACATTTAGAGGAGGTTTTAAATTTCTCTTTTCACTTGTTGCACAAGAAGGAAAGCCCCAACATTCAGTAAGAGCCCAAATAACAGGAACCAGTTGGTGATTAGTTCCTGTTTCCTTTGATGTCTAATGCTCTAATGAAGTCTATGAATCTAAAAGATTAATCGGAGCATCCCTAATGTTCATTTACTTCTGTAAAATCCAGACAGAATAGCCCTGAACCTGCTGTAATGCTAATGTGATCCTGTCATCCCTGGCGTTAAAGGTTCAGTTTGCAAGAATGTGAGTGATTAAATGTCTCCGAGAAGTAGTAGCGAGTACAACGATTAATAGTCTATGGACAGAGCTATACTAGTTACAGAGCAACAACCTTTTTTTTTTTGAAATGTCAGAAACCAAAGACAAGCAGAGGCTGAACCTCCTGACTCTCAAGACCGACTGAGGTCACGAAACCTGCTGGAAGCTGATTGGTCAGCAGCTGCTGAGTTAATGAAACGCTCAAACAAACTTCTTACACCTTGGGTTCCTTAACATCATCTGGCCCATGATCCCAAAATACTCTTGAGGACAGTGATCTGTACCTGATCTTTATCCATGAAACATCAACTGCAAACCCACGTTGGGTCCTGACCCCAAGGCTGAGAAACTCTGAGCTCAAACTTCAAAGATGGCAACTTTATAAAAAGGACTCGATCTAATCAGTACGACAGGAGCCAGACAGGCTTTGTTGGATGGACTGAGCTTGCCTGGAAATTTGCATCAACATTCAGTAAACTGTCCTTTATAAAGTGCAAACCCCACCCGCCTGGCATCCCAGGCACATCAAACCAAGCGCTCTGGAGTTGAAGGTTTCTGCTGTAGCTTGTGTCGGGGTGCGTCAGCCTACATAGCTCAAGGAATGGTTACACTGTGTGTAGCTTGTCTATTGTTTAGCTTAATGTTGGATATAAGTCAGAGTATAACAAAAATACATTTCTGTAGGTGTAGGAGCTGATTGAAGAGCTGAAGAGAAACTGAAGACGGACAGACAGAAAAGCATTTGTTCACAGTAGGTTTGTACTGTTTGTGTTCTCGACAGTAGATGATTGAAAGAGTTGCAGCAGATTGTGAAGTTTCTCTTCTTCATTGTCTTCCTCAGACTGTCACTTCTCTCTGTGTGCTGCTCGTCCCAAAGCCAGTCCTGACCAAAACCTGCTAAAGACCAGCAGTGAGACTGGTCCAGCTCGGTCCAAACAGGACTCAGGACTGGGAACAGTAAGTCTGGAGGGCTCAGAAGGTCTTTGGTAGTTTCCAATGTCAACAACACAAAAAAAAAAATCAAAGAAGTGTAAAAACTCTGAACAGATAAAAGAACTCTGTAATTCAGTTTTAGCCCAAAGTTAGACTGCTGACGAGCTCAGACCGGTCTGAAACAGCTCAAACTGGCTCACACCAGCTCAGACTAACTGGTCCAAACTGGATCAGACTGTTCTGGATAAGTCTGAAGTGATACTGATCCAAACCGACTCACCACAGACCAGTTTAGTCTGTTCTTCTTTTGAAGACCAGGGTTCTGTTTTGATGTACAAGAACCTACAATAATCTGTCAGGACGAAAATCTGCACCTACAACTGGCTCACCTTCTTCAAGTGGCACTAGAGTTGGGTTGATTTCTGATTCTGCTGGTCCAGTCTGGTCTGGTGTACGACATTAAACCCGTTTGACACAATTTGGCAATTTAAAAGTCGCCTACATCACCAACCTGAGCCGACCATGTCACAGCACTCAATCCAACTCATACTGTGTCAGTAGTCTCCAGTCTGACCTCCAGCTAACAGCTGAGAGCTACGTGGTTTGTTTACGTGATGTAACAGCAGATCATATTTAGGTGTGGACAGACGTTACACGATGCGGCACAGTCGTCAGACACCAGTTTTCGGTTTGCTCAGTTAAGGAGCACCTGCTGAGTTATGTGTGACACCTGGTGGTAAAATTTAGTATACTGGTCTGATCTGGTGATTGGCTGAACATCAAACCGGTCTGAACACTGTCACAGCAGCCCCACCTGAAGTGTAGGTGTGATGGTTCTTTATAGTCATCATTAATCTGGTTTCATAGTTAGTGTCCCTCAGTGTCCAAATTTCAGTCCCAGTTAAACGTGACAAGAGAAACTCTGCAACATAATGACGTCCTGATTTTAGGTGCAGATTTAATTTAGCTGAAATTCGCAGATATCATCGCTGGCCTTCAGAAACCTGCGACATCTGAGACGAGTTCAAAAAAATAAAAAATAAAAGTAAGGTTTGTAAATTTGGGCTGAAAAGTTGGACGTGCGCACACAGAGAGAAATGGCAGCTCTCAGAAACAGCTTAACACAATTGAAGATTGAAGAAATGGAAAAATAAAATTGGTCGGTATAAAGTTTCCTACAACTGGTCAGGAAGGAAGAAAGGAAGGAAGGACACACAGGGGTTGTGGGTATTTATCCAACAAACATCTTGGTGTAGTCACTAAAGAAGTCTACTTGTCTTTCAGTTTGTTTATATTCAAGTTTTACTCCTTTATTTTTTAAAATCTCCTGTCTGTCCATTCATCTCTCATTGTCCATTCGCCGTGCGTTTGCCCGGCCTGGCCCCGCCCACGCGTTAATCCCCGCCCTCCTCACCATGTGATTGTCCAGCTGTGCATTGAGCAGAAGATGGGGGGGGTGGGGTGGGGGTGGGGTCTTATAAACTGATCTGAGCTCTGTGAGTCCCACAGATCAGCCGTGGTCCATTGGTTACATCATCCCGTTAGCTAACAACACGCTAGTCTCAGTAACGGGCTCATGAGTGTGTAAACATACTGAATATATATATATACACATATATATCTGTATGTGTGTGTGTGTGAGACAGTGTGTGTATGTATGTGTGTGTCAGACTTTTGTGATCTGATTGTGATGGTCATCTTCAAACGGCTCGTTCTCCGGGTCCGAGTCCGTTGTGTCCGAGTAGCGGTAGTGATCCGGTTCGTTGTCGCTGACGTCCGGCGTCACCGAGGCCGACGTGCTGCTGGCGTCACAGTTCGCTCCTTCCTCTACAGTCTTGGTAAAATACAGTTTCACCTGAAGCAGACGATAAAAACAGGTCGACCGTTAGAGTCTAATCATGCAGTGATGGGGAATCCTGCTGATGGTGATGGCGACTGGAGGCACCGCCTTTTGTAAAACCGCAGCCCGTCGCTGCCAGTAACTGTATGGTTAGGTGAGGTCATCGGATTGGTGAAGGCCCTACTGGATCAAACTTTACTGTCTACAGAAAGAAAAAGTCCTCTTTCACTCAGGGCCAGAGCTGATACCACAACTGCTAACATCACCTAGAATCACCACCCTGTGGTTGTATGACTCCGCCCACCAGTCCAATATCGCTGACAGTTTCCATCTATGTCAGTGAAAACATGGATGCTTCACACACAGAAGATCTATACAATCAGCACAGTTTCAAGATTAGAGTCACCAATTCAGTATCTGACCTGTACCCTGCCCCGCTCCACTCAGCGTCTCGACTGCTCTCCACTGATGGAGATGGAGCCTCCACCTCCCCCTGATTTTACTCTGCTCATACAGGCAGGAGACTGTCAGGCGCTCTCACATTAATTATTACAGTTAAACCTTTAAAATAAAAAGGCTGCAGATCATTTACTCTCCAATTTACCCTCCAACAGTACGCAGTCATTTCATACTGTGTCTGGTGAAATATGAGACTATGCCGACATTAATGGCCTGGAGAGTCCCGCCCCCAACATGTAGCCCTGTGTTTTTCTCGCCGACAGCGCTGAACGGTGAAACCAACATAAATGTTTTACCTTGAAGTTCGGGGAGAAGTTCCTGTTGGCCTTGTCTTTATTGGCCTTGTCCAGGTCGTTCTTGGTGAGAGTGAGAACCAGGAAGTCTCTGTCGTTGGTTTCTCCTCCCATCATCATCGTCGTAGTTGTCATCATCATCATCATCCCAGGATTCTGCTGCATTCTGTCGGCTGGTTCCCGCGGCGTCCCGGCACTGCCGTTCTCCAGTTTGACAAGGTTCTCCTCCGGCCCCGGGATGAAAAACGTGTTGACCCAGAAGTGGAACATCTTTTCCTGGAAGGACAGAAAAGGTTCAACCAGCACTCTGAGACAGGTGAAGAACATGTCGCACTACTGACCCTCCTCCTCACCTTCTTCATCATCTTGTTCTGCTTGTGGAAGAACTCCACCTTGATGTCTCCGCAGACAGGAAGTGGCTGCGGGAACTCGAACAGCATCAGTTTGTCTTCCCGTCGGGTGTGGGCGGGGTTAGAGGTGTGGATCTTCACCTTCAGCTGGTACACCACGAACTGAGGATCTGCACCACAAACACATCGACCAGTTAACTGTCTGTCTGAAGTCAGACACCGAAACAGACAGGCAGGTGGACAGACAGACAGACTTACTGCAGGTGCCTCCGGTGAACATGGGGATGGTTTCAAACAGCATCTTGTGGAAGAGCAGGGCAACAGGTTTATACAGCAGCTGGTTCCTCAGCAGGAAGCTGTAGTAGATGACGTAACGCCGCTGACTGGGGATGGTCACGCCCTGAACACACACACACACACACACACACACACACACACACAGACAGAAATATAACTCATCCAGGTGTTGGTTTCCAGACAGAACTCAGCGACTGTCTCTGGTTCTACTTCATCTCAAACGCTGATGTCACGGTTACCTTCTTGTCGCGGGTGCGAACCTCCCCATAGAAGTCCAGGGCTTCCTGAGCCTCCTGGAACTTGCCTCGGTGCAGCAGGTAGGCGCAGATCATGACGCCGGTGCGACCTTTTCCCGCCTTGCAGTGGATGGCGGCGACGTGCTGCTCGTCTTTGCTGAGCCACTGATCCAGGTCCTCGCAGAACGGCTTGATCAGCTCCAGCTGGGGCGGGTTGTGGTCCTCGAACGGGTACTGAGCGACTGACAGAGACACAGACAGGAGAGAGACTCGGCTTGACTCGGTCTGACTCGGTGTGTCAGCTCAGCACAGCAGGAGTTTGTGTCTCCATCCACCACGGCGACCACGTTCAAGCTGTGTCTTTAACTTCTGACAGCTCGCTGCTGCGATGATAAAATGTCTCGGCAGCGGACTGTTGGTGTGACGCTGCTGAAGCTCACCGAACAAAGCTCCGCCCTTATTTTTCTCCGAGTGAGAAAATGTAATATCTATTTAAAAAGTTCCAAGAATCTGCTTGAACTTTTAAACATTTTTAAGGTTTGAAGGTCCAATCATCACAACAGCGTGCCATCAAGAGAGACTATAACCAGAACTATCACCTAGCTCATCGTTGAGTCCAGGTGGACGTTTGTGCTAAATTCAAGGAAACTCCCTCAAGGTGTTTTTGAGATACTGTGTTCACGAGGTCGGACAACCTGAAAACAAAACTGTGGCTGCAGCTGCCGCCCGCGCCGAGGCATAAAAACAAAAGGAACGATCCGAGTATCGACATTTAAGGGTTGTTAACTGATTAATGAAATTAAGTCATGCATTGAGTGACATGTAAGAAAATGTTGCACCTCAAAAGATGGCGTTAACCTTTAAAGTCTCGTATTTCCTCTCAGTCTGTTTTTAAGTAGAGATGAAACTTCCTTATTTATGATGCTTTTTATCCAAACACGTTGCTGATGTCACCGCACACTGTGTGGAGGTGGACTGCGCCCGACTCCATCTCAGCCGACTTGGCGCATTTAAACAGGTGACAGAAACACAAATGAGCGCAGCGCGGTTTGACTCGACGTGGTGCCAACATAAAAGTCTTTACTGTGTCGGTCTGCATTCTCGTCGGTGACTCACCTCGACAGTTGAACTTTGACGTGTCGTAATGACGCTCTGCACATCTGTGGACAGACAGACAGACACAGAGACAGATGTTACACTAACCAGTGACAGAGTCCCCCAAACTGACCTGTGTCACAGCAAGACGAGATGTCTGAAGTAGCAGAAAGTGCAGATACTCAAGTAAAGTAAAGTACGAATACTTCAGGCTGTAAATGTAGTAACTTTCCAGCACCGAGGACGTCTGACCGAAAATAACTTAAACTTTATAAAAATCAGACACTTACAGATTGTAGATCTTGTAGTGATTCTTGTGCTTTGAGTCCAAGAACCTGAGAGAGACAGACAGACAGGAAACAAAGGTGTGATTAAACAGACACAGATCAGCAGGAAGTGAACTGATGAACCATAGCATGTGAGGTCGTCTCACCGCACAACATCGTCGATGTTGTTCCTGTAGACTCCCTCCAGACGCTCGGCGGGGAAACCCATCGCTATGATGTTCGGATAAATATCTGATCGATTGGTTAAAGATCAATTTTTATAACAGCTCTGAGAAACAACCTGATTTTAATCAGTCAGTGTTTCCTACATTTCCCAGCATGCAGTTGAACTGTGAGGATAACAGGAAGAATTTAACACTCAGTCACATGATCACACCTCGTCCTTTCATGTCTGTACAGCAGCCTGTTAGCTTAGCTTAGCATTGAGACAGGAAACAGAGACAGAGTGAGACGTGTGTCTCCTGATCAGAGGACAGAAGGACACCAGCAGCTCTTCCTTCTCCTCCTCTTCATCTCTGATTCTTTGTTCCTTCAGCTCCTCTAGTCCACACGTCTCTCCTGTAAAACGCCATGATGTCATCATTACACACACACACACACACACGCACATGCACGCACGCACACAAACACACACACACACAAACACACACACACACACACACACAAACACACAAACATGCACACAGTCTGCAGCCTCTCAGAACGACTTCACATGTTAACATAAAAATATTGACAACTCAACCACTAGATACAGCAACACAACCACCAGATACAGCAATACAACCATCAGATACAGCAACTCAACCACCAGATACAGCAACCATCAGATACAGCAACTCAACCACCAGATACAGCAACACAACCACCAGATACAGCAACACAACCATCAGATACAGCAACTCAACCACCAGATACAGCAACTCAACCACCAGATACAGCAACCATCAGATACAGCAACACAACCACCAGATACAGCAACACAACCGCCAGATACAGCAACACAACCACCAGATACAGCAACACAACCATCAGATACAGCAACTCAACCACCAGATACAGCAACCATCAGATACAGCAACTCAACCACCAGATACAGCAACACAACCACCAGATACAGCAACACAACCATCAGATACAGCAACACAACCATCAGATACAGCAACACAACCATCAGATACAGCAACACAACCGCCAGATACAGCAACACAACCACCAGATACAGCAACACAACCATCAGATACAGCAACTCAACCACCAGATACAGCAACCATCAGATACAGCAACTCAACCACCAGATACAGCAACACAACCACCAGATACAGCAACACAACCATCAGATACAGCAACTCAACCACCAGATACAGCAACCATCAGATACAGCAACTCAACCACCAGATACAGCAACCATCAGATACAGCAACACAATCACCAGATACAGCAACCATCAGATACAGCAACACAACCACCAGATACAGCAACACAACCATCAGATACAGCAACCATCAGATACAGCAACACAACCATCAGATACAGCAACTCAACCACCAGATACAGCAACACAACCACCAGATACAGCAACACAACCATCAGATACAGCAACTCAACCACCAGATACAGCAACACAACCACCAGATACAGCAACACAACCATCAGATACAGCAACTCAACCACCAGATACAGCAACCATCAGATACAGCAACACAACCATCAGATACAGCAACTCAACCACCAGATACAGCAACACAACCACCAGATACAGCAACACAACCATCAGATACAGCAACTCAACCACCAGATACAGCAACCATCAGATACAGCAACACAACCACCAGATACAGCAACCATCAGATACAGCAACACAACCATCAGATACAGCAACTCAACCACCAGATACAGCAACACAACCATCAGATACAGCAACACAACCACCAGATACAGCAACACAACCACCAGATACAGCAACTCAACCATCAGATACAGCAACACAACCACCAGATACAGCAACACAACCATCAGATACAGCAACCACCAGATACAGCAACTCAACCATCAGATACAGCAACTCAACCACCAGATACAGCAACTCAACCACCAGATACAGCAACACAACCACCAGATACAGCAACTCAACCATCAGATACAGCAACACAACCACCAGATACAGCAACACAACCATCAGATACAGCAACCACCAGATACAGCAACTCAACCATCAGATACAGCAACTCAACCACCAGATACAGCAACACAACCACCAGATACAGCAACACAACCACCAGATACAGCAACTCAACCATCATTTACAGCAACACAACCACCAGATACAGCAACTCAACCACCAGATACAGCAACTCAACCACCAGATACAGCAACTCAACCACCAGATACAGCAACCATCAGATACAGCAACACAACCATCAGATACAGCAACTCAACCATCAGATACAGCAACTCAACCACCAGATACAGCAACTCAACCACCAGATACAGCAACTCAACCACCAGATACAGCAACCATCAGATACAGCAACACAACCATCAGATACAGCAACTCAACCACCAGATACAGCAACACAACCACCAGATACAGCAACACAACCACCAGATACAGCAACACAACCACCAGATACAGCAACACAACCACCAGATACAGCAACACAACCATCAGATACAGCAACACAACCACCAGATACAGCAACACAACCATCAGATACAGCAACACAACCATCAGATACAGCAACACAACCACCAGATACAGCAACACAACCACCACATACAGCAACCACCAGATACAGCAACACAACCACCAGATACAGCAACACAACCATCAGATACAGCAACCATCAGATACAGCAACACAACCACCAGATACAGCAACTCAACCACCAGATACAGCAACACAACCACCTGATACAGCAACTCAACCACCAGATACAGCAACCACCAGATACAGCAACACAACCACCAGATACAGCAACACAACCATCAGATACAGCAACCACCAGATACAGCAACTCAACCATCAGATACAGCAACACAACCACCAGATACAGCAACACAACCATCATTTACAGCAACACAACCACCAGATACAGCAACACAACCACCAGATACAGCAACTTAACCATCAGATACAGCAACTCAACCACCAGATACAGCAACTCAACCATCAGATACAGCAACCATCAGATACAGCAACACAACCACCAGATACACCAACCATCAGATACAGCAACACAACCATCAGATACAGCAACACAACCACCAGATACAGCAACCATCAGATACAGCAACACAACCACCAGATACAGCAACACAACCACCAGATACAGCAACCATCAGATACAGCAACACAACCATCAGATACAGCAACACAACCACCAGATACAGCAACCATCAGATACAGCAACACAACCACCAGATACACCAACCATCAGATACAGCAACACAACCATCAGATACAGCAACACAACCATCAGATACAGCAACACAACCACCAGATACAGCAACACAACCACCAGATACAGCAACACAACCATCAGATACAGCAACACAACCACCAGATACAGCAACCATCAGATACAGCAACACAACCACCAGATACAGCAACTCAACCATCAGATACAGCAACCATCAGATACAGCAACACAACCATCAGATACAGCAACTCAACCATCAGATACAGCAACTCAACCATCAGATACAGCAACACAACCACCAGATACAGCAACACAACCATCAGATACAGCAACTCAACCATCAGATACAGCAACACAACCACCAGATACAGCAAACCAGTCTCTCAAGAAAACATCAGTTTCACATAAATCCATAAACACTACAACTATACAAAATACATAAAAATATACCAATAACACAACTGATAATATACCAATAATATACCAATAGTACAACTGATAATATACCAATAATATACCAATAGTACAACTGATAATCGACCTGACAGTGTTTAGTGATTGTGGTTCCTGTTGTACAGACTGATTTGAGGTGACAGTCGTTGTATCTGTTGTATTTGTTTGGATGTTAAAATCAGAGGTGTTCAAATCTTGTTTGTGTTGATTCAGCACACTGAACCAGTTGTGATCCAGATGTGTGAGGAGTCTCTGAGGAAGCTGCAAACACCAACAGGAAGTGACGTAAGACCACCTGCTGGGTTTTATTAAATCAGAGCTGACACATTTATCAGCTCCAAGCAGAACATAAAGAAATACCTCACATACCACACGTGACTCTAAACTGTGGGGCAGCATAATTTATATATATATATGACATGATTCTTACATGTGAGAATGTGACGCTTTTCTTTGTCATCAGTGATGATGACGTGAACCTCTTTTATTTTATTGACAAAACCATGAATCGATTGATCAAGAAAATAAAGGGCAGATTAATCAACGATAAGAATAATCATTAGTTGCAGCTGTTATAATTACTGCTTATATAATAAAATCACTGTTTTAGTAATTACTATGTAACATGTTTGATATTATTAGAACAGTAAATATTAAAGTGTGTCTCGGAGTGCTAACGTTAGCTCTCCGGACTGATGCAACGCCACTGACACCACTGTTAGCTTAGCCTGTTAGCATCTGCTCCCTCAAATAAAAACAAAACATAAAAACAACTCACGAGCGAATAAAAACGTTTTTCTGCCGAGCCGTAAAAAACTGGACCGGACATCCTGTTGAGAGATGATCCCAAAACATCTGGACCACATCACTGAAGACAGACTGGAGACAAGCGTCTGCTAACGTCAGCTAGTCCCATTCAGTCCCATTCTCCTGCAGCCAGTAACCTGCGCTCCGAACTCCGTTTACAAAACTGTCAATTTAAGGCAAACTGTCAAAATGTCAACATATATTCCCGTAAACGTGAGAGTATTCTACTAGCTGCTCCAAACACCTGAATATCAGACCAACATCACCCTGTAAGGAGCATTTTATGATACTAAAGCCATTTTTAGGATTAGTTGAAGTGTAACAGTTTGCTGTGTACGCTGCTGACATCGATTCAGACTCCACATCCCGCAGCGCTGCACTGCTTCTTAAAGACGTGATTATTACACCGTAGTTTGGTTGTTTAACGGCTGCATGCACGCCGATATGATGAGCAGCTCTATCTGTCATAAAGTCGTGATTTATATGAGCAGCGTGTCCGCCGACACGGGCGGCGTCATTAAATTACAACATATTCAAACGGAGTCCTGCACAGCGCAGCGGGCTAACGGAGAGCAGGTAAATGAGCAGTGAAAGGATACAGGTCAGGTCCAGGTCGAAGCCGTCCTCCTGGTAGCGTCTTTTATTTCTGCTCACGATCTCCTTGATTAAGGCAGCAGCCATGATCGGTGTCTCCGGTGAGGTCCGTAGAAACGATGAGAAGGTACGTGGAGACGGACCGTGCTCCTCCGTTCCCCGCTCCGGAGCCTCCGCTGTCTGGTTACCGGGGACAGAAGCTAACTGGGACAGCTAGCCTGAAGCTAGCTAGCCGCCAGCTCCCGGGTTTCCAGAAGGTCGCTGTTAAAATCCGTCAGTGCGGATGGATCCGTGTGATCGGTGATTAGAACCAAAATAAGTCCGGTGGGATGCAAACGGTCCCGTTAACGGTGCTCCCCGGGAGCCTCCCTGCGAGCTCCGGAGAGGCCAGCAGCTAACCGGCCTTCTAGTTGACAGGCAGGCCGGCTGTCGGTGCTGTTTTCTGGGTCAGAACAAGGGGGCGTCGGGGCCTCCTCCCTGCTCCCGCTGCGGGCCCGGGCTGCCAGGTCCCCCGCCTGGAGACACAACCATCCGCGGCTGTATCCTCGGCTGAGCTCCAGACCTCCGGACGGCGGATAGATCCAGTCGGACTGTTCCCGGCCTCGGTGCGCAGCAGAGCCGCCGTGATTGGACGCGAATCGGCGGAGAGAAAATCTCTCCGATGCGGAGGAAGAGACAAGAAGACGGACACGGAGACAAGGTAGAGACAAGAGACACATCCGGTCAGAGCCTTCAAAATAAGACTCTGATTCAAAGCTTTGATTTGGGATAAACCCCCGAAGCTGCGGAAGAACGATTTTTATTTAACTTATTTTTTATTTTATAAAACAAAACTAATATTTCCACAGGTAGACTCACATCTGTAATAATAATAAATATGAAAAAAATTCACACAAATAACACACACAAACCGTAAGACACCGCTTTCTACATAGAAAGCAAACAGTGGGCTACAGTAAATCATACTTTAACATAAGTGTCTCAGTATTTTTTATCTTTTTTTTTTTTTTTAGATATTTATTTAGTGATGAAAAACTTCAGACAGTCGTGTTGATAAACAGAAATGATTCTGAACTCTGAAAGTCAATATTTCTGGATTTTGGGAGCAGATTTTTTTAACCTTTGGGTTGTGTCACAGGTGCAGAGCAGGTGTTCTGTGGTTTCTGTGTTCGTGCTGAACATGTGACATGACATGTGTCCACCTCTGATTTAAATCTTGTTCTGTTAAATTCATTTGTTGGAAAAATGTTGTTTTTTTTTGTTTTTAAATGTTTAACGTGTTTTTCTTTATTTTCAGGAGGAATACAAAGAAAAACTCCAACTTCTGTTTTAAAGTTATTTAAAGGTTGTGTGAGAAGAACACAGGTAGTTTACTGCGATGGACGTGTGGCTGCTCACATCACAGTGTACAGATACTCTGATAAAATCCTGTTTCAAAGTTTGACTCAAGTTAAACTATCAGCATCAAAATATGCTAGTAAAAATTATCATTGTTTCAGAATAATATTTATGATATTATTATAATTACGGATGCATGAATGTGTTGATCATTTTAATGTTGCAGCTCATTTTAATGACTTTAGATTCATCTATAATAATACATCATCATTTATCATCATCATTAAAACAAATCTAAGTCGAAATATTAAAGTTTCATTTTATTTTTTATCTTTTTAATGTTTGGTTAAAATAGGGGATGTTTAAGTTGAAATCAGAAGCTCAGTATTTATTTATCTTTGTGTATTATTATTCTGTTGTATTCTGTTTGGTTGTACTTTCAGAGTAATGTAACTATTCATGTACACAATTCATTTTAGTAATTATTTTATCTATTATTATTCGATCTTTCATTAATATTTATCTGTTTACTCAGACTGTAAAGATGATAAAGACAGCCTGTAAAAAATACACTGGATGACGTATTGTGCTTTTATTCTGGAAAACCCGTCATATCCTGTTGTTGCGTCACTCCGCCTGACTTGACGATGCTAACTGTTAGCTGCTAGCTGCACTCCCAGAACCAAACGCATCCTGTCAGCACGCGGGGTTGCCAGGTTTCGGTCTGTTTACCCCCCCTTTACAACATCAATCTCACAAACACCAAGGTAACATCAGAGAGGAGCTTCAGTCACAACCTGGCAACCCGCAGAGTGTCGCTGACGTTACGTAACAATCCCTCCGGGCCCGAGAGCCGCTGCACATCTGGCCCGGTACACACGGTCTGATTATGTGTCACATACTTTATACATTATTATTTAATATGATTTAATGTCATTAACAGCTGAAGACTCGAACAGAGTTTAAACAGATCTGTAAATCTTTATTTATAAATCACTTCCTGCTCACAGAGACGTTAGTAGTTAGTTAGTAGCAGACGTTGAGACATCAAGTCCTCAGTTCAGATGTTATGAGTTGTGTTACAGCGCCACCTGCTGGTGTGCACGTGTAGCTTCATTAAACTAAATGTATTTGTTCATGTTTTGAATTCATTTAATTATAATTTTATATACACATTTCTAAACCTTTATTGAAATCAAACACTACACTCTTCATATAACAATAAGTCATATAAATAATTAAAACAAATAGGAAGTGAACTCAACCCTCAGTTACTCAGGATGAGGATTAACCATCGCTTTTATTTTCTATTTTATTATATATATATATTATATTATTATTATTATATATACATAAACAAATAAATTTAGTTAATTAAAGTATTTTGGGTTGAAATATTTTTTTATGTCTCAGCACAGAAAAAAGGATATTTAAGTTTTGTTTTTTGTTTTTTTATATTTGTGTTAATGGTGTTCATATCGGTGGAGGGGAGCCATTGTATTATGTTACAAAATAATAATAATGATATTAATTGTTGTTGTTGTTATATTAATTTATCAATATATGAACTATATTACTGTGATGATAAAATCCAACAGTACATTGACACATGTTACTCCTCATATAATCAGATTACTAATGATGTTTAGACTTTATCAATATATATTTTAATATTATATTATATTATATTATATTATATTATATTACCTAGCATCATATAATCTTATTAAATGTATGGGACAGCACACTGACTCATGTTGGGGTCTTTTAGAGTCCTGTGTTGTTGATGTTGTTATTTACAGGTGATTTATAGACAACATTACACGTTATTTTAATATTGTCCGCTCCGGCCCTACAGGTGGCGCCACTGAGTCTCAGTCCGTTACAGTTAAACACAGTAGAAGAAGAAAACAAACCAGCCACCTGCTCCAACACCACCGAAGAACAAACCCAGGAAGTGTTTCAGCTGCGTGACGTGAAAACCGGAGGAAAGCGCTCGTCGCATTTTACCGGACAAACGGAGGTTTTTTGTTTGTTTTCTCGTCACCGTTCTGACGGAGGAGTCGACGCTCCGCGGTGAGTTACCGGCAGTGATATCTGCCGGTTTGTCCGGTGAGGAGCTGCTCTGTTCCCGCCGGGGGGCGAGAAGGTCAAGCTAATGCTAAAGTTAGCAGCTAGCACGCAAAAGTCCTTTCGGTTTTAACACTGGAGGGTCCCAGACTGTGGTCCGGGGACCTGCAGGGGTTCAGGACCGGGTCCGGTAGTCCGGTAGTGTGAAAAGTGAAAGTGAAGCTCAGTGTCAGTGACAGAGCCGGTGTGTGTCGGAACCAGTCACCGTCAGGAGCGTCCCGCCAGACTCTGATCAAAACTTCGGTAATTTACAGTTTGTTCTGTCGGCGTTTCAAAAACGAAACTACAAGATGCTAGTGTGACAACAGAGATGATTCAGCAGGAGCTGCTGTTCAAATCGGCTCTGATCAAACATAAGTTTCGCTCCAATCAGACGGTTCGAGACCAAAAGATCGGCTCACCAAACTCCGTTTAGAAATCTTTAATTTTACGATTTCCCTGCGTGTTATCATTAAGACAAAGCTGTCTCCAAAATTAAAAGTAGTTTACTTTATTAAACTGAAATTAAAACTGAAACTGACATTAACTTATTGATTATTCTTCAGTACCTAGTTTAATATTACTGAACTTTTTCTGTATCATTTGGTCAGAAACATGTTCATGAATTTATTTTGTGAAAAAAAGGTTTCTTTGCTCTGATTCAAACTGTTAAATTGATGATTTTCTGACAGTTGTTTCAGTTTTATTGGGGAGAGAAAACTTCAGTGTGTTGTGTTGTTGTTCCTCTGCAGTACTTCCTGTGTACTTCCTGTGACCTCTGACCTTGACGATGGTGCTGAGAGAGGTCCCGGCTGAAAACATCGCCCGTCCTCTGGGCAGGAATGAGGTCATCGGCCTGCTCTTCCGCCTCACCATATTCGGAGCTGTCACCTACTTCACCATCAAGTGGATGGTGGACGCCATCGACCCGACCAGGAAGCAGAAGGTGGAGGCTCAGAAACAGGTGAGACAGGGAGAGGGCGGGGCTTAAACAGCAGGGGCATGCTTCGAGGTGTTTTCTCTTGTTTGGTGGGTGTGTCAGAGCTGTGTCCAATCAGCAACCACAGTTATATGAATAAATCTCCAGTATTGTATTTATAGTTTTTAAATATACTTCACACCTGTTCTGGTGATGTCAGCGTTTGTATCTCATTCAAATAAAGCTTTTTAAATTGAATTAAACTCCTCCACACTTAAAGCCAGTTCACTCCTGTAACACAACAGGGTGTTTAACACACCACTGTTTTCTTTTGAATAAATGCTTTGCTACGTTTACTGCAAAGTTCCAGGCTCTTCCTCAGCAGATGCAGTTTGCTCTCCTGTTAATTTCCATGTGCTGATGAAGATCATGCCGTGACGACTGAGAGCTCCAGCAGCCACTGGATGGGCCTGTCTCAGTGACCTGTCTGTCTCACACCTGTCTTTGATTTTGTCTCCCTCAGGCCGAGAAGCTGATGCGTCAGATCGGAGTTAAAAACGTGAAGTTGTCTGAATATGAGATGAGCATCGCCGCTCACCTGGTCGACCCGCTCAGCATGCAGGTATGTCCTGTTATTTACTGTCTGATGTCTGTCAACTCCAGAAAAACGGTTAAAGGGCTCAGTGGAAAAGAGGACATAGAAATATGACACATGTTGACGAACTAAAACTCAGACAAAGGTTGAATAAATAAAACTAAGTTTGACAGTGAAGCAGCAGCCTGACGTCCAGAGCTGTGACGCCTCGACTGCAGACTGAAGACATTTAATTAAACATCATGTCCACCAGAGGACCTAAAGCAGAGCCCTGAGGGACACCAGGACTGAGATCAACTGTAAAACTGCAACTAACCATTATTCTCATCATCAGTTCATCTGCAGATTAGTTTCACGATAAGTTATTAGTCATTCTTCTTTTGTCCAGCCAACAGTCCAAAACCTGGAGAGGGTTCATTTACGGTCATAAATTTAAAACAAAACAACAAATGCTGCAGCTTTATGAAGCTGGAACTTGCAAATGTTGAAATGTTAGCCTTTAAAATGACTGAAAGGATTCATCAGCTATCATAAAGGTGGCAAATAATTTTCTTTCCTGTGACTACTCGATGAATTGACCCATCGTTGCAGCTCTAACTGTCAGAAAAGGATGAAGACGCTGAGCTAAACACATGCAGGGGATGCAGTGTAACGGTAAAATTGAACATTCAAAGAGGCAGGAGTCAGTTTCACAACCTGTTTGTCTGTTCAAATATAGCCTCAAGCTAACGTACTTAGCCTCAAGCTAACCTAAGTTTTATCACCAAATTAAAACAGGTTGCAGCTCACAGATCAGGTTGTACGTAGACAGTAGTTGTTACGAAGTATTTACAGCCACAGGTGGAGCTGTTGTGTAGCTAACCGATGGAGCTAATTTTTGCATGCTAATATCTGAGGAGTTAATGAGTTAATGTGGAGAACGGTCGACACATCCGAACTGAGACTATCTTTAATAAAGAAAATTTTAAATTACGTCTGAATAAAGTAAAACAAACTCAAATTCTGAAACATTTACTAGGTTACATTTGATAAAATATCGTAAATACCATCAGTTAGTGTAGCGTAACCTGATATTTCCCCGTTAACAGTGTGAACATATGAATATCAACCGCCTGAAACACAGACAGAAATAAAACTAACACATTTACTGAGGACTGAAACCCTGAATCATGTCTGACAGGCTTTAATTTAAGGTTATAGCTAGAACAAATATTATACGTGTGTGTGTGTGTGTGTGTGTGTGTGTGTGTGTGTGTGTGTGTGTGTCTGGCGCGCGCAGATCACGTGGAGGGACATTGCTGGTCTGGACGAGGTGATCACAGAGTTAAAGGAGACAGTCATCTTACCTGTTCAGAAGAGACACCTGTTCCAGGGATCCAGGCTGCTGCAGCCCCCCAAAGGTCAGAGACTCAGAGACTGACCTCCGATCAGTTTGATCAATAACCAGTCAGCTTTTAGATGAACCTGAACGTGACGTTCCTTCAGGATGAGAACAGAGGAAATGAGGAAAGAAAATAAGCATGCAAGGAAGGAAGGATATGACAGAAGAGTAAGGCAGGATGGAGGAGTTAAGGAAAGAAGACGGTAAGGTAGCATAACAATGAAATATAGGTAGCACTGAGGGAAGGAAGGAAAGAAGAAAGGGAAAAGGGAATAAATGAGGAAGGAAAGAAAAAGCAGTATTGACCCTAACCCCCAACTGTTGCCATGGTAACAGGTGTGCTGCTGTACGGACCCCCTGGCTGTGGTAAAACGCTGATTGCCAAGGCAACGGCCAAAGAGGCGGGGTTTCGTTTCATCAACCTGCAGCCGAGCACACTGACGGACAAATGGTACGGAGAGTCCCAGAAGCTGGCTGCTGCTGTCTTCACATTGGCTGTCAAACTGCAGCCGTCAATCATCTTTGTCGACGAGATAGGTGAGACACGCCCACACACACACACACACACACACACACCTGTCAGTCACATCAGCATCCAATCCTGTGGTCTCATTGTTGACAGTGGGCGGGGCCAAATTGTGGATCACTATCTGGACTTTTTATGTTTTATTGAACATATGATCAGCTGATGTACAATAAATGTTGAACTGTCCCTGTACGATCAGCTGATGGATAGTAAATGTTGAACGGTCCTTTTATGATCAGCTGATGAATAATAAATGTTGAACGGTCCTTTTATGATCAGCTGATGGATAATAAATGTTGAACTGTCCCTTTATGATCAGCTGATATAAAATAAATGTTGAACTGTCCCTTTATGATCAGCTGATATAAAATAAATGTTGAACTGTCCCTTTATGATCAGCTGATGGATAATAAATGTTGAACTGTCCCTTTATGATCAGCTGATGGATAATAAATGTTGAACTGTCCCTTTATGATCAGCTGATATAAAATAAATGTTGAACGGTCCTTTTATGATCAGCTGATGGATAATAAATGTTGAACAGTCTCTTTATGATCAGCTGATATAAAATAAATGTTGAACAGTCCCTTTATGATCAGCTGATGGATAATAAATGTTGAACGGTCCCTTTATGATCAGCTGATGGATAATAAATGTTACACTGTCCCTTTAAATGTTGACTCCATGTTGAAACAGACTCGTTCCTGAGAAGTCGGTCCAGCTCGGACCATGAAGCCACGGCCATGATGAAGGCTCAATTCATGAGTCTGTGGGACGGACTGGACACAGACCACCACTGTCAGGTATGTACTGTATACATGGTTGATATATATATATATATATATGTATGTATATACCGTATACACACACTACAGTCAGGTATAGGGATGTCACAATACTAAAAATTCAGTAGTCGGTGCCGATACCAGTAAAATTACATGATTCGGGATACCAAGATAAAAGAAAAGAAAATCCTAAGATCCCATGAACTTAAACAAGAAACACTTTATTCAAATATTTGCATTCAGAAAAACATTTCTATCAACAGACTGATATTACTTTTTGTTTGTTTGTTTTCATGAAATTGAAAGGTATCGTGAGTATCAGTTCTTATGACATCACTAGTCAGGTATATACATATATATATGTATATACTGTATATGTATTATGATACTGTATGTTCTGACCTGAGATCAGTCAACGAGGAACCTGTGATGATGAGAACTAACCATATTATTATATTATTATTGATGACAAAATGTGTGTGTGTGTAGGTGATCATCATGGGAGCCACTAATCGTCCTCAGGACCTGGACTCTGCTATTCTGAGGAGGATGCCCACCAGGTTCCACATCAACCAGCCTGTACGTACACACACACACACACACACACACACACACACACACACACACACACACACACACTAACACACACACACACATTCTTGTACTTATATCCTAGCAGGGAGGGGTGGTGCAGAAAGGGACTTATGTTTTTTATTTTGGTGTAGGGGAGCGGCATACAGATTTAAATATATTTATTTCACCACAGATTTTTAAAGAAAACGTGCCTCTTAAATTTGGTGATTTTCCAAATTCCGTGCAATTTACAAAGAATTACAAAAAAAAAATCTGATCTTCTATGCTGATATTTCTTCAAAATGATCAGAGTGGACTGATCGGTCAAAGGTCAAAGGTTTGTGGGCGGATTCACACAACTGCAGGGCGGGTTGGTGGGTGGAGTTCACAACCAAAGGCTGTAGTCTGATCGATCATGTGATGCCTCGTTTTCAAAATAAGAGCGCAGGTCTGTTGAAGATGATTTAAAGCCACAGATGAAACTATGATGTCACTGAGCGTGTGTATGTATGTGTGTGTGTGTGTGTGTGTGTGTTCCTGCAGAGTGTGAGGCAGAGGGAGCAGATCCTTAAACTCATCCTGGAGAACGAGAGCGTAAGTTCACCTCAAACACATCACGTCCACTTCACTGACACTCTGAGACCAGCAACACGTCTGCTCTGTGATTGGTTGGATCTGTCTGATTGATCGCAACGCTCTCCTTTCACAATAAAAGCCTTGCAGAGCAGCTGGCTGTTTGTGGCTTTTATTGTGAAGCAGCAATAGAAGTGTTGGTCTAGATCTACCTGTGGACCGTCTAAATGTACAGGAAAGGCTTTTATTTTGGAAGGTCACCTGTCGGTGTCTCTGCAGGTGGACCTGTCAGTGGACCTCGTTGACGTTGCCAAGGAAACAGACGGTTTCTCAGGAAGTGACCTGAGAGAGATGTGCCGCGACGCCGCACTGCTCTGCGTCCGAGACTTCGTCCATACTCAGAATGACAGGTGTCTGTCTGTCTGTCTGTCTGTCTGTCTGTCTGTCTCTCTCGATGAAACAGTGACCTCATCAATCATTATTATTATAAATATATTTTTGTCTGTCTTGAAAAATCTTTTTATTGATTACTTTAAATGAAACATCAGACAAGTAGTTAATTACTGTTATGACAGTGATGCTAATGGAAACAACTGTGTCTGTTTGTCTGTCTGTCTCTCAGTCCATCAGAGGACTTCATCCGTCCGATTCATCAGTCCGACCTTCAGAAGGCGATCAGTAAGATGAAGAAATCTAAGATGGCGGGCACCCAAAGCGCTTTGCTGCACGCCGCTCTGGACTGAACACACGCACACACACGCACGCACGCACGCACGCACGCACACACACACACACACACACACACACACACGCACACGCACGCACACACTCACACTCATGCACGTGTGTGCGCGTGCACACACACACACAGTGATCACTTGACAGTCACATGGTGACCTCATGATGACCTCAGCCTGCAGTCGCGGGTTCGATTCCCGACCCGTTCATCAGCTCAGTGCGTTTTTACCGACCAGTTGTCTCTACGTGTGAAATGTGCCACTTCCTGTTTTTGTTTTTGTTTACATCAGCTGATATGCTGCTGATGTCCAACAGAGATAAAAAAAAAACAAGCAGATTTCAGTTTGTAACGGAGCGAGTCCCCGCTGCTGTTTTTACACTGTAAATAAAATCCACCAAATAAAATTTGTTTTTAATGATGAAATCAGAGACGACAGGAACAGACCAGAGAACTACAGTACCTATGAGCCTCAGCAGCTGTTCCTATGGAGACGGCTCCCTACAGTCTATTTAATTTCTGAAGTTCTCCATTGAGTTTTACAGAGATGCACCTGTTACACCTTCAGAACAACTTTAATTGTGAAAATCCTCCTTCCCAGAGGTCTGTAACTTACTGTAATTTCACTGGAAGTTTTCTGGAAAGTACATTAGGTAAAATCAGATGTTAATAATAATTAAACCAGAAACGTCTTCAGTTACATCTTCACTCTGGTTTAAAATAATTTTTGTTTTTCTTGACATTAGCATACAATTCTGAAATAAACCAAAAGTGGTTAAAAGTCATCCGATGAGTCAGGATTATAATTAAAGGTCCAGTCTGGAGGATTCAGTGACATCTAGTGGTGAAGTGTCAGATTTCAACCAACTGAAACTTTTCCCGTCTGCTGAGTGTCGGAGAACGATGTGAACTCCTGAATCCGACACACGGGACCTTTAAATTAACCTGAGAAGTCGAGTGACACTTCATTTTATGGGACAATGATTTCCTAATAATATCTCAGGATGTTTCCTTTAAAGAACTTTGTACATTATTTACTAATCAGAGAGAAAATGGGAATTTCCTTGAAAGAAAAAACCTCTATTTAAAATCCAAATTATTAATTGGAAACTTTAGTATTTATTGTTTATTAAAAGCTATTCATTAATTTGTTTATTTTCATCATTGTTTAAACTGGCCAGACTTCTGCATGTTCAGCAGACCTGTTGTGCTCTGACTTTAAGACATTATATTAGCTATTAATTACAATTAATTAATCGTAAGGGAACTGATTGAATCTATAAATCGAAGTGTAAGTTGTTCGAATAATATGAAAAAAAAAAAGCATGTAACACACTCTTGGGAACTGTCCAAATCATTAGGAAGTGACTGAGCTGTTAAATGAAGCGTCGCCTTGATGTTTACAATGAAAAACTAAAATTAAATACCAAGAACGTGTCTCCCCTGCACAGTGACATTTTCATCTGTTTCATAAAGTGTACTTTATTATTTTTATTATTTTTATTCTGATGTTTGAATGTGGAGAAGAACTGAACTGTGGTTTCTATTTGTGACGGATGGAAAAGTGTCAAATGGGAAGTATTTCCTCCATCAGTTCATCATTTAGTTCATAAATTTATTGGACAAATTGAATTGTCTGTAAAGTGCAGTCAGTTCTAATACAGGATGACTTTTTTCTTTTTTACAGTGTAGAGTTATTGCCTGTTAAGATATGATGTGAAAACTGCTGGATGATGAAATAAACTTGTCAAAACATGAGAAACATGTTTATGTCACTGTTGTCTGAAGCAAATTTGATCTTCAATTCTGTCTGTTATTAGAATGAATATTCTCAAATCTCATTCTCATTTTGAAATTACAAATTATTCAAATCATCTGAATCCATTAACATGATGTATCTCATATTTAAAAAGAAAAAAATCTCATGTTGGGAATGAAATTATGACAGTTTTCTGATAAACGATACTGTGGTTTTCCGTGGCAGTGTAGTATGTCAAAGTCATAGTGTAAAAAAGAATCACAATATGTTAAAATAAATCCATAGTTTGTTAAGTGGTAGTATAATGACAAAAAAAATCGTAAAAAAAACGCCATTATATATGATGTCAAAAAGTAGTATGTCGACGAAATCCAAAAAAAAGTCAGTGTAGTGTGTCATCAAAAATCATGAAAAAACATAGTATAGTATGTCGCCTGAAATCATGAAGAAACGTCATAGTATAGCATGTCGTCTGAAATCATGAAGAAACGTCATAGTATAGCATGTCATCCAATATCATGAAAAAACGTCATAGTATAGCATGTTGTACGAAATCACGAAAAAACATCACAGTATTGCATGTCGTGTTGAATCATGAAAAAACGTCATAGTATAGCATGTCGTCCGAAATCATGAAAAAATGTCATAGTATAGCATGTCGTCCAAAATCATGAAAAACCGTCATAGTATAGCATGTCATCCGAAATTATGAAAAAATGTCATAGTATAGCATGTCGTCCAAAATCATGAAAAACCGTCATAGTATAGCATGTCGTCCAAAATCATAAAAAAACGCCATAGTATCGCATGTCGTCCAAAATCATGAAAAAACATCACAGTATAGCATGTCGTCCAAAATCACGAAAAAACGTCATAGTATAGCATGTCGTCCAAAATCATGAAAAAACGCCATAGTATAGCATGTTGTGCGAAATGATGAAAAAGCGCCACAGTACAGCATGTCGTGTAGAATCGTGAAAAAATGCCACAGTATAGCATGTCGTCCAAAATCATGAAAAAGCGCCACAGTATAGCATGTCGTGTAGAATCGTGAAAAAACGCCATAGCATAGCATGTCGTCCAAAATCATGAAAAAACGCCATAGTATCGCATGTCGTCCAAAATCATGAAGAAACGTCATAGTATAGCATGTCGTCCAAAATCAAGAAAAACGTCATAGTATAGCATGTTGTACGAAATCACGAAAAAACATCACAGTATTGCATGTCGTGTTGAATCATGAAAAAACGTCATAGTATAGCATGTCGTCCGAAATCATGAAAAAACGTCATAGTATAGCATGTCGTCTGAAATCATGAAAAAATGTCACAGTATAGCATGTCGTCCAAAATCATCAAAAAATGTCACAGTATAGCATGTCGTCCAAAATCATGAAAAACCGTCATAGTATAGCATGTCGTCCAAAATCACGAAAAAACGTCATAGTATAGCATGTCGTCCAAAATCATGAAAAAACGCCATAGTATAGCATGTTGTGCGAAATGATGAAAAAGCGCCACAATATAGCATGTCGTGTAGAATCGTGAAAAAATGCCATAGTATAGCATGTCGTCCAAAATCATGAAAAAACGCCATAGTATAGCATGTTGTGCGAAATCATGAAAAAGCGCCACAGTATAGCATGTCGTGTAGAATCGTGAAAAAACGCCATAGTATAGCATGTCGTCCAAAATCATGAAGAAACGTCATAGTATCGCATGTCGTCCAAAATCATGAAGAAACGTCATAGTATGTAGTATGTCGACGAAATCCAAAAAAAAGTCAGTGTAGTGTGTCATCAAAAATCATGAAAAAACATAGTATAGTATGTCGTCTGAAATCATGAAGAAACGTCATAGTATAGCATGTCGTCTGAAATCATGAAGAAACATCATAGTATAGCATGTCGTCTGAAATCATGAAGAAACGTCATAGTATAGCATGTTGTACGAAATCACGAAAAAACATCACAGTATTGCATGTCGTGTTGAATCATGAAAAAACGCCATAGTATAGCATGTCGTGTAGAATCGTGAAAAAATGCCATAGTATAGCATGTCGTCCAAAATCATGAAAAAGCGCCACAGTATAGCATGTCGTGTAGAATCGTGAAAAAACGCCATAGTATAGCATGTCGTCCAAAATCATGAAGAAACGTCATAGTATAGCATGTCGTCCAATATCATGAAAAAACGTCATAGTATAGCATGTCATCCAATATCATGAAAAAACGTCATAGTATAGCATGTCGTGTTGAATCATGAAAAAACGCCATAGTATAGCATGTTGTGCGAAATGATGAAAAAGCGCCACAGTATAGCATGTCGTGTAGAATCGTGAAAAAATGCCATAGTATAGCATGTCGTCCAAAATCATGAAGAAACGTCATAGTATAGCATGTCGTCCAAAATCATGAAAAAACGCCATAGTATAGCATGTCGTCCAAAATCATGAAGAAACGTCATAGTATAGCATGTCGTCCAAAATCAAGAAAAACGTCATAGTATAGCATGTTGTACGAAATCACGAAAAAACATCACAGTATTGCATGTCGTGTTGAATCATGAAAAAACGTCATCGTATAGCATGTCGTCCGAAATCATGAAAAGCGTCATAGTATAGCATGTCGTCTGAAATCATGAAAAAATGTCACAGTATAGCATGTCGTCCAAAATCATGAAAAAACGTCATAGTATAGCATGTCGTCCAAAATCATGAAAAAACGTCATAGTATAGCATGTCGTGTTGAATCATGAAAAAACGTCATAGTATAGCATGTCGTGTAGAATCGTGAAAAAACGTCATAGTATATAGCATGTCGTCCAAAATCATGAAAAAACGTAATAGTATAGCATGTCGTCCAAAATCATGAAAAAACGTCATAGTATAGCATGTCGTCCAAAATCAAGAAAAAACGTGATAGTATCGCATGTCGTCCAAAATCAAGAAAAAACGTGATAGTATAGCATGTTTTACGAAATCACGAAAAAACATCACAGTATTGCATGTCGTGTTGAATCATGAAAAAACGCCATAGTATAGCATGTTGTGCGAAATGATGAAAAAGCGCCACAGTATAGCATGTCGTATAGAATCGTGAAAAAACGCCACAGTATAGCATGTCGTGTAGAATCGTGAAAAAACGCCATAGTATCGCATGTGTTCCAAAATCATGAAAAAGCGCCACAGTATAGCATGTCGTGTAGAATCGTGAAACGTCATAGTATAGCATGTCGTCCAAAATCAAGAAAAAACGTCATAGTATAGCATGTGTTCCAAAATCATGAAAAAACGTCATAGTATAGCATGTCGTCCAAAATCAAGAAAAATCGTCATAGTATAGCATGTGTTCCAAAATCATGAAAAAACGCCATAGTATCGCATGTCGTGTAGAATCGTGAAAAAACGTCATAGTATAGCATGTCGTCCAAAATCACGAAGAAACGTCATAGTATAGCATGTCGTCCAAAATCAAGAAAACACGTCATAGTATGGCATGTCGTGTAGAATCGTGAAAAAACGTCATAGTATAGCATGTCGTCCAAAATCATGAAGAAACGTGATAGTATAGCATGTTGTACGAAATCACGAAAAAACATCACAGTATTGCATGTCGTGTTGAATCATGAAAAAGCGCCACAGTATAGCATGTCGAATAGAATCGTGAAAAAACGCCACAGTATTGCATGTCGTCCAAAATCATGAAAAAACGTCATAGTATAGCATGTCGTCCAAAATCATGAAAAACGTCATAGTATAGCATGTCGTCCAAAATCATGAAAAAACGTCATAGTATAGCATGTCGTCCAAAAAAATGAAAAAACGTCATAGTATCGCATGTCGTCCAATATCATGAAAAAGCGCCACAGTATAGCATGTCGTGTAGAATCGTGAAAAAAACGCCATAGTATAGCATGTCGTCCAAAATCAAGAAAAAACGTCATAGTATAGGATGTGTTCCAAAATCATGAAAAAACGCCACAGTATCGCATGTCGTCCAATATCATGAAAAAGCGCCACAGTATAGCATGTCATGTAGAATCGTGAAAAAAACGCCATAGTATAGCATGTTGTCCAAAATCAAGAAAAAACATCATAGTATAGCATGTCGTCCAAAATCATGAAAAAACGCCATAGTATCGCATGTCGTCCAAAATCATGAAAAAGCGCCATAGTATAGCATGTCGTCCAAAATCACGAAGAAACGTCATAGTATAGCATGTCGTGTAGAATCGTGAAAAAACGCCATAGTATCGCATGTCGTCAAAAATCATGAAAAAATGTCATAGTATAGCATGTCGTCCAAAATCATGAAAAAACGCCATAGTATAGCATGTCGTCCAAAATCAAGAAAAAACGTGATAGTATAGCATGTTGTACGAAATCAGGAAAAAACATCACAGTATTGCATGTCGTGTTGAATCATGAAAAAACGCCATAGTATAGCATGTCGTCCAAAATCATGAAAAAACGCCACAGTATAGCATGTTGTGCGAAATGATAAAAAAGCGCCACAGTATAGCATGTCGTGTAGAATCGTGAAAAAACGCCATAGTATCGCATGTGTTCCAAAATCATGAAAAAACGCCACAGTATAGCATGTCGTGTAGAATCGTGAAAAAACGCCATAGTATAGCATGTCGTCCAAAATCAAGAAAAAACGTCATAGTATCGCATGTCGTCCAAAATCATGAAAAAACATCATAGTTTAGCATGTTGTACGAAATCACGAAAAAACGTCATAGTATAGCATGTCGTCCAAAATCACGAAGAAACGTCATAGTATAGCATGTCGTCCAAAATCAAGAAAACACGTCATAGTATGGCATGTCGTGTAGAATCGTGAAAAAACGTCATAGTATAGCATGTCGTCCAAAATCATGAAGAAACGCCATAGTATCGCATGTCGTCCAAAATCATGAAGAAACGCCACAGTATAGCATGTCGTGTAGAATCGTGAAAAAACGCCATAGTATCGCATGTGTTCCAAAATCATGAAAAAGCGCCACAGTATAGCATGTCGTGTAGAATCGTGAAAAAACGTCATAGTATAGCATGTCGTCCAAAATCAAGAAAAAACGTCATAGTATAGCATGTGTTCCAAAATCATGAAAAAACGTCATAGTATAGCATGTCGTCCAAAATCAAGAAAAATCGTCATAGTATAGCATGTGTTCCAAAATCATGAAAAAACGCCATAGTATCGCATGTCGTGTAGAATCGTGAAAAAACGTCATAGTATAGCATGTCGTCCAAAATCACGAAGAAACGTCATAGTATAGCATGTCGTCCAAAATCAAGAAAACACGTCATAGTATAGCATGTCGTCCAAAATCATGAAGAAACGTGATAGTATAGCATGTTGTACGAAATCACGAAAAAACATCACAGTATTGCATGTCGTGTTGAATCATGAAAAAGCGCCACAGTATAGCATGTCGTATAGAATCGTGAAAAAACGCCACAGTATTGCATGTCGTCCAAAATCATGAAAAAACGTCATAGTATAGCATGTCGTCCAAAATCATGAAAAAACGTCATAGTATAGCATGTCGTCCAAAATCATGAAAAAACGTCATAGTATAGCATGTCGTCCAAAAAAATGAAAAAACGTCATAGTATCGCATGTCGTCCAATATCATGAAAAAGCGCCACAGTATAGCATGTCGTGTAGAATCGTGAAAAAAACGCCATAGTATAGCATGTCGTCCAAAATCAAGAAAAAACGTCATAGTATAGGATGTCGTCCAAAATCATGAAAAAACGCCATAGTATAGCATGTCGTCCAAAATCAAGAAAAAACGTGATAGTATAGCATGTTCTACGAAATCAGGAAAAAACATCACAGTATTGCATGTCGTGTTGAATCATGAAAAAACGCCATAGTATAGCATGTCGTCCAAAATCATGAAAAAACGCCACAGTATAGCATGTTGTGCGAAATGATAAAAAAGCGCCACAGTATAGCATGTCGTGTAGAATCGTGAAAAAACGCCACAGTATTGCATGTCGTGTAGAATCGTGAAAAAACGCCATAGTATCGCATGTGTTCCAAAATCATGAAAAAACGCCACAGTATAGCATGTCGTGTAGAATCGTGAAAAAACGCCATAGTATAGCATGTCGTCCAAAATCAAGAAAAAACGTCATAGTATCGCATGTCGTCCAAAATCATGAAAAAACATCATAGTTTAGCATGTTGTACGAAATCACGAAAAAACGTCATAGTATAGCATGTCGTCCAGAATCATGAAAAAACGTCATAGTATAGCATGTCGTCCAGAATCATGAAAAAACGTCATAGTATAGCATGTTGTCCAGAATCATGAAAAAACGTCATAGTATAGCATGTCGTCCAGAATCATGAAAAAACGTCATAGTATAGCATGTTGTCCAGAATCATGAAAAAACGTCATAGTATAGCATGTCGTCCAAAATCATGAAAAAGCGCAACAGTATAGCATGTCGTGTAGAGTCGTGAAAAAACGCCATAGTATCGCATGTCGTCCAAAATCAAGAAAAAACGTCATAGTATCGCATGTCGTCCAAAATCATGAAGAAACGTCATAGTATAGCATTTCGTCAAAAATCACGAAGAAACGTCATAGAAAAGCATGTGTTCCAAAAGCATGAAAAAACATCACAGTATTGCATGTCGTGTAGAATCGTGAAAAAACGCCATAGTATCGCATGTCGTCCAAAATCATGAAAAAACGCCACAGTATAGCATGTCGTGTAGAATCGTGAAAAAACGCCATAGTATAGCATGTCGTCCAAAATCATGAAAAACCGCCATAGTATCGCATGTCGTCCAAAATCACAAAGAAACGTCATAGTATAGCATGTCGTCCAAAATCAAGAAAAAACGTCATAGTATAGCATGTCGTCCAAAATCACGAAGAAACGTCATAGTATAGCATGTCGTCCAAAATCACGAAGAAACGTCATAGTATAGCATGTCGTCCAAAATCATGAAAAAGCGCCACAGTATAGCATGTCGTGTAGAATCGTGAAAAAACGCCATAGTATCGCATGTCGTCCAAAATCACGAAGAAACGTCATAGTATAGCATGTCGTCCAAAATCAAGAAAAAACGTCATAGTATCGCATGTCGTCCAAAATCACGAAGAAACGTCATAGTATAGCATTTCGTCAAAAATCACGAAGAAACGTCATAGAAAAGCATGTGTTCCAAAAACATGAAAAAACATCACAGTATTGCATGTCGTGTAGAATCGTGAAAAAACGCCATTGTATAGCATGTCGTCCAAAATCATGAAGAAGCGCCACAGTATAGCATGTCGTGTAGAATCGTGAAAAAACGCCATAGTATCGCATGTCGTCCAAAATCATGAAAAAACGCCACAGTATAGCATGTCGTGTAGAATCGTGAAAAAACGCCATAGTATAGCATGTCGTCTAAAATCATGAAAAACCGCCATAGTATCGCATGTCGTCCAAAATCACAAAGAAACGTCATAGTATAGCATGTCGTCCAAAATCAAGAAAAAACGTCATAGTATAGCATGTCGTCCAAAATCACGAAGAAACGTCATAGTATAGCATGTCGTCCAAAATCAAGGAAAAACGTGATAGTATAGCATGTTGTACGAAATCACGAAAAAACATCACAGTATTGCATGTCGTGTTGAATCATGAAAAAACGCCATAGTATAGCATGTCGTCCAAAATCATGAAAAAACGCCACAGTATAGCATGTTGTGCGAAATGATGAAAAAGCGCCACAGTATAGCATGTCGTGTAGAATCGTGAAAAAACGCCATAGTATCGCATGTGTTCCAAAATCATGAAAATGCGCCACAGTATAGCATGTTGTGCGAAATGATGAAAAAGCGCCACAGTATAGCATGTCGTGTAGAATCGTGAAAAAACGCCATAGTATAGCATGTCGTCCAAAATCATGAAAAAATGCCATAGTATAGCATGTCGTCCAAAATCATGAAAAAACATCATAGTTTAGCATGTTGTACGAAATCACAAAGAAACGTCATAGTATAGCATGTTGTCCAGAATCATGAAAAAACGTCATAGTATAGCATGTCGTCCAGAATCATGAAAAAACGTCATAGTATAGCATGTCGTCCAGAATCATGAAAAAACATCATAGTTTAGCATGTTGTACGAAATCACGAAGAAACGTCATAGTATAGCATGTTGTCCAGAATCATGAAAAAACGTCATAGTATAGCATGTCGTCCAAAATCACGAAAAAACGCCATAGTATCGCATGTCGTCCAAAATCATGAAAAAACATCATAGTTTAGCATGTTGTACGAAATCACGAAAAAACGTCATAGTATAGCATGTCGTCCAAAATCATGAAAAAATGTCATAGTATAGCATGTCGTCCGAAATCATGACAAAACGTCATAGTATAGCATGTCGTCCAAAATCATGACAAAACGTCATAGTATAGCATGTCGTCCAAAATCATGAAAAAACGCTTTAGTATAGCATGTTGTGCAAAATCATGAAAAAAAATCACAGTATAACATATCGTCCAAAATCATGAAAAAACATCACAGTATAGCATGTCGTCCAAAATCATGAAAAAACATCACAGTATAGCATGTGTTCCAAAATCATGAAAAAACGCTTTAGTATAGCATGTCGTCCAAAATCATGAAAAAAGTTCATAGTATAGCATGTCATCCAAAATCATGAAAAAACGCTTTAGTATAGCATGTTGTGCGAAATCATGGAAAAACGTCACAGTATAGCATGTCGTCCAAAATCATGAAAAAATGCAATAGTATAGCATGTCGTCCAAAATCATGAAAAAACGTGATAGTATAGCATGTTGTGCGAAATGATGAAAAAACGCCATAGTATAGCATGTCGTCCAAAATCATGAAAAAACGCCATAGTATAGCATGTCGTCCAAAATCATGAAAAAACGCCATAGTATAGCATGTCGTCCAAAATCATGAAAAAACGTCATCGTATAGCATGTCGTCCAAAATCATGAAAAAACGCCATAGTATAGCATGTCGTCCAAAATCATGAAAAAACGCCATAGTATAGCATGTCGTCCAAAATCATAACAAAACGTCATCGTATAGCATGTCGTCCAAAATCATGAAAAAACGCTTTAGTATAGCATGTCGTCCAAAATCATGAAAAAACGTCATAGTATAGCATGTCGTCCAAAATCATGAAAAAACGCTTTAGTATAGCATGTCGTCCAAAATCATGAAAAAACACTTTAGTATAGCATGTCGTCCAAAATCATGAAAAAACGTCATAGTATAGCATGTCGTCCAAAATCATAACAAAACGTCATCGTATAGCATGTCGTCCAAAATCATGAAAAAACGCTTTAGTATAGCATGTCGTCCAAAATCATGAAAAAACGTCATAGTATAGCATGTCGTCCAAAATCATGAAAAAACGCTTTAGTAAAGCATGTTGTCCAAAATCATGAAAAAACGCCATAGTATAGCATGTCGTCCAAAATCATGAAAAACCGCCATAGTATCGCATGTCGTCCAAAATCACAAAGAAACGTCATAGTATAGCATGTCGTCCAAAATCAAGAAAAAACGTCATAGTATAGCATGTCGTCCAAAATCACGAAGAAACGTCATAGTATAGCATGTCGTCCAAAATCAAGAAAAAACGTGATAGTATAGCATGTTGTACGAAATCACGAAAAAACATCACAGTATTGCATGTCGTGTTGAATCATGAAAAAACGCCATAGTATAGCATGTCGTCCAAAATCATGAAAAAACGCCACAGTATAGCATGTTGTGCGAAATGATGAAAAAGCGCCACAGTATAGCATGTCGTGTAGAATCGTGAAAAAACGCCATAGTATAGCATGTCGTCCAAAATCATGAAAAAATGCCATAGTATAGCATGTCGTCCAAAATCGTCCAGAATCATGAAAAAACATCATAGTTTAGCATGTTGTACGAAATCACGAAGAAACGTCATAGTATAGCATGTTGTCCAGAATCATGAAAAAACGTCATAGTATAGCATGTCGTCCAAAATCACGAAAAAACGCCATAGTATCGCATGTCGTCCAAAATCATGAAAAAACATCATAGTTTAGCATGTTGTACGAAATCACGAAAAAACGTCATAGTATAGCATGTCGTCCAAAATCATGAAAAAATGTCATAGTATAGCATGTCGTCCGAAATCATGACAAAACGTCATAGTATAGCATGTCGTCCAAAATCATGACAAAACGTCATAGTATAGCATGTCGTCCAAAATCATGAAAAAACGCTTTAGTATAGCATGTTGTGCAAAATCATGAAAAAAAATCACAGTATAACATATCGTCCAAAATCATGAAAAAACATCACAGTATAGCATGTCGTCCAAAATCATGAAAAAACATCACAGTATAGCATGTGTTCCAAAATCATGAAAAAACGCTTTAGTATAGCATGTCGTCCAAAATCATGAAAAAAGTTCATAGTATAGCATGTCGTCCAAAATCATGAAAAAACGTCATAGTATAGCATGTCATCCAAAATCATGAAAAAACGCTTTAGTATAGCATGTTGTGCGAAATCATGGAAAAACGTCACAGTATAGCATGTCATCCAAAATCATGAAAAAACGCTTTAGTATAGCATGTTGTGCGAAATCATGGAAAAACGTCATAGTATAGCATGTCATCCAAAATCATGAAAAAACGCTTTAGTATAGCATGTCGTCCAAAATCATGAAAAAATGCAATAGTATAGCATGTCGTCCAAAATCATGAAAAAACGTGATAGTATAGCATGTTGTGCGAAATGATGAAAAAACGCCATAGTATAGCATGTCGTCCAAAATCATGAAAAAACGCCATAGTATAGCATGTCGTCCAAAATCATGAAAAAACGCCATAGTATAGCATGTCGTCCAAAATCATGAAAAAACGTCATCGTATAGCATGTCGTCCAAAATCATGAAAAAACGCCATAGTATAGCATGTCGTCCAAAATCATGAAAAAACGCCATAGTATAGCATGTCGTCCAAAATCATAACAAAACGTCATCGTATAGCATGTCGTCCAAAATCATGAAAAAACGCTTTAGTATAGCATGTCGTCCAAAATCATGAAAAAACGTCATAGTATAGCATGTCGTCCAAAATCATAACAAAACGTCATCGTATAGCATGTCGTCCAAAATCATGAAAAAACGCTTTAGTATAGCATGTCGTCCAAAATCATGAAAAAACGTCATAGTATAGCATGTCGTCCAAAATCATAACAAAACGTCATCGTATAGCATGTCGTCCAAAATCATGAAAAAACGCTTTAGTATAGCATGTCGTCCAAAATCATGAAAAAACGTCATAGTATAGCATGTCGTCCAAAATCATGAAAAAACGCTTTAGTATAGCATGTTGTCCAAAATCATGAAAAAACGCCATAGTATAGCATGTCGTCCAAAATCATGAAAAAACGCCATAGTATAGCATGTCGTCCAAAATCATAACAAAACGTCATCGTATAGCATGTCGTCCAAAATCATGAAAAAACGCTTTAGTATAGCATGTCGTCCAAAATCATGAAAAAACGTCATAGTATAGCATGTCGTCCAAAATCATGAAAAAACGCTTTAGTATAGCATGTCGTCCAAAATCATGAAAAAACGTCATAGTATAGCATGTTGTGCAAAATCATGAAAAAAAATCACAGTATAACATGTCGTCCAAAATCATGAAAAAACATCACAGTATAGCATGTCGTCCAAAATCATGAAAAAACGTCATAGTATAGCATGTGTTCCAAATTCATGAAAAAACGTTTTAGTATAGCATGTTGTGCGAAATCATGGAAAAATGTCACAGTATAGCATGTCGTCCAAAATCATGAAAAAAGTTCATAGTATAGCATGTCGTCCAAAATCATGAAAAAACGTCATAGTATAGCATGTCATCCAAAATCATGAAAAAACGCTTTAGTATAGCATGTTGTGCGAAATCATGGAAAAACGTCACAGTATAGCATGTCGTCCAAAATCATGAAAAAATGCAATAGCATAGCATGTCGTCCAAAATCATGAAAAAACATCACAGTAATAGCATGTCGTCCAAAATCATGAAAAAACGTCATAGTATAGCATGTCGTCCAAAATCATGAAAAAACGCTTTAGTACAGCACGTTGTGCGAAATCATGAAAAAACGTCATAGTATAGCATGTCGTCCAAAATCATGAAAAAACGCCTTAGTACAGCACGTTGTGCGAAATCATGAAAAAACGTCATAGTATAGCATGTCGTCCAAAATCATCAAAAAATGCAATAGTATAGCATGTCGTCCAAAATCATGAAAAAACGTGATAGTATAGCATGTTGTGCGAAATGATGAAAAAACGCCATAGTATAGCATGTCGTCCAAAATCATGAAAAAACGCCATAGTATAGCATGTCGTCCAAAATCATGAAAAAACGCCATAGTATAGCATGTCGTCCAAAATCATGAAAAAACGTCATCGTATAGCATGTCGTCCAAAATCATGAAAAAACGCCATAGTATAGCATGTCGTCCAAAATCATGAAAAAACGCCATAGTATAGCATGTCGTCCAAAATCATAACAAAACGTCATCGTATAGCATGTCGTCCAAAATCATGAAAAAACGCTTTAGTATAGCATGTCGTCCAAAATCATGAAAAAACGTCATAGTATAGCATGTCGTCCAAAATCATAACAAAACGTCATCGTATAGCATGTCGTCCAAAATCATGAAAAAACGCTTTAGTATAGCATGTCGTCCAAAATCATGAAAAAACGTCATAGTATAGCATGTCGTCCAAAATCATAACAAAACGTCATCGTATAGCATGTCGTCCAAAATCATGAAAAAACGCTTTAGTATAGCATGTCGTCCAAAATCATGAAAAAACGTCATAGTATAGCATGTCGTCCAAAATCATGAAAAAACGCTTTAGTATAGCATGTTGTCCAAAATCATGAAAAAACGCCATAGTATAGCATGTCGTCCAAAATCATGAAAAAACGCCATAGTATAGCATGTCGTCCAAAATCATAACAAAACGTCATCGTATAGCATGTCGTCCAAAATCATGAAAAAACGCTTTAGTATAGCATGTCGTCCAAAATCATGAAAAAACGTCATAGTATAGCATGTCGTCCAAAATCATGAAAAAACGCTTTAGTATAGCATGTCGTCCAAAATCATGAAAAAACGTCATAGTATAGCATGTTGTGCAAAATCATGAAAAAAAATCACAGTATAACATGTCGTCCAAAATCATGAAAAAACATCACAGTATAGCATGTCGTCCAAAATCATGAAAAAACGTCATAGTATAGCATGTGTTCCAAATTCATGAAAAAACGTTTTAGTATAGCATGTTGTGCGAAATCATGGAAAAATGTCACAGTATAGCATGTCGTCCAAAATCATGAAAAAAGTTCATAGTATAGCATGTCGTCCAAAATCATGAAAAAACGTCATAGTATAGCATGTCATCCAAAATCATGAAAAAACGCTTTAGTATAGCATGTTGTGCGAAATCATGGAAAAACGTCACAGTATAGCATGTCGTCCAAAATCATGAAAAAATGCAATAGCATAGCATGTCGTCCAAAATCATGAAAAAACATCACAGTAATAGCATGTCGTCCAAAATCATGAAAAAACGTCATAGTATAGCATGTCGTCCAAAATCATGAAAAAACGCTTTAGTACAGCACGTTGTGCGAAATCATGAAAAAACGTCATAGTATAGCATGTCGTCCAAAATCATGAAAAAACGCCTTAGTACAGCACGTTGTGCGAAATCATGAAAAAACGTCATAGTATAGCATGTCGTCCAAAATCATCAAAAAATGCAATAGTATAGCATGTTGTACGAAATCATGAAAAAAAGTCCCATGAACTCTAAAATAAAAAAAAATGTCGTAGTATAGAATGTTGTCAAAAATCATGAAAAAGCATGATAGTATAGCATGTGGTCCGAAATATTGAAACAAATAACTCCAGACTGCAAACTTTATTTCAAAACTTTTTTTTATTGCAGTTGTGTGAGTAATTAGTTCAACAGAATTATCATATATGTATGATCGTAAAAATGGTTAAATCAGATAGTTATGTTGATTTAGAGAAAATATTGAAATAAATATCCTACCTTCCAGCATAGACTGAAAATACGTAGATATTTTTTAAATGCCATATCGCCCAGCCCTATACCACAGATATTCTATTCAATTCAAGTAAATCCAATTTTATTTATAAAGCCCAATATCACAAATCACAATTTGCCTCAGAGGCTTTACAGCGTGTGACATCCCTCTGTCCTTTGGACCCTCACAGCTGATCAGGAAAAACTCCCCAAAAAAGAAAGAAAAAACCTTTAATGAAGAAACAGTAGAAACTTCAGGAAGAGCAACTGAGGAGGGATCCCTGTTCCAGGACGGACAGACGTGCAATACATGTCGTACAGAACAGATCAACATGATAAATGTACAGTAATCTGTATGACACAATGAGACAGAGAGACAGATGCAGGACAGATGGTAATGACAGTAGCTTACACAACATTAATTTAAGTATTAATATTATAATAGTAATTACGGCTATTGTGGTACAACATGTTGAAGGTGTATATTGATAGTGTATGTGACAATAATCATATGTGTATAATAACAGCAGACCCCAGGAAGAATAGCCGAGACTGTTACTGGTGCTAATGGGGATCCTAATAAAAAAAGGAAACAAAGAAAGCAAGAAGTGTGACTCATGATAACAGCAGCAGCAGGAGGCATCTGGCAGGACCACGGCAGCAGCACAACTTTTGGACCACCCCCTCCAAAACAAGCCTGAGCCAGCCCTGACTATGAGAATTATCAAAAAGTAAAGTTTTAGTTTTTTTAGTTTTGGTCTTATCACATTTAACCATAGCTGTCTTTACTTTTGTTGACGGGCAGTGGCGGCTGGTTTTGAGCCATGACTCCTTCTATTCTGGCTCCCAATAACACAACAAGACAAACGCTTTTTAAGACTCCTATGTGGCCTACAGCCCTGTGGGGGAGAGGCAGCCGCACCTCCAGATGATAAAATGACGTCATTGTGACGTCGGCCCTAAAAGGGCCTATTGTTTTGCCTCTAGCTAAGCTCCACCCACCAAAAATGTCATACTGTTTACTGACAGTAAAACGCTTCTTGGATGGCCCTTCTGGAATTCTCCCACTATCTTCCCATAGTCCTTCTGCCTCCATTACTGCTCTTCTCACATTCATTCATTCATTTATTCGGATCTCCATCAGCTGTGACCAAAGCCACAGGTATTCTTCCTGGAGTCCTCCCTAAACACTGTGCTTTATACATTGCAATCACATTAACAACGACCACAACACAAAAAAAAACAGTAACAATAACAACACAACACTCAAGACAACAATGTAATGCACATTGTGCGCTGCTGCTTTGTAATTGTTTCCAGACTGCAGTGCTAAGTTGTAAAGCACAGCGTCTGCGTTAATGGCCTCCCAGATGGTTCTGGTAATCCACGGTTTCTGATTGTGGAGTGATTTAACTGTGGTTTGGGGCAGAATGTCTTGTACACCATAAAATGTATGGTATAGTACAACAGATCGGGGGGAAATTGTCTTACCAGAATGCCCCCAGGAAACAGTCTGACACAGTTAATATCCTCCAAGATGTCCTGACCTTCAGGGCGTGTCCAGCAGATAAACAGGAAGTGGATAATCAGAACAGCATGATCTAGAGAAGTATTATTTTTCCTCTTTTCTTGAACATTTTCATGTGCACACAGTTTGGAGAAATGGTGTGAGTTAATGGGAACACTGGAACTACTTCACTAAAAGTAATGGATTACAGAATGGCTGAAACACATCAGGGGCCAACTCTCTGCCAAAACACTGCCACAGCTGTATCATTCTGTTATCATGTGTTGTAAACCTTTTATCCAGTATTATTTTTGTTTGTTTTGAAAATTGGTGTATAAATAAAGTTTTTATTGGCACATATTATTTCTTATTAAATGTTTATAATCAAAAACTAATTAGGGAGGCTCAAAATATGTCATTTTGCTTTATTCGATTCACGTGGGCATGTTTCAAAACCACTCGGTGTTTAAAGAGGAGGAGTAGGAGGAGGAGGAGGAGGGGAAGGAGGAGGCTGGGTAAGTCACGTGTCTCTCTGAGGATGAAAAACTTCTCCGCGGCACGTGAAGCTGCAACAAACAGATCACACGGATCGATGAGGGATCGGTAGGACAGACAGAGGGAGAGAGTAAGGAGCCGCGAGGAGCCTCAAAGTTACCGCGACAATTCGGCTGTCTCGGTCATGGAAATATCTGCAGACTGAAGTTGTGTTTGTTTCCACCAGAGTGAAGAGTGACTGGTGAGAAAAGCACACACAGACACACACACACACACACACACACACACACACACACACACACACACACACACACACACACACACTCATGGTGATGGGTAAAAGTACATCATGAAACAGAGTCTGTGACAATAAACTGGAAAACAGAAAAAACAGAAAAGTAAATAGAAAGTAGAAAAGTTAAAGTGTGTAAACTAAACTACAGTGTCAATTCTGAGTAAAATGATCGATGTGAGAAATCAATAATTCAAAGGCTATAATGTGAAGTTTGAGTATATGGAATGAAACTTAAATATATGGAGTGAATAATAATATAGACTAAAAGTTTGAAAACATGGAATAAAACTTAAATACATAAAATGAAAGTTTGATATGGATACATGTGTTATATGAGCCAATATATAGAGAGAAACTTGAATATACAGAATAAAGGTTTGGACATTATCTTGGAGCTGGCACCATCTTGTGTTCAACTTCAACTTCAAACAACTTTATTCATCCCCGCAGGGCAATTCAGTTTGCAGCCTCAGTCACATAGAACAACAACAAAAAGACCACAAGATAAAACAAACAAACAAACAAACAAACAACAAAAACAAAACTAAACTAAACAAAAAAACAACAACAACACATACAGCATCCACTCTGTCAGTACCACAGGTTGGCACGGCAACCGGAGCTAGCAGCAAGTAACAATAATGGAATAAATAATGAATAAACAAATACACATTAAGACTCTCAGGTTCACAATGCCTGGCCTGTACATTTAGCTGTCAGCAGCATTTAGAAGCCTGATGGCGGAAGGAATAAATGACTTTGCGTATCTGTTTGTCTTCCTCGGGGCAGGGGCAAGGTAACGCCGCCCTGACAGCATCAAACAGAATTCCTGACTGAGGATGTGGTCAGGACTAATGACCTGTCATTAAAACATTAAAAGAAATCATCTTCCGCAGGAGATGGATACGTTGTTGGCCCCGTTTAATGATAGACTCTGTGTTTTTATCAAACTTGAGTCCGGAGTCAAACATTGTACCTAAGCACAAGAGGGCGCCACCGTTTCTTTTTACCTTTGTGACTGAACTTTCTGTCTGGTTCTGTCTGATGGTTACCTGGGAACATGTTTTTCAAGTATTAAGATATTTTCTGTCTGTGGAAATAAAAAAATTTTTGGTCCTGACCCTGTTTGGCTCTGGTCCTGGTGTATCTGACCCGGTTTGGCTCTGGTCCTGGTGTATCTGACCCTGTTTGGCTCTGGTCCTGGTGTATCCGACCCTGTTTGACTCTGGACCTGGTCCTGGTGTATCTGACCCGGTTTGACTCTGGTCCTGGGCCTGGAGTATCTGACCCAGTTTGACCCTGTGCTGACCCTGTTTGGACCTAGTCCTGGTGTATCTGACCCAGTTTGACCCTGTGCTGACCCTGTTTGGACCTAGTCCTGGTGTATCTGACCCTGCCTGGTCCTGGTCCTGGTGTATCTGACCCTGGAGCTTTCAGGACAGAAATAAACCCTGAGGACTGTTGGATATAGATCCTGTCCTGTCAGACCTGTCCGTCTGGGTATGCGTCCTGTTGACACCTGATGCAGGCCTCTCAGACCCACCCCCACTCCTCCCTGTCCTGGGGGGAGGGTCGAGGGTTTCAGGTTCAGAGACTGAAGCGCCCTCCGTCACAGCTGCACATGTTGTTGATGCTCTGAAGGAGGGAGCGCTTGGTTGGAGGATGTCTGAGGATAAAGGGGTTTAAAAACCAAACGCTCCTGTGTCCTGTGGGGTGGGGGTGGGGTGGGGGTGGGGGGGGGGTCGTCTGGTGCACTTGGTTAATATCTCATCACCTCAGAGTTCACACAGAGAGGTCAGTTAATGATTGAGGGTCTGCTGGTCACTTATTGACTGAGGACACTTTTTAACTGGAGTGTCAGACAGACTGTCTCTACTGTCACTCTACTGTGTCTCTACTGGGTTTGATCTCACAGCCAGAGGACAGAGGGGACAGAGGATGTTCTTCTACCAGTCTTTACTCTTTCTCCACTGCGACTGACTCCATCTTTTCTTTCTCATCCTAAACTTAAATAGTTTTTCACTTCTTCTTACCTCAGCTGCTCAGCTCTCCTGACTCCACCTGGACACCTGACATGGAGGAGTCATCCTGCAGAGACACAGAGCTTTAAGTCTGGTCCACACCCAACAGACACCTGACATACCATCAGCTTTTTCCTCTGCAGACACTCAGAGCTGAGGCAGCAGACGAGGACAGAGGAGGACTGTTTTTTGGGACCTGAACTTTTAGATTAATATCGGAACCACAGACCAGCTCGGGCTGTCTGGATCAGCTGACAGCTGCAGCAATGGTTGATGGGAAGCGGCAAAGCAGCACGGTGCCACCCCTGGATGGAGGATGGGGCTGGGTGATTGTTGGTTGCTGCTTCATGGTGACAGTCTGCACACGGGCTGTGACCAGGTAAAACAGAGAAACACACACACACACACACACACACAGTCAGGATTGGTGATGTAACATTCATGCTCCCCTCAGAATAATCTGTAAAAACTGTAAAAACCTTCTTGAGCACAGTAAACTGATTATTGTTTACTGTGCGTGTGACAGAGCAGGGTGTTTACAGACTCGGACTCAGAGAGACTCAGATAAAGTTTCAGCTTTGTGTTTGGAACGTAAAGAGTAAAGAGGTCAGACAGGTTTAAACACATCCCTGTGAGCTGAAACACAATCCTCCACTGAAGTGTAGGATAAAAAGTACAGGACATTCCTCTTCGTTTACACGAACCACATCAAAAACAACAACCATGTTTTTTGTTCCCCATGTCATTGGTTTTGTTCCCTATGTTGTTTTGTTCCCCATATTATTGTTTTTGTTCCCCATGTTATTGTGTTGTTACCCATGTTGTTTTGTTTGTTCCCCATGTCATTGGTTTTGTTCCCTATGTTGTTTTGTTCCCCATATTATTGTTTTTGTTCCCCATGTTATTGTGTTGTTACCCATGTTGTTTTGTTTGTTCCCCATGTCATTGTTTTTGTTCCCTATGTTGTTTTGTTCCCCATATTATTGTTTTTGTTCCCCATGTTATTGTGTTGTTACCCATGTTGTTTTGTTTGTTCCCCATGTCATTGTTTTTGTTCCCTATGTTGTTTTGTTCCCCATGTTATTCTTTTTGTTCCCCATGTTATTTTGTTTGTTCTGCACGTACCAGTTATCTCAGATCAATTAAAAAAAAAAACATGGGGAACAAATCCACATGCAGAACAAAGAGTCAAAATATCACTGGTCTAAGAAACCTGCAGGGTAAGATTCTTTGTAAAAATATAACTGGGAACTGTAACAACCTCTAAAAGTGACACTCAAGGAGGTTTTTAGAGTTTCAGGTGTTTTTCTTGGTAACTTACCAATTAGTATCACACGTTACCTGGCATCACAGACCTGTGTACATATTAGCAGATTTGTTTACAGATTTAGACGTTTACACATTTACAGATTTATTTAGAACGTTTTCTGAACACACAGTAGATGCCTGAACACAGTCACTCATCTCAGCACCATTTCCAGATTCTTTGACACAGTTACGAACAGCTCTTCACACTCATTAACAAAAAGCATGAACGTCACACCGGTTCCCGAATTAACAGGAAACCTGTTGCTTTAGCAAAGCTCTTTTTCAAACTTCAAATGCCTTGTGGAATGGACTCATAATTTCGGGTAGCCAACAACCCGGTTTTATACATCCGAAGAACTTCTTTATATATATACAGTATATATATAAATATTTTGAGCACAGTCGTGCTGTCGTGGTTCAGAATCAAAAAGTGTATGATTCATGATGTAAATATTCAAACTTCTGTCAGTCGATGTCCCCACATGTATGACAGGAGAGAGTAATGTGTGAACTTGGATCATGAATTTTTTTTTTCTATCTCTGTTAATATATTATGATTGTAGGACAGAAGAAGAACATCAGTATAACATCAGCTGGTGTCAAACGTCCAACAGGTCCAGTAACAGCTCAGGGGGTCAGTCTATGAATAGTTAAACTCAAAGTGTTGTTTGTGCCCCACTAATGTGAAGACGAGAGGGAGCTTCTGTTCCTGTCAACACACACACACACACACACACACACACACACACACACACACACACACACACACACACACACACACACACACACACACACACACACACACACACACACACACTCAGCAAGTCTTACAGCTGATGGTCAACAACAACATGTTCAACAAGTTCTACGTTCATTCAAAACTAGATCTCAGTTAAAGTACACGTGTTACTTCAATGATCTAAAGTAAAAGTACTTCACACACATTGTATTTAGCTTTAAACTGAAACAATTAGTCGTTGAGTCAATCAACAATAAAAGTTGGAAACTATTTTGACAATGAATAAACTGTTTTTTTTAACTTCACTTTCAGCCTCTTAAAACTTGACCGCACTTTGATAATACTTAAGTAGGACACTGAGTATTTCTGGGTTTTAACTGTTGGCTGAATAAACATCATGTTCGATTTCAGACATTTTATTTTAGACCAAATTATAAATTAAGAAAATAGTTGGCATTTTAATCAATATTAAAAGACATGAAGCTAATTTAACAGCTGCTGAATGCTTTTTTGTTGTTTATATTTTGTTCATCATTTCAAGTGTTCAGTTTGTTCTGAAGGAGGAAACACTGCCATGTTACCTGATATAGATCGATCTACCTACCTACATACGTTCCTACCTACAAACATACATATGTACCTACCTACATACGTACGTACGTACCTACAAACGTACCTACCTACAAACGTACATAACGTACCTACCTACATACCTACATATGTACCTACCTACAAACGTACATAACGTACCTACCTACATACCTACATATGTACCTACCTACAAACGTACATACGTACCTACCTACATACATACATATGTACCTACATATGTACCTACCTACATAACGTACCTACCTACAAACATATCTACCTACCTATCTATCTATCTATCACTATGTATCTATATGCACATTTACACTCACTGCCCACTTTATTAGGTACACCCATTCAGCTGCTCTTTAACGCTTACATCAAATCAGCCAATCGGGTGTCAGCAGCTCATTAACATTTAGTCACGTGGACATGGTGAAGACGAGCTGCTGAACTTCGAACGGAGCATCAGAATGATGAAGAAAGGTGACTGAAGTGACTTTGAACGTGGTTAACATGGTTGTTGGTGCCAGACGGGCTGGTCTGAGTATTTACTGGGATTTTCACTACAACCATCTCTAGGGTTTACAGAGGATGGTCCCAAAAAGAGAAAATATCCAGTGAGCCAAAATGCCTTGTTGATGCCAGAGGTCAGAGGAGAATGGCCAGACTGGTTCAAGATGATAGAAAGGCAACAGGAAGTCAAATAAGCACTGGTTCCAACCAAGGTCTGCAGAAGACCATCTCTGAAGCAACAACACCTTGTCCAACCTTGAAGCAGATGGGCTACAGCAGCAGAAGACCACACCAGGTGCCACTGCTGTCAGCTAACAACAGGAAACTGAGGCTACAGTTCACACGGGTTTTCTCACCAAAACTGGACAATAGAAGATTGGAAGATGGAAGCATGGATCCATCCTGCCTTGTATCAACGCTTCAGGCTGCTGCTGGTGGTGTAATGGTGTGGGGGAGATTTTCTTAGCACCAACTGAGCATGGTTTAAACACCACAGCCTACCTGAGTATTGTTGCTGAGCGTGTCCATCCCTTTATGACCACAGTGTACCATCTTCTGATGGCTACTTCCAGCAGGGTAACGCACCATGTCACAAAGCTCACATCATCTCAAACATGACAATGAGTTCACTGTACTCCAATGGCCTCCACAGTCATCAGATCTCAGTCCAATAGAGCACCTTTGGGATGTGGTGGAACGGGAGATTCACATCACGGATGTGCAGCCGACAAATCTGCAGCAGCTGTGTGATGTCATCATGTCAATATGGACCAACATCTGAGAGGAATGTTTTCAGCACCTTGTTGGATCTATGACACCAAGAATTAAAAAAGGGGTCCAACCTGGTGCTAGCAAGGTGTCCCTAATAAAGTGGCCATGAGTGCATATCTATATGTATGTATGACTCTATCTGTCTGTCTTATATTATGCAGCTAACATTCTCAACTCTACTAAAAATAACTCTATTGTAAAGGGAGAGTTCATACAAATAGGAATCATCCTTCTGCAAAAACACAACGAACTGACTGACCTCCGTCTGTGTGTGTGTGTCTGTGTGTTTGTGTGTGTGTCTGTGTGTGTTGACTAACCAGCTGTGATACATTAAGTGAAGCTCTGAAGGTCTCAGTGTGAGACTCTGACACCTGAACAAATAACACTTTCTCAGTGAGATGTCACCTCGGACAGACATTCTGCCGACACGTTCTTATCAGGCTCCCAGGAATGACGCTCATCTGTGGTTCCTACAGAAACAGTGTGTTCAGAAGCTCCTTCTTAAATCAGAAACATGCAGTACAAGTGTCTGCACACCTTTAATCTCATGTCAAAGGTGTTTCTCAGGTAAACTCCACACTCACGAGCAGAGACGTCATTTATTACAAGGAAAACAAAAAACATGATGAGACGTTCATGTAGAAATGAAATTAAAGAAGAACCTCCAGTCAGCACATCACAACAGAAACAATGCAAGAATGAGAGTGGAAGTATCTCAACCTCTGAACCTTTACAGATTCAGGTCATTAATACTAACTACAATTAACTGAATTAAAATGAGCTCCAATTTCATTAATTCAATAATTCAATAATTATAATTATAATTATAGTTAAATAATATAATGTACATTATTCTGAAGTGGGATGTTCAGCACTTCCTTTGTTTATGTCTCCCATGTTTTATGTTCCCTGTGTTTTGTATTCCGCATCTTTTATGTTCCCCATATTTTATATTCTGCATGTAACATGGAGAACATAAAACATGGGGAACATAAAACACGGGGAACATAAAACATGGGGAACGTAAAACATGCGGAACATAAAAGATGTGGAACATAAAACACAGGGAACATAAAACATGGGGAACATTAAACATGGGGAACATAAAACACGGGCAACATAAAATATGGGGAACATAAAACATGCAGAACCCCCCATATTTTATGTTGCCCGTGTTTTATGTTCCCCATGTTTTATGTTCCCTGTGTTTTGTGTTCCACATCTTGTATGTTCTGCATGTTTTATGTTCTGCATGTTTTATGTTCTCCATATTTCATGTTCTCCATGTTTTATGTTCCCTGTGTTTTATGTTCCCCGTGTTTTATGTTCCCTGTGTTTTGTGTTCCACGTCTTCTATGTTCCCTATGTTTTATTTTCCCCATGTTTTATGTTCCCTGTGTTTTATGTTCTCCATGTTTTATGTTCCCCATGTTTTATGTTCCACATCTTTTATGTTCCGCATGTTTTACGTTCCCCATGTTTTATGTTCCCTGTGTTTTATGTTCCCCGTGTTTTATGTTCCCCATGTTTTATGTTCCCCATGTTTTATGTTCTCCATGTTTTATGTTCCCCGTGTTTTATGTTCCCCGTGTTTTATGTTCCCCGTGTTTTATGTTCCCCGTGTTTTATGTTCCCCATGTTTTATGTTCCCCATGTTTTATGTTCCCCGTGTTTTATGTTCCCCGTGTTTTATGTTCCCCATGTTTTATGTTCTCCATGTTTTATGTTCCCCGTGTTTTATGTTCCCCATGTTTAATGTTCCCCATGTTTTATGTTCCCTGTGTTTTATGTTCCCCGTGTTTTATGTTCCCCATGTTTTATGTTCTCCATGTTTTATGTTCCCCGTGTTTTATGTTCCCCATGTTTAATGTTCCCCATGTTTTATGTTCCCTGTGTTTTATGTTCCCCGTGTTTTATGTTCCCCATGTTTAATGTTCCCCATGTTTTATGTTCCCTGTGTTTTGTGTTCCACATCTTTTCTTATGTTCCAAATCTTTTATGTTGTCCATGTTTTTTGTTGTTGTTGTGGTTTTTGTTCCCTGTGTTGTTTTCGTCACCCATATTTTTTCGTCACAGTTTGTTTGTTTGTTGTCTTTTTATAAACGTGCCTCGGGGGAAACAATACAGGTTCATTAAGTTGAACTGAATGTCATAAATGTGGCTGAAGCTCCACCTCAGTCGCCATCAACACAACAAGTCTTTAAGACCTTTAAGACGACTGTCAATGTTTCTCCACACGTTCCCAGTTTATTCCCAGTCTAACCAGTGTGGACTGTGCCCAGAGTTTCCCCCTCAAACCAGTTACACAACACAGATAACATGTCACTGTCAGACTTTACATAACACTCACCTGACACCTGGAACCTGCTGACTCAGTGCTGACAAGAGATTATTCTGTTTACATTCATAATCAATCACTGAGTGATCTGTGATGTCACTTCCTGTCTGCAGGTGTATCTCCGTCTTCTTCGTGGAGTTTCAGTCTCATTTTGAAGCCGACTATGCAGCGACAGCGTGGATCCACAGCCTGGTGGACTGCACCACCATGCTCTGTGGTCAGTATTGCAGACCCACTGGTCAGGGTCGGGGTCGGGTTAGGGTCAGGGCGAGGCAGGTGGCAGTTATGGTTATGGTTATGGTTAGGATAAGTCTCCAGGGCATTAATGTACATCAATTTAGTGTCCCAAAACATAAGTAAACATGTTTGTGTGTGTGTGTGTGTGTGTGTGTGTGTGTGTGTGTGTGTGTGTGTGTGTGTGTGTGTGTAGCTCCTGTGGGAAGCCTGGTTGGTAACCGTTGGTCCTGCCGGGTGGCTGTGATGCTCGGCGGGCTCCTCTCCTCCTGTGGGCTCCTCCTCAGCTCCTTCACCACCAGCCTGGAACTCCTCTACTTCACCATGGGAATCCTGACAGGTCGTGACACGCAAACAATTTACACACTCTGCAAAAAAATGTCCACACTTATTGGAGTGTTCTCAGTTTCCTAAAAATGTCCTAACTTTGCCAAAAATGTCCTAACTTATCAAAGTGTCCTCATTTGCAAAAAAATGTCCTCACTTTCTAATTGTTTTTATTATTTTTTTAAAGTCCTTACTTAACATCAAAATGTTTTAACTTAACAAAAAATATCCTTGCTTAATAGAAATGTTGTTAATTTCCAACATTAGTCTCCACTTTGTACAAATGTCCTCACAATTCAAAGTGTCCTTATACTGTCCAGAAATGTCCTCCCTTCCTACAAAAGTCCTCTCTCATAAAACATTTCTAGAAATGTTCTTACTTTCAAAAACTGTCTTCATGTTGGTAAAACGTCCTCACTTATCAAAATGTCCTCACTCACCAGGTCTGGGCTTCGCTCTCTGTTACACTCCCGCCATCTACATGGTGGGCTGTTATTTCCACCAACGGAAGGCACTGGCGTACGGCATCGCAATGTCGGGCAGTGGGATTGGCACCTTCATTCTGGCACCAGCGGTGCAGCTGCTCATCGAGCTGTACTCGTGGAGGGGGGCGCTGCTCGTCCTCAGCGCCTTCGTAGCCAATCTCTGTGTCTGCGGGGCGCTGCTCCGACCAATCACATTGCAGGAGGGCAGGGAGGAGGTGGACGGAGAGGAGGGGGAGTCAGTGGGGGAGGAGAAACCAGGTGAGCAGCAGTGCTGTACCTGCGTCTCTGGCGCACAAACATCTCACAGATTTTACAAGATATTTTATTTTTACTTGCAAACCTCTGTTGTCTGCAGGTAACATCTTGTCGCAGGACGCCGAGCTTGCCGTAAAACTCAAAGAATCAGACGACAGCCTCAAGTCATCGTCGCCTTCATCTCTGCCCTTGCCCCTGCTGTCGGGAAACCCCGCCCCTAAGCTGCAGAGGAGGCGGTGCTTTAGCTTCTGCTTCCTGTCCAGTCAGGAGTACCGCTTTCTGCTGCTGCCGGACTTCCTGGGAATGGCTGTGTCGTTCCTGTTCCTGGCCAGTGGCTGCAGCCTCCCCTTCGTCTACCTGGTGCCGTGCGCTCTGAACGCTGGCGTCAGCCACCATCAGGCCACCTTCCTCATGTCCATCCTGGGAGTGATCGACATCGTGGGGAACATTACCTTCGGCTGGTTGACGGACAGGAGGTATGAACGAGTCTGAGGGTCTGAGCTGTTGGAGGTTTTTATCCATAAACAGAATACTACACACAGTAGACGTCAGACGGTGCGCCCCCAGTTTGGAGAAGCAGGCAGGAGTCTGACATGGAAGCTACTGCTGTGGAGGGGTCAGCATCAAAACGACAGATCTTAGCCACCTAAAAAAATCAGTATCAGTTTAAGTGTATTCTATATTTAGAATATTTTCACTGCTTTACCCTAATGTCAGACTGTGATTTCTAGCAGGTAAATGAAGCCGTTATCTTGCTCTCTTCAGAGCCAGACTCAACACAGGAGCTGCCGGTCTACCACTACCTCGAATGGTTAGTTTGTTTATGTTATTGTGTGACTTTGTGTGACACAATAACATAAACAAACTATCTGATTGAAGCAGCAGCAGACCAGCAGCTCCTGTGTCTGGTGACGTGCTGACGAGAGCAGAGTTGATGAACCGAAACCTGTTGATCTGACGTTGCTGAGCCCTCCACAGCTGTACATAGTGCAGCTTCCTTGTTGGACTCCAGCCTGCTCCTCCAAACCAGGGCCGTGCCAACTGATCCAAACTGTCCCTTTAAATGTACCATAACGTCAAAATATTGCTGGAGATCTCACAATGTCCTTACAATTCAAAGTGTCCCCACTTTCTCCTGTTTTCCAAAATAGTCTTAATGTTGGTAAAATGACCTCACTTTTGAAAATTTGCCTTCACATTGTACAAACGGCTTCACTTTCCAGAAATGTCCTCATAATTCAAAGTGTCCTCACTCTCCTGGTCAGGGCCCACTTTCTAAACTGCTTTCATCTGTAATACATTTCTCACTTTCCGAGTCATCCACCTCCTCCAAATGTCGGAGCGAGAGTTTAAACATTCACATACATTCTGCAAACTTATCACGGAGCTGAACTCTGTGCTGGAATGTGACAGAACAAGATAAAAACCTGTCAGCCATCAGGTTTAAAGATAAAACCTGCAGCAGACATTCAAACCTGAGACTAAGACAAACAGGAAAACTCAGACATCAGAAATAAATCAATTAAACCAACATCGTTCAGACAGGATTCAAAACAGTCAGCCTGACACAGAGCTGCAGTGTAAAGTATCAATACCACAGTGTAGAAAGGGTTGATTTGAAAGGACAGACACAGGAAGTGTCCACACTCAGCAGTCAGACAGGAGTCAGGTTAATTTCCAGGGCTGGTACCTGCGGTTATTCCACAGGCTAGTTAATAACATGTCGAAGAAACAATAAAAGTTGGCATCAGTACAAAGTATAAGTACTTCTGTGTCCATCTCTCAGGTGTTTGAAGCCGTACCGTCTGGCCTGTTACATCTTTGCGGTGGGGATGGAGGGTCTCTGCTGCCTCTTCATGCCGCTGCTCCGGTCCTTCCCACTCCTTGTGCCCTTTGCCGTCCTCTACGGTTACTTTGATGGTGCCTACGTGGCACTGATCCCTGTGGTGACATCGGACGTGGTGGGATCTCAGTACCTGTCCTCAGCACTGGGCGTGGTCTACTTCCTCCATGCCATCCCCTACCTCATCAGCCCGCCAGTTGGAGGTGAGGAGCCAGAACACCCCTAATTTACACATGGCCGATCATTCACAATCTGCTGCTGCCAGGTTTTGTCCAGAAAGTAACTCTAAGGGTCACACATGAGCGAATGCAGGTAAGTGACCATTGCCTGCGGAGGCGATATTTGTGCTCAACGTGCCAATACATAAAGCAAAGTCCCACACCGGAATCCCAGCAGAGGGTTAGAGTACTTCAAGCCCTGTTCATGTGCTGGCTGTCAATGAAAAGAGCTGGAGCACCCTCTGCTGGACAAACTACATGATGACACCATTTCTAAATCACACCAAGCATGGTTTTCAGCATTATAGCCCAGTATCTACCAAAATCTGGACATGTACCCAGACCCTGGACCCCTTTAACATTTCCACCAAGATCTGGTACTAAAAGGTGGAGCTAGAAATCCTGCAGTCTGATTGGTCAGTAGAGGACGGTCACTCTGGTTTTATGTAACCTCTGTTCATACATCAGTAAACTACAACTATAAAATGAAAGAGAAAAAAATATTCATTCACTGGGCCGACTGCCGGCAACTTTTAAGGTTAAAGAATAGCTACATCAGACATAAATATGATCACTAATAAATAATATCACTTACTTTTTGTTGAATCTTCTTCTCGTCCTGCAGGTTGGCTGGTTGACATCACAGGAAGTTACACTGCCACCTTCTTCCTCAGCGGCACCGCCCTGCTGGTCAGCGCGATCGTTCTTTTCACAGTTGCTGGAATCCGCCGCTGCCGCTCCACCGCTGCTGTAGTCGTCACCAAGGACATGAAGCACGAGCCCCTCCCTCTCCCCGACCCATCAGACTGCTTCGTCGCCTTTGACAAGGAAGCTGTCAATCGTGCCGTCATCTCATAACCTCAGAGGAAACAACCAATCCAAATCATCAGCACCACAGATTGTGGTCTGGCCGAGGCAGGCTTCAATCAAATGCTTACAGAAAGTGGATTTATTTAGAGTCTGCTGAAGGACAGATTTCAATGCAAGAATCAACACTGACTAATTTTATAGGTGCTTCTTAAAGTCAAGGAACAATCCTTAAATGGCAACAATTTAAGGATGCTGCCGAAGGACTTTTCAGATGTCCAGGATCCTTTGAATTCTACCAGGAATTCAATTCAATTCAATTTTATTTATAAAGCCCAATATCACAAATACAATTTGCCTCACAGGGCTTTACAGAACCGAGTCCTTCTTTCAGACAATTCTCAGGGATGCCTGTATCTATCCTCAGGCTCTTAAAGCACCCATAATCCTCTGTGCACAATGAGTCAGTCCTAAACAAGGAAAACATGCTGTAAACTTTAAGTTAAATCTGCTGAGCAGTCCCACAGAATCGGTCTCTGAACAAATCTGAGGCGAGTAATCTTCATTCATTAGATCTAGAAGGCCAGGTTTAAAACTTTGTTCTGACTTTCGTAATGCGATGGCGCTGATGCCTTGCTGGTTCCTGGCCACGCTTGTCTTTTAAAAATGGCAAAGAATGAGAGCAAAGTGACAACGCTGCTGACAGTTCTGTATGCAGTTATAAGTGCCTTCGGTAAGAATGGACATTTTAAGTAACTCCCATACTAGAGTACCTGCATTACATTATTATAGAGTACTTGATTACTTGCAAAGACAAAAAAATCTAACGCAAGAAACATGAATGTTAATTGGCCAACAACGTAGTGCAATCTGAAATTCATTTATCGAGTGACCAGGTGCTAATTTGCCTGTTAAAGGGATAGTGCACCCAAAAATGTAAATTCAGCCATTATCTACTCGCCCATATGCCGAGGGAGGCCCTGGTGACGTTTTAGAGTCCTCACATCCCTTGCAGAGATCGGCGGGGGGAGCGGCTAGCACACCTAATGGCTGACGGCGCCCCAGACTAACGTCCAAGAACACAAAATTGAATCCACAAAGTATCTCCAACATGCTCATCCGTAGTGATCCAAGTGTCCTGAAACCCCGACATAAAAAGTTGTTTCGAAAAACGTCATATGAACTCCTGCGCGAGACCAGTGAAAGCATGAGCTTTGTTCACCAGTGTTTACATCACGTGACACGTGCACCGCAGGGGGAGACAACAGTTACCACAGTAGCTAAAAGATAATTTGCACTACAGTCTTTAAGCAAAGGACAGCCCAACATGTCTGAAGACTTTGAAATTGAGGAGGAACAGAATTTCTTTGTTGAGCTGTTTTTGTTTGAGTCCGAGTATACGGACAGAACTCAGGCTACTGGACGAAGCAGCCGCCGCAGCTCATGAGCCTCAGCCAGCCGCAGAATACCGGAGTCGAGCACTGGAAACCTGGTGCTGTAGTTGTTTCAAATGCAAAGCAATGCCAACAGATGAGGAAAGTCTTTGCTGCTCAGACTGGGAATTGGCGACGCCTGCACTTGAGAATCTGGACATCAGTACTGACGAGACTGCTGCTCTTCAGAGACTGTGCATCAGCGCGCACACGTGAGCACGGAGCACAGAGAGGCAGTCAGAGCTACAGGCTACAGTGAGGCTAAAAACAGAGTTCAAATGACATTTTTCGAAACAACTTTTTATGGCGCAGCTGCAGCACACTTGGATCACTACAGACGAGCAGTATGGAGATACTTTGTGGATTCAATTTTGTGTTCTTGGACGTTAGTCTGGGGCACCGTCAGCCATTATGTGCTAGCTGCCTCCCCCTTGGATCTCCGCAAGTGTTGTGAGGACTCTAAAACTTCACCAGGACCTCCATCGGCATATGGGTGAGTAGATAATGGCAGAATTTTCATTTTTGGGTGCACTATCCCTTTAAGCCATACAAACTCTCCAGAGTCCAGAGCTGCTCTCCTCCTGGTGACTTCGACATGCCCATCCCTAATTTTCAGCGTCCTAAATTTGTCACCTTAAATGCGTCCAAAACAAAACGTGTTAACACCATCATAAATTGCTATTAATTAGCGAGACAGTGAAGGCTAACTGAAGCTCTCATTGTATAGACCAAATGTGTTAGTCAAAATACTGTCACCATCTTCAGACTGTTCAACGAAATAGTTCAAGGGCACAATTAGCAATATGGCGTCTAGTTCTTCTGCTGATTCTGAAATTTAAGCATGGGACTTTTTTGGTGACGAGGACCTGATATCGAAAGACTCGTCCTGCCAAAGAAGCCTCCTTGACTTTGAGAAGCACCTTTTGTTTTTAAAGAGAAACCAGAAACTCCAACTTCCTGTCTGGAAGAAGTGCCTTTCATTGTTTATTTTTGTTTGTTTTTATGCCTCGTCCTCAGAAAGAAGGTTTAACAGACTGAGTTTAACCCTGAACTCTGATACGACGAATCCTGAGATGATGTATTCTGATCTGAGGGCGACTTGATGCTGTGACTTCTGAATGTGAGGAAGAAAAAACGCTGTTCACAGAAATGACTGACGCACAAACTTTAAATAATCCTGTGCAGGACTTTGATTCTGACGCACAGTAAACCTCTGCTAAGTAATGGGACGCAAACACTAGCGGACGAGGGAACAGGCAGCGCAAAGCGAGTCCTTTTTTCAGGAGGACTCGGTTTGCGCACAAATATGAAGTTAAATATGTTGAGCCTGAGAGCTGAAACCCTTTAAAGAAACATTTTTGTTTTTGAGTTGCTCACTGGTTGAATGAATGAACAGAAGCTCTACCAAACTCCAAAGATAAAAAATGGATTCAGCGTTAAGTTATTGTTTCAAGCAGCTTTATTCAGGGAAAACAAAACACAGCAATAACAGATATTTGTGTTTGATGGCTGACTGAAATGTGTTTGCATCAATAAATATCAAAGACTGTCACGTAATATTACAGAGCTGAAACCATTAGCTGATTAATCAGCTGACAATCACCATCTACTGCCATATTTTTGATTAATCATTTTTCATTGTTTGCATGTTAACGCTGAAAACAGAAGTTTGAATCTTTTCATTCTTCCTTTGGGGCCAAAACTGTTTCAGATGTAAATATTACATTTGATGTCTGAATTATTCTGTTTTTACCTCTGTATAAATGGTTATTATTCAAGGAAACATCACAAACATTTCAACAGTATATTAATTTTTTGTAATTAATTTTCTGTTTGTTTAAACTGTAGCTGGACTTTTGGAAATACGCCATGTTTCAAATGTGCTATTTAGCTTAGATATTTCGACACTGCCCTCTGTGTTGACTCAGGTTTGTTGGACTATTTTCAAGTTTTTTTGTTTGAAAATGATGCTTTAACATATCACGTTCTGGACTCAGGGCTGAAGAAGCATGTTTGTCTCATGGAGTCACACTAATGTAATGATTAAGAAATCACTTGTAATGCTGTGAAGTATTTCTCATGTGCCTCTGAAGATGGCTGCATGCTGACGCCGTCACTATCCATCCATCCATCCATCCATCCATCCATTCATCCATCCATCCATCCATTCATCCGCTTATCCGAAGCCTGGTCTCGGGGGCAGCAGGCTGAGCAAAGCACTCCAGACGTCCCTCTCCCCAGCAACCCTTCCCAGCTCCTCCTGGAGGATCCTGAGACATCAAGACCAGATGAGATATATAATCCCTCCAGTGTGTTCTGGGTCCAGGAGGATCCTGATCAGATGTTGAACCACCTCAACATGAAGGAGCAGCAGCTCTACTCCGAGCTCCCTCCACGTATGACTCCTCCCCCTGTCTCTAAGGCTGAGCGCAGACACCCTACGGAGGAAACTCATTTCAGACGCTTTATCTGTGATCTCATTCTTTCAGTCACTACCCAGAGCTCATGACCACAGGTGAGGTTTCAGACGGAGATTGTCCAGTATATCAAAAGCTTTGCCTTCCGGCTCTGCTCCCTCTGAACCACAGCGGTCCCCGATCCATCTCACGCTCCATTCTACCCTCACTCGTGAACAAGACCCAGAGGTACATGAACTTTCCTTGGAGCAGTACCTCACTCCCAACCTGGGTGTTTGAAATGTTTCCGCCCTCTGATGTACAGAAACTACAGACACTAAAAGACCAGGTCCATGCAGGGACAGGATGCGACTAGTCTGTCGGCAGAAGACAAAATCTGTTGCAGCGGAATAATCGTCAGATATACAGGAAATTAAACGATGTCTCTACGTTCCAGACTTGTTTCCATGAGTTTGTTACGACAGCAGCAAACCTGGTTTATCCTCTCAGCGCACAAAAGCCACAGAGCAGCGACAGAAGCTGCTGCTCTTCAGTAGGATAATAACATTTTATCTTAAAGTTGTTGCAAACATCTTTTCATAAAAACATGAAGAGTTTTGTTTTCATCTTTGTTGTTAATGTTGATGGATTAAAGGGACGTTCAGTCAAAGCCACGTTTGTTCCCTGATGTTTTAATTATGTCTACTTGATGTATAAACCTGAGAGCTGTGTCCCAGCTGCTGCAGACTGTGACGGAGCCCGGATGTAAATCACTGGAGTGTCCTGTAATAAGACAGTTCAGGCTCTAGGCACAGCGAAGCATCAGCGCATCAGTGATGCCGACAAAGAGTCGGACACTTCGGTCAGATTCCCCTCCCGAGCTTGTATCCCGAGACGAGGACAGTAGTCACTTTAAATGACCTCGTCGAGCTGTGTGTTTGTTTAGTGTTTGTTTAGAGCCTGAAGAAGAGGGGCGGGACTTAGACAGGAAGTTAATGACCACCTTTGTGGTGCATCCCTCTGATGTTTCTGATAGTGGACACATGCAGAGGAAAATAACGCCACACTGTGACATCATCGCTGTCTGATAATCACACTGCAGCTGACTTAAATATTTCTTAAAAAATTATAACATAGGATTATATTTCATTCTTTTATTTTGAAGACCCAGACACAAGTTGTATCTGGTGTTTCCTGTTTCCTGTACCTGCAGGCTGTGTTTGGACCTTCTCAGCCACCGTAGATACTGAAGCAGACAGACGGGCATTTGATCAGACGAAGAAGATGGCGAATGATTTTTATTTTCCATGAAGTGAGAATGTTGTTCTGTTTATCATTCACCCCCAGAAACAAAAAAATAAAAATAAAAATAAAATAAAAACCTGTACAGGTATTTAAAATCAAGCTCCTCCTCAGAGTCCCCACAGGTTTAAATACCACCTGTGTAGTGTTGTCGCATGGTGATGATGTCACTTCCTGCAGGTCTTAGAGCACAGTTTCTCCTCCTGACACCTGAAACACAGAGCAACAACACTGGATGTTAAAAACACACCTGTGTATTCTACTTTACAATAATGTCCTCATAACGTAAAATGTCCTCACTTTACAAAAAAGTCAAATTAAAAATATCCTCACTTTTATAAAAATGTCTTCATTTTAAAAAACTTCCCACTTTAGCAAAACGTCCTCACTTCACACTTGAGGTCTGAAACTGTTCTTGGTCCTCACAAAGACAAAAGTCTACAAACAAACACACTCTTCCTCACCATGTCTTACAAGCTTCTTCATCCTCGTTTCGTTTTGGTTGCCTTGTTACTGTAACCGTCTCCTTCTCCACTGAATGTCCGCTGTTCAGACCGATGATGGTTTTAGCTGCAGAGACACAGAGAGGATAAAAAAAGGTGAAGACAGACGTTAAAAACAGTTTGATGAAGAAATAATGATTAAACAAAGCTCACAGATCAAACATGGATTCACACAAAGCTTCTGCTCTCATGGAGCAACAGTCCACACTGAGGAGCAGCGCCCCCTGCTGTTAAATGTTGTCAATACAACAACAACCAGCCACAGCACTGTACACAGCACAATGCTTTCAGCCCACTATAAAAACACACCAGTTTGATATGAGATAAAGTCACACTGCTGCCCAGGATGAGCCCCGTCTCTCTTCTCCTTCACCACAGCACAGAGACAGAGACAGGGTGAGAGACAGGTCGAAAGAAAGGATGAGAGACAGGTCGATAGAAAGGATGAGAGACAGGTTGACAGAAAGGATGAGAAACAGGGTGAGAGACAGGTAGATAGAAAGGATGAGAAACAGGTAGACAGAAAGGATGAGAGACAGGTTGACAGAAAGGATGAGAGACAGGTTGACAGAAAGGATGAGAAACAGGGTGAGAGACAGGTAGATAGAAAGGATGAGAAACAGGTAGACAGAAAGGATGAGAGACAGGTTGACAGAAAGGATGAGAGACGGGTAGACAGAAAGGATGAGAGAAAGGATGAGAGACAGGATGAGAGACAGGATGAGAGACAGGGTGAGAGACAGGATGAGAGACAGGTTGACAGAAAGGATGAGAGACGGGTAGACAGAAAGGATGAGAAACAGGGTGAGAGACAGGTAGATAGAAAGGATGAGAAACAGGTAGACAGAAAGGATGAGAGACAGGCTGAGAGACAGGCAGACAGAAAGGATGAGACAGGTCTAAAGAAAGGATGAGAGACGGGTAGACAGAAAGGATGAGAGACAGGCAGACAGAAAGGATGAGAGACGGGTAGACAGAAAGGATGAGAGAAAGGATGAGAGACAGGATGAGAGACAGGATGAGAGACAGGGTGAGAGACAGGATGAGAGACAGGGTGAGAGACAGGATGAGAGACAGGATGAGAGACAGGATGAGAGACAGGATGAGAGACAGGATGTGTGATAAGACTGACACAAGAATGTTCAGCAGAGAAACAGCAGTTTGCTGATTCAAAACTAATGAAATGTCACTTTATAACTGCAGACATATAAATCCCACTTAAACTGTCAAGTCAGCGTAACATTAGCTAACACTGGCTGCAGCTGTTTCATTAGACTGAAATGACAACATGAATACATGTGAATAAACATAATGTGAATTAAACTTTGAAACATTTCTTCATCCATGAACATGATTTCACTTTAAAACATGAATTTCACCAACAACGATATTTGTTTAACGATCAGAGTAAAACCCAGAGCTGAGTTAGCATTTTAGCGCTCCCCGTTCCCTCTGAAGCTCAGTGGGTTTTGGATTAGATGTCTGAACTATGGTCTGAAGTTCACACGCGCTGAAGAGACTTTCGTGTTTAGTTCCACAACATAAAATACGTCAGTAAATACCTCATTTGTAAATTTTAAAGCTTTTTCATGTCCTGAAAAATACGGCTGCTGACAAGAGGCTGAATGAGACGACAGAGCGTCATCACGACCAACGTTAACTACAAATACATGTCACTCTATGAGGACAACAACTCCCATGATCCCATGCTACTTCACGTCTTAATAAAAAGGACCTTCTTGTACATTTTTTAGACAAATAGGGGGAAAAGGAAAATATATGAGTATTTTAAAACACCTCATAACTAACATCACATGAGATGACAGAATGGGGCCATTCCAGGTCAACAGGATTCCTCTGTTTGGAAAATCAACTAAAGGTAAGGACAAGTAAACAGTTTGTATTTGCTGTTGGTCAGCGCTGACAGTGGGTCTCTAACTGCAGGTCATTAAACATCAGAACATGTACCTGATAGTTTGAGTCAACACAGACAATGTTTGTTTCTCCTCGTCATTGTGAAATAATCAAACTTCCCGAGACAAACTGTGTAAACTGTGGACTTTTCAGTCTGTTGAAAGAGGAACATCAACCTCTGTATAAAACCCGTGTGAAGCCTGACTGAAGCCACAGAAGAAACTTTTCATCTGGAACAAGAGCCAAGATTTGAAGATGAGACGTGTCACCGTTTTGCTGGGTAAGATGATGAATCAGCTGCTGCTGATTATAACTGACAAATCAGAAGATTAAAACTCAGACCTGTGAACTGTAGAGCACGGACAAAGGTGACAAATCTAAACTCAGATATGGGGGTCCAGGAGTACAAGCCTATGGCATTTTACACTGTAAAGAAACTAGAAGGCAAAATCTGTGTTTTAATAGGGCAACACGCGGCCAATCATTGTGTATCACTGAAGAAGGCCGAAACACGTCTGTCTTTTGTGAGTACTGTTGCCGACTAGTTTCTTTGGAATCCCTCTGCAACTTGCAGCCATCACGATTGGAAATGTTGGAGCTGTGCGTCCTCCTTCCTTCAGTTTTACATTGTATAAATTAGCCTAATGACTAGCGGAGATTTCCTCTGCTTATATTTCAGCCAGGATAAATCACACAGTGTGTGGAGGCTTTATTGTCTTCACAATTTATTGTTTCTTATCTGTGAAATTAAAGTAAATAAAAGCTTTGTGTCCACTGAGGGAAATGGTTTCAGCTTACAGAGACAGACGGAAGGTCTGCGTTGCTGCGACGTGTAGTTACATTTCTGTGGAGGCGGAAATGTGAAGGCTCTACGTCGACGCAGAGCCTTTGCTGCAGGTGCGGCGTTGACTGAACGCAGAAGTATAAATCCCACGCTATGGGCACAAAGACCAACTAAAGATCAGGATTAGTGCTTAATATTTTGTAAAGGTTTCAAAAAGTCACCAGGGCATTAATGTATATATTCAATGTTAATCTGTTAATGTGTGTGTGTGTGTGTGTGTGTGTGTGTGTGTGTGTCTTCAGCTGTGATGTGGGTGTGTGTGTGTGATGCCGTAAGGTTCGGACAGCTCTGCCAGGGAAACCCCAGCAACACCAGGAGGACGTCTGACTCATGGGGACAGGGACACTACGGAGCCAGCCGGTAACCATAACAGCTGCACCATAACACTACACTACTGTTCAGGTGCATTTTGGGACATGTAGGCTCCAATGTTTGTGGCCTAGAAGTCTATAACTCAGGATATCTCAGCTTTGATCCGTTCCGTCATTGATCTGCTCCTCAGAACATATAAATCAACCAATCGACTGAGGCACACAGTGGAGACGATGTTGAGCAACTACTCAGAAAAAGAAATGAGCAGAGGCAACTGTTGTGTGTTTCATCATCTGGATGTCTGCTGTGTTTCAGGACGACCAGGCTACACAAAGGTCTGGACATTGCGTGCCAGGACGGCTCAGTCGTCTACGCTCCGTTTGACGTGACTCTAAACGGAAAGGTCATTGTCTACAACAACCCCGCGAAGGCGGCCATCGACAGCGGCATCAACCTGAGAGGAGAAAGTCAGTCCATCAAACATTTATTACATTAAAACATGCTGCTCAAGCAATGTACTGCTGTGGTCAGCAACAAAATGTATTTTAGCAACAACAACAAAAATCAGTATCAGTTTACGTGTACATTTTATTAAGAATATTTTCACAGCTTTACCTTAACGTTAGACAGCGATTACCAACATATAAATGAAGCCGTTACATCATTCTCGTCAACGCCAGACTCCATTGAAATAAATGATGATTTAAGCTCATTGAACACAGGAGCTGCTGGTCTGCTGCTGCCTCCATCAGTTAGTGTGTGTGTGTCTTTGAGTGACTTTAACTGAGGCTGTTAATATGTTGTTAAAATGTTAACCCCTGTCTGATGGAAGGTAAAGCAGTAAAAATACTCTCAGTATGGCATACACTTAAAATGATACTGATGTTTTAAGGTGGGACCGTTTTACAGGTGGCTAAAGTATGTTTTGCTGCTGCTCTCGATTCACACCAACACAAAGTTATCCTTACATACTTTACTAAGGGAAATTTTTCACTGCAGGACTTTTACAGTAACAGAGTATTTTTACAGTGTGCTTACAGCAGTTCTGTTAAGTATCCTAACAACTCATTTAAACACCCAGCCCCATTTACTAGCCTGAAGTGGCTTCACATTTGGACAAATAAAGGTGTGTCTCAATTAGAGGCCTGGTGTGGTTGTCAAGCAGCTCATTTGTATAGAAGCTCTTTGGATGTATAAAACCGGATTGTTGACCACCTGTTTGAGCTAACGTTGGTTAGCTGTTTAGATCGTGCATACAGATATAAATGTTGTAACATTCGTCAATCTAGAGATGCTACACATCGTTAGCTCGGTTGATTTCATTCTACTGAAACTATGAGCACCAGTCGCGATCACCAGCTAACTGGATGGGCTTAATGAGACAACTATGCAGGGAGGCGTATCCCATAGTGAGACATCTCACTCATGCTAATCTGAGAACTGGGGTTACACAAATAACCTAAAGTTATGTATATTTCTTTAGTCTGTGAGGCTCCTCAGATCAAAAGAATCAAGTGTTTTTATAAAAATGAATCCAAGTTATGAATATTGTTTTAAGTGGTGTTGTGTCAGTGTGCCGGGTGCTTTCAAACAAGTGTCATGACATAATTAATTTGATTCGAGGCCTAATTTTATCCCACTAATGTCAACACTGATTCAAATAAACAATTTAATTGTATGTTCTGATCTTTGCTGAGCAACAGTTTTGTGTAAAAGGAATTAAAGGCCCGTCCAGTTCAGTGATTTAAGAAAATAATAGCCTGCGCAACTATTTAAGTTTTACGGTATCTTCTCCTGCAGATCTGTGTTTCAAGCTGTTCTATGTTCAGCCGGACCGAACCTCTGGCACAGTGAGGAAGGGGGAGAGGCTCGGCGTCATGCTGCCCATGCAGAGTGTTTACCCAGGTATCACCTCGCACATCCACGTCCAGATGTGCAACAAGGAGATCGACCCCACGCAGTACTTCAATTAACTCACAGGGGGGGGGAGGACTTCTGTAAAGTTTCTGTGTCGACATTAAAACCTTTAAATTCAAACAGCAGGTTTGTTGTGTTTCTTTCATCAGCAGAACCAACACAAACATCACTTTGTGTAATGTTGGAGATCTTAAAAGCTCCAGAAATAACACTGATCACTAAGAACCAACAAATCTCATGTTTTTTCACAGTTTATTTCTTATTGAAGAGAATTTTGTCCCCTCAGTCAGTCTCCTTATTTTAACCCTCTGGACACCCGTTTTTTTGTGTGTGTTTTTTGCTCTTTGATATGAAGTGAAGTGAAACAAGGCAGAACAATAAATACACAGCAATCATAAAAACAACCTTATACTTTGCTCAGCCCGCCAACCCCCCCGATGGATGGATGGATGGATGGAGTGAGTGAGGTAGGTTACAGCACTGGTGCCACATCCCCAACCCCTGGACGCTCTTCGCTTACAGTAGCCATTTTTTTGTGTGATGATAGACAGCATGTTCAGCCACTAGTGTGACATATAACAAACAATAACAATCGTTTACCATCACTGTTAAATAGCAGTCGATCTCATCCTCTGCTCTGAGAGTAAGGAACTCCTGGACCTCATTGTCTCCCTGATTCGTGGACATTTTCGGCTGTTTTTCTTCTTTGAGTTAGCTGCTAACTGCTTTAAAAAATCTCCCTGTCCAATCCTGCCGGCCCACACTTCTACAGAAGTGTCAATTTGGCACTGTTAGTACCTCCGCTGCTGGCTGAAAGGCGAGATGACTCATTGACACAGAACAGCGAGGCGGAACAGGGCACTACATTCCCACTTTACAGAGGCAATGTAAAAAGGGCTACTGACAGTGTAAGCATGGAGAGAGGGGAAAGTTTTGCCCTGGAGGACGTATCTATTTTATTGTTATTAAACCTTAATCTAACGGTGAAGACACTCAGATTCAATATGATATAATACCACATTTATGCTGTATAAACAGATGTATACATCCAGTTAGTGTATTACCTGCAGTAGATGGCGGTTTAAGTGGCTTGGGAGAATGGCATTTTGACACTAAAGCATACGCACTTAAACCAAAATACTTGGATTTGCACACATAATGAGGACGACTGGGAAGCTACAAAATGATTGAAAAACGTTTAAAAAACCTTGACCCTGCTGTACCACCAAACAACATAATATTTTTCGCTCTGAGTTTGTCTGATCTCAGTCCTGATTGTCAGTCAGCACCAGAGACTGTACAAAAAATGAAAGGTGTGAAACTTAAAAAATTAAATCAACAGTTTAAATCATTTTCAGTCTCTTGTTTCTTCTCATCTGGCACTTTTTTATGTCTGTGCAGTGGAGTTTAATCACGATGACATCATGTTATCAGCTGGAGGTGCGGCTGCCTCTCCCCCACAGGGCTGTAGGCTCCATAGGAGTGTTAAAATGTGTTGTCTTGTTGTGTTATTGGAGCCAGAATAGAAGGAGTCATGGCTCAAAACCAGCCGCCACTGCCCGTCAACAAAAACAAAGATGGTTAAATGTGATCAGACCAAAGGACTGGACGGAGGCCATCATCAAAAATGCTCACATGTGCAGCGCACACTTCATATCAGGTTAGGGAAAAAGTATTTCCTGTTGTAGGGATGAATAACGTTATGTGTATTAAGGGTTATCATGTCCACCTCATCAGAAACTGGGGAGGGATTAAGAGGAATATTGGATTTCTCTGCAACGCTAACTTTTTAGCACATTAGCTAACGTTAGCTTCCATAGCAAAACAAACAAGTGTGGTCCTCCTTTGTAAGATTGGCTTCCTGTGACATCATCCATCCACTGAGTGAGAGCATACGGGTCGGCCAGTCTGGTCCCGTTGCTCAGTGTTTACTTATTCAAGTAACACTGGCGGTCCCGGAGAGTGAGTGACCTGACATGGTGCGTTGGTAAATTCAGTCTGACGCTCTACACTAAAATGAGAGCCCTGTTGGTGGAAGAAACGCAGCGTTATATTTCTACATGAATGAACCAACGATTAAGTTAATCACACATTCACTCCGCTCGGCGCTCTGCTGCTCCGTCTCCACAGACAGAGTGTCCAGAGTGCGCTCTGCCACTCTGAGAGTGCGCTAGCTAATGTCTGTGGAGGATTGTTTTGCCTCCAGCTAAGCCCCGCCCACCAAAAATATACAACCAATCATACTGTTTACTAACAGTTAAAGGGTCTGTTTGTGATATCTGAACCGTATTTGGTAATTTTTATTTATTAAAAACTGCTTTGAAAATGTGTAAAAAAAGATTTCAGGTTATAATAAACAGTAAAAACATTATCAACAAATCCGTCTCAGTGTTTCAGTATCTTCAGTTTCAGCATCAAGTAAAAAAGAACAAACAAAAAAAAATCATTTAAAAAATACAGTTTGACTCGTTAGACGCTAACCTTCTCAGACACGTCTTCATACAGATCCAGGATCCTGATTTGCTTGTTGTGTCAGGTGACAGTTGAGGTAGCGTCTGTTGTCGTGGTGACTGTGCAGCTGATGAGCTCGGTCTCAGGCGGAGGAAGAGGAGGGGTTTCTTTTTGCGGCAGGATGGCGGTGAGGAAGAGGAGGAGGCTGCCGGCCATCATGCAGCTGCCGCTGAGGTAGAAGGCGAGGTCGTACGACTGACTGAAGTCGTAGAAAGAACCTGAAGAAGACACGAGATCATCTGCTGTAGATAAGAACATAAACACGAGGCTGATGTAAATCCAAACAAATATGTAATACTGCCCCCACATGGAAAAAGATAAATAACAAATAAATAATGAAATTACAGCCCTACAAGTAGAAACATCTTTACTAAGAATAGAGACGATGTTGCAGAGAGTAGAAGAGTCGCAACGTCCCTACAAGTAGAAAAGTTCTTGTTACATGACAAGAAGAGACTTCATTACTACAACTGTCACTGCTACACATACAAACATCATCGCTACTAGAAACAAACTAAAACCAACATCTGTCAGTCAGGAGGGAAGGAAACCATTACTGACGCAGAATCTCTCAGTCTGGTATATGAGTTTGTAGACGTCTTGTCACGTCTTACCTACGACAGGAGGGCCTAGTGTGATGCCAACACCTCCAAAAAACATCAGGATCCCATGAGCCTCAGGGACCTTCTCCATGCCGACTATCTTACTGGTGACGTACGGCGTCAGAGTCCAGTTCCCGGTCGAAAAGCCCAGGACCGCCGTCAGCACCTGTAGCTCCATGTACGAGCTGAAACCAGACAAAAAATTATTATTATTTTTAAAATTATTATTATTATTAAAATTATTACTATGTATTAATTACAGAAGCTGAGAATGATGGTGCAATAATTCTAATCCAAAAGATCAGACTTCCTCCAGCTTTGATAACAGCTAACAGACAGTTATATCATCTTCTGTCCCTCCTGTCTGTCCCAGTGTCCTCTGTGGTCTCACCTGGCAAAGGGGATGAGCAGCACCCCCAACCCGCTCACGGCCACTGTCAGAGCATACAGGAGGACGCTGTTGACACACGACGCGTCGGCTATGACACCGAGCCCCAGTTTACCCACACCGGTCGCGATAGAGTTGAGGGACACCAGGGAGATGGAGGTGACGCCCTTCGACAGCCCGGAGCTCTGAGCCAGGTCCTCCATGAACATCTGAGGTGGGGAATTACCTGCAGGAGGATGAGGAGCTACAAGTGAGGAGGTCAACTCTCCACTGACACGTTTGATTGGTTTTTATGGCCTTTACTTGAGGAGAGAAGTACCAGGACAAAAAAAGGGAAATACTCCAAACATGGTGTGAGTTCAAGAGTACAAAACTACTTTACGAACAACAGAAGGAGAGTAAACAGACTGACGATTAATCTATACATTATTTTCTCCATTAATTATACGGTCTAATAAAGCATTGAGCATTGAGAGAGAGGCCTGTCACGATATCCTAAAGTAACTTCATCAAATTTCTCATATGTCCAACATTTCCAAACCCCAAATATCAAATTTACTATCATGTAAAGCCAGAAGAAAGCAGAACATTCTCACATTTAAGAACCAGGAAATATCTTTAACAATAAATCATAAAAATAACTGCATATTGATTTTCTTTCATTTGAATAATTGATGAATTGACTGATGGTTGAAGATCTAGAAACTGACCAAGGCAGAAGAGGAGGAAAGCGACACAGAACGCCATGAGGACTCTGTCCTGAAGGAGAGACAGCATGGAGGACAAACATCTGAGGAGAGAAAAGAGGAATTTTAATGTAAGTCAGAGTAAACATTTCAACTTAAAATCACAGACGTATACGGCATCCATTTTCTTCTACGAACCGATTATTGTTGGTCATTTCACCATCTGGTACGCTGCTGCCACTGCCAAGAACAAAAAGCAGGCTGCAGCGTATCATCCGCTCCGCCGAGATGGTGATTGGCTGCAATCAATCTCTGAGGCGTGCAGCAAAGAATATTTTTGAATATTGAATTGAATATGCATCAATACACCAAGCCAAATTCTTTGTTTGTGAAAACCTACTTAATAAAACCCGATTCTAATTCTGATTCTGAATTATTTCATCTTTAGGTTTTTACTTTCAGGCAGAAGATCTATACAGTCAGCACAGTTTCAAGATGAGAGTCACTAATTCAGCATGTGACCAAATGTTTCCCCTTCTGTTCCTGAGATATGACGTTAAAACATGATGATGTCACAGTCAAGCTGACCTTTGACCTTTTGGATATAAAATGTCATCACTTCATTATTTCATCCTGTTCGACATTTGTTTAAAATGTTGTTGTAATTAGCGTAATAAATCTTCAGTTTTGGCCAAAAACATCTTTTGTGATGACACAGTGACCTTTGACCAGCAAATTTTCATCAGTTCATCGTTGAGTCCAAGTGGACGTTTGTGCTGAATTTGAGGAAATTCCCTTAAGGTGATCTTGAGATATCTAGTTCATGAGAATGAGATGAATGCAAGGTCACAGTGACCTTGACCTTTGAGGTACAACCAGCAAAATATGTCAAGTTCATCTCAGTGGATGTTTGTGCCAAATTCCAGGAAATTCCCTTAAGGTGATCTTGAGAAATAGAATAAGATGGACAAGGTCACAATGACCTTTGACTTTTAACCAAACTCACAATTCATTGTTGAGTCCATATAATGTTTGTGCCAAATTAGAGGAAAATTCGTCAAGGCACTCTTGAGATGAAATGTTCACAAAAATGAGATGGACAAGGTCACAGTGACCTCGACGTTCCACCACCAAATTCTCATCAGTTCATCGTAGAGTCCAAGGGAACGTTTGTGACAAATTCCAGGAAATTCCCTCAAGGTGATCTTGAGACATCCTGTTCACGAGAATGAGCTGGATGCAAGGTCACAGAGACCTTGACCGTTTGACTTACGACCAGCAAAATATAATCAGTTCATTCCTGAGTCCAAGTGGACGCTGGTGCCATCTGCAGGAATACATTTATTACATATTATCACACTCACTGGGAATAATGTTTCATCTTTTTGACGAAGGTCGAGAAGCTGAAAAAGCTCCTCCTCCTCCTCACAAGTGGCTCCTTGGTTTCCATGAGAACAACAGGATCTTTGACTGAAGGCTCCTGATTGGACAACTCCTCTTCTGCCCCTTTCACCTCTTCCTGAAGATGCTGCTCCAGGATGGCAGCGCGCTGTTTGAGGTAGTACCTTGGCGCAGTTAAAGGTCGCATGAGGCCGCCACATGGCACCACATTGAGCGCCAGCGCTCCAATGATGAGGAGGCAGCCCTCCAGACCGAACAGCTCAATGAGCTCACTCTGCAGCGTAGCGAACAGGGCGCCGCCCACGCCCGTACCTGAGGACAGACAGACAGACAGAGAGAGAGAGAGAGTTTATTGAGTTACTGAGTATTACAGACAGCGCTAAGGGCTAACAGCTAACAGCGTCCCTACGCCCCGGTCAAAATGGTCGCGCAACAATTACATCACATCCAGAACCCGGTAACTTTACAGGAACCTTCCTCCTACTCCACTCTCTCAATGGAGACACGGCGGTTGAGAGGGCAGAGCAAGACGACGTTCCTGTAGTAGTACCTGCCCCCCAAATAGTACCAGGAACTTCTTCAGTGGAAACGGGCCTATAGAGGTCTGTGTGACCCTCCAAGGATCTGCCTCCCCAGACCTTCACTGACCCAACACCAAACCGGTCATGCTGGATGATGTCACAGGCAGCATAACGTTCACCACGGCGTCTCCAGACTCTGTCACGCCTGTCACATGTGCTCAGTGTGAACCTGCTCTCATCTGTGAAGAGGACGGGGCGCCGATGGTGGACCTGCCAGCTCTGGTGTTCTCTGGTGAATGATGGAGCTGCACGGTGCTGGGCTGTGAGCACAGGTCCCACTAGAGGACGTGGGGCCCTCATGCCACCCTCATGGAGTCTGTTTCTGACTGTGTGGTCAGAAACATGCACACCAGTAGCCTGCTGGAGGTCATGTTGTAGGGCTCTGGCAGTGCTCCTCCTGTTCCTCCTCACACAAAGGAGCAGATAACGGTCCTGCTGCTGGGTTGATGCCCTTCTACGGCCCTGTCCAGCTCTCCTGGTGTAACAGCCGGTCTCCTGGTGTCTGGTATCAACCTGACTGGGCTGCAGGTACGGCCTCATGCTACCAGTAGTGACAAGGACACTAGCAGAAGACCAAACTAGAGAAGAGTCAGTCAGGAAGGATGAGGAGAGAGCAACTGTCTGTGGACACCACATGTAAAAAAATTCCCTTTTTGGGGCTTGTCTTCCTTTTGCCTCTCCACTGCACCTGCTGTCACTTTGATTTGCACCAAAGCAGCTGAGAGAACATGCAAGCTCTGCACAGAAGGGCTCCCACCTGGGATCGACCAGGAACCCTCTTGCTGTGAGGCGACAGTGCTAACCACTACACCACCGTGTCACCCAGTCCTCACACACTGCTTCATATTATATTATATTTTAATACTAAACACACATTTAGGAAGTTACCAGTGGATCATCTCTGCAGACAGGTCCTAATAAAGGGATCATGTGACAGACGTACCTGTGCTCACTATTCCCAGCGCCAGGCCTCTCTTCTTGTCAAAGTACAGACACGTGATGATGATGACGGCAGCATACAAGAGACCTAAACTGACACCTGAGATGCACACAGAGGACATCGTTATAACATCTTTGGATCTGAACACCAACAGTAAGAAAAATGAGATTGTTTACAGTATCAACAGAGGTGGTACCAGAAGACGTACCAGGCACTATCCATGACTGATGATGAAAATGCAAAAGAAAACAGTTCTGAGTGAGTTGAGTCAAGTCATACTGTGCAGTGGAAACAAGGCATTAATGACCAACAGTATGAGAGAGAGGCCCAAAGCCTCCATCTTACCAACCACGATGCCGTAAGAGAAGATGAGGAAGGGGATGTTGGGGGCGAAGGCACTGAGCATAAACCCCCCCGCTGCCATCACACCGCTGAAGATGGTGACGGGCCGAACTCCGAAGTTCACCACACAAACACTGCAGACAGGACCTGAAGGAGAGGGAGGAGTTAAAGTCTGATCTAGCTCGGACCTCTGGGTCCACTGGGTCGGTTGCAATACCGTGAGTGGCCACTGGGACAAATTTGTTGCAAGACTCAGCCGCGTTCCTGATGCCATAGCTGCAGTAGGTTAGCTGGCTAACTAGATGGCACTATGACAAACTTACAACAAACTGCGACTTTCTTGACTTGCAAAATGATCTTTAGAATGAGAGACCTCATATGTGTGATTCATGGCACAATTCGAACAAGATCATTTGTCTCAGTGCTGACTACTGTGCATACATTTTTAAGTAAGGTCCCAGGGGAGACACTGGAAGGGGAGGGACTCTCTATGTGGTCTGCAGTATGTATTTCCCCTCCTCCACTCTGATTGGACACAAAATAACAGTTCTCGAAGTTGAACATTTTAACTCACACAACCAGAAAAAAAGCAGTGCTCAGCGCAAAGTAGAAGCTTGGCGCATCATCAGGCTGAAAGCAATTGTGTCTTGGTGTAAAAATGAGAATGGATAAAGTATGCTGTGGTCAGGGTGCAAAACTGTAGTGGACCCAAAACACCACCAGGCAGTGGTTTAGTTCATCTAATCAATCAATCAATCAGTTGGTTGAAGTTGACAAACATTTTCTTTGGTTGATTACAGCTCTACAGATCACACTAAACTACTCACCCACTAGGAGTCCGACTCCAGCCACCGCTGAGCCCACCCAGGCTGTCATGGCCTTCCCCTCCCCGTAGGCGAGCAGCCACTCAGGGTAGAGGACGCCCACCGACTGACAAGAGCCATACCCCAGCAGCAGAGCCAGGAAGCTGGACACCACAATCACCCAGCCCCAACCCCCGTCAGGGGCCGGGGGCTGGGCAGCTGGAGGGCCAGGGGCCGGGGGCTGGGCAGCTGGAGGGCCAGGGGCCGGGGGCTGGGCAGCTGGAGGGCCAGGGGCCGGGGGCTGGGCAGTTGGAGGGTTGGGGGCTTGAGGCGACATGGTAAGATGGATGATCTGCAGGGACACTTCAGGACGAGGAAACAAGCTGAGCAGTCTTCTGTGGAGGAGAGAGGAAGGGTGCAGATGAAGAGGGAGTTCTGCATGTAGTATGATAGTCGTTCAGTGTAGTGCAGTACTACTACATGTTTTACATAACGAGTATAATCAGCTAAATGTAGTCGAGGTATCAAAGTATAACTCAGGAGCACTTCGGTCCTTTACTTAAATATAAGATAAGATTGATCCCACAAGTGAGAAATTCCAGAAAGGAACACTTCACACGTAAAATAACCATTTGTGAATCAGTTACTCACCTCATGTTACATTTCATTTAGTAAGAAAACTTTGTCTCTTCAAGAACTGAGGAAACCGTGACCACGTTTAACAACAGCAAAACTGTCAAAACATCAGTTTATTAACTGTTTTAACTGAGTGAAAATATTCATCTACACCTCAGCATGTTTATCACCCTGTATTTCTTCTTTAGTGATCATTTATTGTTACTGTTGTTTATTGTTTTGTATGATTCTATTTCTGTTTTAATTGATACTCATGATGGTTGTTTGTTTGTTTGTTTATTGATTGTTTTTAATTTCTTTGTTGAGGCTCTCCCTCAGTTGATTTCCCGAGTCTTAAATAAAGGTATGAATGAATGAATGAATGAATTTGATCACAGCGTTAACGTGTTGATCTCGTACACATCAGCCTGCAGCAGTATCTGATCTGATTCATTCATGTTTGTTGTAATTCAGGATGAAAAAGCGTGGAGTCCGTCAGCAGCCACAGAGCTGCAGCCTGTTTACACTACAACTACTAAATGTTGAATAAAGGCTGGTTGTATGTTCACCCCTTAGGTTTGTTTGCTTGTGAGTCAAGCAAACAACACTATCATGTAATAGAAAGTCACACTGTGAAGGAGGAGACAGTAGCGTGCTCCAGGACCGTCATTATCATGATACTAACTAGACTCAGATGCATCCTTTCTTTCCACGTGCTGACTATCATATAATACTTTCACTTCTGTAGGATTTTAAATGAATTCTATTGGTTATTAAGTATGTTTACGTTGATTTTTTGGTACTTGTGATACTTTTGAATACTTCAACCCCCAAATGACCATTTGTGTGTTAATTACTCAGCCCAGGTGAGGGTGTATTTGTCACTTGTTTGGACGGAGAACTAAGAATCCAGAAAGGCGAACATTCTTTATGATTTGAAGAAAACGGGACCAGGTTTAACAACAGCAAAACTATATCAAAACATCCGTTTACAAACTGTCACACAGCTCAAACAGTATAATCCAAGTCTCCTTTATCGAGTCGTAAGATCAGTTCTGCACAAAGACGTGCATTTTTTGCTAAAAAAATAAATGAATCACTATTTAAAACACACCTGGCACAAGTTTCCTCCCTGAGCGTCCCTGAGCATGCGTCTGCATATGAGCTTCCCTTAACCCTCTGAAACCTGACAGTAAATTGGTATATCTTCTAAAAACAGGGAAGGAAAAGCAACAAAAGAAGAAGTGACCTGAAAAATTGGCAAAAAAAAAAGAAAATTAAAAACAAGAAAATTAGTTAAAATCAAAAGAAAGCTGAAAACAAATGAACAAGTAAAGTGGGATTAAAAATCATAATTTTTTTAAACCTGATTATAAAAACAATAACAATATTTCTAATGTAGTTTTGCCCGAGCTTTGTCCTTATTTTCTCTAGTTTTTATTCTAAATCTTTTATTTTTCTTGCAATTTGCTTGTCATTTCTCACCAAGTTGCTTGTTGCCTTTTTTTTTTTGGCCATGTTTTCAATAGAAATTGCACCAATTTTCACAAGGTTCAAAGGTGATGTCACTCTTTGCAAGTAATGCATTATGTAATATTATATACGTTCTCATAAATTTCCAAAACAGAATTCTGAACTAAAATAAACACCTACATGTGTATTTTTAATGTGATATGGAAGCAAAATCGCCCAAAATTTTAAAATTGATCAGTGCATGAGAAACTGTGTCTTCATCCGGGGGGTCTGGCCTGAAGTAAATGTACATGGTGGTATTATCAGCGCTGTGAGAATTCAGATCCTTTATTTAAGCAACAACATTTGTGTTGTCACTGTGTAATTTTGTGTTTAAACACAACATTTGGTGAAGTTTCAGGACTTTTACTTTAATAGAGGATCTGAATGCTTCCTCCTCCTCTGATAACACTACCATGCACTGTAACTTAATTTAAGTGAAGTTACAATCAGTCAGATTCAGCCCAGCTCTCCACCACAGTGACTTCATGCTGTCAGCGGGGGGAGGGGATCATCTGGACCGGCACACTGTCGGTCAGACTGTCCCGTCAGCCTCACGAGTGTCCGGTCCTCTCTTTGCCACCAAACAAACACGGCGACACACAAACCAACGCGGTGACGATGAATAAAAGTTTACCTGGTTCACAGGGCTCCTTCCTCCTGCGGCCCCACAGGCTGTCTCCATCTCCCTCGGCGGCTCTCGGTGTGTTTTCACGGCTCCAGCTCCTCCATCCTCCCGCTGCAGGAGGCGGGGTCCGTTTAACAGACACACAAACCGGTTTGATGCTGTTCCTGCCTGCGTGTGTCCTCCTGCTGCCATGATTGACATGTTGGGGGGGTCTCTGTCTGCAGGGCTGGAAGAAGAACTCAGTACTTCAGTAAAAGCACCTACACAACAATCTAAAATACAAACAACAATAACATGTAAAAGTAACAGTAGGGGCAGTGGCGTAAGGACACTATTATGAGGGGCCCTATTACGCCCTAGTTACAAGTTATGAAGCACACACACACACACACACACACACACACACACACACACACACACAGAGTTTTATGTGTATATTTTAGCAACAGTGTGTCTTACTGCCGCATTTATATTAAATCCACTTGCAGATACTTGATGTTGGACACATTAACACACACATTAAACAGCAATCATCATTACATATCTGTAAGTCAAATCTACAAAAGAAAATAGCAAATTATTAGTTTAACTTGATAGTTTTTCATTTGTAAATTGTGGTTTTCAAATAGTTCATCTAGAATAAATTTCTAATTTGTTATAGATTGACAGTGTTTTACTGAACCAGAAAACCATGATGGAGATGTGTTTGCCTTATTTAGAGCATGTATGGACAATAGCACCATTTTTGTTTCAATGTGAGTTCTTTGAACACAAGAGCATTTCCATGTGGCAGTCGGGCCCCTCCACCCCATGGGCCCCAGTGCATTGTCTATATTTACGCCCCTGAGTAGGGGAGAACGGGTTAGTTGTCACAGTCATTAGATCTGTGCTCCCAGAGGGCACCCTCAAATTTTCAGAATATAAGGTCAGAGGTCATGAAAGGGACATTTCAGGAATAAAGTGGGATTCATAGTTGTGCGTCAGCTCTATGAGGAGCCTGCACCTCTGTGAGCATTTATACTTGTGTGGTGGTGTGTCTGTGTCACTCTGCAGTTATACCTCCAAACCACTAGTGGGCGGTGGAGTTTCTGTGAAGTGCTGTAAAGTTTAGTTGATTGAAACTAAGTCACACATTAAACACACATTAAACATGGCTTAAAAGAGACAGTTTCAAACACAAGTACACAAATCAGCTTCACTATAACTCGCAGCATTCACAGACAAACACTTGTCTTTATCTGGACACATTTTCCCCACAAATACATCATGCTAATGTTATTAGCACAAGCCTATGGCATTTTACATTGTATAAATTAGCCTAGCAGCTAGCAGACTTTTCCTCTACTCATATGAAGCCAGGGACAACAGCAACATTTAACAAAGGCAACAGGTCCTAACAGGTGACTTGCGGCGTCAGAGACTGACGAAAAAAGCTGCCCTTTCCTGTCGGCATGATACGAGGCTGGTTGCTGGGAAACGTGGTGGGACAAGAACTAAAGTTAAGGTGGCAGAAGTCTGGGTACAGAGGAGGGGAGGGGTTATGGATGGGTCCAACAACCTCGGACTTTCACCCTAAAGAGAGCAGTGTTCACGTCCCGTAAGATTATTAAGTCAGACCATGTTCTTTTTTTTCTAAACCCATGTGTGTGTGTGTTGCTGAAGGAACAAAAACTCAGTTGGCAGTGTTATACTTACATAGTGCTTTTACTTTGAAAGGGACTGTATGCAAACTGTACATTTCCTGTGAAAACAGAAGTGTATTTTGAAAACAGACAATGCATGTAACAGGCTGAAGTTGACACGGCGCCCCAGAACGTCAACAACCAACACACCCAGGGTACCTTGGACGTCACATGGGGACGTGGAAAGTCCATGACCAAACATGGACATGTGACGAGGTCGCAGTGAGGATGAGTTGGTCTCTGCTCAGGCAGCACTCAAACATCGGTCCAAATCAGTCTGGTTGGCCGTGACCTGGAATGTGACACACCAGTAAAAAAACAAACAAACAAACAAAAAAACAGGCATTACTTGTCTGCTGCAGAGCCGTGTACACAGCCCTATCCCACGATCAAGTGTTCTGTGTTTAAAAAACCCACGTACACGCGCTAATTTCGGAGGTCAAACAGTCATTCATCATCACCCAAGTCGACGTTATGTCACAACAGTAAGACTGGACTGCATTAGACTATACAGGTGTACCTAATAAAAAGGACACTAAATGGAAATAAAGCCTGTCTTTAAAGCCAAATGTTAAAAAGTTCCCTCTTTGCTCCTTTAATGGAAACAAGTGGTGTCAAGTTTGAGTGCCAACGATGTTATGTAATCCAAAGGCACACACAGACTCAAGGACATACGTTTCCATGTGTCTGGCACAGTGTTTTATCTGTGAGAAACAGCAGCTGTTCAGTAATATCTGAAATATAAATACATGTCAATGAGAGCGTCCAAACAGACCGACGTCTGGATTTTCATCTGATCACTTCAGCAGAAATCTGACCATGAAGGTAAGTTATTAAGTTATTTAAAATAATAATTTTATTACACTGATTTATTTCTTATTTCTGTATTTAGCACTTATATTTAGACAGGTGACCAAACATTTTCATGGGAAAAAAATTCAAAACTTTTCTATGACTTTTCAAGGACTTACAAGAAATTTTTTCATGATCATTCATAACGTATAAATCGAACATAACTGTACAGTATACTTTACTCCTAGAAGATCCATCTGAGGATCTGATCTGAGCATGCATATCAGAATTAGGTTGATGATGAGGATATGGTTTATAACAGTGCAGAGTAGTAGAAGTAGAATCCTGATCAGAGGCCTGAACCACCTCAACTGGGCCCTTCTGACGTGACGGAGCAGCTTCACTCTACAGAGAAACTGTGGTTTTAATAAAACTGAATTTCAATCTTCTGTTCCAGCTGGTATCAGTCATCGTCCTCCTCCTGGCTCCGGTGTTGACCAGCGGCTACAAGCTCGTCCTCCCAGTCGACTGCAGTGACATCTATAATAATGACAACAGCAAACCCAGTGGAGTGTACACCATCTATCCCATCGGAGCCACGTCTGCTGTCCAGGTACACTTCATCCATGACCTTTAGCCTACCATACACCAGTAGACTTTTAAGACTTTGAGAGGACAGTCTGACACCCTCTCACATCTAAAGACAATGTAGGTCACACACTAGAAGATTTTACAAAGACTGGGGATCCTGCAGCGTCACTGTTTACAGGACTACAACTGGGCTTCTTTTGAGATTATTTCCCATCCTGCTCGTGGTGAAATATTACCCCAAACTCCCTTTAAGAAACACGACAGATTAACAAGTCCTTACATGTTAGCAAACACACATGATATTATTATATTATCATCATTACTATACTTCTGCGTTGAATTGACGCTGTAGTACCTCTTCCCTTGTGCCGTGATCCCGGGACCGAATTTCCCTCTTAAAACTCCTTTGTTCTCCTCCACGAGCTGTGCCAACAGCAGGCACTGCTCTTCTGTCCAGTTCGGCTTTCTTGTTCTTTTTTTCTCCATTTCATTTGTTGTTTTGGTCATTCTGCCAAATCAAACCGCTTTTTACAAAGAGGCCAGCAATCACAGTAACTGCTGACAGCTGAGTCTGCGTCCACCATTAATATCAAATAGATTTAGTAGTAAAATTACCAGCATGGCGAGTAAACATAACAATAAGCAAATCAATATAATAATCGGCATGTGAATGAGGTACGTTCAAACATTTTGAAGCTGTGTAACAATTAATTTAATTTTGCTGAGTTTCATCATCATGACATAAAATTATTTTCAGGATTACACATTTCTTAAAACAGTCTAAGTTCTATGATCGGTTGATTTCACAGAAGGCACTAGTAGTCATAGTAGTACTGGTTGTGGCACATATGGATATATTTACTAGTTTCAAATGGATCAGGTTTATTAATGAGTGTGTGTGTGTGTGTGTATGTGTGTGTGTATGTGTGTGTGTAGGTGTACTGTGACATGGACTCACTAGATGGACGGTGGATGGTGAGTATTTCAACTCTAGTTATCAATTCCAGGACTTGTTCAGACTGATCAGAGGCCGTCTTTGATTCTTAATGCGCTCTGCTAACTATCTGATCTCTTACCAACAAGTAGTTAATGTTCCCAGTGCCAGACTGCCACGCTGCAGTCTGATTGGTCAGTAGAGGACGGTGCCTCTGCTCAGGGCTAAGTTGTGTCTGGTTTTGAGGCTCATGTAACCACTGTTCACACCGTGGCAAGTCTTACGTTGGGTTCATGTTACGTGATATCAGCCAGATGCAGCGTCCTACAGTGTCGGCTCAGATTGTGAACGACAACAAGTGTCGTAAGCAATAATCCATCGTTTCATCCTGTGTAGTGTCATGGCAGACGACAACCAACGCCACGTCTGGGACGCCTCACGACGTCCCGACAGAAAGTCTAGCATGTTTGATTTTCTTTTTGTCGTTCACGACCTCTCTCGTCACAGCCGTCACTTTGACCAATAGGAACACAGAGCGATCTGCTGCCGTGGAAACTGTAAGACAACAACAGCCCAGCCTTTTTCCCTCTAAGGATGTTACCATGACAGAGTATAAAAGGAGAACATTAAGTAATAAAATTAATCTTATTAATCTTCATCTGAAACAGACTACATTATAAACAGGACTTTATTTATTATTCCCTCTGTATTTTTATATCTTTACTTTTGATCTGCTCCCGTTTGCCTTGGTAAAGACTTCTGTGTCTGTATAAAAATAAAAGCATAGCTTAGCCCCGGTGCCTGAACAGGGTTCACACAGCCTGATTCCTGACTGCAGTGGTACAAACTTTGTTGTGTTGAAACATGAGGTGTCTGATATCTTGTCTCCATCCTGTTCCTCCAGGTGTTCCAGAGGAGGATGGACGGCTCGGTGAACTTCTACAGGCCCTGGGATCACTACAAGATGGGCTTTGGTGTCGCTGCTGGAGAGTACTGGCTCGGTGAGACATGAAACCAAACTAACAGTCACGACTTCATCAGACTGTTTCTATAATGTTTATGTCTGTGTTTGTGTTCAGGTCTTGAGAATCTCTTCCATCTGACTCTGAGGAAGAAGTACGAGCTGCTGGTCGACATGGAGGACTTCACTGGAAACAAAGTGTTCGCTCGTTACTCCTCATTCTCCATCGACCCAGAGTCCTACGGATACATACTGCATGTGTCTGGATTCACTGATGGAGGGGCAGGTCAGTAACAGCTTTGTATCCACATTGTCTTTATTGAAGTATCGATGAACAGGATTACGACAGTGTCAGCAGTTTGAAGCAAATTTTACACTGCATGTACAGGACTGGAATTTCACGTCGTTATGCCGCTTTGCCGTCCTGTGTTAAAGGTACAATCGAGGAATGGGGGACATAGTTGTCTCACCTTTAAGGCAGCAGCGGAGGAATTAACAACAGATTTGTCCTACTAATAACATAAGAGTGCTCAGGTGACTTTTACCCACCTGAAAGTATAAACTGAAAAATGATCAGTGAGTTGACTGGTCTTCAGTGGCTTTACTGGTATCAGGTGTTAACTGACAACTGAGTGACGCAGCACAAGCCAACATCTTATATTCCCACAGGAGATCTTAGATAAGAGCTAAGATAATATGAGCTGATTTGCCAGGAAGGGGTCCAGTTTCAGGGCCTCAGAATTGCATCTCCCGCTTTATGATGTGGTTCTGTTGGCGTCATCACACCGTGACCTTCTGCCTGACCTGGGGCGGTGTGCAGACGAGTGTGAAGCTGTCAGGATGATTCAGCACCTCCAAATCTGAGGTCATGGCTCTCTGCTGTAAAACGGCAGATTGCCCTCTCCGGGTTGGGGGAGAGTTACTGCTCCAAGCGAAGGAGTTCAAGTATCTTAGAGTCTTGTTCACGATTGAGTGTAGAATGGAGTGTGAGATGAATTGGCAGTTTGGTGCAGCTTCTGCAGTGATGCAGGCATCATTGTTGCGGTGAAGAGTGAGCTGAGCCAGAAGTCAAAGCTTTTGATTTTCCAGTCCATCTACGTCCCAACCCTCTCCTATGGTCATGAGCTCTGGGTAGTGACCGAAAGAATGAGGTTGTGGATACAAGCAACATAAATGAGTTTCCTCTGTGGGGTGTCTGGGCCTGCAGAAGGGCTGCTCCAACCCTCTTCCCATGAGGCGACAATGCTAACCACTGCACCACTCTGCCGCCCTATGTCAATGTTAGCTGTATCATAATGTTCTGATTATACACTGTTGTGTTTCTGCAGGAGACTCCCTGAGTTATCACAATGGACGTCAGTTCTCCACCTTCGACAGAGACCAGGACACCTGGGGGGATGGGAACTGCGCTAAATTCCACCTGGGGGCGTTCTGGTATGGACACTGTCAGCTTGCAAATCCAAACGGTGTTTATCGATGGGGGGCTGACAGCACACTCTCTCGTGTTGGAGTGGAGTGGCACTACTGGAAGGGTAATGACTACTCCCTGAAGACCATCAGCATGAAGATCCGTCCCGTGCAGTAGTTCTCCAGGACCGACGTACAGCAGAATATCAGATGATTTTTTTTAACTAAAAAACAAAAAAGATTCACTGCTGATTAAGATGTGACCTTCAGTCTGCTGGCTGCAAACACTCAGCTGTAAAGTCAAACTAACTCGCTTCAACAATGTTTGTTGGAGGTTTGAAACACTGATGTGAATAATTATCTGCTGTATGGAGACAATAAATGACAAACTGAGCAGAAATCTGATGTGAGCTGATGTCTTCACTTTGTCTCCTGTGTCTTTCTGTCTTAACTGACCCTTTCACTAAGCCCCGCCCCTTTGTGATGGTCTGACAAGCTGTCAGAGTAATCATGGATCCCACAGTGGAAAAAATAGTCCCCGAAGAAATATTATCATATTTTTTGTGAAAATGAAAGAGTGATTCCAGAGAGAAGCAGACAGAGGGGTCTACAGTCTGTGTTTGAAGGATATATCCAGGATGCCAAACTGACTGCAGCAGCAACAGGTTAAAAGCACAAAGATAGTTAGAAGCTAAAGCCGAACTATAGGCTACAGATCACAGTGTAAAAGTGAACCACCACATCACTGCTGATCGCCACACAAGACGTGTTTGGCTTCGCCGTCGTGCTGCTGCCAGCACAGGCAGGGATCTGTGGGGGACTACTGCTGGAAAGATAAGGCATTAGAGGAGTAGTTCACAAATGACTCAGTAACTCATTTTAAAATAGACATCAATATGTGCAAATAAACAATAATTAGTCTGACTTACCAAGGGTTATATGTGGGGTCCCACAAGGGTCAGTGCTGGGTCCAAAACTGTTTATATTGTACATAAATGACATTTGTCATGTGTCCAAGTTGTTTAATTTTGTTTTGTTCTGGTAAAAACCTCGAGCTGCTTCTGGATACAGTGGAAACAGAACTGGATATTTTAAGACGATGGTTCAACATTAACAAGTTGTCACTGAATTATTTATTTATTTAGGGTTAGATGGAGGAACAGCTGCAGCAGAGTGATGTCAGCGGAGTCTGGAGAGGTCTGAAAACCATCTCAGGACACAAACAACCAGACTCCCAGGCCAGAGGCGACCAGCAGTGGGTGAATGATCTGAATCTGTTCTTCAATTGATTTGATCAGTCTGCCCCTCCCCTGGCCCAGACATCACGGCTGCAACCCCCTTCATCCTCACCTTCACCTTCCCCCTCACCTATGCTCCTGACACACTGCTTCAACACCTCCCCCGCTCCCCCGGACATCTCACCTCAACATCACACCTCATGAAGACTCTAGAGCGCCTGGTCCTGTCTCGTCTCCGCCCAGCAGTAGGCCCTTCAATGGACCCGCTGCAGTTTGCCTACCAGCCTGGCACTGGGGTGGACGCCGCCGTCATCTTCCTCCTGAATAGAGCTCATTTTTACCTGGAGAAGCCTGGAAGCTCTGTGAGAATCATGTTCTTTGATTTCTCCAGCGCTTTCAACACCATACAGCCTGCACTTCTGAGGGACAAACTGGAGCACATAGGGATGGCTAATCACCTCACATCCTGGATCCTGGACTACATCACGGACCGGCTGCAGTATGTCAGGACCCAGGATTGTGTATCGGACTTGGTTGTCTGCAGTACGGAGGTCCTGCAGGGGATGGTGCTGGCACTGTGTGTCTTCACCCTCTAAAGTGCAGACTTTTCACACGACACCCCCACCTGTCATCTGCAGAAGTTCTCTGACGACTCTGCCATCGTCGGCCTCATCACAGATGAGGACGACAGGAAGTACAGAGAACTGAACCAGGACTTTGTGGACTGGTGCCTGAGGAACCACCTTCAGATCAACGCGAGGAAACGCAAAGAGCTGGTGGTGGATTTCCGCAGGCGCAGACTCCTCCCCCCAACACCGGTGAACATCCAGGGAAAGGACATTGAGATGTTGACATCTTATAAGTACCTGGGTGTTCATCTTAACAATAAACTGGACTGGACTGATCACATAGCAGCACTGTACAGGAAGGGCCAAAGCAGACTCTACCTGCTGAGGCGGCTCAGGTCTTTTGGAGTGCAGGGGGCGCTCCTGAAGACCTTCTTTGACACTGTGGTGGCATCAGCCATCTTTTACGGAGTGGTCTGCTGGGGCAGCAGCGTCTCGGCTGCAGATAGGAGGAGACTGAACAAGCTGATCAAGAAAGCCAGCTCTGTCCTGGGATGCTCTCTGGACTCTGTGCACTGCTGCTCATTATTATTATTATTATTATTATTATTTATTGCCATTTCTTGTATTTTTGTACTTTATTTTGCATGCCTAGTTTTTTAAGTTTTTAAGTTTAAATTTTGAAATCTTTAATCTTACTCTTTCCCCTTGACTGCTGTAACACTGGAATTTCTCAATTATGGGATCAATAAAGGTGTATCTTATCTTATCTTATCGAACCTGTTATTAACCAGAAAAACCTTGAGATTAAATTCTCTTTTTCAAGAGTGACATCACAGATTAAAAAAATTATTTGAACACAAGACGATGAACAAATAAAAAACTGAAGTATGAACACCAGAGTGTACTTGAGATGTGTTTAGGATATCTGGGCGACAACAGGCCGATATAATGTAGTTTCTGTCAGTTTCTTATTGCTCTGTATGATTTAAAGGGAGATCTATCAATCTATCAACCAATGTATTTGAGTTTGATTAGTTGGAAAATGACTGAAATAAACTAAATTGATTTCAGCTATCAGCATTCACACTGTATTTTTCTGTGGAAAATGTCTGCTCTGGTTTTTGTACGTTTTCGCCCCTGAAGAAGATTGAGTTCAGCTCTGTGAGCACTAGAGGGCAGCGATTCACGATCATTTCTGTTTGAGAACAGGAAGGAAGCTGAAAGTCCTCCGAACTTTTGAACAAAGAGAATGAAGACAGAAAGACACAGGAGACAAAGTGAAGACATCAGCTCTCATCAGGTTTCTGCTCAGTTTCTCATTTATTGTCTCCATACAGCAGATAATGATTCACATCAGTGTGTCAAACCACCAACAAGCGTTGTGTTCAGTCTACCCAGTGCAGGGTGACATTTGGTCTGAACGTCTAAGACCTCTTTTTATCCAGCTAAAATGCAGGAACAGCACCAACATGTCAAAGTTACAAATTTGTTTAATTATGTTGGTAATTTGTTCAGTTTAGGTCAAAAGAGAGATGATACGGATCAGTGTGAGCTGTTAGTTAGACTTTAAAGCTAAGAGTGCGTTTGTCTGCAAGCTTTTATTATTAGGATTTTATTTTTTTTTATCATGTTTTCTTTGTAATTTCATTTGCTGTAAATTGTGTTCGCAGTTAATGCAGCGAACAACATGTTATCAGACCCTATGTGTCTGTTTACATCTAAAGATTATCTGAGATTATGAACTACAGAGAGAAAAGAATAAAAAGGCTACTGCACAGGACGGATCTTCATGCTGATGGCCTTCAGGGAGTAGTCATAACCCTTCCATCCAGACCACTCCACTCCAACAGCATAGAGTGTGCTGTCAGCCCCCCATCGATAAACCCCGTTTGGATTTACTGAGTGACAGCTGTTATACCAGAACGCCCCCAAGTAGCTTCTGGCACAGTTCACATCCTCCAAGGCGTCCTGGTCTCTGTCATATGTGGAGAAATTCTGTCCATTGTGATTACTCAGGGAGTCTCCTGCAGAAACACAAGGGTACCTTCAGAATACTGTCATACAACTAAAACTAGCACATTTTAACCTGTATTACCACAGTTTACTTGTCTAACCTTTAACATACCACTGTCCACCTCAGTATGACTTCAGCACCAAGACAACAACTACTGAACTAACCAGACACTCAACACGCCCACAGACTGGTGACCTCTCCCCCACGGGGCTGTAGGCTACACAGAGGTGTTAAAATGTGTTTGTCTTGTTGTGTTATTGGGAGCCAGAATAGAAGGAGTCATGGCTTAAACTTACATTTTATCAGCTGCCACTGCCCGTCAACAAAAACAAAGACAACTATGGTTAAATGTGATAAGACCAAAGGACTGGACAGAGGCCATCATCAAAAATGCTCACATGTGCAGCGCACACTTCATATCACGTTAGGGAAAAAGTATTTCCTGTTGTAGGGATGAATAACGTTATGTGTATTAAGGGTTATCATGTCCACCTCATCAGAAACTGGGGAGGGATTAAGAGGAATATTGGATTTGAACTGTTACTGACCTGCCCCTCCATCAGTGAATCCAGACACATGCAGCATGTATCTGTAGGACTCTGGATCGACAGAGAATGAGGAGTAACGAGCAAATGCTTTGTTTCCAGTGAAGTCCTCCATGTCGACCAGTAGCTCGTACTTTTTCCTCAGAGTCATATAGAAGAGATTCTCAAGACCTGAACACAAACACAGACATAAACATTATAGAAACAGTCTGATGAAGTCGTGACTGTTAGTTTGGTTTCATGTCTCACCGAGCCAGTACTCTCCATCAGCGACACCAAAGCCCACCTTGTAGTGATCCCAGGGCCTGTAGAAGTTCACCGAGCCGTCCATCCTCCTCTGGAACACCTGGAGGTGGTCAGGAATCAGGCTGTGTGAACCCTGTTCAGGCACCGGGGCTAAGCTATGCTACAAACATCTGGTTAACAGGAAGTATTGAACTGAAGAAAGCTGTGGATAATTCAGCTCCCAGTAAAAAAACCCTCCTGAACAATAAACACTTAAGGAATTCTAACTAGGAGAAGTTTCAGCTGGTTGCAATCTGCAGTCATCACTGCTCCACGCAACTAAATCCCACTAAATTTTACAGACTGCTCTTTTTAAGTGATCAGATATTTAGCAGAGTTCACTTGGTAGAATAAATGAGAGCCTCTGATCAGTCTGAACAGGTCCTGGAGTTGATAACTGGTGACCCATTTAACAGCTGTATTAAAATACTCACCGTCCACCGTCCTTCTAGTGAGTCCATGTCACAGTACACCTACACACAAACAAACACACTCGTCATAAACCTGATCCATTTGGATATACATGCTACCACCTATCCAACAGCTATTAACTCCCGTCTCTTAGTTTTCCTGTTTGTAAAGTGCAGGATCAGTATTATACACTAGAAATAATCAGGACGCTAAACTTAATAATTCTTGAATGTCGTGTCAAATGTGTTGATAAATTTAAAGTTAGGTTAGGTTAAAAAGGTTTGGTGTAACTGTAATAATGTTACTGAAATTGTATTAGTGACTAGTTACACAACTGTTTACTGGAAAAGTTATATTATTACTGTTACTGCCCAACACTGTTTACAGATGTCTGTTACACCATGTATGTCTATGGGAAAAAGTGTCTTTGGGCAGCAGGGCATCACATGACAGACCCTTGCAACTGCAGTACCACTGATTGGACACTGTAAAAATCGGCTTCAAAGCCTGGTGCACTTCCTGTGGGCCTGGGCATGCAGTAAGTTAAAATTGCGAATGGCTAAAGATGGCAGCTAGCAAAATGTATTTTCCATTCGATTCATTTCTTGGCTTCTTGACACTTGATTTTTGTAATGTGATGTCTCAAATTCAGGTTCTTAAACATTGTACATATAAGAACAGAGTGCTTTGGGTTACAGTATGTAATGTGTATAAATATTTGGCACTCTGCCGCTCTCTATTATCCCTGTTCAGCAGTGAGCTGGTACTGCAGCAGGGAGCTGTGAGCTAAGCTACACTAATTGCAACCAGGAGATTTATTTGCTGGTTCAGTCTTTTTGTTTCTTTAGTTATTTTACAGCAGTAATTGTTTAATGACATTATTGATCTCACTGTCTCACATGTTGAAGACAGTGTACCTGAAGTGTACCTGGACAGCAGACGTGGCTCCGATGGGATAGATGGTGTACACTCCACTGGGCTGTCTGTTGTCATTGTTATAGATGTCACTGCAGTCCATTGGGAGGACGAGGGGCATACAGCTGGTCAACACCGGAGCCAGGAGGAGGACGAAGACTGATGCCAGCTGGAACAGAGAAGAAGTCATTTTGTTTCGTTAAGAAAACATGGTTTGTATTTGGAATATTTTTGACAAACTCTGCTGTGCTGATATCGTACCAAGTTTGGGTGTTTAGCAGGGTGTAGCACTGCAGGAATATTCTGCAAAGCAACATGCACGCCTTTTCTTTGCGTGTTTAAAATCTGGGGTCACAAATGATTAAACTGTGTTTGCAAAATAAACATTAACCAGTTGAAAAAAGTGTGGTGGAGAAGGACAGAGGAGAGTAGGGCTGAGCCAGCACACCATTATCTGTGTCTGTATCTGTACTCGAAATCAGAGCCTCAGGAAATGCGACGGACTTTGAAGTCAAGTTTCGTAGTGGCCAAACAGTGATACTGCAATTTCCTACTTTTTGCTACTGGGTCCAAAAGACTTTTTTTCCCATAGACTTACAGTGTGAAACAGACATCTGTAAATCAGTGGATACGTTTTTCTGAGCATCACAACCCCCACGAAATGACTTGTTGGCTTCATGTGCAACTGAGCAACGTTAATGGGAATAAATGGGCCTTGTCGTCATTGCTGTATCCAGGTCTCTTAACACATCCATGCTTGGAATCGGCAGAGTTTAAACCAATTATAAGTGTGGTATAATCTTAACATTGACGTGGACAAAAATAAGTTGACATTTTAGCCTGAAAGTGATGTGGGTTGATCAGAAGTTGTTGCATTTATCATTTATTAGAAAACTACTCACAGAACAATCCCTGATCATTTTTGATCCCAAGAGTTTGAACACAGCGACCCAGATGAGGAGTTTCTTTTATCATGAGTTCAGATATTGACACATTTTCACTATCTGCCAACCCAGTGACTTAGATTTTACCTTTTACAGTAAACAAAAAAAAATTTTCTCTGAGGTGACAAATAAACTCAAGTTTAATGAAAATGTAGGTAGTGCTGGGTAAATCTAGTCCTGGAGTGAAATATACAGAAATGAGAATAAAATTAGCTGTAAGTAACTCAGTATTTTAAATTATCGTACTGAATCTGTTAACCTACTAAAAATAATTGAGTCAAACTGTCAGATATATGAAGTTACAAACTTACCGTCATGGTCAGATTTCTGCTGAAGTGATCTGATGAAAGTCCAGATGTAAATTTGTGTCTGAATGTTTTGATGTCTCTGTCTTCTATTTATGCTCCAAAGATTAATAGATTACTGAACAGCTGCTGTTTCACTTTATTAGGTACAGCTGCACATTCTAATAGAGTCCAAACAAACTGCCATAAAGTGACTTTTATGAAGCCAATGACAACGTTCAGTTTTATTAGGACTAATTTCAGTTATATTGTAGCAGGCTTGTTTGTTCACACTCCACACAGAAGGGTTGTGGTTTTAATTTATGCTTTGTGTCCACTTTATTAGGTACAGCTGCACATTCTAATAGAGTCCAAACAAACTGCCATAAAGTGACTTTTATGAAGCCAATGACAACGTTCAGTTTTATTAGGACTAATTTCAGTTATATTGTAGCAGGCTTGTTCGTTTAATTTGCAAAAATGAGGTGAAGAGATGAACTGTGAACCAGGAAATGCTCTGTATTTCCCCACTTTGCACACCTTTACAGTAAATGCTGTCATATCCACACAGACGAAAGGTCACTAACCATGTGACTTAACTCACGGTGCAAAATGTCTTTGACCATGACATTAAGTGGAACCCTCTCTGCATTGCAACAATTTTAAACTGGGAAACTCCACCAACTTGGCCCCAACACACCACAATATGCTTTATCACTGAGGTCATAGTTCATGGCGTTGTATCATATTCGGAGGGGTTTCTAATATTCTGACCTCCTCATGTATGAAAACAGGGAGGACAAAATAATAGAAACAGCCTTCAACACAATGTAGTCCGGTTCAGCAACACCTTAAACTCCAGCAAGAACCTCCAAGACTGAAAAATAAATTTAATGTTAGAGCACCTGGAGGAAACCCACGCTGACACAGGGAGAACATGTCAGAGCACTAGGACAAAACCCACGCTGACACAGGGAGAACATGTTGGAGCACCTGGAGGAAACCCACACTGACACAGGGAGAACATGTCGGAGCACCTGGAGGAAACCCACGCTGACACAGGGAGAACATGTCAGAGCACCTGGAGGAACATGTCGGAGCACCTGGAGGAAACCCACGCTGACACAGGGAGAACATGTCGGAGCACCTGGAGGAAACCCAGGCTGACACAGGGAGAACATGACAGAGCACCTGGAGGAAACCCAGGCTGACACAGGGAGAACATGACAGAGCACCTGGAGGAAACCCACGCTGACACAGGGAGAACATGTCAGAGCACCTGGAGGAAACCCACGCTGACACAGGGAGAACATGTCAGAGCACCTGGAGGAAACCCACGCTGACACAGGGAGAACATGTCAGAGCACTAGGACAAAACCCACGCTGACACAGGGAGAACATGTTGGAGCACCTGGAGGAAACCCACGCTGACACAGGGAGAACATGTTGGAGCACCTGGAGGAAACCCACACTGACACAGGGAGAACATGTCGGAGCACCTGGAGGAAACCCACGCTGACACAGGGAGAACATGTCAGAGCACCTGGAGGAACATGTCGGAGCACCTGGAGGAAACCCACGCTGACACAGGGAGAACATGTCGGAGCACCTGGAGGAAACCCAGGCTGACACAGGGAGAACATGACAGAGCACCTGGAGGAAACCCACGCTGACACAGGGAGAACATGTCAGAGCACCTGGAGGAAACCCACGCTGACACAGGGAGAACATGTCAGAGCACCTGGAGGAAACCCACGCTGACACAGGGAGAACATGTCAGAGCACCTGGAGGAAACCCACGCTGACACAGGGAGAACATGACAGAGCACCTGGAGGAAACCCACGCTGACACAGGGAGAACATGACAGAGCACCTGGAGGAAACCCACGCTGACACAGGGAGAACATGTCAGAGCACTAGGACAAAACCCACGCTGACACAGGGAGAACATGACAGAGCACCTGGAGGAAACCCACGCTGACACAGGGAGAACATGTCAGAGCACTAGGACAAAACCCACGCTGACACAGGGAGAACATGTTGGAGCACCTGGAGGAAACCCACGCTGACACAGGGAGAACATGTTGGAGCACCTGGAGGAAACCCACACTGACACAGGGAGAACATGTCGGAGCACCTGGAGGAAACCCACGCTGACACAGGGAGAACATGTCAGAGCACCTGGAGGAACATGTCGGAGCACCTGGAGGAAACCCACGCTGACACAGGGAGAACATGTCGGAGCACCTGGAGGAAACCCAGGCTGACACAGGGAGAACATGACAGAGCACCTGGAGGAAACCCACGCTGACACAGGGAGAACATGTCAGAGCACCTGGAGGAAACCCACGCTGACACAGGGAGAACATGTCAGAGCACCTGGAGGAAACCCACGCTGACACAGGGAGAACATGTCAGAGCACCTGGAGGAAACCCACGCTGACACAGGGAGAACATGACAGAGCACCTGGAGGAAACCCACGCTGACACAGGGAGAACATGACAGAGCACCTGGAGGAAACCCACGCTGACACAGGGAGAACATGTCAGAGCACTAGGACAAAACCCACGCTGACACAGGGAGAACATGACAGAGCACCTGGAGGAAACCCACGCTGACACAGGGAGAACATGTCAGAGCACTAGGACAAAACCCACGCTGACACAGGGAGAACATGTTGGAGCACTTGGAGGAAACCCACACTGACACAGGGAGAACATGTCGGAGCACCTGGAGGAAACCCACGCTGACACAGGGAGAACATGTCAGAGCACCTGGAGGAACATGTCGGAGCACCTGGAGGAAACCCACGCTGACACAGGGAGAACATGTCGGAGCACCTGGAGGAAACCCAGGCTGACACAGGGAGAACATGACAGAGCACCTGGAGGAAACCCAGGCTGACACAGGGAGAACATGACAGAGCACCTGGAGGAAACCCACTCTGACACAGGGAGAACATGTCAGAGCACCTGGAGGAAACCCACACTGACACAGGGAGAACATGTCAGAGCACCTGGAGGAAACCCACGCTGACACAGGGAGAACATGTCAGAGCACCTGGAGGAAACCCACGCTGACACAGGGAGAACATGACAGAGCACCTGGAGGAAACCCAGGCTGACACAGGGAGAACATGACAGAGCACCTGGAGGAAACCCAGGCTGACACAGGGAGAACATGACAGAGCACCTGGAGGAAACCCACGCTGACACAGGGAGAACATGTCAGAGCACTAGGACAAAACCCATGCTGACACAGGGAGAACATGTTGGAGCACCTGGAGGAAACCCACGCTGACACAGGGAGAACATGACAGAGCACCTGGAGGAAACCCACGCTGACACAGGGAGAACATGTCAGAGCACTAGGACAAAACCCACGCTGACACAGGGAGAACATGTCGGAGCACCTGGAGGAAACCCACGCTGACACAGGGAGAACATGTTGGAGCACCTGGAGGAAACCCACGCTGACACAGGGAGAACATGTCAGAGCACTAGGACAAAACCCACGCTGACACAGGGAGAACATGTTGGAGCACCTGGAGGAAACCCACGCTGACACAGGGAGAACATGTCGGAGCACCTGGAGGAAACCCACGCTGACACGGGGAGAACATGCAAACTCTGCACAGAAGGGCTATCCCACCTGGGTTCAAACCCCCCAACCAAAAACCCTCTTGCTATGAGGTGACAATGCCAAGCACTGCAGCATCGTGCTGCAGGACGATTGTCAAAACTTATCAAAGTGTTCATTTGTGAAAATTATCCTGCTGAACAAAACGTGTAAGAATCGTAAAAATTTGATTAGCACAGAGATAACTTTCTGCAATCATCCAAAATCCAATAGAAAAATCCCATAGGCTTTGACGAGGTAACCAAGACAACGCTAACTTCTGTGTCGGCCTACAGATATCAGTCACCCCTGCAGCACTCTATAAGAATGAAAGCTACATATCAAAAAATCAGACGCGAGAGACACAACTGGTGATAGCAGACACTCAGGTGTAGTTCTTTGACAACTGAACATTTGATGACAAGGATCATGTGATTCGGTCAAAAGCTCTGGAACAAGTGGACCTTGATTTGAGACTGTTTTATAAGCCGCTGTGCTGTTTCCAAGGTCGAGAATGAACGAACTATCTGTCTAAAAAATAAAACAGCTTGATAACAGCCTGATGAATTTATTACCTGTGTAATCTGTTATCTGCGGCCATTGATCTGTCTGAGTGACGCTCAGGTGAGGGACCTTTGGAGTCAGAGGAAAATACCTGTAGACTGTTTATCAGTTAGATAACAGCTGAAGTGCACCGCTGGATCTGAGCTGGTAAAAAGATCAGACACACTCAGCTCAAACACACTTTCTCTTCTGGTTTTTTACCTGCAGGTGAGTTTGATTATGTTGTTTCTACTCTTCCTCTGTGGTTTCCTGGAGTCCAGGTTCTTGCTGTGGCTCAGTGGAAACAGACCTCAGACCAGCTTTTCAAAATGTAGGGAAGTTATTTGTTCATCAAGCAGTGATTTATGGCAGCTGGTCAACTGTGTAACGCTGCAGTCCTGTCTGACTTCAGGTTTCAGTGGTGTAAATTTAAACAGATGCTTCGTGTCGTAATGTGAGGAAAGTTATAATATCCTCATCGCTTCGCACAGATGTGATGTTTCACATGCTTCATATCGGTCATCATGTGTTAACTGACTCCGTTTGTTTTTTGTCCACAACTTTTACACCTCACACAGGAAACACTTTTGGTGGTTTCCTCACCGAATGCTCCCTGATTGGATGCTGCCACAGTTGATGACGTGGTGACCAACTTAAACGTTACTAAGGGCCCTTTACACCTTCCTGTCAGACTTCTCAGTTTGAACAAAAGCAGAATTACAGGTGAAACCTTCCAGGCTGACAGTGCGGACCGAACCTCGGTCTGTTCAAAAGATCAAACAGAATCATGGTTCGATTCGTTTCTAATGTGAAAAGATTTTTTGAGATGGTTCAGATTTTACATGACAGAAAGCTTCAGGCCAGCTGTCAGAACCAGAGGATGGAAAACCAACAAAACAAAATGAGTCGTGGTAACAGATGAGCAGAGGAGAAGACCAAATGTTTAACTGATGTTTGATCGACAACTCAAAAACTTTTTTTTCAATAATTTTGTGAGAAAAGGAAAGAGAGAAGATACGAGAGGATGGGAGAGACAATCAATGTCAACGTACCTCACGCTGGCGATGACAACAGGACAAAGGTGATGATGACAGGATGAAGGTGATGATGACAGGATGAAGGTGATGATGACAGAATGAAGGGGATGATGACAGGATGAAGGGGATGACAAAAGGACTTCAGCAATTACAACTGGACACAGGTGGTGACAAAAGGACATAGAGGATGACAGCAGGAAGTGATGATGACAAGATGTAGCTGATAGAACAGGGCAAAGCAGATGACGAGAGGACGTAGCTAATGATGAAAGGATGTAGGTGATGTTGACAGGACTTTGGCAATAACAACCGTACATAGGTGATGACAAAAGGCCAAAGCTGATGTGGAGAGGATGTAGGTGATAATAACAGGATGAAGGTGGTAATGACAGGATGAAGGTGGTAATGACTGGGTGAAGGTGATAACAGGATGGAGGTGATAATAACAGGATGAAGGTGATAATGACTGGGTGAAGGTGATAACAGGATGTAGGTGATAATAACAGGATGAAGGTGATAATGACAGGGTGAAGGTGATAACAGGATGTAGGTGATAATGACTGGGTGAAGGTGATAACAGGGTGAAGGTGATGACAACAGAATGAAGGTGATAATAACAGGATGAAGGTGGTAATGACAGGATGAAGGTGATAACAGGATGGAGGTGATAATAACAGGATGAAGGTGATAATGACTGGGTGAAGGTGATAACAGGATGTAGGTGATAATGACTGGGTGAAGGTGATAACAGGGTGAAGGTGATGACAACAGAATGAAGGTGATAACAACAAGATGAAGGTGATGATGACAGGATGGAGGTGATGATGACAGGATGAAGGTGATAATGACAGGGTGAAGGTGATAACAACAGGATGAATGTGATAATGCCAGGGTGAAGGTGATGACAACAACAGAATGAAGGTGATAATGACAGGATGAAGGTGATGACAACAGAATGAAGGTGATAACAACAAGATGAAGGTGATAACAACAGGATGGAGGTGATGATGACGGGATGAAGGTGATAACAACAGGATGAAGGTGATGATGACAGGATGAAGGTGATGACGACAGGATGGAGGTGATGATGACAGGATGAAGGTGATAACAACAGGATGAAGGTGATAATGACAGGGTGAAGGTGATAACAACAGGATGAAGGTGGTAATGACAGGATGAAGGTGATAATGACAGGATGAAGGTGATGACAACAGAATGAAGGTGATAACAACAAGATGAAGGTGATAACAACAGGATGGAGGTGATGATGACGGGATGAAGGTGATAACAACAGGATGAAGGTGATGATGACAGGATGAAGGTGATGACGACAGGATGGAGGTGATGATGACAGGATGAAGGTGATAACAACAGGATGAAGGTGATAATGACAGGGTGAAGGTGATAACAACAGGATGAAGGTGGTAATGACAGGATGAAGGTGATAATGACAGGGTGAAGGTGATGACGACAGGATGGAGGTGATGATGACAGGATGAAGGTGATAATGAAAGGATGAAGGTGATGATGACAGGGTGAAGGTGATAATGAAAGGATGAAGGTGATGATGACAGGGTGAAGGTGATAATGACAGGATGAAGGTGATAATGACAGGGTGAAGGTGATAACTACATGATAAAAAATGAAGCAGATCTAATGTCAGCAGTGAAACAAAAACTCAAACCCTTGTTGGTGTGAAAGGTCCCTGAGGCACATCTTACATTTGGCTGGTGCAGCACAAGTTAGTAGCTCGGGAGTTTGAAACTGGTCGATAGTTACTACGAAGTTAGGAAGGACTTTAAATTTAAACTTTGCAAGGAACGATGAACAGCTGGTACAACCTGGTGTCCAGGGTTGAATCAGTTTTCTTCATGTTCTGGTTCCGGTTTCATTATCCAGGACACTCCTGAGTGTCTGTGTTGATGATGATTGACAGAATAAATCTGAAATGACCTCACAACTCACTCAGTGTTTTCCCTCCAGTGCTGACGGACAGTATGGCTGGCAGGAAGACGGTGTGTTGTGGTGTTACCCCTCTGGTGGCAATGCTGGGCGCCCTGCTCATCCTCATAGTGGCTGTGGGTGTGACACTGATCACACTGATGGTTGTCTGGAAAACAGGTGAGAACACGCGCACACAGTAGAGTACTAAATGCTGTTTGATAAAAACTACAGTGATCAGCTGTTTTAGGAAATTACTGAGCCTTTACAAAAAGGACTATATATCTGTGTTTTTGATGAGTTAAGTTGAACAGCTATTGTATATAAAATGTGTCACAACAACAATGTGCTCAGCTTCCTAGTTGTGTCAGGTGTTTGTCTCAAACCCGCTTTCAGGTCTAGTTTATAAATTAAAGAATACATTTGTATGGTCAGTGAGGTAGTTAAAGATTTACCTCTTCAGTAAGAACCCATTAACTTGGAGCTGAAAGCCACAGGCAGGAAGTCAAGCGGTATGAAGAGATGAACTAAAAAAAGTTTTTAAAAAAGTGTTCTTTGAATAAAATGTTCCTGGCTGAACCAACAGAAAACATTGTCAAGATGGCTTCACAAGCCACAAAAGAAACATGGAAATGTATTTTCTTTGATAATTAAGATTTAAAAAATTATGATAACTGTTGTTTTATCTTAGTCTGATGTCATTTCAGTGGATTACGGCCTTTTTAAAAAACAACAACAAAAAAACAAGCATAACAAAAGAAAGTGCTCGTATGTCTTGGTAGCTAACTACTCAAAAAGCTAACGTTACATTGTTTTTGCTGATTTGTGCATGACAGTCCCACATTTTGACATATTTTTATGTCACAGTCCCTCCTTTGATGGAATATGACACCTGAAATTTCTAACTGCATAATTGCTGCAGGTGTTTCTGCTCATTTAAGAACTGACTGGCAGGGTACATAGAAGCATGGGTTGCTAACGTTAGCCTGCAGACCACTTTTCTTCCACGTTCTTTTTTATTCGATGACTTGTGTAAATCTATTGATAGCATGAAGCTAGCAACCTGATAACTCAAAAGGCTGCCTGTAGCCCACGCAGATGAAATAACCTCTGCAGAAGATGTCATTTTTACAGTGTCCAACACTCCTTGTGTCTGTTTACGTAAATGTCAGCATATTAATGACGTACCAGGGTCTTTAAAGGTTGTCGCATTAAATAAGAGAAGTCTCAAGCACTACCCCTTGTAACTCTGCTCTGAGGAGCATGGTGGCACTCGAAAACCAGGAATGGGGGTAAAATATGAAATGGCATTGGGTCTAAGTGTTACTTGAGTCAACTCAGGAATTGATACTACTGCTAGATGGGTTGACAAAACATTGACAGTGATAGATTATCTCTCTGCAACAAGTTCCAAGTCACTTGTGTTTGATTTTACCAAAAATTAAAAGAAAGGAAATGACTCTAAAAACTGATGATAATTTGGAAAACGATCATCAAGAATGTGAAGTATGCAAATTTGTAGTGAACTAAAAAGAGCATCAGTATAGTCCTTAAAAACTAACAGCTACCCTTCTGTGTTGTCTTGTCAGATCCTAAACCCTACCTGATCGGAGTGGGCCGGGCCGACTGCACCGGGCCTCCAGCCGATATCCCTCTGGTCAGTACCAAAAAACACACACCAGACTCTCATGCTGCCTTCAAGGCCTCCTGTCTCACTGCTTCTACTGAGAAGGTCCCCATTGACAGACGATAAAGACTCTCAGACGTCCACGTAAGGACATTAACGACTCCCAGGTGTCCAAATAGACATGATAATGACTCTCAGGCGTCCCTGTAGAGACGAGAATGACTGGAACATACCTGAGACACTTGAGCCTCCTGGTGGTGTGAAGTATTTTTGACCACAGTAGCCAGACTGGGGTGTAACATAGCAACAATAGCTTAAAAATTTGAGATGAACGGTACCTCACAGTGCCCCTGTGTACCCTCCTCCAGTCCCTGGTTCTGACAGTCTCTTAAATGTGACCCTACCTGGACCTGATTCTCAGCACCACATCAGGCAAACTCTGCATCCCCAGAAGCTACCTGACCTTGAAGCTTGACATTTTTGATGAGGTGGTACCAGAACTCGGCAGGAGGCGCAGCTGCAGCTTGACTCAAGCTGAGACTCTTCCATACCCTCAAGATCTCAAGGCACAGTTTTGGGGACCTCTGAATAATTTCTCTTCTCTTTGCAGATGATGTGGTTTTGTTGCTTTCATCAGAGCGTGACCTCCAACTCACACTGGAGTAGTTTACAGTCGGGTGTGAAGCAGTCAGAATGAGTGATAACAGATAAGAGAGATAAAAGACAAGAGACACTTTATTGTCGTCCATCCATATACGGTGCAGTTCAGTACACAGAGGAACAAAACTGCGTTCTCTGGTCCCGGTGCAAAACAATTTTTGTTAATGTATCATTAGTTATTATAACTAGAGCAGTGACCACGAAGCATTTGATCGCTATCACAAACACATTGATGTCCAGTGTTTGGGTTTAAGGAAAGAGTGTTAGCCAACTGGTGCCCATGTGGAGACGATGGAGTGAAGAGCTCACACATCCAGGGGGAGCCCAGAGTAGAGTGTCGACAGGTTTCAGCTGCGGAGGTGTTTAGGCGTCTGATCAGGATTCTCGTGGGTGCCTCCAGGGGCAGATCCAGAACATGCTGGAGGGATTATATACCTCCGATCTCTGAGGAGTAGCTGGAAAAATTGCTGGGAGAGGGACGTTTGAACCATCTTGTTTAGCCTCCAAGACCTGGTCCTGGATAAGTGGAAGAACATGGATGGAGGGTCAATAAATAATAAACAACATCGACAAAGATGATTAGCAAGTAAAAAAAAAGTGGATTCATGTTTATATTTTTTATTTATTTTTTGATATAATGTAATTGTGTTTGTGTTCAGATGGGTTATGCGAAGTCTCAGCAGATGGCTGCAGGCATACACACTCGCCTGTACAGCCGAGCCTTCATCATTGACGATGGGAGGCAGAGAGTCGTGTTCGTCACCGTAGATGTGGGAATGATATCACAGAGGCTACGACTGGAGGTGAACACACACACACACACACACACACACACACACACACACACACACACACACACACACACACACACACACACACACACACACACATTATAAAAGTTTACCATGATATTGAAATACTCCATTACTGGTAAAAGTCCAGCATCTAAAACATTTTTTTCAGTGTAAATACAGAAGTCTAAACAGCTACATTTACTTATCAATTGTACAGTAAAAGTTGCATTTCAGTGTTATGTTAATAAATGAATTATTATTCTTTATTAATGATGAATAAATATTAATAATGTGAAACTACTAATAATAACAGCACTTTTAAAAACAAAGCTACAAAGTACACAGTAAATATGACGCGCTAGGCTGGATGTGAACCAACTGCAGTCACATGACACATTGTTTGGGTTAAACATGAGCATGTTACAGTCCTGGAGGATTATTAATTTGCACCTCCTCCTGTACTGCCTTCATATGCACATTCAGCACATCCAATGCATCAAAACATTGTTTTCTAGCATTAATAAAGAGCTTTTTTTTTTTTAAAGATAAAGGTTTGAGAGATTATTTAAAAGATGTTCAATTCAGCAAAATAAGGATAAAAATAAAAAAATGAGTGAGGAATTATGTATAAAACAAAACAAAACTGTGTGTTTGTGCATGCAGGTTCTACAGGCGCTGCAGGAGAAGTATGGAGATCTTTACCGTCATGATAACGTGGTTCTGAGTGGGACTCACACTCACTGTGGACTTGGCGGATATTTCCAGTACACACTGTTTATGCTCAGCAGTAAAGGTTACATCAAGGAGTCCGTCAAGCCTCTGGTCAACGGCATCGTCAAGGTGTGTGTGTAATTTATTGATCGCTTCATGTTCAGCACTTTACACACAGTCAGACGCAACATACAGCTGCAGAGGTGGAATAAAACAACATACTTAACAATTATCAAATCTTGTTTCCAGTATATAGACATAGCCTGATCCATTGAAACCCTGTTTTCAGAGTATAGACATTCCCGATCATGACCATTTAGGAATATCAAACTTTGTTTTCAGAATATAGACACGACCTGATGTAACCTTGAGTTGTATAAATGTAAAACCCTTTTAATCTCCAGAGCATAGACATAGCCCAACATAACATAATACTGTAGACTACTTCTGAAAGTAAAACTGCCTCAGAGCATAGACACAATATACTATATATAGTACCTTCGTATATCATACTATAGTATGTACTATGTAATAATAATTTAAACTTTGTTTCCAGAGCATAGACATAACCCAGTACATTATAAAGCTGTATTCTGAAACTATGACCTTGTTCCCAGAGTATAGACATAGCCCATGGTAACATGAAGCCAGGCAGGATTTACAGGAGCAGAGGAGAGCTGGACGACAGCAGCATCAACAGAAGTCCTCACTCCTACCTGAACAACCCTGAGGACGAGAGACAGAGGTACATAACGACGAGACAGAGAGACACAGAGGGAATTATTAGATTAACGGTAAACTAAATAATCGATGAGTGTTGTTATCGATCCTTCAGGTATAAGTGGAACACAGATAAACAGGTGGTGGTGCTGAAGTTCACTGATCTGGATGGAGGCGGGATCGGTATGCTCAGGTGAAAACACACAGCATCCTCCCGTAATTAAAGAATAACAATGTTACAGTGATTAAGTCTGACTGCAACTATGACTCCGTCCCTACTGACAGCTGGTTCGCCGTCCACGCCGTCAGCATGAACTACACTAACCGCATGGTGAGCAGCGACAACATGGGCTACGCCTCCTACCTCCTGGAGCAGGACAAGAACCCTGGAGAGCTACCTGGACAGGTGACAGGGCCCCGCTGATGTGATGAGGTCACTCTGGAATCAGCTGTTGACGTTTGTCTTATTCAGCTGTTGCTCAGATGGATCTTTTACTTTTTTCCCACACTCGTGCTGGCTTGTTTTGTTTTGACTCAAAACATCAGCAAAGTGTGGCGAGGTTTGTGTCTCCATTATAACAGGGCCACCTGCTTGATTGTGTGTCTATAACCTTTCATTTTCCCTGTCTGGACGCAGATGAACCGATCTGAACACACATTAAAGGTTTTCTTGCGGTGTCCTTTCCAAAGTGAGCAGTGGTGGAAGTTAATATATTTTGTTATGATCAAGGTGTTAATAAACACACGGTGTTAGCTAGCTAGCGTGCTAGCACGTTGATAAGTTGTACTTAAATATTAAATTATATTATATGAACACGTCTCCACAAATATTAATCAAAGACAATAAGCCAAATCCATGCTTAACAAATGTGGGTTTTAACAATTCTTAAGATAATTTATCTTTCACCATTGTGTGTGTGTGTGTGTGTGTGTGTTCACTCTCAGGGAGGCTTCGTTGCTGGTTTCTCCTCCAGTAACCTCGGCGACGTCAGTCCGAACACCAAAGGGCCTCACTGTGTGAACACCGGGCTGCCCTGTGACTACCTGAACAGCTCCTGTCCTGTAGGAGGGGTAAACAAACTCACACACACACACACACACACACACACACACACACACACACACACACACACACACACACACACACACACACACACATTCAGTATTATCACCAGATGGTAAACAGGAAGTGTGTGTCTGTCAGACTATGATGTGCAAGGCGTCTGGACCTGGGGAAGACATGTTTGACAGCACGAGGATCATTGGACACAACATCTATAGGACGGCCAAGGTACTTGTTTGTCAGTCTTAATAATAATTAGTAAAAGTACTGAATTTAAATAAATATTAATGAATGTAATCAATGAAAAGTCCTCACAAGTGTGACACTTGTTGTAACAACATTGTGGGGACATCAAACATTTTACCACAGTGCTTTGTGGGGACTTGCATGCCTTATAGGGACAAAAACCCATGTCCCCACAAGGTGTACTTTTAACTCTAAGGTGAGGACCTGGTTTTTGAATCAAAAGTTAATCCAGCGTCTTCACAGCTGGTAAAATGTCTGAATGTGTGTGTTGCTGCCCCCTGTAGGAGCTGTATGCTAACGCAACTGAAGAGGTGACCGGCTTCGTTCACTCGGCCCATCAGTGGGTCGACATGACGGATGTCACTCTTCAGATCAACGACACACACACGGTCAGCAAACATATCATTCAAAACAGGTTTCAGCCACACTCCCAAACTTTTCAAAACCATGTCTGTACCTCAATCTGTAAGTGTGTCACATGACCAAAAACAGCCAATTGAGAGGCATACCAAGGGTGGAAATGAAGAATAATCTATTCCTTTAGCTCTTTATTGTAATTACATAGTTTTCGATAATCAATAAAATACCATACATATTCAATTTTTTTTAGTGTAGATTCTTTTATACATCAAGTTTATTTAATTTATGTAGTCATAACAAAAGTTATCTCTCCGGGACCGCCAGTGTTACTTGGCCGACCCGTATGCTCTCACTCAGTGGATGGATGATGTCACAGGAAGCCAATCTTACAAAGGAGGACCACACTTGTTTGTTTTGTTATGGAAGCTAACATTAGCTAATGTGCTAAAAAGTTAGCGTTCCAGAGAAATCCAATATTCCTCTTAATCCCTCCCCAGTTTCTGATGAGGTGGACATGATAACCCTGAAGACACAAGGGTCAATAAGAATATGAATCGAGCCACTCAACATTCTGCTGAGAAAGTCTCTGTTCCAAGGCTGGATCTTAGTTATTATCAGTGTTACAAATATGAATTTAAATGAAGTTTTGTTTTTACTTCTGGAACAAAACCTGAAAGTTCCAGATTTGGCTCTCTGCTGGTGTGATCAGGGATGCAGAGACATCTGAGATTTAACTCTTTTTTTACTGGGTTCATGTTTGTTTGTCTCTCAACAGACATCAATATTTGTGTGTAATATATCTCTGTGTATCAGGTCAGCACATGTAAACCAGCTCTGGGTCACAGTTTTGCAGCAGGAACAACAGATGGAGGGGGAGACCTCAATTTCACTCAAGGTGACTCCACTGTGGTTTTGTCAGGCTGCTTTTATTAGTCTGAATCCCTGTAAACCCGACCCTCCCTCTCTCTGTAGGCGCTGTGGAGGGCGACCCATTCTGGGACGGGATCATAGGCGTTCTCCTGGGTAAGCCGTCCAATAAGACGCAGGAGTGTCATCATCCCAAACCGATCCTGTTCAACACGGGTGAGGTGAGGACGAGCTTTACATCGGATGAAACCGTGATGTGATGGTGTTGAATGATGTGAAGTTTGTGGTGTGTCATTTGTTAACGCACAACTATTTTTATGTTGTGTGTGTCTGTGTATGTGTGTGTGTCTGTGTGTGTGTGCAGATGAACCGGCCTCTGCCGTGGCATCCTCAGATCGTCGACGTTCAAATCCTCACCATTGGCTCTGTAGCTGTCGTCGCTGTCCCTGGAGAGATGACGTAACAGCCTTTTACTACTACTACAATGTTAATACATCATACTAATAAAAAAAACTATATAATTATTATTATAATACATAATAGTAGTAATTAAAATGCATAATAGTACCACTAAAAACACTGAATTATAATAAATAATACTACTAATAAAAATACACAATACAATTTAAAATTCACACTCTGAATGGTAGGACATAATACTACTGTTGAAAATACATAAAAGGAATAATAATACATAATACAACTCAAATCTATTTCTCACTTGGTGAGTGTATTGCTGGGGACCAAAAGACACCCAGTCTTAAAAACTGGACATGTACATGTTCAATATCAATCAATTTAGATTTAACAAGTGAACAACTCTGTGGCTCTTTGCCGCAGTGGGGGCGGGGCTTCAGGGCTCTGCAGAGAGTCAAACACGTCTCACTCAATGTATTTAACCTGTTTTTGACCACGAGTAGCCGCGACTTGGCTGTGTCTTTCTTTGCCACACTAATTCATAACTAGGGCTATCAAGTGATTAAAAAATTATTCTAATTAATTACATGTTCTGTGATAAATTAGCCTGACTTATAACCACAGTGCTTATGCCAAAGCGACTAATACACTTATTTGGAAAATAAAAAGTGTTTTTTAATCAGTGTTTTTAACTGAGAGTACGCATGACTTGATTTAGTAATTTAGAGGTAAATGTAGTTGTACAGTGATTTAGTTATTGAGTCCCTTGGGGTTCTTTTGTAAATTATTTCAGGGTACAATGAGTCTGAATAACTTAATTCAATATCTGAACATCATAATATATCTAGAAGTGTTTGGGGCCCAGGTGTTTTGTTCAGGGCCAAAGTATGATGTTGTCTGTATTGCAAGCAGTAATACCACCGACCAAACACCTAGTCCATTTCAAACAGGCATGTTTTAAATGGGAACTGCACTAATACTACAAATTAAAATACATAATAATACTGATAATACATGATACTAGTATACAAATATAAGATTACAATTACACGGCTGATAAAGTAACTGATAATCAGTGTGTTAATCACACTCATTATTAGTTTCAGTTTTCTAATCACACTGGCAATACACTGGTAACCATGGGAACCCTTCCCCCACTACCTGCCACCCCTCATGACATCCCTTCTCACCCCCTCACCTTGTTTCTTTGCTCTGCACACTCACAGCACCATGTCAGGGAGGAGGTTAAGAGAAGCCGTCAAACAGGTGAGACACAACAAGGACACAAACATCAGCACCACTTAACACCTGAAACACGTCATGTGATGACACTGTGTGTTTGTGAGATAGGAGCTCGAGTCAGAGGGGGAATTCCAGGACTCGGAGGTGGTTATTGCAGGCCTGAGTAACGTGTACACTCACTACATCACCACCTATGAAGAGTACCAGGTAGGCGGCAGCTGAGGCTTATGGGTACTGTAGTGTAAATGATTCACATCAAGTGTTGTTATTAACTCTGAACTGTTTTTTTCAGGTGCAGCGGTATGAAGGAGCCTCCACCATCTATGGTCCGCACACGCTCAGTGCCTACCTGCACAAGTACCGAGGCCTGGCCAGAGCCATCGCACAGGTGAGACCAGCCGGATTACACCTTCAATGATTAGCACTGATACAAGCCTTTTACTGGAAGGAGTGGATGAAAAACAAGATTAGAAGAAGATTAGTAGGCACATGTGACGTCATATGACATACAAAAATGTCTCTTTGAGCCATACCCTAAACCCGCAGTCAGCCATTTTGAATCTACTGGGCAATTTAGGTGCATTTTTGCCCATTTCCAGGGGACAGATTAGATTCAATTGACTTCAAAATTGGTGTGTACCATTTTAAGACATTGGACATCAAAAGTTGCTTAAAGCTTTAGTTTTCGTCAAACTGTGCAACCATGGGAAGGTGTCAAACTTTTCAAATTAAGGTCATTAACACTTTCCAACAATGTCACTTTCTTTTATGTCCATTGTGAACAAACATCAATAAATCCACTTGGAAGTTATAGAAACACAGACACTTCTTATAACTGTAGAACCTCCCTGAGAATCATCACATTTTTAAGTTTTCTTTAGGATCAAAGTAATCCAGTGATAGTTGTCTGTCTGAACATCCACGGGTACACTGCAACTGCTAACAGCTAATTCAGCATGCAGCCATCCTGCGTGTGTCATTGTATTTATGTTTTCAGGATAGAGTGTCGGACCTGCCGACCGGCCCTCAGCCTCCCTTCTTTCAGAGGAATCTCTTCAATCTGCTGGCTGATGCACCCATTGACAAAAAACCAAAGAACAGCAGGTTTGGAGATGTCCTGCAGCAGGTTTACCCCATCTACAGACACGTAGGACATTCATAATTACATATTCTGTGGCATCCTTCAGGGCTCAATATTTGGCCCAGTTTGTTTCAGTGTGAATATGCCACTGCCCTTTGCTTATTTTGCTCTATCAGTTTAAACTACATTGGTTTTCTACCATCGTTATGCCGACGACACCCTGCTGTTTTTATATGAACATCAAGTATTTTAATGTGTGTTTCAGGGTGATGTTGTCTCCGTCACGTTCGTAGCAGGAAACCCCAGGAATTCAGGAGACATCGTAAGGACCAGAAACTGCTTTATCTTTACTCCTTAATTTTGTATTTGTTGTTGATCCTCATTCTCTTTGTTACCTTCTTTGTTTCTTACTTTCTGTTTTCTCTACCCTCCTTTGTGTTTTCATCCGTTACAGAGAGACAAAACTTTTGTTACTGTGGAGATTTATGACAACAGAACAGACACGTGGGAGGTCGTCCACACTGATGCATCATGGGAGACTAGGTAAGTTATTGCGTGGTAGATTAGTACTCTATGTGAAGGCCAGGGGTGGAAGAAGTTTTCAGATCCTTTACGTAAAGGAGCGGTGTGTTGGAGTTTGTGGCATCTTGTGGTAAGAACTGCTGATTGCAACCAGCTGAAACTTTCATCATGTGCCAAGTGTGAACTCCTGGTAAGAATTCCTTCAGTGGTCATTCTTAAGGACGTATTTATCGGGCGCTGGAAAATCTCCAGAGGTCTCTTTCTCTCCAAATCAAACAGACCATCTGATTGAAACCAGTAAAAACAATGAATATTGCAGTTAGACATTGAGAATCTGTGTTTCTCGGATGCCGTTCTGCTCGTTGTGGAGGGGCTACGAACTACGGGAGCAGACGCAAAAAATGCGAATGGCCCTTTCTAGAACCAGTGTTTAGTTTGTCCGTTCTGGGCTACTGTAGAAACATGGCGGTGCAACATGACGATCCACAAAGAAAGAAAAATATTTATTCTATTATATTTCATTTCTGCCAATTTTTACCCTAAATCCTACATACTTAACCCTTCAGTAGATGTACTAATACCACACTGTAAAACTACCGTGTTACAGTAAAAGTCCTGCATTGAAAATGCTAGAAGCTCAATCCTGATTCCAAATAGTTGGAATGTTGGGTAAAGTCCAGTTCAGACCAAAGACTCGCGACAAGAAGAAATCATTTTATAATGCTGCAGAGACTTGACACTCAGCTGGTCAAATGGCCGGCGGCTGGTTTTAAAGCACGTCACCTGTTTCAACAGCCAATCAGCTTGTAGTGAAGTCCCCTGCTTGCCACGGCAGGTGCTCCATCCCCGCCGAGCCCTCTGTGTCCGTCCTCACGGTGTGCCTGTGTCGGACGGTGGGTCACTGCTGCTGCTGGCTTTATGTGCTTCTGCCCCCCAACATGCACACATTCTCACTGACTGATGAATTGGCGCTGGTTATTTATATTATTGTGGCGCACTGATTATGAATACAGTCCATCCGATGCTGGTTTTGTTTCATCACTGTAACCAGTATCTCACTATCATTATCCTCCGATTTTAAAGAAGCTACGAATTATATTCAACCACTAAAGAAGTCTGAAAAGCTGCAAATCAGAACAGAAGCACAGAGAGTTGTTGACTAGAGATGATACACCGTCTCATGGTGGTCACTTCCTGTCAACGTTACAGATCAGAAGTACAGAGAGTTGTTGACTAGAGATGATGCACCGTCTCATCGTGAGGTCACTTCCTGTGAACCGGCAGCTTTTTACAACATTACAGAACGGTGCATTGCAGGTAGTCGCCTGTTTCAACACAAATCTTTGGTCTGAACTGGGCTTAAAACATAAATAAAAATAGAACACATTGGTCTGCAAATCCTTTTTTGACATATATTAAATTCAATACAGTACAGACAAAATATTTAATGATATTTAATGACCACTTTGTTATTCTGCAACACGTTTCAAAAGAAGTTGAGACAGGGTCATATTTACCATTGTGTTACATCACCTTTTCTTTTGACAACACTTTGTCAAAATGTTTGATCTTATAAATGGTCAGTATGGTCATTTTACCTGGCTGACACTAACCTTTAACTCCAGTTGTCATCGAGGATTTTAAATGATGTCTCTCCACAGGTTTCACTGGCTGAAGGGTTCAAACCAGCAGAGTAACTCCACCATCGAGTGGCACATTTCCCCGTCGGCCCCCAGCGGCTACTACAGGATCAAACACTTCGGACACTACAAACAGCGGAAAAATCTGAAACCCGTCATCACACCGTACGAAGGCACGTCAGACATCTTCAGAGTCACTGCCAGCTTTTACTATCAGTGAGATTATCGATACCTGCAAGGTCCCAACTGATCATCGAGAAACTCACAGAAAGTCCCCAGAACTTTATGGAACAACTCTGGTCTCTTTTTGTTTCCACAACCTGAAACGAAACACACTCACAAGCTCATGATACAAAGAACACAACAGGAAAATGTGGAAATAAAACAACTACCATACCTCATGAGTCCCAGTGCTTGAATTCATTAATTAAGGCAAAACATTTTTCTCCCGTCAAATTTAAAATATACTGAGTCTAATAATGCAAATGTTTGGGCCCCTCTGGTCAAAATTTTACTTACTGTAAACAGTTAAGATGAAACATGCTTTTCAACATTTTAGATAAGTATATAATTATTATTTTTTTAAATACAATTTTAGAGTAAAAAAAAAAGAAAAGCACCACCGTCCAAAAGTTTGGAAACGTATTTTAAGTCTTGCTTAAAATATTAAAGAAGAATGTCATCTTTAACATTTTGTCTTTTGGAAATCAGTTCATCTTTTACTTGCAAAGTTTTTCCACAGTAAACCAAACTTTGCCCAAAAGTCTGCATGTAACTTTACAGTAGGCTAATTGTTCTCATTGTACTGAGTGCCTTTGGTCATTAACATTTCAATTTTAAATCATCTTCAGGTTATATTCTAAGTATTATAACATAATAAAAATGACAAAATTCTGTTGATAGCAAAAATATTTATTTTAAACTCGTCTGTATAGAAATTTGTCGAGCAAACCAGAACAGCACAACAACAGGAGACTTTTAATCATCACAGCATGAAGTCAGGCATGATAAGGTCATAACATCAACACTGATGTGTCATGAAAGTTTGGGACAGAAATCCGTCGTAAGATTTTACCTCAGTGGGAAATGTCTGAGACACATTTTACCACCGACATCAAGGACACACAAAATATTTCACCTCTGCCACATATATCCAGGTGTTTGTTGTCTGGTGGCCAAACTCAACCCTCTCTACTTGACATTAGGTTTCTTTAGTTCTCCCAATATTTTGCAATCAAAATGCAGCATTTTCTTTTCATCTCAGGATGTCGGGTTGACAGGTGAGCGTACGAAGCTCGGGATTTAATCTGGGTTTATACTGGACGTTAGGGGTTAACAAGAGTCCTGCTGTATCTACTGCGTAGGTTTTGATTTACAGTCAAGCACCAGATTTCACCTCCGCAACACGAGATGCATGTGTTCTACATGATGTGTTATATTCCCCACAGTAACATGTTTACATTCTGTCATTGACTTCATGATAAAGAGACAGAAGGGTTTCACATCTGGGACCCGGCTTGGTTCTGTATGTGCAGCACTCGCCCATCTTATCCCCTGAACTGCACGGCCACGGGTGGTACAATAGGAAGGTAGGCAAGAAGGTCGTTCTTGACCTTGTCTCCATGATATAAACTGTAGTAGGCCATAATGTGAAGGTGGACTCCATTGTTTGGGATTGGTGTGCTTTTCTACACTGCAGCAGCAACATCAACAAATATCACGTAGATGATGACGCAGGTGTACTGTGTGTGGAACAGTATTACTAATGTGAAGGCTGAGGGAAATCGTACTCGGCGACAGCACATCCTGTTCATACCTAATATGAAAACAGCCTTGATATTTCTCTGTGTTACCATGGAGACGAGTGTCGGCTTGCATTTAGCAAAATGTCTGCAGTATGATCACTGTTTGACGTTTGCTTTAAAAAAGGAGAAAACTACTGAATCTAACTTGCTTCCTGTCATCTTCACTCTCAACAAGCTCCATCACAAACATGTCGGGGGAAACACAAGCAGCCGATCACAGTTCGTGCAGCCCTGACAGCGCATCAGCCACATTGAAGCCGACGATGTAACTTCTGAAATGTCGTATGTAGCTGCCAAAGGTGCGATGTAGCCTCTTCAGTCTCGAGGACACAGCTCATCTGTCTGTTCACTAACACCAGCACTGATCTTTAACAACAGACCGTATTGCATATTAAACGTTAGACTTTGGATAAAAATAATTTCCCTTTTTCAACATAAAGTGCTATGACATGTATACTGTATATACCAATGCATTCATCTCTCCAAAGCATTATTTTCCAACATATGTTGACATACACAAGACTAACAATAAATTGTACATTGCACCTTTGTCCCAAACGTTTCTAGTCCAAACACGTTTTAGTTGAACCTCATCATCTCCTTCAGAGGCAAACTCTGAATGTTGTTTAATGTTGTTGAGAGGAAGCCAAACTCTCGTCTTCATCTTGCAAATCCCCGGTGACAGATTAAAGTGCTCTCAGTTCGATACACACACATTTAGTCCCGTATAAAAACATAGTTTGGTCCGTTAACTCAAACAAGATGGAGGGAATGCATGTCTGCAGTTAATTTTACCTCTGGAATCATGTTCATTGTTGCAGACTGGAATAAATGCAGTTGTACAAAATTCAGACTTGATGCAGGTAAATCAATACTGTAGGATGCTGGTAGGCAAGTTTCCACTGACAGAATGGCAGACAGATCTCTTTTTATACCTTATAAAACTTTTCTGGAGTAACGTTATTTATAGATTTTACAGTTTGGAGAGGAAGTAGTGAGAAGTCTGTTATCGTCCAAAACTCACAAATTTAACGTTTGTCCTCCAACTTGTGAGCGTCCTTTACAACATAAAGGTGTAATCCATTTGAATGTGAAAATGCTACCTTAACATGCTAAATGTGTTATCCTGATATGCTAACATTAGGTTAGGCACAACTCTCTGTGACAATGTAAAACTTAATGCTAACGTGTGTCGTTCAAATGGAACTTGTGAGGTCATATTTATGACGTGAGTACTTGGAGCTCTCAGAAAATGTATTTAAAATTTTTGAATACCACAGTGAACATGACACCAACTGAACGCAGCAATAGCATTACCTGGTGTATGCTACCACGATATGTAACCAGGTTACAACATCCTAAACCTTTCATGCTAATGTTAAAATTACTATGCTAATGTCATGGTAGCATGTTAGCATGTAAACATTTCCTTATCAATACCCAACATGCTTACAACTCTTGCATTAGCAGAGCAAATGGTATGTTAGCATTAGTTCTGCATACAGCTGAGTCATGCTGAGTTGTGTCTAAGCTAACATTGGACTGTTAAAATAGAAATGTTTGTAAGTTAAAACCGTATGCTAGCGTGAATGTAACATGATAGCACAACATCAAGATAAATCTAAGATTTAGGATGTAGCATTTCCTGTTGTATGATAACGTGATAACTGCAAGCACATTACAATGTTTCATGCTGACCCGCTAAAGTTAGAGTCAATGTTATGGAAATATATTACACTGATGGTAGCATGTTAGCATGTAATCATTTCATTATTAAGGTCCAACATATTTACAGTTATCACGTGATCATTATCATGGTATGTTGGCTATGTTCTACATACAGCTGTGTCATGTTATGTTGTGCCTTTGTTAGCACAACACATTTAGCATGGTCACGTTGAGTTGTGGCTAAGCTAACATTGGACTGAAACATTTAGCATGCTAACATTAAATATGGTGGTTAACGTCCGCAGGACTAACATTAAGATGTTTCCGTGACACATTTAGTATGTCACGGTAGCATGCTAGGAGCTAGGCTAGCTGTTTCCAGGCTTTATGCTACGCTTAGCTAACCAGCCGTGGCTTTACCTTCACATTTACTGTACTGACATGAGAGTGGTATCAATTTAAACAGATAAATGGATTCCCAAAATGTTGAACTATTCTTTTAAATCAACGTATTCCTTGACCGATGTGACAAATTATAACAGCTTTGAACCTAAAACAAAACACTGAATAATGAGGTCAAAGATGATCCAACTATAACCGATTGATGTTATTTCTTGAGCTATGCAGCTAACATAGCTGAAATAGGCTGTATTTAAATAATGGCAAGGAAAAAGCGTGGCCTCAGCCAAAACACAATCCTTTCACCACTTCCTCTTCTCTTTACAGAAGCACATAAAAAGAACTTTTCTGCTCTCAGATAATCACATTAAAAGTTTTCAAGTGTTTTGGGGAGCTTCAGTTTCCTCTCACATGGTTTTAGGGACTTCCTGTTTGCTTAGAAGGACTTCCAGAAGACGGAGTTTCGCCTTGAGCTGTTTGTATTCCTGGTATTCCTCCTTCATCGGAGTACGATCCTCTTTTTGGCAGATTCTGTCAATAAAACATAAGAGTATCAGTGAAACCACGGGCCCAGTATAGATCCTTGTGGCACTCCAATGAAGCTTCTGACATGACACCATCAACAATGACAAATTGTTCTCTGTCAAATATGTATAACTAACAAAATATATAAGAACAACATACTGAATTTTATATCTTTGAATCTTAGAGATAAAAATGTTATAATCAATGTAAGTCTAAAAATGCAACGTTAAAGTAATGCTGAGGCGGCAAAACCCCTGAGTGTATTCAACTCAGCAAGTTTTATTGTGAATTCAGCTCAATTATGACTGAATGAATGTGCTATGTCTTCTTTTAACTCACACATCACCGCTTTACGGATTCTTGATTTACAAGATAAGAAAAAAGGCATTTCTCTTTTACAACTACAGATTTCATATAATGTTTACATTAAAAAACACACAATTAAGGTACTGTCCAACTCATATATATCCCTAAAATATCGTACAAATGCGTCTTCTGTCATTTGTATTTACAATTTTAATGTGCAAATGTAGTGGAGTAGAAATAATAACACAAATAAGGTATTGTAAATATGAAGAACTTGAACTTTAATTGAATATTTTGGAAATTAACCCTTCGCTAAGTCCCGCCCCTGGACACAGACTGGCCAATCATAATGTAACATCGGTCCGACAACATATCAGCTGTGCTCCATTGACTAATGCAGTCGCTTCAGATTTCCTTCATTTTCAGGCTGGTTTTGTGGATTTGGAGCTAAATGTTGTGCCTGGAGCATGTCATGTATTCGTTGTTACCTGGAAAAAGATATACCGAAACCTGTTACCAAAACCAAAAACAAACCCTGAAAAGTGTAGCTTTAGCTAGCTAGCTACTGAAGATATAGCCTACTGAATGTATACACCTGCTGCTTTTGCTTTTTACCGATTATAACAGTGAAACAAAGACCGACCCTGCTGTACAGGAACCAGTGAAGCGAAGTAAGGAAACTTTGCTGATATGCTGTAGCCTATAGTTCGGCTTTTTGTCAGTTTGACATCCTGGATATATCCTTCAAACACAGACTGTAGACCCCTCTGTCTGCTTCTCTCTGGAATCACTCTTTCATTTGTCCAAATAAATGATCATATTTCTTCAGGGAGTGCGGTTAGTTACAGAGTGGGCTCCATGATTACTCTGACAGCTTGCTGTACCATCACAAAGGGGCGGGACTTAATGAAAGGTCAATAATGGAGGGATTAAGCTCCGATGCAAATGACAGTTATCATACTGCATTTATCAGACAACTTGTCTATTAGGCAACTCTGCAAATTCTGATTATTATAGATTAAGCTATCCAACAATAAATACATTTAAAGCTGGCTCCGCCTTGAGTCAGTTTGAGGACGCCCTGTTTGATTTGTCTCTCACCTTCCAGTCTGCCGGTAAAACTCGTCTTCAAACTCTCTCAGAACTTTACGTCTCGTCTTCTTCTCTGCTCTTGTTTCCCGCAGACACTCCAGCAGTTGAGACCTGGTTCGGTTTGAGCACAGAGCAAAGAGGTTAATGTTGGAGGAGAAGGAGAAACCACCAAGACCGATGCTGCGCACATAAAGACCAAGCTAAACCCTGACTTGTTTCCCAGACTCTGATGAAAATGTTTTACTGTGAAGCAGATACGTAAAGATCTCCGGATCAGCAAACCTCTGGATCTCTGTCCACAGAGAGCTGAAGTGAAACCAGAACCTCCAGTGTTGTAAAGTCACTCTGACATTTAATACATGAAAAGGTCCTGTTTGTGCATGTGTGTGTGTATTTCAGGCCTGTGTGTGTATGTATGACAACAGAGTGAAAACATTGAATTTCCCGCTTGGGGATTAATAAAATTAAAAAATTAAAAAATATTAAATTAAACAAACATACAGACCTGGATGCTTCGTGCAGGTTGGCCATGGTAAGAGCAGGTTGTTGATGGACGGCTTTCACCTCGTCCAATGGGGACACGAAGGCCGGGTCACTGTCCCGGTCGCTGTCCTCCTCGCCGGCAGCAGGTCGTGCCGCTCTGCGAGGAGGCGGGACGGGAGGTTCGTCAACTGTCGAGGAGCTCATTGAGTCTTCATCAGAACCATCTTCTTCTTCCTGGATGCACATCAGTGATAATTATATCCTCAGGAAGTGTAAGTCACGCTGAATGTAATGTTAGCATGCTGCCAGTGTGATGATGATTGAACAGTAGACAGTGAATGTGTGTGTGTGTTTCTCACTATAGTGGCGATAGTCGGGCTGGCACACAGTAAACGTTTGATCATCTGGTATCTGTCGTAAAGAGGCTTCACCAGGTTCTTCTCCTGTTTACCTCCCTGAGACAGACAGACAGACAGACAGGCGTTACCATAGCAACGTCTTAGTGGCTGTAGATGAATCAGTAAACTGTAGCAGTACTGTTAAAGTCCTGCAGAACCACTGATGCTTTGAAAAAAGGGTCAAAAGGCGTCGACCCATTAAACTTATTTCACTTTCATTATGCTCCATTAAATCCTTATATTTGCCCTCTGATCTCTGGACAGCTTTTATAATTCCATGTGTGTCAAATTTGCATTTAATTAAATCACATAAAACATATTCATAGTTCATATTTTTGGGACATATGACCGTATCTTTGTTGTTTGTATTTTCTCTGCTGTACATGTTCGATATTACTGAAGGGAGTAACAGAGCGTTTCACTGCACAATGTAACTTACTAACTAGCTACCAAGTTAACTAACTAACGAACTACACAACAAACGACACAAACATTACCAAACTACCCAGCGTAAAACTAACCAAGTAACTATCTATCTAACTGGCCTGAGGTGTAGACGGACACACAGCTGGTGCTCAGCTGGTGTGATATAACTTGCAGAGGTGCTTTAAAAACAGAAATCCTTCACACATATTATTTTGTCTTATTTTGTTCAACGATCTGTCTGAGAAGCAGAAACAATGTTCTCTTTATATTTCTACATGTTAATGAGCATTCACTCTGCAGTCCTCCTCTCCATCAGCCTTGTATTTCCTGTTCCTGTACAGTTTATTGAAGAGCTGGTGACGACTCACCGGCCGCCCGTGTACACTCTCAAAGTAGAGCAGACATTTCTGCAGAGTGATCTTCTCCAACACCATCTGAGCCTGAGTCATCTCCTGCACACGGGGAATAAAACAGGGCAAACATTAAACAGGGTGTGAGGAGGATGTATGTCAACGTGCTCTGCCTTTCAGTGCGTGTCACACACTGAGGTATGACTTCACCTCAGTGTGTGAAGTCATGTAAGTGCAGCAAAGCAGAATAAAACAAAGCAGGAACAAATGAGTGTGGTGAGAATTAATTTTGGATTGTGTGACCTTCATGTTGTCTGGCAGGCCCAGAGCCTGTCTCTTCTCTCTCAGCCGTCTGAATAGAGACTCCACCGTTTCCTCCAGTGTGGGTTTGTGGTCCGGCGCTCCCTGCTGGCCGGAGCCGTACCTGCAGGACACATTGACACTGCCTGATGGATCTGACCTGAGGACCACACTGAGTCCATGTGCAGTGGGTGTGTTGGTGTGTGGGTGTTACCTGCCGGAGTTTCCTGGACCGTCTGGCTCCTTTGACTCAAACACCGACTGTCTGAGCCTCATCTCTGCAGGGGACACACCGTCACACATTAAATATTTTGTTAATCTGGAACCTAACGTTCCTCTGAAGCTTTAAAGAGTGGAGGATTCAATCAGCAAACAATGTCAGTTTTCTTTTTAAACAAAGACATGACCACATGAGGCGACAGTTTTACCTTTGAGCTGTTTGCGAGCCTTCGCCAGTTCCCCCATCACTCGGATCATCTCTGGGTTGGAGTATTTATCGTTGTGGGACGGCTGAGGGGAGGAACAGACACACACCATCAACATCAATATTACAGAGCAGGATGATAGACAGGATACTGTGCTCTGAGTTTGTAATCTGTTTTATGAACCCCACTGGATCCTGGGTTAGATTTTGGATTATGGAGTCCTGGTCCCTGCTGTGTTTACCTTGTAGTTCATCTCCTGCTCAAACTGATCCTCAAACCTGCGGACCTTCTTCTTCAGCATCTGAATCTGTCTGGTGAGGAACGGGATGGAGGAGGGACACTCCGGGTCCTCCGAGCCCTCGGCCCGGTCCCGACCCCGACACCTGGACGCAAACACAAACAGTTTAGAATCACATCCGTGTTTTCGAGACATGATGATGGAGGAAGAAGAACTGGATGGATTATATGAGATGCATTAATGCAGACAGGCAGATGGAGCTGCTCTCTAACAGGATTTTATTTAAAATACTTTAATACCCAGAAATCATGTAACAGGATGTTTGTGGAGCTGAACTGAGACAAATCGTCGGATTTTCTTTAAAATGTTTCCTCAAATAGATTTCGGTCCTCCGTCGCTCAAAAACAAGGAACATAAAAGCTTCTGAATCATTTACAACACGAAAAACATGTTTGATAACCTGGAACTTTGCTAAACCTCCACCATCCTCTCAGACGGGCTTAAAATACAGTACACGGCCAAAAGTATGTGGACACTTGAATATTGGTGCTAATTGTAAAGGCTAAACATGGCATTAAAATACACATACATACTCATTGTCCATAGAATCTGATCCTGGTTCAGTTCACTTAACGTGAGACCGGTCAGTGCGGACAGACTCACTGTATGTACTGCTGGCTGCAGGGCGGTGACGGTGCGGTGTCGGGGTCGGAGTTGAACCTCAGGCTGTGGCTGAGGCTGGAGCAGCGGGGGGAGGGCAGAGGGCTGGGGCCACCCGCCAGGAGCTGGAGGAGAGCCCCACATCCTCCCTCGCCTCCCCCTCCTCCCCCCTCACCTCCAGGGCTGCTCCTCTGCGGGGAGTAGGGGGAGTGGTGAGGGCTGGGGGGCAGAACTCCATCGGGGGTCAGGGGCTGCTGGCCAGGGTGGATGGTGGTAAACGGCTGATGTCTGGGAGACTGTGGAGGTCTGGTCACTACTGTCAGCAGCTCTACAGAGACACGCAGTGTGTAGTCAGATTCAGGCAACGCTTCAAGGATTTAGCATTTATATGCAATATGTAAACATTTGTCAACAGTGAACTTCTCCAATAAAAACACATTTTAAAGAATTACCTTAAGGATCTCTAGAACCACCTCAATTACCTCAAGAATCTCTTCAGTGACAAGAACCTCCTCATGGACCTCAAGAATCAGCTGAACGACCAACACAACCTCTTCACTGTCGACTAGAACGATCTCAAGATCTTCTACAACCTCCTCGGTGATCAACCGAGCAACCTTAGGGATCTCTAGAACCACTTCACTGACCTTAAGAACCTCCCAATTAACTAGAACCCCCTCAACAATCCTTAGAACTTCCTCAGTGACCTCTAGACCACCCAAAGGACCAGTAGAAGCTCCTCATTGACCAGCAGAACCACCGGAGGGTCCTCTACAACCTCCTCAGTGATCACTGAAACAACTTCACAGATCTTTAGATCTAGATGAGCTCAAAAACCCTCTCATTGACTAGAACCACCTAAATGATCTCTAAACCATCCTCAGTGACTACTATAACCATCTAAAGGGTCCTCTATAACCTCCTCAGTAATCACTAGAACAACTTTAAGGATCCTAAAAGTTGTTCTAGTGAGCTAATAAGCTCAAGAACCTCTTTATTGACTAGAACCACCAATTAGACATCTAGAACCACCTAAAGGACCAGTACAACCTCCTCATTGAACACTAGAACCACCTGAAGGTCCCCTGCAACCTGGTCCCTGAAAACTCTAACAACTGACTCTAGAACCACCTCAATGACCTGAAGAACCTCATTATTGACTAGAACCACACATGGGAGAACCAGAACCTCCCCTTTTACCACTAGAACCACCTGAGGGTCCTCTGCAACCTGGTTTGTGATCACTAATAAACTTAAGGATCTCTAGAACCACCTATTTGACAAGAACTCCCTCAAAAATCCATAGAAGTTCCTCAGTGATCTCTTGAGCCACTGAAAGGACCAGTAGAACCTCTGCATTGACCAGAGGAGCCACATGAGTGTCCTCTACAACCTCCTGAGTGATCACTGAAATAACTTCATGGATGTCTACATCCACCCCAATGAGCTCAAAAACCCTCTCACTGACCACCTATAAGGATCCCTAGAACATCCTCAGCAACCACTAGAACCACCTGAAGGTCCTCTACAATCTCCTCAGTGATCACCAGAACAACTTTAAGGATCACTAAAACCACCTTAATGAGCTTATGAACCCTCTAGTTGACTAGAACCGCCTAAAGGATCCCTACAATGTCCCCACCTTAAGGATCTCAAGAACCACCTAAAGGACCACCACTTCTAGAAAGTTCTCAGGGACTCCTAAAACCTACTCAAAATGTCACCACAACCTCATCAATGCCGAGCAGAAGCAACAAAAGGACCTAGATCACCTTCAGTGATCCCTAGAACACCCTCAACGATCCCTAGATCACCCTCAATGATCCCTAGATCACCCTCAATGATCCCTAGAACACCCTCAATGATCCCATGAACACCCTCCTAGAACACCCTCAATGATCCCATGAACACCCTCAATGATCCCTAGAACACCCTCAGTGATCCCCAGAACACCCTCAATGATCCCTAGATCACTCTCAATGATCCCTAGAACACCCTCAATGATCCCTAGATCACTCTCAATGATCCCTAGATCACTCTCAATGATCCCTAGAACACCCTCAATGATCCCCAGAACACCCTCAATGATCCCTAGATCACTCTCAATGATCCCTAGAACACCCTCAATGATCCCCAGAACACCCTCAATGATCCCTAGATCACTCTCAATGATCCCCAGAACACCCTCAATGATCCCTAGATCACTCTCAATGATCCCTAGATCACTCTCAATGATCCCTAGAACACCCTCAATGATCCCTAGAACACCCTCAATGATCCCCAGAACACCCTCAATGATCCCTAGATCACTCTCAATGATCCCTAGAACACCCTCAATGATCCCTAGAACAACGTTAATGCTCTCTAGAACATCCCAAAGGCTCACCAAAACCTACTATATTGCCACCTACAATCACCTCAAGGACCAACACTATACATGTGTACACACACACACACACACACACACATGTACATATACACATATGAACAACCACAGTGATGAAGGAGACCTGAGTAAAAGCAGGCAGTCAGTGAGTGTGTCTCACGTGCTGCAGAGTGTTTTACTTCTGTATGCCGTGCTATAAATAGCAGCAGCACACACACAGACGTGGAGCTCGGCTGGTGGCGTGCTGTGCAGAATAAGCAGTCTCACCAGAAACACCGGTGATCATGTTTCTGTACCATATGGAGTGTATGTACTGTGCAGGATGACGAGAACATGTCAGTGTGCGAATCTGCAGCTTTTTATCTCAGATAACATGTAACCTGCACGACTCATGAATGAAAACATGTTTCAGTTCGTGAGGTTTCAGTTTGTTCTTTAAATACTGAAATCTAAAAACTGTTTTTACCTGCAGTAGTACGTCCTAACAACTGGAAATGGTACGCTGATGTGACTGAGTGGTGGGACACTGTGAACTATTAACTTACTACCAGTAGTAGTATTTCTACTACTGCCTTCAGTCACACTTCATAGTGACCACACCGCTGACAGTCCGGGCTGCTTTGTTAAAGTCATAGATGTTTTGTTTTAGGGTCTAGAAGACAGAATTATTGGACAGACAGACAGGTGTATGTACCTGGGGGGCTGTTTTCATCAGCGGGGACGTTGTGGCAGAGAGCCAGCGTCTTCCCATCTTTCCCTCCGAGCTCCACTGACCCACAGGGGCTCTTCAGCTCCTTGCTGCCCAGGGCAGGGGGGCTCTCCTCTGGGGACGGACCCAGCGAGGGGCCCCCCTCCACCTCCAGCGCCTGAAGCTTCAGCAGGGAACTCTGCAGGCAGAAGCAGAACATGCCAGACACGTTGATCCAGAGATTAACCTGGTCCCAGGAGGAGGCTGTAATACAGAAGGTAGTCCAGTTAGTGTGTCGGTGCTGCTCTGAATCAGTGAGTCCAGATATTAGCCAGATCCCAGCCTCTGACACACCACATGAGGAGGAGTAGGACAGATTTTCTGAATAGCCAGTTTGTTAGGATAGATTTTGAAAGGGGAGGCTTGCTGTTCAGGATGTAGTCTGTCTCCACAATCCAAAAGATGAGACAATTAATCACCTATCCATGAACTAGTCAGGTATCATCCACTGAAACAAGCCACGGTGCCTCCCCTCTTGTCCAGCTCTTCCAGAGATTAGTCTGTGACGCTCCACATGTAAGTGAGCAGTCCAAAAATCCTTTCTATTCCTTTGGATTTTTCTCTGGTTCTCTTCTCTCCAGTGATTAGCCAGTACCTGCAGAATGTGCTGTACGAATTCACCTCATCCTTTCTTTCTCCTGTTGTATGCAGCATGTGACAGTCCAGGAATTAGGAGGACGTGACTGAGCGGAGAGGTTTTGAATTTTCATCCCCACGTCTTGCACGTTCACTGATGCTGATGCTGATGATGATGCTGATGCTGTGCTGGTATCCCCCTCCCCTCTCTCTCTCTTTGGATTACTCATCCTCAGGCTGGTGAGGGAGGGACGATGGAGGGAGGACGGAGGGGTGGGGGAGGAGGGGAGGTGACGTTTGCTCGTCCCACTCTGGGAGAGCAAGAGAGACATATGGGAAACATGAGGATGCCTCTCTCTTCCTGATCGTGAGGTTTTTCCCGCATCAGTGGGGGATGGGCTTGTTGCTGACATCACTGTGTGTGTGTGTCTCATTCATAAAAAAGGGAGGAGGAGGAGGAGGAGGCAGCTACACCCATTAACACCACTGTGTGTGTAGGAACTGTTTGTGCAGACAGGAAAATTAGTGTCAAACATACGAGAAAATATATGTTTTCAATCAGCTGGGGACAAGGGGACACCTGTCCACCTGTTACAGATGGGGGTGGATGGATGAGACAAAGGAACATGGGAAATGATTCATCTTTAACTTCATGTCTTTTGGAGATCAGGTCATCTTCTACTGAACTACTCACTGTGAACACATTTTTGACCAGGGGTTCCCAAACTTTTGCATGTCCCTGTATTTTGGTACCAGTAACTACTTTTGTACTTATACTTGATTTAAACTTAGATGTCTGAATGTTCACACCTACTAAATGTCTCTTTTTTAGAGCTGCACTGGAGCAAATCATGTCACCAAACACTCAACAGTAAATTAATAAATACTAATACCATAAAATGGACATCCATAAAATAGAAAAACAAAACTTTAATCTGGGTTTCCAAATCATCTGTAGTTTAACGGCTCACTGGATGGATGAACCAGGCTAAACAGAAAATGACAACCAAAATGAGTTTAGTGTATTTACCGCTGCTTCAGGTGTATTTAATGTGAGCCGAATTTCTCAGTATAACTCCTACATTTCCAAAAAGGCCCAAAGCTGTTTTGAAGAATCATAAAGATTTACCTAAAAACAAAATATTGTTAAATTGACGTCATAACTAAAGCAGGATCTGCTTTTGGCAGCGGTTCGGGGATTGCCTCACCAGACTCCTTTTAGAAATCATGTCAATTAATGTACACTTGTCTACTGGAGATTAATTACTGTCTTTCTACAATGACTTTGACTTGTTTCCCGAACCATTTAGGTATTTGATTTAAATCGGCATACAAATGATCCTCCAAGAAAGACATCTTTTCAACAAATAACTCACATTTTTAAAGTTTGTGTTGTTCGCTGGCAGTTTATGACACGTCAGGTGCATGACCAACGAGCCAAGCAGAGGAAATATGTAAGTTTAATTAAATTTACTGCTGCCTATTGTGTACAGTATGTGTGCCGAATTACTCAGTACAACATCCAGATTTAGAAAAAGTCCGTGTGACATGCTGACAAAGTTTGGAAATTTGCCGAACAGCAAAAGAACTTTAAATTATGGGAAATTTAAGGTTTAACATTGTCTGTTAAGTCTCTGCATATAATAGAGCTGCTGTTTTGGAGCTAAATTCTTGCTTTTGATTTGTATTTAAAATTATTACACTTATTTATTTATTCCGTTTGTATTGGACTTTATTCAGTCACTGCATCGGCGATATTATTTAAGCAGGGTCTGCCTGTGGCTGCAGTTTGGGTAACGACACGCCAGACTCCCTTTAGATATTATGTGAATTTCCGTATACCTCCTTCATGGGCAACTGAAACATCTTTCAAAAACAGCTTTTTGAAATTTTCCGAAGCATTTCAGTCTTTGGATAAATTCGGCACAGAAATAAACATTTAAACAAGACATCTTTTTTAAAACAAAACAAAACAAACCTCTTTTACAGTAACGTAAATGCATGACAGCCAAGCCAAACGGAAAACATGTAAGTTTAATCAGATTTATTGCTGCCTACTGTGTACAGCATGTGTGCCGAATTACTCAGTACATCCTCTAGATTTAGAAAAAGTCACTTTTACATTCTGACAAAGCTTGAAAATTTGCTGAAAAGCAAAACAACATTGTCAGAATTTAAAGTGTAAACCGGGTGAAACACTTGCTGTTAAACATCTACATGCTACAGGGAGCTGTTGTTTTGGAGATTAATTCCTCTTTAACAAAGTAACTTGAAACACTTCAATATATTTATTTGAAATATTGAAGTTTTTGGTCAAATCAACACTCACGTGCAGCAGCGCCATCACTTCCCTGCACGCAGCGGTCTCACACTGACACCTGGCGCTCAGTCTGCAGAACTACAAGTTAATCTGAAAGCAAAGGAAGTTTGGTTTCACTTCCTGTCTTCAGGAAAACGTGTGTGTGACGTTCAGAGGAGATTATTAGACAGACAGATATAAATATGTATAAAGAGAAAATATTCTGTTTTTGTGATAACAATTTTATGAAAATAATTTCATCTTTTCATAAAAAAAAAATCTTCTTTTGTTTTGTTTATTTCTGTTCTTTTTCCTAATTTGGTTATTTAAAGACTGTGTTTTTCTTCACTCTGGTGCTCTGTTCTGTCTTTTAAAACCTTCATGTCCTGTCAGAGTCTCTGTGAGCTGAAACCCTGGCTCACACTCCACATGGACTGACCCACTTCATGTAGGAGACAGGAGGCGCCTGCTCAGCGTGTTACGACCTGTAACACATGTACTAAACTGGGAGAGACACTCTTGGTAAAGATGGTAAAAAGGCCGTTATCCTTTTCTCATATTCTGAGCCAAAAACCTTAACTTCAGTGGCACTTTAACTTGTTGTCTTTGATGGTGACGGCAACCAGATGCGCTTCACAAGCGTAACACTGTGACCTGTAAATGTTGGCTTGTAATTTAAGCTTTTCATCGACCTCCTCAACAATAAAATGATGAATATATCCCTCCAATGCGTAGTTTAGGCCCTTTTGGTCACTTCTCAATGACATCTGATCGTTATGTCCCCAAAAATCATCAGTTGCCTCCTGTGAAATGCCGTGTACTGTGACACCTGCCATAGCGCCGTCACTGAAGGCTGATAGTTTGTCCGAGTGAGTGATGGGGTCATGGTGTAGCCATAGGTCAAGTACCCGGATGTTTGGCGCAGGTTCTGCATCACTGGGCCGACAGAGCAGGCGCACTGGAGACTTGTGGCCACCAACCACGGCTGAGCGTGCCCAAGCAGCTGACTTGCAGTTCAGCATTCCGCTAACTTGAATAGGGATAAAATAATTTAATCTTGCAGCTCTTTTAGACTTTTCAAATGTTATCAGACTGAATTAATTAAATCCTGATAGTGGAACGAGTCATTTCGTCGGGGATCTAATGTTTAAAAAAAACCCAATTAACCCACAGATTTATAGATGATGTAAGTCTATGGAAAAAAGTCTTTTTGGGCCCAGTGGCTTCAGGTGACCTGGGGGCCTGTTCCTGTTTAAAAAAGATGTCATGTTCATGTCAACAGCAGGCTGCAGGGACAGGAAACTTTACACGTTACTCAAAAAACATCGGAAAGGGACTTTAATTTACAAAGACTCTTCGGTGATTCATTTGGAGTACGTTTCGGCTTATATACATTTGTAATTGGTACATTTCTTTCAAAATAAAAGCCACAATGAAAGGTCTTCATTTCGCTGCTCGGTGCAGGAGGTTGGTGGTTTGAATCCTGGCTGAGCACTTGTAAAAATCATCAAGTAAATGAGTTTGTAGGCTTGTAGTAATTCATTTTATCTTTTATATCTTTTGTAAATCTGTATCCTTTATTATATTTTATAGCTCTGTAAAGCTCTTTGAAATGTCCCTGGTCTATGAAATGTGCCTTGCCTTTGACTTAATTACAAGTACCTCTATGTTAATCAGTTAAAATGATCCATTAATATTACACTATAACTCCAACAGGGGTCAGTCTGCATCATGAGTACTCTTACTTTTAATACTATTAGATTTTAATAATAATTTAATAATTCGTTGGGCCTACTTTTCATGTAAAATGAAGTTGTAATGGAGTATTTTCAGAGGATCTGAAAACTTTTTCCATCACTGACTTAAACTACATCACCAGGACATTCATTTTTATCCTGTAGTTGGTTATGTAATTATTTGTCTCAACATATGAAAATGAAATTATTTAGTCAAATAGTGATTTTAAATGTTTGTTTGAAAAGCGACATGCAACCAAAACTTAACAATGTCTTTAGATATGTATGATGACACAGAAACAACTGTATCTGTCTGTCACACAACAATGTGTCTCCAATGATATGAAAAACAAACTCCATTTTTTTTCCCAGCTTTTATTTTTCAAACAGATCAAATGCTTTGGCAAAATTGATTTAGTTTTGTTTTTAACAGTCATGCCCATAAAGCTTTTTTGAACTGAGAGACAGAGCGAGAGTCAGAACATTTCTTCAGCTACCATGGCAGCCACTGTAACAGTAACAATAATAATAATAATAATAATAATAATAATAATAATAATCATCTACAAACAGCTGACACGTCATAAAATACTATATTCCCAGTATATACAAATAAATCCATGATACTCAAGCTCATCTCACAACCACAAAATATCACAAAGAAATGATATGAACATAAATATTCTGGTCCAAACACATATTTTAAAAATCACTGTTTGTTCTAATTGCGTTTTCTTATTGTTTACAGCCCAACATTTAAATCAACCAGGCAGTCTGGTCTGTCAGTCCGTGGTGGGAACATAAATATTATTTATTATTTAATAACATTTCTGTTTTTGCACATATTAAACTGACGCCATATTAAGGTTCATCGCTGAACTTTAAGGGTGTTCATAGGAGTGTTTTTAAACTTTGAGAAACCAGGAACAAGGACAAAATCCCTCACTGGCTTCCCAACAAGAAATCGTTCCTGGCAACCATGCTAGCTGTTCCCCCAGTTCTAAGCTAGGCTAACCACGTGTTATCTATCTGAACATCTCACTGTCTGAAACAAAGAGAAGAAACTGTATCTCCTAAAATGTTGAACTGTCCCTTTAAAGCCCAGCGCTGCCTGGTTTGTTGGTGCGTCTGATCAGAGTCCTGCACGGGGTCGGGTTTCTGACAGGTGACCCGCAAAAAGCTGTGTGACGGGGGCAGAAGATGAGAACCAAAATATTGTTTTTTATTAAGAATAAAACAAATAAAAAGAGGTGCAGGATAGATCTTTGTACTGTTAGTAAACAGTATGACGTTTTTTGGTGGGTGGTTCTTAACTGGAGGCAAAACAATTCTCCACAGACATTAGTTAGCGCTAGCTAACAAGCTCTGTTGTCTTGTTTTAGATGATGGAGGAAGATGATGTGAGTGGTGCGTTCAGAAATACTCACTCCTAGTGTGGGAGCGCACTCTGACACAAACTGGACCGTTCATAAATTCAGAGTGCTGTCTGAACGTAGCGTTGGGTTATCCAGAGCAGCGCACTCTCAGAGTGGCAGAGCGCACTCTGGACACTATGGAGCCTACAGCCCTGTGGGGGAGAGGCAGCCGCACCTCCAGGTGATAACATGATGTCATCAAGACGTCGCTCCTAAAAGGTGATCGAAATCACTTTTATCAAGCTGCAGTTCCTTTTATTTTGAAAGCCAGTGACACCAGTGTAACCTTTGACCCCATGGTCACATTGGTCAGCCATGAGGATCCTTTGGAGGTTTGACGGTGGTGGAAGGAACATGCTAGAATGTTTCCTAACCTGGCAGTGACTGAATGTTTTCACCATCCAGTCAAAGAGACGTCTCCTCCGCTGGATTTGGAATTCAAGAACGGAGAACCAGCTTAATGTGAGGGACTGGAGCCTGGGTGGGTTTAATCACAGGTGTGGGTTGAGTCGTTTTATTAACGGGTGCAGCTTTGCCTTAGACATATGACGGGTAAAGGGTTGGTTCTGGTACCGAGCTTTATTAGTACGAGCGGGTGCAGGTTTTCAAAAATGGACCCATGCAGGACTCTGTGTCTGACTGTATTCTGCCCTCTAGTGGTGAAAACGGAACATTTCCAATATTTTCATGCAGAGCTCACAGACGTCACATCGCTGCTCAGTTTACAAAAATATCACGACAGTTTGAGACTGCGAAATACAAAGGCTTCGTACCAAAGTGAGACAACTATCAGCTGCTTTTACAGAAGGCCACACGATATGAGTACAAAACAAAATAAATAGATTAAACTCTTTGTGGTTAAACTCTTTGTTTGTGGAAGAAATACAAACTTCATATAAGACTTCACGTCCACTTTAACTCAACATCTCCACGTGAATTTACTGTAAGCATGTGAAATTAATGATTACCTTGGAGTATGACGGTCTGTTCTGTTTTTTATACCTGCTTTTCACCCAGTTTGTGTATCTTGCGATGTGTTTTTAGTAGTATGGTGACTTTCTCGAGTCCCACCACGTTTCATGTTTTTTTTTTTCATTCTATTTTTAACCACTTATTTGAGGTTGGGTCACGGGGGCAGCAGGCAGAGCAAAGTACTTCAGAGGCTCCCAATGATGCATTCCCAGACCAGACGAAATATATATAATCCCTCCAGTGTGTTCTGGGTCTGCCCCGGGGCCTCCTACCAGTGAGACATGCCCAGAACCCCGCTAACGTAAGGCAACCAGGAGGATCCTGATCAGATGCCAAAGCTACCTCAACTGGCCCCTTTCAAAGCAAAGGAGGAACGGCTGTGCTCTGAGCACTCTCAGAACTAAACTCTGAGAGTTTATGAGTTCATGAGATTGTTTATGTTTACAATCTTACGTTCGACAGGAAGATACTCTGGCATTGTCCAGGGATGATCAGGCCCTGATCTTTAGGACCTGATCAGACTGTGCGTTTTGCAGCTTGCTGCATCTTTTTTTCATTTCATTCACAATAATGTATTATGTACTTTGCTTAACCTCTATTTTGCTGTGAGGCAAACTCATAGGTACCTTAAAAATGACAGGCATATGTATGTACGTTGGTTACAGGAATCACAGGAAGTACCACCAGCTGGTCTGGGAGCTTTGCCTGGATCATGGTTGGATCAAGGCTTATTTCAGGAGGAGTCAGAGACAGTTTGATAATCTGCTGTCAATCGTTTGGCCAAGTTATGGTTAGTAAAACTTTACAAAGTAGGTGAGGCAACAATGTGTTCAGATATATCTCGCAGCTTGCTAGCACAATGTTGAAAGGGAGCTTAACACAAACCATGTACGGTGCTCTGTTATCACCAACATGGAAGGCCCGCCTCTCAATTCATCTGATTGGACAACGTGGAAAAACACCAATGATGTTTGGTGTTTTCTGCTCTGAATTGAATTTGATTCTACTCAAAGCGTTCAGGGTGCTCCTGCAAAAATGCAAGGTGTATAAAGGTGAAAAATACAAGGTGCTCAGCACAAAGCAGCAACCACAATGCTTCGCTCTTATTGAAAACCACTACAAAAAAACAAACAAACAACGCACCAGGCTGCTAAAACACGCACTTACTGATCGGGGCCAAACTTTTGAATCCTCACATCATCAGGTTGTGCTGATCAAAGAAATACACTGATTTAAGGGTTGGAGGTTGAAAGTTCATTGCTGAAGTTGGAAAGTCTATACAGAACAATCAGGTCCATTCAGTAGCTGTTGTGAAGCTTTCAGTATCACATGATTTCCATCAGCAGATAGTTTGCACAGGGACTTGTTGACTTTTTTAGCGCTGTCAATTGAAAGCTCCTTGACAAAACTGGGAAAACTCAATCAGCGACTGAAAATTGTGTGATACAATTGAAAACTCCCACTAAATGGACCTTGGTGATATCGTTCTGTCAATGATTGAAGGGTTGTTACTTCTGTAAATTTACTTAAAAACATCTTATCCACCATTTTTGTGGCTACTTTTCTCACTCTGGCACAGGAACATGGTGTCCTTATTCTAAATACTGACCACAAGGCTCTGATTGGCTTGTTTGTTTTTTCCTTTACAACTGGGGAAATGGCCAACACCCGACCTGTTTAAATGGTGATCCAGAGGTCTTCTGAAACCATGTTATGAAAAAGCAAGTACATCATCAGCCTTATACACGAAATAGGACCGATCCTAAAACACGTTCAACTTTGAAACACCTTGAAACAAACAGCCAATAACAATTTCAATCAAGTCGTGCATGTGTCTGTGAGAACGGAGGGTTTGTGGCTGCGTGCAAAAATATGTAGGAAGTCTTGGAAATATGTACAAAATATCTGTTCTCATGCTATGATCCAAAGATTTACACCATCAAGAATGATAAAAAGGAAAGTTTAAAGGACGAAATGTTCGTATCGCCTCCCCGTCATCCACGGAGAAGGACCACAGCTGCTACACCCAAAACATTTTGTTTTTCAGTCTTTGGATTTTAAGTTCCCGCAAATGAAATGAGAAGTGAAGGCATCATGGTGACTGCGAGTTTGCCTGTTCAGTCTTTAAGTCTTTCCTCCTGTGGTTTGTGTTTGTCCCTTGGACCACAAAGTCATCCTGCGACTGTCGTTCCTCCAGCCCACTTTCAGAGAGCCATCTTGGGTTCAAAGGGTCAGAATGGCCCCTAAGGACTTCCAGAACAGCCTCCAGATCCCCAAAATCCAAACAGCAGACATCACAGGACAGGCAGTGGTATAAGTATAATCTCTGTTGAAGGGGGTCAAAGGTCAAGTGTCAACCAGTGATCAAGGACACTTGACAGGAGGCTTTCCACTGGCTGCAAAAAACAGGACCATGATGTCTTTGATGCCATTAGGAGGTATCTGAAGGGACGATCTGAAGCTGTCAACTGATGTGAGTTTGTTCTCACTTGTTTTCAGCCATGCCACAAAGCCCCATAAATGTTTCCCCAACTTATTCTGCCAAGAGTCCCAGAAACCAACCAGCATGTCACTGGTACAACACCCTGCCTCAGGTTTGCCGTGTGTCCAGTTGATTAAACACAAATTTATTTAAGGATATGTACCATGCCCACTTTGCAGGTTTTATATTTCAGCCTTGTATTTTTCTCTGGGAAGCACTTTATGACAAAAATTCCCTTGACACCCTCAGGATTCATCAGCTTCAGCCTCTGCTGGCTTCAATGATGGGTTCAAGCAGCAGGTTTCCGGCGGTCATCACTAACTAATGTCCAAGTTATCTCTCAGTGTTGCAGCAGAAAATGGGACATATAGCAAGGCTGTGCTGTGTGACCAACTGCTAATGGGTGAAGATACCCAAAGTTCAGCTGCAGCCAAACAGGGAATTTGTGTTGCTCTGGGTTCGTAGATCTCTGAGTCACTCCTCGGCACTGTGTTTATGAAGCAATTACATTCCAGAGCTCTAAAAGCTCTTTAAAATCTGATGAGCTGGGATGATTTTCCCAGGTCATGAAAGCTAAGAACATGCTTGCACTCTTTTGCTGAGAGGGAGAACCACATAGATTTTTAGGACTGATTTACTGCTCTTGAAGACTTGGTAAATAAGTGTCTTACAGCAATATGATGGATGGAACAACAACCCAAAGTTCAGCTGTAGCCAAATAATCGGAGTTGTTCCAGATTCAAAGAAACACCTCTAGGCATTGCAAAAAGGTCTCCTCTGACCCATGGGCACATTTTTGTGGATGGCATTCAAGAGTTCTGACAGCTCTCTAAAATCTGGAGGATGACTTTCTCAGGTCGTAAAAGTCAAGAACATGCCTTTTGACCACATATATGCTACTCTGACACTTCTGTAACCTATTTACTACTCTGAGAAACTTGATAAACGGCCCTGGTCTTGGAAACAGCCAAACTGTTGATGTGAACATGTGGTTTGTCCCATCCTTGAACCGCCTTGATCGTCGAGCTCTCAGATGTTCTGGCAGCTCGGGTTTCCCCCAGTTAGAGCGAGCTGCCTTGATCTGTGAGAGGCCTGCAGTCCTTTCCCATAAGCTGCCTTCAACACACTCAATACTTAAATCACCTCAGGACATCATGTAGCTACAGAACATTGGAGGTTTCACTCCCACAGGGTCCAACAATGCTTTCAGAACAACACAGGCAAAGTCACAGTGAGGTGCTCCGGGAAAAACGTCCTCCAAATGGTACATGAAGTTCGTCTTTTGTTCAGCCTGGTTAGTCGTCGTCGTCTTGTCAGATTTGGACCTCACCTTCAGCCGTAAGGAGTCAGGATTTGGGTTTGGGTGCGGGCTGGACTAAAAGTCGTAATCCCATCCGGAGTTGTCGTCTGGTGGCGGCTCGTCAGTGTCTTCAGGAAAACTGTCGAAGTTACTGGTGTCAATCGGAGAGGAGACCTGGACAGAACACACAGTCAAACACCTTCAAGTTTGATCCTTTTTTAATCTGACTGTTTAAAAACCAGAAGACACTCTGCATGGCAGGTTTAATATCTCATTGGGAGGGTTGGGTGATATAAATGTATATACCCTCTAAGAGTTTGCCATCTAGATAATTTATACTGAAGTATCTATCTCTACTATTTGGTTGTTGTATAGCTTGTTGGCAATTATGACATGCAAAATTCAGATGGAGGGTAGCAGAGGAAAAATCCATATGCTGCACGAACTGTAACTAGAGGAAAGTGACTGCATTAAAGGGTTGGATGAACAGCAGCTGCACAGCTCTGCGCTCAGGATTTCAGGTCAATAGGCTCTGATACTGTGCTTGTTAAAGTTGCTCAGCAACCTCAGTCGCAACCTGCCACAATCAACGGCCCATTTACTGGCTTTCAGAATTGTTTTACTGGACGGTTTTATCCATATCAACATGTTTTCTTGTTACGTGTCAGAATATTTACAGTGTGCTGATTGGTCGAACGTGAGTTCATCAGAATTTAATATAAACTCACATCAGGTGTGATGGGCGGAGTCAGAGTTCCTTTCCTCAGACCCTCCCAGTTAAAACCTTCAAACCACCTGAACACAGAGAGAGACAGATTAGTTTACACTGTGAACTAAAAAGTGAACTAAAAAAGGAAAGACAGGTGAGAGCTGAAACAGCCAATCAGGTGTCAGCGCCCTCTCAGCTCACTCACTTGTGCTTCTGGATGTCTTTGACTCCGTTTTTCAGGTTTCCCAGTCTCTCTGAGGGATTATCTCTGTGGACACAGATTGTTCAAAGAATATTTCGGAGATGACAACGATGAATTTTGACCTACTGTTGATCTGAGCTGCTCAGACACACAGCGCCCTCTACCTGCAGAGCTTCTTTATGAGGTTGGCGGCGTTCTTGGTGATCTTCTTGGGGAACTCGATCATGTCGATGCCTCTCAGGATGATGTTGTAGGTTTTCATTGGATCTGGACCTGAAAACGGGGGACTGGAGACACAGAGACTCTGTGGGACACTGAACAAACAGCACTTTGACTCTACTGGACTCTACTGTTTGTGTCCTCACCTGCCAGTCAGCAGCTCGTACATCAGGATGCCCAGAGACCAGTAATCTGCTGAGACGTCATGACCCTTGTTGAGGATGATCTCTGGAGCAACGTACTCTGGCGTCCCGCAGAACGTCCACGTCTTCTTACAGAAACCGATCTTCTTGGCAAAACCAAAGTCCACCTGGAAAAAGACAAAACTAATTGGACACATCTCTCCACATTCACTCTATTTTTATTTTCCTTTCTGATCATGCGAAGCTTAAAAACTGTTAAAGATTTAAAAAAAACCTTCTACAGACAGTCGCAGTAATTTTACTGCCGATATTCTGGATTGTAAAAGAATGAACACGACTAATTCTGTTGATTTTTGACCTTTTCTCTGACGCCAACTTGGTGTCTGTTTCATATTTTTAAGCATTAGAAACACATTGGAATACTCAGATTCATGATTCATTTTTAAATCATCCAGATTGAGATTTGATGAGCTGTTTCCATGTTTTGACTCCATGTCCAGAGTGATATCTTCTGCCCACTTTATCCACAATCAATTCATATGAAGTATGAATCCTGAGTAATGCTCCTCTAACCAGGAGAACTCATTCACATACTGAGAAACGCAGAAACGTAGTCTGCCATTCAGGACGTGCCTAACCGAATACGTGCAGACCCCACAGTATGTAAGGAGGCACATTCCTGCATCTGATATGTACTTTGTGAGGAAATATGGAATTACCAGCTTGGCGTATCCTCGACTGTCCAAGATGAGGTTTTCAGGTTTCAGGTCTCTGTAGATGATGCCTTTGGCGTGCAGGTAGGCGAAGGCTTCGACCACACACGCTGTGTAGAACCTGGTGGTCGAATCCTCAAATGAACCCCTGAAAAATACAAAGTTAAAAAGCTGTGAGAGGCTGACGGCTCGCAGGTGTTAACTTGTTGTTTTCAGTAGTTTTTTTTGTTGTTCAGAGTTTTCTGCAAACTTTAAAGGCCACAACACCAAAACGGCTTCAGAGAACTAGCGGCGGTGAAAGTTCCCTGCTGCTTCACCTCACGTCACCTTGTCTTGGACAAAAAACTTGCACATGAACACACCACAAAGACTTCAACTGATGGCCAACCAGCACGTACATTCTGCACTTGCGTGAGAGGAAATAACTCTCCACACCAGCAGACGGCAGTCGTCTGTAATCATGATACAAAAGGGAAACAGGAAGAGCATCTTGATGCTAGTTGGCAACTTAGCACACTAACAACACAATCTGAGCATATTTACTGTGCGCCACTGAACAATAACACAGGAAACGTTTCAACAGGCTCTGTTGTCACCATCTCTGATTCAATGGAAAAAAAAAAAAAAGCTGACCAGAGCCAGCAAAGGTCAGTGGTGCAGGACACACTGCAGGGGCGAGGGCCACGGATGCTCTCTGGCAGCCGATCATGGGCTCAGTATGTCAGGGCCTTTACCGCTGGTTATTGCTTTTAGGACTGCAGCTACCTTTTGTGATTTATTTAATCTGCAGATTAATGTATGTTCTAATCCAGATTCTAAAACTGTCTGAAAAAGGTGAAACATTGTCCATCATGAGTCTCCAGAGTCCATGAAGATGTTTTAACATGTCTCATTTTGTCTGACCAACAGTCCAAAACCCAGACATTCAGTTTATATTGATGTAAAATGTCTGAGCTGCTTACACCACAGGAAGTTTGTTTTTCCTTAAAAAATGACTTGTTTCAGCACTTGTTGCTTTTTTTGGTTATAAAATAAACAGATCAATTTATAAACGTTTCAACAAAGTGACTTTTTGTTGCTGCCTCGACATCAGCACCATAATAACTCTCAAACTGAGGCTTTTCCAGATGAACTCAAGCTTTAGGATAAAAATCCGAACAGTAAACATGAACAGTAAAGACAGAATAAATGGTCTGCAGTGGACAGATGAGCCGTGTGGATCGTGTACCTGTCTCTGAGTATCGTCCACAGCTCTCCTCCCAGACAGGCCTCCAATAGCATGTACAGATATTTACTGTCTTTAAACGTCCGGTACAACCTGGACACAAACAACAGAGCTTCATCACAGGCTGTTAGAAATGAACAGAAACACGACACCCAGCTCTGTCATATTTAATTTTTTATATTTAATTTTTTAATTGTTTTATTCATATCTTTCACCAGTGATCTGTTTCCATTGGTTTTATATGTTACATATGTTGTCCTGCTTTAATGTAAAATAAAACTAAACAAAACAAAACAAAATAAAATGTCCATGTCGGTGAACTGAAGACGTAAAGACAAAAACGTTCTATTCAACTCTCTTCTACTTTACTCTAAGAATATTTTTTGGAAACAGCAACTCTTTTATTTTGATAGCCAGAACCCAACCAACAAATGATGCAGATGTTTTAATTTATTAATTTGTATTTATTTTTTAAAAAATGACCAAAATGCTACATAAAACAATGATTTCTTTGGTGAAGCTTTTGTTTTGAAAGTCAGGAACGCATTTGAATAAAATGGTTTTATTTTGTAAATCTGGAAGATTGGCACCAACTTGACTTGGTTTCTGATTTTGGTTTAAATTTAAATTTAAACTATTTGAAAAATGTCCTTTAAAAAAAAAAAAACTTTATGAATTTAAAGTGTGAGCATTTTTTTTTTTTTTTTTTTTACAAATAGTCTTCATACATAGTCTGCATTAATAATGTATTTAGGTCAGGTGAACAAACTGAGAACTCCATATGCTGATGAAGACTGAGACGTGACAGAGAGCTGAATATTGAACAATGAGTTAAGATTATTTTGACAAACTACATGAATGATTTCAGAATAAAACAGCTTTTATAATGTTTTACATCAAACTCATAAAACATGATATTTTTCATTGTAAAGCTGCTGTAGATTAATGAGTTCAATATAAAACATCTCAAGTGATGATGATGATGATGATGATGAAGCAGATAACCATACTGACCTGACGACGAAGTCAGAGTGCGCCTCGGTCATGATGTGTTTCTCTGCGCGAATGTGTTCCTGCTGTCTCGTGTCCACGATGTGACGTTTCTTCAGGATCTTCATGGCGAACGTCTTCGCCTCCTCGCTCTTCAGCTGCACCTGGAAAAAACAAACAAACGTCCCATCAGTTCTACGCCTGCAGGTGATACTCTACGTTTCACTTCCTGTTTCCTGTTGACAAGTACAGTGTGCGTGTGCAGCCTGACGACTCTTCTTGCCATAAAAACACATCAGTGAGACAAAGTGTGTCACTGGGTCACATCGTCCTTCATCACCATCACACTGGTTTATTGTGACTCAGTCTCACACACACCGTCCTGCTGCCACAAATACTCACTAGACCAGAGCACCAAATGTGGATTAATCCGCCGCTGAAAACAGTCCCCAACATCACTATATCCTCTGACCTGACCTTTATCTATGAGTACAAACCTTTAGCTTCAATAAGTTGGAGTAACCTGACGCCTCCACGGTGAACGGAGAATCTAACAACTGAGAGAATTCTTGATGAACTGAGGTCACAGGGGTCCAACAGCAAAACTATATAAAAACATCTGTTTACCAAATCTCACACAATTCGTGCAGTATAATGTAGAGCCCCTTTACCACTGGACAAAACCCCACAAATATCTGGCTTTTGTATTTAATGGGAAAGGTTTTAATCGGTATTCATTACTGGGACAAATGCCTCTGCAGTAGTCACTGGTATTTTTTGGCTCCAGCGCCGATCAGTGATGGAAATACAACACCAGGGTACATGCGCTAATTTTAGCCCCTTTACTGGGGAGATGCATTGATGGACCGCCAGAAAATACCGTCCGTCTCCACCCAAGCAGCACTGAAATGTTTAAAATCAGATTGCATCGAGTTTGAAAGAGAGATTGAATAAGTGACAGATATGAATAAAGAAGTAACCACCATAACGTTTTCCACGGCCTCCATGCGGCGTTCTACTGTTTACTAACCTGTTTTCTGGTCTGTCTGAGATGTCGAGTGTGATGTCTCATTTATCCAGTCGTATGCTCAGTACTTCCCAAACACATGCACTGTCCATAAAATGTTTCGGTTAAAAATGCGCCAGTAGTAAGATGTAAGGTTTTAATGACAAGTCGTGTTTGTGAAGCATGTCGGACGGCAGCAGCTCAGTCCGTAGGGACTTGGGTTGGGAATCGAAGGGTCGCCGATTCAAGTCCCCGTCCAGACCAAATATGGAGCGTGGACTGGTAGTTAGAGAGGTGGCAGTTTGCCTCCTGGGCACTGCAGAGGTGCCCCTGAACCCCCAACTGCTGCAACTACCCCCTCGCTCTGACATCCCTCCATATAATGCATGTAAAGGTTTGTGCATGTGTGTGTATTTCGGGCCTGTGTGTCTATGACAACAGCGTGAAAAAATGTAACTTCCCCTTGTGATACACCAATGATCTCTTTGCAGGTGAAGTATTCCTTTAAACCCACTTGGAGTGACTGCATGTTCATCAAACGCTCTTAAAGACCAAACATACATCACAGAACAACTGAAAATAAGAATAACACACGCACGCACACACACACACACACACACACACACACACACACACACACACACACACACACACACACACACACACACACACACACACACACTCACACACACACATTGTGGTGTTTATAGAACATGACATGATGCTCTATTTCTGGACACCACTGGAAACCACTGACGTCTTTATGGTAAATATGAAGCTACAGCCGGCAGCTGGTTAGCTTAGCTCAGCACTGCACTTCTCAAACTGTGGGGTGGGTCCTCGTGGGGGGGCAGAGAGCTACGGCAGGGGTAAACATATAGGGGGAATGAATATGCTTTATGCGGGGTGACGGAAAAAGTTTCCAGCATGAAGACTGTAAACAGATGGAAACAGCAAACCTGGCTCCGTCTAAATGTAACACACACCTACCAGCTCCTGTCAATCTGCTTTAATCTGCTTCTGTGAATCTGCATACCGTGATGGAAAACATCTGCCTGAGTAATGACAGTTATGTCTGGGGGTCGGACTGGCAGTCTGGAGGTCAGAGGTCAGAGTTTTCCTTGGAGCAGAGTTACACACTGACTAATCGACTAAAGATATCTCCAGAGGTGTGACGGGAGACCCGGAGCGGGGATTCCTTCCTGTTTTTGGGCAAACCCTTCGCAGGGCTTCCCCTCTGACCATCAGTACCCTCAGACTCCGCCTCCTGCAGCAGAGAAACCTGACCCCCCCCCTCAAGAGCTGCAGCGCACCTCCTATCCCACCCTCCTCTGCTTTTTCCATCCATCACATGTCTTATGTTCACTGCAGACATTAATACAGTCGAATAAACACCAATGTGATCAGGCCAAAGGACAAACGCCTTCACGTGAAATTAGTTTAATACCTGAGAATTTTTTTATGAATAAAAAAACGAAAGAACCCTAAAAGAACCCAGACTCTGACATCACATGACGACTGGTTTCCAGTTACCAGCACTGACACTTCACTGGAAAGTTACTGCAAATAGCTGAGCGCACACACACACACACACACACACACACACACACACACACACACACACACACACACACACTGAGCAGAGTTTTGTGAATCGCACAGTGTGTTTCCAAACATCCAACTGGATTCAAATTAAATAAACTGGCCTGAAACTGATGCATTTGACCCAAACCATCTGAAACGTCCTGCTCAGTAGATTCTGACTCACTCTTAAAATGGAAACCTTAAATCCTGACCTGTTGCACATCAGTGAATAAAGATCAGTCTGTTTATTCTGATATTGTTTGATGTCATCTGATCGTACCAGCTCGACGCGTCCGAAGCCGCCGACTCCCAGCGTGTCGATGATGTTGAAGTCCTTCAGCTTCAGGCTGGAGAAGAAGGCGTTCTCAGCCTCGTATCTGGAAACACAAACACACAGCGATGCCTTCACTGAACAAAAGAAAAATAGTACTTTAAGGGACATTTAGATCCAGCAGCTCAAACCCAAACCCGTCCACCCTTCCTAAATAAAGTGCTCAAACACAACCTTGATGAGCACCCGGCCTGATGTCGTACTGTACCTGCAGCATTTGACTACGTGGAAGAACGGGAACTTCTTGGAGGTTTGGATGGAGAAGGAGGTGATGGGGAAGGAGGTGGAGGATGGAGGAGCAGGGAGGCTGGTGAGCCGCTCCTTCTGCTGCCTCACTGGGAGAGAAAGCAACTCTCTCATCTCTAAACTTTATTTAATCCACGAGATTAGGTAAATACCTCGTTCTTGTCTCGACTTCTTCGTCTTTAGTCCAGTTTATGACCAAATAACTGTTGGTCATAAAACATAAAACTTCAGGAACAGATTTCTGAGGAGTCTTTGAGGGTAAAACTACTGTTAGACTTTCTAAAATAACCTGAACCCCACAGATGATCTTGATGATGTCTTGACAATCACGTTATTCAGTTCCTTAAAAAAAAATCTGGAACAAACTCTCTTGGTCAAAGTGCAAAAGTGCAAACAAACTTGTCGACATTGAACTTGTTCTCTCACGAGAACGTTCGGCAGAGCGTCTGTAAGAGAGCCGTTTCAAAGGAAGAGCTCCACTTCCAGTCTACATGGTGAGGGTAGAGCCGATGGTGGCGTTGGAGGTACGAGGTTCTGGTCTGGTGGGACCGGCGACGCGGTGAGGATGCCAGATCCTCCAGCTCCGTGTGCATTAAGGTCCTGAGCGATACTGGTCCTGAGCAGAGCGGAACGCCGTCAGAATCCAGAGGACATTATTGCCAAAGATGAAATAAATATCAGAAGTGCTTTATATTCTGGAAGGATTTCAGATAATATTCTACAGAAAACTCAATATTTAGACTGCGAGTTTGTGGACGCCTGACTTGGAAAAAGTCCAACTGAGCATGCTTGAGCTGAAACTCTGACTGAGGAAAGCCTCTGAAGGGTTTGTCCTTTTTGTCAAAACAGCGTCCACGCCTGCTCCCACTCCTGCAGCCAACCTGAGAGGACCCGCATGGCAGGACGCTGCTGCTGCTGCTGGTATTTTTAGCACGTGGAAACATTGCTCAGAGGTTCACCCAGTAAACGCAGCCCAGTCGTTAAACAGACTGACAGATAAGCGGACAGAAGGTTGCAGGACAGACTGTCCCGACCTCGTAACCAGAGGACGTGAAGGCTTCAGAAGGATTTAGGGGGATATATTTGTAGAAATGGAATATCATATTCATAACCAGTGGTGTGGTGGTAGTCGATGAGGTGGATATACGACCAGGCAGAGAGGGTTAACTGTCCTTATGTTCTAATGGTTTTTTGGCTGAAAAGTGGGTATATTGTAAAAAACAGCTATACAAAGAGGTGCGTACACCCACATATATATGCCTGTGTAAAGCCTCCACTACACCACAACTGTGTTTTCGTTAGTGTAAAATCACATTGTATCATCATTGTACAGTAGCCCAGAAAGGACAAAACAAAAACTGGCTCTAGGGCCATTCGTGTGTTCACGTCAGGTGCTGTAGTTCTTCTACATGTTTGGCACAAAGTTTCAGTTGGTTGCAATCTGCAAACTCACCACTAGATGAGAAATCCGGACCCTATGGCTGGACCAGTTGGGAATCACTGCTTTAAAAGACTCTCTCAGCTTTCCTGTGAAGATGTGATGTGATACCATTCAAAAGTTTGTAATCTTTTGCCACAAAGCATGACTGGGTCCAGTCGGATGTGTTTAGGACGTAGACAAATAGATGTTATTTAGTATAAAGAGTCCCCAGAGCCAATCTGCGATGCCAGGGATCAGCACACCCGGGTCCCACTGGTAGGAGGCCCCAGGGCAGACCCAGAACACGCTGGAGGAATTACGTATCTCTGGCCTGGGAACGCTTGGGGTCACCCAGGAGGAGCTGGAAAGCGTTGCTGGCAAAAAAAAAAGGACGAAAAAAAAAAAAAGACGCTGGCTCTGAGAAAAACACAACACTGTGGACGCGAGGTCTAGGATTAACATAATCCAGGAAGTGCTTTTCCTAATGTGCAAAACACTACATACCAATCTGGGTGCCTGTAATTTTTCAACACTCGATTGAAGTAGCTAAACAACAGCATTATACATTTTATCCTCTATGCTGTGAAAGAATTTTAAATGCTCATAAAAACATTTTATAACATAAATATGCAGCGGAGGATCGGAGCTCTGCAACTGCTCGATGTGGAAGTAAGCAGCTGGTTACCGTTATGTTAAACACAACTCGCCGGTTTTATTATACTAGAATATGTTGTGTTTGCACCTCAACAGAAATGAAATAAATTATATTTTTACAACTTTATCTGAGTGTTAGTTGCCTGGACCTAAACAAACATCAAGATCATAAAATCCTTTATTAGAACTGTTGTTGAAACACTATCTCAGTTGCTTTTCACACCAACTAACTTCCTGTTTTGTTGTTTAGGTGGGATGAGCTGTGTGTGAGCAAACAGGACACAGGTTTTATAGTTTATGGACAAATATAAATATATATGCATGTTACATATCAGCATTTAAATCAAAATGATAAAGGACCAAGACTAGAACCCTGAGGAACCCCATGAGTAAATTCTGACACTGTTTATGGTTTCATCGTGTTATACATGTTTCAGAAATGACTATGAGGCTCGTGTTTGAAAAGAAAAAAATTAAAATTTCCTGTTTTAGCTTTGGCATATAACATTATATTTCATTATGTTAGTTTCTCTCTTTGTTTTAAACATATTTTGTGGAGATGAAGATGAAGGCTAGTGTGGGTTTCGGACGAACACAGCTGTAAAGTTTTTTGTGGTGGAAACTACCTCCAATATCAATGACAATGACAATGACAACACACCAACAGATGAGTGTGTGTCTCTTTCCTGGAAGTCAACTCAGTGGAATCAGATTTCTGCAGAAACAGTAGCCGCTGGTCGGTCAGTCCGGACGAAGCAGCACATAAACACTCTAATTATAGTTTATCACAGTCAGACAGAGATTAAGTGTTGGAGCTCACTGCAGGGTTCAAATCACCCGACCTTCATCCTGCTGAAGTGTCCTTGAGCCAAACCAGAGTTCAGACTGAGAAGCTTCAGCGACAGATTAACAACATAAAACTGTTTAACAGAAAGTATCCACACATTAATAATGGGAATTATTAGTGACGTGATGCTGACTTGATTTATATTCTTTAGATTTTAATGAATAAAAAAATGTTTTTAAAATTTAAAATATCACCATGAATAAAGGTTTAATGACCTTTGTGTTAAACGTAAACTGAAAAGATACAGTGTTTTCAAAAATTCTGAAAGTAGGAAAACAAAAGCTTAGTTTTGAGGAAGAATATATTGAAAGTCTATGAAAATACCACAATATTTGATTTGATTGATCTAAAGTCTTAAAATCTGGTACGGACAGACTCTGGGCACGAATCTAACAGCATAACTTTAAAAATAGCTGCACACTTTTACCAAAAGTTATTATATATATACATATGAAACTAGAATTATCGCCTCGCATTTGCATGCCTCTGCAAACCAGTCAAGTTTGTCTGACGGTTTCCTTCCATGTCTGGAAAGGCTCTTACAACTTCGTCATTTTATCCTTGGAACAGTTGTTTCTTCCGTCAGAATTAGTGTTTGAATTCCTGAGTTATGGCCTAAAACATGTTTTGTGAGGTCACAGTGACCTTTGACCTCTGACCATCAATTTCGAATCAGTTCATTCTTGGGTCCGAATAGATGTTTGCGCCAAATGTGAAGAAATTCCCTCAACGTGTACTTGAGATATTGCGTTCATGAGAATGCAATGAACAAGGTGACAGTGACCTTGACCTTTGATCTCCAAATTCAAATCAGTTCATCTTTTACTGAAGGTGAATGTGTGTCCCAAACCTGAAGTTCCCCCCGTGTGTTTTTGAGATGTTGTGTTCACGAGAATGGGATGGATGGACAGACGTCCCGAAAACAGAAAACCTCCGGCCACGTCTGTCGCTGGTGCAGAGTAGGGCTCGGTGATATGGCCCGAAAATAATCACAATATTTCAGGGTATTTTTGCGACAATTATATTTTAGACGACGACAAATCAGTAAAATAAAATATCATTAATTTAAGAACATAGAATTTGAACAAAATCAGTGATCTAGTTTTACAGTTTGCTTCAAATCTTCAGTAACATTAAATGTAATTTGACAAGATGACAGCTGTGTCTCAGAAACTGTTTGATTTTGAAAGTTTGTTCTGACTTGGGATTATGGGATATGTATTTATTCATTTATATACCTCATAATAAAAATTATTGTTTGTTTTATGACCAAAAGCTGAAGAATTAAATTTAAAATAAAACTCAGCTCAGAAACAAACTGAAGGACAAACACAGTCTCACTGTTTACTTTATAGTGTTTACTGTTACCATAACAACCTTCTTGAATGACAGCAGGACACCTGGTGTGTGTGTGTGTGTGTGTGTGTGTGTGTGTGTGTGTGTGTGTGTGCGCAGTATTGAATCTATACCATGAGGTGACTGACAGTGTTCACATTCACTCTGTCACACGACCAACAGTCATCTGATACAGACCACAACATCTAATCTTACACTGTGTGTGTGTGTGTGTGTGTGTGTGTGTGTGTGTGTGTGTGTGTCTTGTATAGTGCACCACCATGTATCGCTGCCCTGTTGAAATCACATATCTCCATTTAGTAAATCGTCGTCTTCTTCAGTGGTTTTATTTCCCAGGTAACCCAGTTGTTCCAGTTTTATTGACGATTAGAATTTTTTGAAATCATAAACAAAAGATGACTCGTTCACTTTGGGACTTCACACATAAATGTACAGATGTTCTTCCACTAACAGGTAACAAATACTTCCCTCCACCTTTGGGCCGCTTGCCCACACGCGAACAGTTTTAGGTCACAGAGCTTTGCATCTCATCACATCTTTACATTGACTTTACATGTAACGCCCTTGCACTAATTGTTTTATTTTTTTATTATAGATCATTAATTATTTATTTTTTATACAACATAAGGTGAAGATTTATCAAAACTCTATTTCCTGTTCATCTGTGTGAACGTGTTATGTCGTGTTCCCACCAAACACTATGCGTGTTTATGCATCGGGTTACTTGCACGAGTTTGAACGCTAGAATATAAAAGAAAACCCGTCAGGTCGCTGTCACTGATTTGGACCTTCAGTACCAAGCGAGCGTCCTTCACAGTGACCTGGTTGAGACTGCAGCAGGTATTATTAGCTGTTCTTACATAAGTGACACACAGAGGATCCAGTTACTGCCGAAAACATTCACACACACAAACCTGCTGCTGACATGATGGAGGTAACACTGAGGGGACACACAGCTGCCACGGCCGCCGCTTAAAGGAGCATTACACCAGCTTTTAGGTCGATTTCACAAACAGGTTTCAGTTCAGTTCAAATATTAAACTGGAGATACTTTGAAAGCTGCAGCAGAGAGATCATCAGGCACACTCACTGTTTAGACACTGTTAAGGTTTTTTCAATGTTCAATCAGCGGCTTCATCAATAATTTAGTCTAAAATTATCAGAGAATATTGACAAAGTCTCAAACTGGATGTTAAATTTGACCCAAACATAAAGTTCACATGTGCAGAGCTGGAACCAGAAATTTCTGCTGGATGAAATGACTTTCTGTTTGTCTCCATCACAACTAAAACCTCCTGCATTGACATTCAACAACACAGAAATGAAACATGAACTTTTTCCTCTATAAAAACTAAATGGAAACAAAAAACTGAAAATTCAAATTAAACGAAAACATTAATGAGCTCTATATGTTCAAATGTAACATTTAAAATAATGTGTTCTCTTTAAAAAATATTAACAACGTGTACATCACACTTACTTTGCTTTGGCTTCAGCGTCCTCGTATCCTTTATTTGAAACGTCGTCCAGTCCACCAATCAGATGCTTGAATGAGCTGAAGAGGAAGAAACAATCAGCCAATCACCACTGAGAGATTGAATTTAAACCTAATTTCAAATTTATAAATATGGGACGGGATTGGCTTTCAATTGAAATATGAGCCACCATGCTGATGTGATATGAAATGATACAGCACAGGTGATAAAGGGAAATATCTTACAGATATACAAAGATAAGTTCTTTATAAATGCATATTAATCAAACAATGAAGTTACAGTATTAGTCAATGCAACACAAATACATGGTCTGAAACCAGGATGTCACAGAAATACACAGATACATATTCAGTCAGAGGATTCAGGGAAGAAAGTTGAATAGAGTTGTTGACTAGAGATGATGCACCGTCTCATCGTGAGGTCACTTCCTGTCAACGTTATAGCTTTTTACAACGTTACAGAACGGAACGTTGACAGTAGGCGATTGTATCAAGTCATCATCACGAATCTTTGGTCTGAACTGGACTTAATACAAAATTGAAACAAAATATGGTGTTATTATTTGCCGTTTTAAAATAATCAGGCTCAATTAAATTCAACTCTCAACTTAATAATTGTTGACTTAACATTAAAAAAATAATTCAGGCTCACAAGGAATAAGTGTTTTGTGCCATTTTGACTATCTGGGACATCTGCGTAAACTTTATCTTAACGTTCTGTGTCATGGATGGTTTGGGGGTTTACAGTGTACAGGAGAATAAATATTTGATGAGCCGCACTGCTTTATATTCTATTATATTTTTAAATTGTCACCATGCCATATGCATTTTATGTTTCTCTTTACATAAATAAAAACATTTCCACCACAGACTGGTGCATTAAATTTCAGCAGGAAATGACGCTTGAAATTTCCTGGAAGACCCTGAGACCCACCGCAATGTTGAAATGAGACCCACACCCTCAGCGAGGGGTCTGATGAAGTGTTGGTATTTGATGCCCTGGGGATGAGAACGGGCCGAAACAACTTACATAACCATCATCTGCAGACTGTTTACCACTGACAGTGTGTTCAGCTCTGTAGTCAGTATAAAGCAGGACGCACTCATACTGACTCTACAATAAATGTGTGTAACTTTCCTGATCTGGAATTTAAAAATAATTAAATGGTGATGGTCAGTGGAGCATCATCCATCCACCTGTAACAGGTGGACAGGTGTCCCTTTGTCTTATTGTGTCCAGAAAGTGTCCTAAGGACTTGTTTCCAAAAAGCATCAGGCTTGTCTCGATGTTCCTTCACAAACTTGTGAGTCTGAATTTAGTGGTGAGGACACAGGAAAGGTTTTGTTGTGATGACTCTTCCATGAAGGTCACACCTGTCCAGGTGTGTCTGCACAGTACAACAGTGCACCACCACTCTTCCTTTCTAACAATCCTACGAGCAGCTCTCTCACAAAACATTAAATTATGACCAGAGGTGCCCAAACTTTCTCACGCCACTGTCGATACATGTGTAGTTGTTCAAGTTAACCAGCAGAGGGCAGCAACAGCTTTCAATTAACAAACAGCTTCACACTGTGAACTCATTCAGTCTTAAAGGTTCAGTTCACTCAAATCACAGAGAAACATCACCACACTCGGCAGACAGTTTTCATCTGGCACATTCAAACATGATGGAGGTGGTACATTTACTCACGTACTGTTGTTAGGTACAAGCAGTAATACCACAGAGTGGAAATACTCTGTTACAAGTAAATAAAAGCACAAAAATGTTGGGATCAAAATATACTTTAAGTACCAAAAGTAAAAGTACTCATTGTGAAGAATCAGCTGTGGGAAATATCTTCAGACTCCACTTCATTTAAAATACTGTTGACACTTTGACGGTCCAATAATAATAATTATTTAGTACAGAAACTGATATAAAACTCTGAACTGAGCCGGTCTGCATAATGAGCGCTTTTACTTTGGTACTTTTGGTGTGTGTGTGTGTGTGTGTGTGTGTGTGTGTGTGTCTTACTCTCGGTCGATGACTAGGCAGGTGACGGCCTCGGCAGCGATGACATTGGCTGTTCTCACATCCTCACTGTGGATACAACACACACACACACACACACACACACACACACACACACACACACACACACACACACACACACACACACACACACACACGCACACACACACACACACAGGAGAGAATATGGACTTTAGTGTGTGCTGCTGAAGGACACTTCCACATGGACAGGAGGGATCTAACTACGACACCTTCTACCATGTGACCGTCCATCAGGAGTGGACGAGACAGAGTGTCCTCATGTCCACTCTGCAAACCTGTCCTCACCTTTCCACGGGGTGTCCTCATTCACAACAAAATGTCTCATTTTCAAAAGTGCACACACTGAAAAAGTGAAAGTGCCAAAAGCTGCAGTTCCTCTAATTTCCACTAGAGGCTGACTCCCAGCCTCCCAAACTTCACAGCAGAAATAAACATGTTTGGTCTCTGTAGCTAATTTCAACATTCATGACGACTGCACGGGGCTGAGTTTATATATAACTCACCTGTTTAATGACTCACCTGGTGTTAAGGCTTAAAGTTGTCTGACAAGTTGCTCACACAGCGACAACAATGGTTAAGTAACGTAACCATGGTGTAACCCCAGAGTCACAGAGTGTGGGTGGAGCCGTAGCTGTTGCTATTTCAGTGTGTTTTCAGTTCGTGAAAGTTAACTGGAACATTTTGGTTGCCTAAAAAAGTCCTGTTTTCCTTAGAGTCAGATACCGAACTCTTTCACTATATTTGCTTTTATGGTTTTACACCTGTTTTATTGTCAGCAAAATATTAACGTTAGCATAGTTACAGTTAACCATAGCTGTAAATGCACCACATCAACCAAGCTAGCAGCGAGTGTCACCCTCTCGTCCAGATATGGTCACGTCCGGCTAAAAAAACATCCAAGATGACGACGGCCAAAATGTCAAACTTCAAAACAGGAGTCCATAAACCATTACGTGAGGTCACGGTGGCCACATCCATTTTTGTTTTTATGTCCTCATCTACCTAAATGATCTACAACTGCCCCAAAAAAAGAATCCCATTTTCACAATTGACTGCGCTTATTAAAAAACGTCCTCACAGGAGGTCAGTGAACCAGCAGAGAAACCTGGAGGGTCCTCCACTCTAACAGCTACATGTCTTTACACACGTCAGGCTTTTAGCAGCCGGTATCTTCCATGTTTTTAGCGTGTGCATGTTTTTCTCCCCAGTCGATACTCCATGAAAAATTCAGACGGTCTCATAAATGCTCTTTTTTCCCTCTGTGGTTCTGCAGGAGACATTTTAAATGCGATATGATGTAGATATGTTTCCAGCTGCTGTTTCAAACCTCAGTGGTGCAAAATTTCTTGACCCGTCGACACATTTCTCACCCACTCAATCTCTTTTTGCCTCTTACATCTTTTTCTCTGCTCCTTTCTGCAAACAGGAACCAGTGGGGCTCCATCTGAAGCCGAGCTCACGAAGAGACAACTCCCCCACTCAGTCTCACTCCCGGGATCCCTCCTGTGTCCCTGCCTCTGACTCAACATGTTCATCATTGTGCTCGCTAGTTACCCGGAAACCCAGCCTTCATACCTCAACCCTTCATCCTTCATCCCTTCATCCCTCATCCCTTCATCCCTCAACCCCTCATCCCTCATCCATTCGACTCTTGACCCCATCCCCTCACCCCTTCACACTTTCCTCAGAACCCATAATCCATCATTTGCAATAAATCATTCTTCATCTTACTGGTGTGGTGAATCTGCAGTTAGAGACATGAGGTAAAGACACAGCGTGAGACGATAGACGGATGCAGTGAGTTAGTTAGCGTCAAAGATCTTCCTCCTTCTTGGAGTCACAACTCACACACACATCTTATTCACACATTTTTAGATTCAGTGAGAGTTTCACTCCCTGAGGACATCATTATCGTTAATGTCCATCGGGAATAAACATCCATTAATTCACTTATAGAAAAAAGACGCTGCAGGTGTTGAATCATCACGTTCTTAAGTTTCCTTCAGTATCACAGTGATCCAGTGATGGTCGTCTGTACGCTGATGGGGACACTGCTGGGAGCTGCTGATGGATCACTCAGCACACTGTTAACACAGGCACTTTGACAAAGGGAAACAAATGAAGACTTAAAAACAGAGGTCGGGTTGTTGCCCACAGTGTTACTGAGGCTTAGGGGTTAAAGGTTAAGGTTTAGTAGTTGAAGCTGGGGCACGCAGAAATCTGGGAAAGGTGAAAACCACTGACAGAATAAAAAAAAGAGGACAAACACACACTTTCCTCCTGCAGCTCTCCCCTCTCTGTCCTCACGCCCTCCCACCAGACGCCCACAGGCTCATGCTCTCAAGCTCTGGAGACAGATCTTCAGCCGGCAGCTGTAGCGCCTCAAATTCGGCCAGCAACAACCCCCAAAGCGGGGTATCACAGTGAGCTGGTGGCCAGCAGCAGCACTGTCTAACATGTGTAACAGCAGCAACAGAAAGTTTGCTGACGCCATGTTGGGTGAGCTTGTTGGAAAGGGTCGACGAAATAATGATCCAAATTTTGTCAAGGTAAAAAGGAACATTGGCATTTTTCAAAACGATGAGTGCCAGATCATTGAGAGCCTTGTGTGTGATTAAAAGAACTTTGAAATTAACTCTAAAAGAGACAGGAAGCCAATGCAGGGAGGCCAAAATAGGTGTAATGTGTGAGGGTCGATTTGCAGGACTCTCCACCGCCCAAACAGAAAATAGGAATGCCCTCGTCCTGAAATGACCCGTGATCGGCCAAAGTGTCCTGTCACGGACCGTAAACAGAGCCAGGAGGAGGCGCAGACAGTTTGCAGTTTTCTCTCAGTCCACTCGAATCATAACGTACTCAGAGTTTATTTAGCTTTAGGTCACATGATCTTACCCCTGTAGCGCCCTCTCTCCAAACCAGTCCCCCCTGCTGAGCTCTCTGAGGTGCGTCTGCTCCTGACTGGCCGGATCCTCCTGGGTCACATTTACCTGACAGAACGTGTGATTAACCGTGATCAGAATCAGCAGATCAATACAATAATCAATAGAAGGACAGAGAGGATGGTTTCTGTTACCTTTCCTTTGCTGATGATGAAGAAGGTGTCTCCTCTGGCGCCCTGTCTGATGATGTACTCTCCATCTTCATAATGAGTCTGAACAGACAGAAGAGGATTCACACTGTGACGCCACCACAGAAGAAGAGTTATGATACCAACAACATGCAGTCTTTGTTTTTGTTGTGGAGTTTGCTCTGATGTTTTTTAATTCAAATGTTTTGTGTTTCACAGCTTCAGCCGGAGTCCATTGATGATTTCACTCTTTCTAAGTCTCCTCCGCTCACAGAGCCGTTTTCATTCTCACAGTGATCGTGGTGGTTTGAAGGTGTTTGGAGGTGGAGATGACTCTCACCTCCTCCATGACGTCTGCCAGTTTACTGAGAGTTTCCTCTGGAAGACCCTGGAAGGTGGGAACGCTGCAGAGAGAGAAAGACTTTGATTCTTTGTTTTGCTTTTTTTCTTTATCACACACACGTTTGTTCTGTTCATCATCGACTCTGTTTCTGCTTTGTGCTTTGGTTGTATGTTTCTGGACAAAACACATGTAGTATCTCGCAACTGTTACCTGTCACCATGAATTGAGCACAGCGTTAGATCAGGCAGGACAATTTCAGTCAAACTAACATGTTTACATGGACTTTAATGCTGCTTTCACAGCTGTCCTGTCGAACTCAAGTTCGTTTGCCCCCTCAGTGCGGTTCGTTAGTGCAGGTGTGAACACACCAAAACAACGGGACCGAGACCTTCTTGAAGAGGTCGTCTCAGTGCGGTTACAAATGGTGCGGTTGGTTTGTGGTGAGAAGGTGTTCTGACCTGGATGTGAAGCAGCTGCAGTCACATGACACATTGTTTGGGTTAAACATGAGCATGTTACAGTCCTGGAGGATTATTAATGTGCACCTCCTCCTGTACTGCCTTAATATGCACATTCAGCACATCCAATGCATCAAAACATTGTTTTCTAGTTGGAGCCGCGCCTCGTTTTCAAACTGTATGGTTTGACTAAAATGAACAATGACAGCAATATAGTCCACGATGAGCAGCGCTAAAATCAACCTGCGTAGTTGTCCCTCCATTGTGACATTAGAAAGTGTCACATTTATCTTGCAAGTGTACTCTTCTTCAACGTTTGCTTTACTTCCTGGATTTTTCCCACATGGAAATTCTGACCAATCAAGAGCAGCTTTCTCACACAAGGCATTTGATCTGGTCCTCTTGTAAATGCTGCCGTGAGAACACGAACCAACTCTAGGCAATTATACAACTTTGTGACAACATGAGTCCCTGATTCAGACCAGAGGAGACACTCTAGGGCTGACAGCAGCCTGATAGTCTGGTTTTAGTTGTTCTAGCACAATAAATCCATTTTCTCTGATGTCATGTAAACATGCTGACTGATCGTCTCGCAGGGATTTGAACCTGCTCATGAGTTGCATTCACCTCTTGAGGAAGTCCATGTACTCGGCGTGTTTGATGAGTCCAGTTCTCATCATGATGGTCTGGAAACACTGACGGTCGATGGCCCACAGCTTCACATGGATCAGAGCTGCAACACACACATTCATCATGATAACTCTATTCACTGCTCCACATGTTCTTAAACATCGCAAATGTACCGAAACAATCAGTGTCACATCAGAGCTGCAGATAAATCAACATAATCTCCTGAAGGAACGGTAAGAGGATCTGGATGATATTATTACAGTGGCAGCTGTGTGTACGCGCATATATGAATACTTAATGTATTAGGTGTTTCTATAGAGCTGTGCACGTGTCAGTGTTCACGCATGTGTGTGTGTGTGTGTCTGATCTGCATGTGAGAGGAAGAGATGTGAAGAAAACATACTGCTGCTGCTGTGTGTGTGTGTGTGTGTGTGTGTGTGTGTGTGTGTGTACAGTACGCAGGCGTCGTCATGGCAACAGTACACGCGTCTATGTATGTGTAATGTTAAACAAGTGACCGCTGCCTCCACCCTGCAGCAGCTCGCTCATATGTTCAACCTGTTGAAGAATGAATTACATTTTCATAACAGCGTCATAAATATAACGACGCCCACACGTCGACACGAGCAGCAAACTAAATTTATACATCACTGGCGAAAATATTGATTATATAATCATGGAGAAATCTGAATTCTGAATCCATGTTTTCTTTTTCTTTTGAGACAAAGTTAATAAACTTATCAGATAAACAAACACTGCAGTTTTTGTTTTTTCATCTGAACACCAGAAAATTTCAGGGTTTAGTCGACTCATTTCACGCAACATTACCTCTCTTAAATCTTCATAACATGTGCAATATTAAATCATTATAATTAGTTTTAGAGAGAATGGGACTCACTTTCCAATTCAATCACACGATCTGTTTCCTCCGGAGTATTTTTAATCTGCAAACATCCAGAGGAAAAGCAGCAGCTCTCGACTGTGACACCAAAGATCTTTTCTTAAATTTTCCTGCTGGGATTAAGGAAGATATCTGCAGCCTGGACTCACTCCAAGGGCGTCAAAGAATATGAGCACCCTTTAGTGTCTGTATGAGATGCACCAGGCTTTAACCAACTCCAGTGGAAACACATCCACATCACACCCTCACTGCGACCTCGTCACATGTCCACGTTTGGTCATGGGCTTTCCACGTCCACATATGACGTCCAAGGTACCCTGGGTGTGTTAGTTGTTGACAACTGGTTTCACCGTATTTAAGTTACTGTGCAGAGGTCTGGGGCAGAGATTACAAAACTTCACTACAGTCATTAATCATTCCTCAAAAAAGACCAATACGCATCATTCGCAAAGCTGGATATCAGGATCATACAAACCCATTATTCTTACAGTCAAATATATTAAAACTTGATCTGATCAATTATCAAATAGCGCAAATAATGTTTAAGCCAAAAAATTATTTACTAGGAGCAAATGTTTACAGAAAAAGAAGGAATTTATAATTTAAGAGGGGCTATTTAATTTTAAAACTCCCAGTTTTCGTACAACCAGGAAAAGTTTTTGTATTTGTGTTTGGGGTGTGAAGATATGGAACAATCCACTTGGGTGGACTCGTCCAACAAGGCAAGGCAGCTTTATTTGTACAGCACATTTCAAACACCAGGTCTATTCAAAGTGCTTTACAGAACAGTGAAATATAAAACATAATTAAGGAAACAAAAGGCAAAATGAATTACTGAATGATTTACAATATAAAAAACACCATTAAAAAATACAAATAAAAGAATAAAGTTACAGTGCAGTTTAAAACAACACATTACTGTGCAGTGTAAGAAATGAATAAATATTTGATTTAATAAAAGGCAGCTGCAAACAGATAAGTTTTCAACCTTGATTCAAAAGAAGTGAGAGTCGGTGCAGACCTGCAGTTTTCTGGGAGTTTGTTCCAGATATGTGGAGCATAAAAACTAAACACTGCTTCTCCATATTTAGTCGTGACTTTGGAGACATTCCCTGCCTGTGAAACTCCTCCCCTCTGTCGTATTTCAGTTTGGACTTTGCTTCGAGTACGTTAAAAAAATTGAACTTGTGCAGTGGATTTCAGAGAGACCATGTGACAGTGTGCTAGCTTAGCTAACATGCTGCTAACTGGGTAACGGGCTCGTTCCCTCAGTTCAGTTGCTGTTATTCAGGCGGGATTAGTTTTACATCGGGATGTGGACTAATGTCAGTTCACCACAGGACGTCTGTAATATAAATGTCCGATTCGCATGGGACAAGAAATCTCGGTAATTCTAGCAGAGATGGGAGTGGTAACTCGGTTTGCGCCCTAGCGTCACCTCCCTGTCGGCATGTGCGTGCTGCGTTGCTTCCTGTAAGCATCAGCTGAAGGATAATAATAATTAATATAAAATATTGCCCATGATCAGGGTTGTGTGTACACAACGATTAGCAATATGGATTTACATTAGGCCCACCTAACACAACCAGAAGTCTCGTGTCTCTGAAAAGTGCTTTCTTCTCGACCTTTGTGATTGGTCTCCCACGTAGGGCTATGCCATCATTAGAAGAATGTTCACTATCACGACTGATAGTCCCTCAAGGACAGTCGGTATAAACGGACCAATCGGTGCACAGGAGGCGACTGGTATAACTTCACTGGTCATGATGGTAGAGAGCTCCCAAACCAGCCAAAATCATCCCCCGAGGGAGGAGGACACAAGTGTGAGTTCTCTGGAGGCTGAAGCTCCGTGTGGAGACATCACACCTTCCTAATGACGCAGGTTTGATTCCTCAGACGGCTGAGGACAGAGGAGAACTGTGGGACTGACACCAGAGAACAACGGAGAGATATCGGTTTGTTTTCCGTCACTGCAGAGAGTCTGTTCATGTCTTCAACACAGCAGGAGAGACAGGGAGGAGAAATCAAACGCACCTCCAGTGTTTAATGGTTTTACAGATGAGCCTCCAGACTGAGATCATCATCATCATCATCATCATCATCATCATCATCAGGGAACAAACATTGATTACAGCTTATTCTGTGAATGTCTTGAATACGAACAGCCGGCGGTGGTTATTAACATCGTCTGATACTTTGGACCCAGATGAGACGTTTTATCAGTGGAGACGGACGTCTGATGTGGATTCATGTCATTTCTCCCGAGGACTCGACTGAAGAGACGATCCGTCCCGTCGTGACTCACCTGGAGAGACGTCTTTTTAACATCTCGTCTCAAACAGCTGAGAGCGTTTCTATACATCAACAAACAAAACAAACAAACAGCTACAGACAGGAGGGAGGGACGGAGGACAGGAAGGATGAAAGGAAGGATAAAGGATAGGATGAAAGGAAGGATAAAGGATAGGATGAAGGGAAGGATAAAGGGATGAAGTACAGATAGGATGAAAGGAGGGATGAAGATAAGACTGAAGGAAAGAACGTATGATGTATGAAAGAAAAGATGAAAGAAAGAAGAAAAAGAAGGACAAATAAAGGATGAGGGAGAGAATAAAATTAAGGATGAAGGGAAGAACAAAGGGAAGTATGATAAAAAGGACAAAAGAAAGGATGAAGTAAAGAATGTAAGGAATGGGTGAAGGAAAGAAAGAAAGGAAAGAAAGAAAGGAAGGACAAAAGGAAGGATGTTGGAAAAATTCAATGACAGATGGCAGCTAAGATGAAAGAAAGGATAAAAGGTGAAGGAAAGAATGAAAGGAAGGACAAACACAAGGATGAAAGTAGGAATGAAAGAAAGAATTAAGAAGGAAAGGAAGTACACAAGGAAGGGTGAAGGAAAGGAATAAAGGAAGTATGAAAGAACCAGAAAGAAGAATAGAAAGCTCCGCTCCTCTCTAATGTCCTCTGGACATTAGAGAGTTGATGAAAGCAGCTCTCACTTCCTGTAATGTGTCACTTCCTGTAACGTGTCACTTCCTGTAACGTGTCACTTCCTGTTAGTTTCCTCACAGAGTTCAGACACAGCGACAAAAGGTTTGAATCGGAGAAGGAAAAAAATATTTTCTGATTAAATAAATTAATTAATCGTCTGACAATCGTACTGAACACACACACACACACACACACACACACACACACACACACACACACACACACACACACACACACACTTTTTTAAAAAAAAATTTAAAGTAAGTATAATGAGGGAACAATCAAATTTCATATTTTTATATCCAACGTCTTTAAAAGTGAAAATACTGACAGCTGAGTTAAAAAATATGAATATCAAGAAGTGATGAAATATCTGCATGTGTGTGTGTTTGTGTGTGTGTCTTTTCCATCCTGATTCCAGCTGAAGCCTCTGACATCCCATAAACCTTGGCGCCGATTCTCACACAGAGCTGGTTACCATGGTTACCCGTCATTCACCTGAGAGCGTTCACTGCATGTGTGTGTGTGTGTGTGTTGGCTGCAGTTACCGTGGAGATGTGCAGACTCGTAGAAACTTTAATGAGCAGGAGTGAGTAAAGTCGCTGCGCTCCGACACAGGAAGTGTGTTTACATCATCCTGAAGGATTGTTTCAGAGCGTTACAGCAGGAAGTGATGACGACCTTCACTCTCATTACACTGTGACAAGAAAACCAAACTGTGTGTGTTGTTTAGAGTGTTTATTAGAGAAGATACAAGGACAAAAATCATGTGGAAAATAAACTGAGAGACGGGACAAGAGAAAAGTTTCGATGTGTTTGTGGCTGCAGCTGCTGTGACGACACTTTGGTTGATTTCACAGGAAGTCTGACAGTATTTAATTTCTGTGGCTTAAAACTGCTTCCTGTTTACTAACTGTTACTTATTTCTATAGCGCTATAGCAACCCATTGAAATGTCAAACTTTGAATGGGCATATCTCATGCCCCGTATGTGGTAGAGACATGAAACTTTGCACAGAGATGCCTCTCCTCATGAGGAACACATTTGCCTCAAGAACCCATAACTTCCGCTTATATAGATTTTCCACCATTTTGAATGTTTTGAAAAACACTTCAAATGGATCTCTTCCTAGGAAGTTTGAGCGATCTGCATGAAACTGGGTGAACATAATCTAGGGACCAATATCTAAAGTTCCCTCTTGGCAAAAGTTGGAAAACTTACTAAAACTGAGCTTCTATAAGGCAATGAATATTGCGGAGGGCGTGGCTCATCACATAAAGGTGTATAACATCTCAAGGGTTTCACCCATCACCACGCAACTTTGTAGGCATATGACCACACATAATCTGAGGGGACCCCTCCATTATTGACCCCATCAAACAAAATGGGGGCGCTAGAGAGCTCATTTCTTATCTAGGCCTAACCGCCATATGGATTTTTACTAAACTTGGTAGTAGGGCATTGACGACTTTGATTTTTTCAGGTCGACTTATCTGTCAATAAAGTCAAGTCGACAAGTCATTTGATGACGTCATCACATTGACACGGCAGAGGAAAGGGAAGTATCTCCACACGTGTGATGTGTGTCTGTCACTCTCAGACCCGAACATACTCGGACGTACTATGAGCAGAGCGGACTTTGCGAGGAATGTCCACAGTCATTCGGGCTTTCATAGTCGAGCGCACTTCCGCGTTGTAGTTTCCTGTAAAAATGTCCATGAAAAATCCCAGCGATGTGAAAAATACATGCCGAGCAGTCACTGGTGCGCGGAGCGGAGTCCGCGCAGTCATAAAATCTAAGCTTTGCGCGCACAGGGCTTGCGGACGTCCGCTTTGAGTCCGCGCAGAGTCCGTTCCGCGTCTGTTCCACCCGAGTATGTTCATGCCTTGTTGTGGTCTTGTGTTAATTTCCCCTCTACGCGCCAAGTAACGTTACTTTTTATGAAGTGACTATGACTATTGGTTAAGTCAAGGATAAAGTATCAGCGTAAGCCAATCAGAGGCAGCGATTGCATTCCGTACACAAGCACACAGAGAATTTTTGGTATGACTAAGTCATGGTATGGTATGCTGTGCATAATCACGGAAACTGTCAGTGTGTCGAGACCTCACTGTTCCGCTGCAGGACGGCAGACAGGATTTTGCAGGACACGGGAGAAATTACAGCTGCTGCAGAGCGGGGAGTCACAGGAATGAAGACGAGGAGGAAGACAGACGGGAAACACAGGAGAGTCCTGGCTCCTTACTCCCTCCTCTTCATCCCCTGTGGGACGAGTCTCAGTGAGCTCTTTCCGTTGCATTCGATCCATGGCAGCATGCTGCGTCTCTTCCCTCGACAAGTTCATCTTTTCCAGCTCCAGAAGGTGGTTTTGGGCCTTCCAGGTTTTCTTTTGCCTGGTGGCGTCCATCTTAAGGTGACTGGTGATACGGATCCATTCTCAGCAGACGGCCAAACCAAACATCTGGTGATGCTCCGGCTACATGATTTTGTTTGGCCAGAAGATCCGGCATGTTCATCTGAGGCGTCCATTTTGAAAGACCTCCACTCTCCTCACGTCTCCTCTGACCCCTCGACTCTCTGAACCGTACAGCACAACTTTGCTTTTACACACGAGCATCTTGGTTCTGAGGCTGTGCTGTTCAGATCTCCAGATGGATCAGAGTTTGGAGAAGTTCAACCTGAGCCTTTCTCAGTCTTGCTTTGACGTCTTTTTGGGTCCTGCTGTCCGCACAGATGAGGCTGCCCAGGTAAGTGAAGTCTTCCAACAACTCAAGCGGTTCCAGCTGACAGGAATGGGCACAGTAACTAACTTAGTGTAACTTAAAATTTCATGAACTAAACACATCTTAGAAATTGTGTGTCTCGACATGTTTATTCTGCATCACCTGAGGCTCAAACTCACATCTGGGGACGCCAAAGGAACGTCATGGTTAGAGGTGGAAACCACAGGAATCGAGTTTCCTTTTTTGTTTCTGAAGTGACGAGGTATCTGAGCTGAATCTGTCATGAGGTGGAGGAGGTGGTGGACGGTATGACACCTGGAGAGACGCCTGTCGAGCACTGGACCAACAATAAAAAAAAATTGGTTGTGTTTTAGCGTCCTGCTGCTGTTTTATAGGTTGTTTTTGAGTGATGCGTCAAAGTTTTACAAGCCGCTTTTTAGGCACTAAATGTTGGTGTTTTTAAGCGACACATATTTTTTCTGGCATTCTTTTGGGCAGCAAAGACGGTTATTTTTTAGCGATGCATCAGTGTTTTACAAATAGCAATTTAGGCACCAAACATGGATCTGTTTCCGGGACCTGTGGCAGCTATTTCGGCATTGAAGGTAGTTGTTTTGTAGTGATGTGTCAATATTTTACAAGCTGCTTTTAAGGCACCAAATGTTGGTGTTTTTAAGTGAGACATATTTTCCAGTGGCTTTTAAGGCTCCAAAGATTGTTGTTTTTTTTAGCAACCCATCAGTGTCTTACAAATAACATTTTGGCACCAAATGTGGGTGTGTTTATGTGACCTGTAGCTTTTTTTCAGATGCTTTTTAGGCACCGAAAATTATGTTTTTTTTTTAGCAACCCATCATTTTTCCACCCAGGGTAGTGCCTTGAAAAAGCAGGTATTTTAAGCCAATGCCAACAATTTCTTTTTTGGCACCTGGGTTGGTGTGACTCACACTTCCTGAGGATATCATTATCTCTGATGTCCGTCCAGAACAAATGTCCACTTGCAAATCAGAGAAAAAAGACGTTGCAGAAAGTTCTCTGAGAGTCAGCGTGTTTAAGTTTTCTTAAGTATCAAAGTAATCCAGTGATATTTGTCTGAGCATCCACTGCAAACTGCAGCTCTCTGCACACCTCAGGCACACGCACACTGATGAGACTTTAACTTCATTTAAAACAATCTACTTCCTGTGATACCTGTCGGTACTACAGAGTACAATAAAAGTGTTGCAGTAGTACTGCAGTAGTCTGTATCTGCGGTGACAAGAGGCCCCTGTTTGGTCATTACTTTTTATTTCTTGTTTCCACTGCTTTATGACCTGCCGTCTGTTGCTACGGAGATACCAAGTGTCTCTGTAACCACGGAAACAACAGGAGACACTGCACAGCAGCGAATATTATCGGCTGAGAATGTTTACTGTGCTGCTGTGTGTGTGTTTGTGTCAGGTGGTCACATGATTATTAATGTTTATTAACAAGTGTGTCAACATGAGAAACGTGTGTGTGGTGGAGTTCAGAGGACTGAGAGTCCGACTCAACTAACTGTTGTTCAGACACAAACTCCTCTGTGTCCTGCTGATTAATCAATTATTCATCCTTCTTTAAGTGCAGCAGTTGAATCCCTGCTTTTATGAACCCGTCTAGACGCCTTAAATCTGTGCAATTTCGCACATAATCAGCTTTTATGGGCCCAAACAAAACCCTTGAGGAGTTTTCCATCACTGAAGAAACCTCCTTTTAGCTGCACATATTTGTCAAGTTGAACTCGTGTCGCTGTAACGTTACTTTGACTCCACAGTTTACCACTTTTCTATAAACATATTGTAATGATGAGAAGCAGCCGAGTGCTCTGTGTTACAGTGAGAATTAAAGCAGCTCAACTCCAGCTGCAGTTTGTGTGTTAATGTGAAGATAACGAGCGAAAAGCTTCAGCAAACGAAAAAAACCCAAAAAAAAAACCCACGAATCCCCCTCGAACCCAACGCTGTTGCCAAGAGACACCGTTGCCAAAACTTAGCTCATTGGCTGGACCGGATGGTGTTGCCTGGCAACCGCTGCTTAGTGAGCACTCTACCAGGAAGCGCTGACAAAAAAGTTGGAGGTCCACACACACACACACACACAGACACACACACACACACAGCTGTCAGAGTTGCGGTTGATGTTTTATTGGTTCAGACTGCAGCATCTTCACTCCCACTCCTGTCGTCTCCTGAACTCTGATCAGTTTCCTGCAGCAGTCCGGACCCCAGACGGTTAATGTTCCCCGCTGCTGCTCTGAGTTTTCACCGCAGGAAATCTCAGCAAGAGGAAAAAACTTCCAGCTGCTCGTTTACAGCTCGTCTGTGGAGTGTTGCTGTCTGAAAACGGTGAAGTTCAACTCTTCATCGTGTTTGTTGGGGATATTAATTACTGACCGCTGCAGAAACACACACACACACACACTTCACACACTGTCACACACACTCTCTCAGTGTACTCACTCATGACCGTTGCCGTCCTGGTGCAGTTGTAGAGGATGGCCAGCTCTCCGAACACTTTGCCCGGCCCCATCGTGCACAGCTTCATCCCCTCTTTAGTCACCTCCACCTTCCCCTCTGAGCAGAGACACACACAGAGAAAACCTTTTATTCAAACAGGAAATCAACGAGCTGTTAGTCAGGTGTCTGTGGAAACGCGCCATGTCACAAAGCTCTCATCATCTCAAACATGACGATGCGTTCACTGTACTCCAATGGCCTCCACAGTCACCAGATCTCACTCTCAATGTGATGTCATCATGTCAATATGGACCAAAATCTCTGAGGAATGTTTCCAGCACCTTGTTGAATCTATGACACCAAGAATTAAAAAGGGGTCCAACCCGGTGCTAGCAAGGTGTCCCTAATAAAGTGGCTGCTGAGTGTATGAGCTTTTCAAGATAAATTTTAAATTAAAAACATAACAATAATAAAAAAGGAAAAATGACAGAATATTTCCCATCTACAGACACTGAATCACTCTGTGGTTCCAAACTGGTTCATATTTTATGTGTGAGTGACCACAAACTGGGCCCGTCCCAATACCCCTCCTTAGCCCCACCCCTACATTTGTGCATTCCCACGAGGGGTAGTGGTGTCCCAATTCCTTTTTGCGTGTAGGGGTAGGGGGCATAACGAGGGGTAGTGGGTATGAAACTAGCCCTTTGGAGCGAGGGATTTCAGATGCTGACTTGCCAGCGAGGGGTAGATGTCGCCATGGCTACCACCGAGCAAGAGATGAGCAAAAAAGTTCATACATAGCTAACGTTACCATCGTCGGGTTGCTTGTTAGCGAGCTAGCTAGCTCGCACTATCTGGCGTCTGTCATCTGTCCTGTTCTGCAAGATTGATTTTTCACATTACGATAACACGCCAGCTAGTATAACTATGCTGCCTCGTAATGTTAGCTGGTTAGATAAATAGCTAGCTAGCAGAAGTCCCCTGTCGGACATGTCTTATTACTCTAATGGTACGTTAGTAGCAAGCATAATAGTGGCTAACGTTACCGTTACGTTGTTGATGCCGGTTGGAAATGTAGATGGCTCGCAGCTTCCCGTTTAAAATAGTTACGTATGCGTGAACGTAACGGACGCTTGTTGCTTTATTTCGAGGGCCAAGGGGTAGTGGACGATGGGGGGTATTGGGACGGGGCCTAAAATGATGAGTGGATCTGATCTGATGAGCTGCGCTGAAACAGCTGACGTGGCTCCTGCACATGATACAGCTGAGTAATCCTCTGAAATATGTTCACCTCAAAACCAATGAGGACGCTCTAAAGTTTGCTGTCAATATCTTCACTGCTGATTTATCAAAATCACTTTATTTAAATCTGTTGATGCGTTTTCATGCTTGTATGATTAAAAACTGGAGATATTAATCATAATAAAATAATAATAAAATGACAAATCGTGTGTAAAGAATTGTGGGTACTTGATGCTCGCTGAGGACACACACATGTATCCTTGACAGGATTCAAGACTCATTTATAGAGGTGTTTATTTTTGTCTTTTATGTTTGACACCGTGTTACATACGCTGCACATTCATGTATCGTTACAGCCATTATTGCTTATTATTGTTATCATTGCTGAGATATTACGGAGAACAGATGACCGCGAACACCGGAGGATAAATGTTTCATCTTCAGCTGATTCAAATGAACTGTTTGTTAATGTAATTTGTAGTGTAGAAATATTAAATCATCAGCAGGAGCACATTCAGCTGCTTCACGTCTGCTTTGATTCAGCAATCAGATTAATCAACATACGTGTGTGTGTGTGTGTGTGTGTGTGTGTGTGTGTGTGTGTGTGTGATAGGAACAAATGTGTTTTGTTTTGCTGCTGCGACACATTGGACACAAAATAAATCCCTCAGATGTGCTTTCATTTATTTTATTTGAGTGTTGGATTACATTCAACACACACACACACACACACACACACACACACACAGGCAGGGGAAATGACAGGTGGCCAGCGTGTGTGTGTGTGTGTGTGTGTGTGTGAAGGGAAATGAGGGGTTTTGCATATCAAAGATTGTCTGCTTTCATTAGTCCGGAGGAGAAACACACAGAGAGCTGAATCATTGGCTCAGTATATGTTCAGCTCTCAGTGAAGTTGTTCGCTACATTAATTTTAATTAATACGGCTCATTTATTACTAAAATATACTCTGATAATTCAACAGGAGCAGATTGTTATTTTAAAAAGTGATTTTACAGACTGTAACGTGATACATAATCACAGCTGTGGTGGTTGAATAAAGGGCGGATAAACTCTTTGTCACACCTGGAGTCGTCTCCTTTGGTCTGAATCAGGGACTCATGTTGTTTCAAAGTTGTATAATTGCCTAGAGTTGGTTCGTGTTCTCACGGCAGCATTTACAAGAGGACCAGATCAAATGCCTTGTGTGAGAAAGCTGATCAGGTTGATTTTGGGCAGGCGTGAACACATCTCACGTGTGTGTGTGTGTGTGTGTGTGTGTGTGTGTGTGTGTGTACACAGCGTCTCTGAGGTCCAGCAGGTGGATATAAACACAAAGTCTAAACACCACAGTTAAAAGCTTGTTATGTGCTGTCACTTGCTTTCAGGTGGTAGAGGATTCTTATGAATAGATGTTATTTGGTTTCTTTTGTACACGGAGAACAAAACGCTGCAGAGGTTCAACAGATTGAAGACTGAAAGAGACAAAGTTGCCTCTAACAGGAGAGAAGAATCTTTTCATGTATAAACATCACATGTTTCTGTTGCAGATGTTTGTGTGTTATCATTAAACTGTCTATTTCAATCACACCCTGACATTTCATTATTGTTTAGACGGATTCATACGTGTCATCAAGACGCTGGAAATGTCACAGTGACTCACAGCAACGCAAATGTTTCAGATACACTTCATACACACGAGCATGTAAAGACTAAACAGAGACACAAGCAGAGACAGACTAACCACACCTGTGTGTTCTTTCAGGTAAATTATAAGAGATTTATTAGGGGCCGGGCAGCCTGAGCCGTCTATGTGCAGCTTCACATAGATTGACCACGTCAGTGAGTAGAAAAACATGGAACACACACACACACACACACACACACAAAGAGTTTTCATCATTATATAGTAAGATGATTATCTGCAGCCTAAAACAAGGAGATATTGATCCGTTGATCAGGAAGTATGTTTATAAAACAAATGCGTAAACTAAATCTGTCCATCCATCCATCCATCCATCCATCCATCCATCCATCCATCCATCCATCCATCCATCCATCCATCCATCCTCCCTCGGTGCTTCTCATCAGCTGTGTTTACAGTTTTATGTAAATGAGGCATCAGCTCTGTCTTTATTATACAACCTCACATCTGGTCCAGTCTCGTATGATTGATAACACAAAGATGGATCTATTACATATTTAATCTATCCTGCAGTCACAGTCCACGCAAACACAGTGACTGGACGGCTGGAGGTTGTGGGTTCAATCCCCCCAGCAGGACGGGATGGATCACACATTAGTCCACACACACACACACATTAGAGGAGGAGTCACAGGTCAAACTCCAGAAAATGTGTTTATCATCTGACAGGTGGACAGAGAGTGACAGAACAGAGGGAGAACAGCGTGGGCGACCGACTACCACCGAGCAAGAGAAAAGGGGAGTAGATTTCTTTTACAACTACCACTAATGAAACAACAGGAGCAGCAGGCAGGTATGAAAGAGTGTCTGCAGTCATCTCCACCTCCACTGCCACTCTCCTTCACATTACACTTCTCCTTAACATCAGTTTCTCGCACTGAATTTTTGTCATTTATCAGAACGGCAGGACTGTTTGTTTTGTGCATTTTAAACGCTTTTCACAGGTGGAATACGTGACATCACCGGCTCCATGTACCTGATAAAACGATGACTTACACATCAATGTTCCTCTCAGCTCGGCTCCAGCATGACAGCGTATTGACACAAGGAATTGTGTGCTTGTGTGAAAGAGCCGCCGTGAGTTAAGAAGAGTGTTTTCTGTTTCCTCTCTTCACTGTCGGATTTTATTTTGCTGTTGGAGTCTTCATTAAAGATCGTCATGACGCCTCTGACACGTCTTCACATCAGTTTCATAATTTAACGTTGTTACAGAGTGAATTCTGCTGCCTGTCTCATATCTGACACATTAATGACAGGATGTTAAGTTTGGACTTGTTAAATAAGTTTTATTCCCGTGAGCTCTCATGATGTCTGTGAAGAACTTCGCTGGGTATTCACTGATTCATCCACGCATGTTGGAACAAATGAAAAGTTGGTCTGATTATTACTGTTTAGACCTCTTCTCCCTCTCCCTTTGTCTCATCACCCCAAACTTTTGGACGGTGCTCCTTTCCTTTTATTTCAATCTAAAACTGTATGAAACAAAACACTGATCTTGGTTAAAATGTTAAAAGCATGTTCCATCTTTAACTTCATGTCTTTTGGAGACCAGTTCATCTTCTACTTACTGAACTGTTCACAGTTAAATAAATCATCACCAGGGGTGCCCAAACGTTTGCACCCACTGTATTTTGACAGGCCTCTGTTATGTGTCTGAAACTTGCTGTGGTGTGTCTGCTGGCGTGTAGAGTGGCTGCCATCTGCTCGTGCTGCTGTGTAGCAGCTGGAACGTGGACACCTGGCGGAGACCTGCACTCTGAGTGCACTTTTCTACTTCAGGCATGTGACTGACATGTTAAACTGCAGTCTGACTAATGTAAAGACATTCAGATCTGAATGAAGCTTCACATCTTGTGAAACCAATTTTCTTCTGGCGTAATAAAGTTAATCAAACAATCAACACTATGCGACCACTATAATTAAACTTAAGAAATTAATAAAAATGGAAATGAAGCAATAAAAACATTCAGACTCTTCTGTCCAACAGTTGCTGAAATATTTCAGCCTGAATCGAAGTGACGGACTGTCTGGGGTTGATATCCAAACAGCTGTGCTGCTAACGAGGCTGTAAATAAATCTTAGAGTTTGGCTGAAGAGAAGCAGGGTAACATGTCAGACTCCCTGCAGAACACTTTCATATTTCTGTTTCTGAAGGACAAAATCTGCTAATAAGACACCAAAAAGAAAACTTCCAGGTGACATCAGAGTCACAGAAGCAGCTTGGAGAGTTTGGAGCGACGCCCAACAGAAGCTCCTACAACTGCCTTCAAAACATGCAGCTTCCCTTCAGAGAACAGACGGAACCAGAGACGGATAAACCAGGAGGGGTTTAAATGTTTTCAGCAGAAAGGAAAGTGAGTGTGGAAACGATAAAATGATTTAATGAGACTCTGAAGGTCCCTGCAGGTTGTTAATGTGTCATATTGAACCTGAAGAACAGATCAGAGTGAGACCTCCTCCAGTTACACTCATTTCTGTCTTTGTTGCTCCAAACTGAGACACAGAAGCACTTATAAAAATGAATTTGCATCCACTCGACTGTTTGACGTTTGAGTTCCAGTTAAAAAGACTCATTAAAGCAGCTGGAGAGCTTTGAGTCGTCTGACAGGCCGTCAGCGGGAAGAAACGCAGCTAACAGAGAAAATGCTGTCAGCGGTGATGAATTCATTACAGAGTCGGGTCTCTTTAGTCAGAGTGAACGCTGATTTGTTGTCAGAGGTCACAGCAGCGGAACATTTACAAGATGTGAACAAAGACTTTCAGCCCTTCACTGAACACCTCAGTTCACAGTCAGAGTCTCAGCCACAGGATCATGTGGTGTAATCACATGACTGGTCCCAGTAGGTCTCTGTTACTGGGATGTGTGGAAGTTTGTTTGCTGTCTAACTGAGATTAATGTGGTGGTGTGATGGTTAAAGACAAAACAAGTCAGTCTAAAATAACTACTACTATTACTACTGCCTCTGAACAATGACCAACAAGAGGCACAAAACAACTAAAAAGAGATGCAAATCTACAAAGAGACGCACACAAGACCAAAATTAATAAAGAGATGAAAACCCTCCACAAAGAGATGCATAACCAAAACAAGACACAAAATAACTATAAAGACATACCATAGTGTGAACAGAAAGAGGACTGAGGCCTCGTCAGAGCTGAAGCAGACCAGAAAGAGAACTAAGTCCTTTTTCAAATCAACTGAACACTAGAAAGAACTGAGTCTCTTTTTTGTTGGTCCACTTTTTGGTGCACTTTAAGAGGTTGGAGGTTTGGTTTGTTTAAAAAGGACTAAATGTGAAAACACCCTTATAGGTTTCATCGTGTGTGTGTGTGTGTGTCTATCTGTCCGCAGCTAATCTTGCAAACTATTTGACCCATCAGCCTAATATTTTGCGTGCTGATTTATGAGTCTGTGCTCTAGGAGTTTTCCCTTATCTGCTGTGAGGGTCCAAAGGACAGAGGGATGTCATATGCTGTAAAGCCCTCTGAGGCAAATTGTGATTTATGATATTGGGATTTATAAATAAAATTGAATTGAAAGAGAGTCGTAAAATGACAACAATGTGTCCCAAAATGACTACGGAGATTTAAAATGACTGAAAAGAGGCAGAAAATGACTATACAGAGATGTGAAACAACAAAAGACACACAAAAGCAATACGACACCGGGATGAATCAATGCCACACCACCACTGCCCCCTTAACTCACCCCCCAGCAAAGACTCCACGCCATCTAAAAACTTAGAACTTCTTGTGACCCTCACTTCCTGTTGTTGTTTTACAACAGCATCATCCAACCCAGTCTGATTTTCTGTTCCATGTTTACCATCTCAAACAGAGAGACTTACCAGCATCACATACACACTTCCTCCAGAGTCATCCACCTTTCTACAGCCACTCTATCAGACATGAACCTGAGAGCCATCACAGGTCGAGGAGTATAATGACCACAAGAGGACCATAATGACTAAAAAAAGGAATATAACAACTAATAAGAGGAACATAACTAAAAAGAGGAATATAACTACTAAGAAAAGGGACATGATGACTAAAAAGCAATATAAAGACTAAAAAGGGGAGCATAATGACTAAAAAAAGAAGCACAACTAAAAAGTGGACTATAATGCCTGAAAGGAGAGACATAATGACTAAAAAAAGGAGGATAACAACTAAATTAAGGAGCCGAACGACTGAAAGGGGAACGTACAGCTAAAGAGACGACTAAAAAGAGGAGCATAACGACTTACAAGATGAATCTACTAAAAAGGGGAACATAATGACTAAAAGAGAAGCGGAATGACTAAAAAGAGGAGAATAACGACTGAAAAGAGTATAACCACTGAAAAGGGACACATAATGAGTAAAAAGAGGAATATAATGACTAAAAGAGGGAATATAACTACCAAAAGGGAATAAAATGACTAAAAAGAGGTATATAACAACTAAAAAGAGGACTATATCAACTAAAAAGAGGAACGTAGCTGAATATGACTAAAAAGAAAAGCATAAGGACTAAAAAGACATATAACAACTAAAAAGAGGAATATGACTAAAAAGAGAAGCATAAGGACTAAAAAGACATATAACGAGTAAAAAGAGGAATATGACTAAAAAGAGAAGCATAAGGACTAAAAAGAGGAGAATAATGAATAAAAAGAGGAATATGATTAAAAGAAAACATATCTCCTAAAAAGTATAAACCGTATAAAAAGTATATAACCGCTAAAAACAGGAAGATATCTACTCAAAAGAGAACATGACTAAGAAGAGGAATACAATGACTAAAAGAGGACCATAACGACTTAAAACAGGAATATAATGGCTAAAAAGAGGAACATACCGACTAAACAGAGACACATAACAACCAAAAAGAGGAATATAATGACTAAAAAGAGGAATATAATGACTTAAAAGAGATGCAACACAACTGAAGAACAACTAAAAAGAGACGGACAGTTTTAGAGAGTCACATTTCACAGTTGGAAAGATTCATCTTTTCACCTCTATGCCAGTCAACCGAACCAAACCTTACACAGCGTGTTGTTCCTCCATGATTGATTTACAAAGTATCAGTCATGTAATTGAGATGATTGTTGGTGTTTTTAATCATCTTTTGTTTCAAACCCTGCAGCCTGATGAGAACATTGTGTTGACATTAATTCTGTGCAGAAACAAACAAACATCAGCAGAAAAACAAACTGTGAGAACAAGTGAATATTTAATACTGTCAACATATTGTTCATTGGACTGAAGCTGCAGACGAACAGGAAACAGAGTCAGTGCTGTACATTATGTATGAATGTGGATGATCATGCGTGGGTGGATACACACACACACACACACACACACACACACACACACACACACACACACACACACACACACACACACACACATACACACGTAGGTAGAATCTGCTGTGTGTGTAGGTGTGTGTGTGTGTGTGTGTGCTAAAGTATTTTCGGAAATGAAAGAGTATTGAATTTACTCTCAAACTGAAGGTTCAAGTGTTTCATATGTAAATAAACACACTTCCTGTGAGTGAGACCAGACTCCATTAAAGAAATCACCATTTTAATATATTTTTACTGTCTTTCCACCCTTTTGTTTAAAATTTATAAAAAAATCTGTATTTTTTAGATCACAAGGACTCGTTCTCAAATTCAGCATGAGGGTGATCCACTCAGCTGCTTCTACTTCCTCCTGCTTCTTCTCATCCCTCGCTTCCATCTCTGTCTTTATTTCCTCCTGTATTCCTTCCTCTTTATCTGCCTCCTCATTCTTTACTCATTCACTGGGTGCTGTTCATTATGTGAACGTGTCTCCTCACTTCCCTCCCTCGTGTCCCTTTCTCATGACTTAGCTCCTCCCACTGAGGACGTGAGAGGGACATGAGACACGTAGGACACACCTGTGTGTCCTCGCTGTGAGCTCGTTGTCCCCTGAGGGATTGGAGGATCCTCCATGACGGCGGAGGGGGAACGAGAGAGGATGCAAGGAAGCATAAGTTTGCATAATTCTTTCCTTCCTTCCATCATTTCCTCTGCTATCTTCCCCTCTCCTTCCTTCCTTCCTAAATCATCTGTCCATTTGTCTTCTAATGTAATTTTTCCTCCTTTTCTTCAGACTCTGTCAGTTTCCGTCCTCCTCCCCTCCTTCTCTCTCTCGTTCCTTTTATCTTCTCCCTCTGTCTCCTCCTTCCTTCCTTTCTTCCTTTCCTCCCCCCATCTCCCATCCTTCCCTCCTTTGTTTTCGTCCTCCGTCTCTTTTTTTATTCCTTCTTTTCTTTCTTTTTAAACTGAATCCAAATTTATAAACTGTGAAAACATTTCAAATCCCAAATATGGTCATCCAACAAGTTGCCATGCCAACCGCATCCACCAGAGAGCCGTGTGTGTGTGTGTGTGTGTGTGTGTGTGTGTGTGTGTGTGTGTGTGTGTGTACACTGCTTGTTACATAATGAGACAAAACTGCTGCATCTGTTTCTTCCTCCAACAATGACACACACACACACACACACACACACACACCCTATCAAATCTTGATCGTGGTCTGTTTTTAGGAATCACTTCCTCTTCCTGTGACAGAAGTCGTTATATTTATCCGCCATCTGCGGCCCTCCCCAACTCTCTCACACACACACACGCACGCACACACACACACGGATGATGATGAGCTAATAATCAGAACATTAATCTGCTCTGTTGTTGTAATCAATTTAAAATCTGTTATTTCGGTTTTATTTTTTTCTCTTTCTTCTCCGTAATTCAATTTTAAAAACCTCTGCATCGTGATTTTAACCTCGCCGTCGTCACTCACGTCTGGTTGATGAGGAGGAAACTTCTTACTTTTGATTTTAATACCACATCTTGACATTATGGGATGTTAACAACTGTTTACAGTTTAGAAATAAATCACAGAGATGTGTTTCAGATGGAAAACACGCAGCTGGATGTGATTAAATATTTCACTTTATTAAAGTCGCTTCAGTGGTGGAAAGTAACTAATTACATTTACTCAAGTACTTAACGAGCAGTATTATTGTCTGCTACTTTACACTGCTATGACAGCACATCTCAGAGGGAGATATTGTGCTGTTCACTGCAGTCAGACTTTACAGATTCAGATTATTAAAGGTCCAGTGTGAAGAGTTTACGTGTAGGCGCATGGAAGGGCAGGGAGGTGGACTCTCTCCGCCTTAAGGCTTCCACGTAGGCCCACGTAAGTTTTCTTTGACTACAAGTCCTGACTGAACTAATATTAATGTGATTCATTCCCAGCGAGTCGACACTTGATTCTCCAGATCCACTTTGTTTGAACTAATCCAACATCCGACAGCATCCAGTCAAGTTTCAGGAGAGAGCCATAAAGCACCAGTTGAAAAGAAAGCTACCGAAGAGAATGTAGTTCCCGTGGAAACACCATGCAGTGGTCAACAAAAACACAGGTGACAAATGGAAACACAACAACTTCCAGCTTTGTTTAATATCTGAAGTTGCAAAAAGAACAGAAAGTCGAGGCTAATATCAACATAGTTAGCTAGCTAATGGTTAGCTAGCATTAGCTCAACAACTTGTTTTAACAAATGATTTTTGTATGTTTACAGTGGCTGCAAAAGTTTGGGCACAAGGACAATGATTCGTAACACACCTCCAAATCCACAATGGACGACCTCAGAGGAGCCAGCTGAAGGTTTGGCCACGCCCCTCACAGTGCCCCGACCTAAACATCATTAAACATCTGTGGGTAGAGCTCAAAGAGCAGAGCATGAAGACGGCCCAAGAAGAAATCCTCCAAACAAGATACAAACAGGGTTTAGAAGAAGGGGGCGCTACTGAGCACTGAGCATGCAGGGGGCTCAAACTTTGGCTTTGGCCTTTTCATGTTTCACCTTTAACTTCATACCTTTTGGAGATCAGTTCATCTTCTACGTAACTACTCACAGTAGGACCACGGGTGCCCAAACTTTTGCATGCCACTGTAAATTACTCTTTGGTGAGGGCCGACTTAGAACTCAACAATCTTGACTTGGGACTTGACTGCAAAGACTTGAGACCTACTTGGGACTTGCGAATCAATGACTTGGTCCGTCCTCTGTCTTCTTTCATAACTGAGAAGTTGTTCATGTGAGAAACAGCTTAAAACCAGAGCGCTTCAAATCTGGATCCTACATTTCCCATAATGCCCCTGGTTAGTGGTCTTTCATCAGAGCCTCACTGCCTGGTAAACACTCACGCCTCCTGTTTGTAACACAGATTTAGACATTTGTAGTCTGATGACATCACCATGATACCATCAGGCCAAACATACACACACTATTTTAGTCGTAAACAATCTGTCTGAACCCTCGCCTGCCCACACCAGACTCCATTCCAAAACCAGTCATTTTAACATTGATTTGTTAATTAGGTCACATCCCTGCCGTATGAAATCTATAAAAAATATATTTCTCAGATCGTGAGGACTCACTCTTGAATTCAGCATGAGTGTGATCTAACCAGCAGCTTTTACTTCGATATAAATGTCATCAGTTTGTTCACACCACTCGCTGCCACCCACCGACACGGAGGATCGGCCATCTGGAGGATTGTTGTCGAGTCCAGAAACACTGAGACAAAAAGATTAAAGAATGTCCCGAAAAATAAAACATGACAGTCTGACTGTTGACAGCTTTAAAGGTCCCGTCTGAAAGGACATGTTGACACCTAATCAGACTTTTAACTCTTCACTGAAGCACCTACAGGAACTTCTCTGATCCATAAAGACTTTCTCCACCTGAACACATCTGTACTGAATGCCTTCATATAAAGAGAAGCTGAACGAATAATAATATTGTTAAAACACAAACACACAATTTAAATTGTCCTGTGTCTGCAGACACACCAACACCAACCTATGTTTTAAGTGGGAGGATCACGTTACCAAACAGGCTTCTTATATAAGACACTAAACTCAAACACAGCTATAAATACAACCCTAGTGCTCAGAGTAAATACAGACGCTTCAGGGTCGGCGGTTTGATCCCTGCCTCCACCCGTCCAAGTGTCCTCCAGCAAAACACTGAACACCACGACTGTACGATATGATTACTGACCTGCTGTGTTTCATCGGGTATTTAGGGAGCTAATGCCATTTATTAAACATTATAAATACTGTTTGTGTAGAGTGAAGAATTAAAGATCCAGTGTGAAGGACATTATGTTTTCTTTAGGGTATTATCACCTGAAAATAACAATTATTGCATTTTTGTGACCTTAAAATGAACTGTTTATATCTACTTAGGGGTCGGGTCCTCATCCAGATCACCATGTTTCTACAGTAGCCCAGAACAGACAAACCAAATACTGACTCTAGATAAAGGCACCCCTTGGCCCTGCCCCTAGCCCTTGGCCCTCAAAATGAAGCAACGAGGGGTAGGGGTTGAAATCTTTCTCTAGGAATTGGGACACCACTCACTACGTCACCGCGTCGGTTAAGTTCACACATACGTAACTATTTTAAACAGGAAGCTGCGAGACATCTACATTTCCAACCGGCATCTACAATGGAGTCTCCAGTTGAGTTCATCCTACCGATCGCTTTTGCTGTATTCATCATGCTTCGTTTGATGAACGACAGACGACAGGGGACTTCTGCTAGCTAGCTAGCTAACATTACGAGGCAGCATCGTTATGCTAGCTGGCGTGTTATCGTAAAGTGAAAAATCCTACAATTTTGCAGAACGGGACAGATGACAGACGCCAGATAGTGCGAGCTAGCTAGCTAGCTAACAAGCAACCTGACGATGGTAGCTATGTATGAACTTTTTTGCTCGTCTCTTGCTCGGTGGTAGCCATGGCGACGTCTACCCCTCGCTGGCAAGTCAGCATCTGAAATCCCTCGCTCCACAGGGTTAGTTTCATACCCACTACCCCTTGTTATGCCCCCTACCCCTACACGCAAAAAGGAATTGGGACACCACTACCCCTCGCGGGAACACGCAAATGTAGGGGTGGGGCTAACTGGGGTATCTGGCCTGGGAACGCCTCGGGATCCTCCAGGAGGAGCTGGAAAGTGTTGCTGGGGAGAGGGATGTCTGGGGTGCTTTGCTCAGCCTGCTGCCTCCACAACCGAGCTGCAGATAAGCAGTTGAATATGGGTGGATGGATTCCACTGTAGTTAGCTTTGAAGAGAGCAGAGATAAGTTTCACGCTCAGTTCAGTTCCCAGTCAGAAAGGTCTCTTTGTCAAGTCCTGATTACATGACTGGATAAATGATTGGATTGTGAAGTCCCAATGACTTCAATTCATTACAAATTTTCTCAAATTTTGGCTTTTTCGTTTACCGTGGAGGCATGTGAGAAAAAACATTTACTTTAGGAAATCAAAGTAACTCGGAGTGAGTAACTGATATACAGGTGACCTTTCAGGGGGTGAAGTGTACCTTTAATATTCTGTAGCTAGAAGGTTATCAGCTGACCTTAGCAAAAAGTAATATCTGTGAAAGTATGAGATTTTTTTTATTAACTAAATGTGATGTGAACTGAGTGAGGCAGCTCAGTGACAGAGGCGATGTGAAGGAATCCAAAGTGCAGCTGTGTTTCAGGTGAGCGTTCAGCAGCGCTCAGCAGCGCTCAGCAGCCTTCAGGCGCTCTGACAAGTTACGCAACACGTCCCTGGAAGACGACCAGCAGCTGAGGGAGCTCCGTCCTAAAGGTCGCGCTGAGCTGCAGGAAACTTCAGCAGCAACTTCTCACACTTTTCTGTTTCGGCTGCAAAGGTCACAAAGCTCAGAGCCTCGGCACATATTTAAGTCATTCATTTTAAAGAAAAGGTTTCCGGGTCGCTCGCATTTCCAATTTTATTTTAGCAACCATGAAATCATCTGCTGGTGAAAACTGAGAAACACAGGGCAGGTTTCTAAAAAAATTCTTCACCTTCACAAACATATTCAAAACATCACATATGATATGAGGGAAATTTAATATTAAAAAAGACCCTAAAATTTAAGTGTAACTGAAGACATCAAATCTGGGAGTTAACATCTGTGTTTCCTTCAAATCCTCTTTTTTGTTCTGAGGTTTGATTTGCTCACTCAACAGTTCTTCTGTGTTACAGAGTTTATTCAGTGTCTGAGCCTCCAGGACTTTTTCAGTTTTCATCATTTACAGCTGCAAAACCAAACTGGCCGTTTTAGTTTGAGACTGATCGCTCGCCTGCAGCTTGAACACCATCTAGCAATCTCCAAGAGTCAGACCTCATCAACCTTTTCATGTTCAAACTGAAACCAAAGATCTGCCACTCAGAAATATTAGTCCCTGCACTCAGACAGGATTATTCAGACTGTGTTTTGTCCACAGGGTAACTATATAAGCACTTGAGAGTGAAACAATTCCATGTCTGAAAACCCTCAGACAAAAAGATAAAGACAATCCAGAGTCAGAAAACCCTCAGAAATCCTCAAGTCCAAGTCATAAAGCTTCAAGACCGGAACAAGTCATCATCTAAAAGCTTTGCAGAATGAGAAATGTCCAAGTAAAAGAAAAAAAAAACAGAAACTCATGATGGAAACAAAAAAATCTCCAATACTCCAATACAGGTCCGAGTCAGAAACTAGAAATATACATGTCAGTGAAAACATGGACGTTTCACAAACAGCAGATCTATACAATCAGCACAGTTTCAAGATTAGAGTCACCAATTCAGTATCTGACCAAATGTCTCCCCTTCTGTTCCTGAGAGAGAAGATAAGAGATAAGAGAAGTAGAAATAACACATTTGTGCCAAAAAATTTTTTTAAAAAACCTTAAGGTGTTCTTGCATTCACAAGTACGAGACAGACATGGTCACAGTGACCTTGATTTTTGATTGCTGAAATCAAATCAGTTAACCGTAGAGCCCCAGCGGACATTTGTGCCAAATTTGAAAACCTCCCTCGAGGTGTTCTTGAGATATCGTTTTACAGGAATGAGACCAATGCAAGGCCACAGCGACCTTGACCTTTTACCTACAAATTCCAATCGGTAAGTCATTAAATCAAGTGGATGTTTGTGCCAAATTCTTTTAAAAATTCCATGAGGTGTTTTTGAGATATTGCGTTCACAAGAGTGAGACAGATGAGGTACAGTGACCTTGACTTCTGAGAACCGAAATCTGATCAGTGTATCGTTGAGTCCAAGTGGACGTTTGTGCCAAATGTGGAAAACTGTCATGTGCTCTTGAGATATCAAGTTAACAAGAATGAGACAGATGCAAGGTCACAGTGACCTTTCACCATTAAAATCTCATTTGAAAATCGTTGAGTTCAGGTGGATGTTTGTGCCAAATTTAAAAAAAAATCCCTTGAGGTGTTTTTGAGATATTTTGTTCACAAGAGTGAGACAGATGAGGTCACAGAGACCTTGACTTTTGACAACCGAAATATGATTAGTTTCAACCCCATGGGACAGAAAAGTCTTGGTCCACCAAACCATTGAGTCAATAACTGAGTAGAAGAACGCTCATAATCAAGACAAGTCCAAGTCAAACAATCCAGAAGACACATCCAGGGGACAAAGGACCTCTTGAGACATACCCAAATCTGTGTGAGAAAAAAATACTCTGGATTGAAGCTTTGACAGGTCAGACTCAGAAACTAAACTAAGACAAGTCCCGGTCAAGACCTGCTGAAGACCTGCACAAGTCAAATTCAGCTCTGATTTTATTGTCTCAAGAAGAAGAAAACTGAATCCCTCACAAGTCCGAGACTGAGACAAAGACTCCTCATTATCAAGACAAGGCTCAAAACAAGCCTGATTGTGACGAGCTCTGCTCACCTTCCATCACGTAGACCAGAGAGCCCACGTCGCCCTCTTTGATGATGCAGGCGTCTTTCCCATAATCCACCGGGTACATACAGTCCACGATCTCCTGGATCTGAGACAACTCCAGGTTCTTCATGAAGTCATTATCCAAGATGGCGTCCTTTATCAGCTCCTTCGACCTGAGAGGAGAGGAGAGGAGAGGAGAGGAGAGGAGAGGAGAGGAGAGGAGATGAGAGGAGAGGAGAGGAGAGGAGAGGAGAGGAGAGGAGAGGAGAGGAGAGGGTTTTCTGGTGAAGGGGATTTTGAAATAGTAACACACAGATAGCAGAAGGACGACAGGATGCTGCTGAAATCAGTGGCCCGACGGCAGGTTAACAGCCGCAGTCTACATCCTGTGAGTCAGACTATGACACCACTGACAGGTGACGGATGACACGGACTGTGTCCTTTATTAAAATGACAGATTTCTCTGGGTTTGAACATTGTTGGAAACTTTAAAGTCAGTACACAACTCAGCTACATATATAAAACTGGTCTCAGTGTTTTTAGCCATTTTAATGCTGAAATATAAATGTGGTTTAATAAAATAAAATAAAGGAATTTAACTCCCTGGATTAAATCAGAGGGTACAGTCTTGTGATAAATGTGTGAGGAAATAAATAACAACAAAAACAAAACAAAAAACTCAGTATAATTTGTCCTTGCAGACTAAAGGAACATAAACACCTTACAGGGTAATCAAGGACATGCGATTTAAGGTCGCCAACAACCTGGTTTTATACATCTGAAGAACGCAGAACCAGATCAGGCCTCTTATGGAGGCAGGCCTTTATTTGTCTAAATGTGAAGCCACAGCAGGCTGGTTAAATCTGCACTGACACACACACACACACACACACACACACACACACACACACACACACACACACACACACACACACACACACACAGAAGTGAACAACCTGCTTCATATCTCCTTCTTCTGGCAAGTCCGTCTGACAGTAAAGACAATCTGAAATTAAACTGAGTCTCCGTCAGTCCTTCTGGTCGATGACAGCCGACAGTTTGATTCATAACTTTAACATTTACTGATGTTTTCTTGGCTGGTTTCACCATCTGTCTTCACCAGCAGCTTAATGTCAGAGAGTCGGCCCACAGTGAAAACCACCACCTGTCTGCCCCTCACACACACCTGTCTGCTGCAGCCTCACACACTCTCCTCTCCTGGATAAACAGCGTTCTATCCAACACTCATTAGTGCACGTCTACAGGGGCCAACACTGAATCCACAATTCGTGTCAGCTAAAACAATACAAAAAATATTTGATGTTACTATTTGTAAGTTACATAACACAGGAATTTGGCTTAAACAGAATTACCGTAAAACTTCTATTAGCAGCCCAGGCTATTATTTGCTTAAAACACTGAACTCGACAGCCCTATATTCAGGACAGTTCAAATAAACACAAGAGGTTTGTGCTCTAGAAAAGGATCAGCACTCAGTGAATACTCTCCTAAGCCCTATGATAAGCTATTATGGCAAGGCTTAACTATACAGCAGTGAGCAGTGATCACTAACATGTCTTTGGGGTCATCGGGTGGGAACCTCCTCTCGCTGCGTCATCTGACATTTCCTTCACTGTCTTCCTCAAACTCTGTCCCCGCACTCCGAGTTCGGAAGCGAGACAGCTGATCTTGCTATGAATCCCCTACACCCCACTTCCACTGGACAAATCCTAGTTTTCCATGGGATAAAATTCTGACTGCTGCTAGAAATGCAGCATGAAATGAGCCAAACAAACAGACAGACAGCAGCAAATGTCAGTGGGATTTTGAATGATGTTTCCTTCTTAAACAGAACCTGTAAGTTCTGGTTTCACTTTGAAAGTGTCAACATAGTTTCAGTTGTTTAGCAAAAGGTCAGTTGTTTTTTCTCATTTAAAACTTCTATCCTCCCTTTTGTTTCCGAAACAAACTCACCCAAACCTGTTTTAAATTATCAAATAATAAAGAGACGTCGCTACTTCTTGTAAAAGTTTAGTTCAAACATTCACTCTCTGCTTTGGTCAGAGTTTATCCTGATAAACAATCACACATTAGATCTAAAATTGAGTTTGATTGTTGTCCTCTCCGGAGTAAATTAATGTAGATTCTCAATTAGCGTCTTGTAATTACATATTTCGTCAGCAGCTGGTGCCTCACATGACACGAACACTCAGATATCTGCAGTATATTCCAGTTCCAGAGCCAAGGAGAGAAGAGGAGCTCCTTCCTCCTTCAAACATGGAAAAATGAAAAGCAGCTGAGCCTCCGTCATCAAACACTGAGCTGTATGAGACAGAGAGAGAGGAGAGGAGGAGATCACGGCGGAGCCAGAGGTTTCCTTCCTGCCGACTCAATAAAACACATTTTAATTGAAATGGAAAGAAACAGAGAGAAGGAAAGATGAAGAGGGGAAAACAAATAGTCCAAAAATCCACTCTCAGCTGTCGACTGAATCACAGATTAACTTTCAGAGGCTCAGAAAAAAACAGTGACCACTGAAGTCTCCTGAGGATCCTCAGAGGGTTTAACAGACCTGATACAGTTCAGACTGTGACTGATCCAGCAGAAGCCTGTTCACACCTGATTATCAAAGAGTTAATCTGGAACAAACTCCAGAGCACCGGCTCCATCTGGAAACTCTTTCCACTCCTTCAGGACGGCAGAATTCAATCTATAAATCTATTTTAAAAAACGAACCAAAACACATATATCTACATTTGGTGACTTCACACAAAGCCAAAAATGGCATTTCACAAACAATCACTGTGCTGGGACGTAAAACAAGTGATAAAAAAGGACTGTAATAATAGTAATAATTAATTATTAAAGTATGTGTTCTCATGCCTGAACCTCAGAATGACGATTGTTCTGGATAGGTTTTCTGTTTTTGACTTTCTACCTGCTTTTGGCCTCAGCAAACGAGACGTTTTATCAAAGGCCCAAAGTGTTTCAGCAGCTGGAGGCGGCTTTTTGTAATTGTTTTCAATGAGAATGAAACTTTTTGCTCGCTGTTTTTGAGCTGCTACACACCCGGTGTTTCTGTGCTCTAGGCGCCTGCTGTTTTTGCCGGAGCGCTTTGAACTCGTCAAGTTGGAAAAACTTCAACTCAGAGCAAGAAAAACTCCTCACGTCATCTCTTCTTTTGTCATCTTTTTCCCCCATTGTCCAAATGGATGATTTGAGAGGTGGGTCTTCTGTGGTGGTCATGACAACAAGTTTACAGTTGGTAAACAATGACAACAGCAACATTTAACAGAGGTAACGTTAACAAGGTTCACTGACAAAATAACTGTCTTATACTAAACACGTTTTTCCTACAAATACAACATGCTAATGTATGACGGAGCATTAGGGCCATGTTGAAGAAGAAAAAAGAGAAGATTTCAAGAATAAAGTCGTAATATTCTGAGAAAAAACTCATAATATTACGAGAATAAAGTTGTAATATTACAAGAAAAAACTTGTGGCTATTCGGGAGGACCGGGACAATTCCTAGTGGGACAGTCTGACGTTTGGGCCGCGAGGGCCATGAGTGCCGGTGTTCAGTTATTTTTTTTATTGGGCCGGTTTTCAGTCATGGCACTGGGCTATCCCTGGGCCGCCTTCACTGGCGCCCTCTGAGGTGGAGACACAGGCTCCGCACAGCTGTGCGAGCTGCACTCTGATTACGCGCACATCTCTAACGATTTGTGGAATCGACCACCGACACGCCTCCTCATCAGAAGAGTGGACGGAGAACGCCGAAGTCCCTGCGGCACGGAGCTCAGCAGCTGCGTCTGACTACGCATACATCTCCAACCACCACCGTTCAAGTGAATTTACAAGTCAATGAATTGTGTGGCGTTGTAACATACAACATAACATTATATAATTTAAATAATAGTATGATGCAATGCCACATAACTGGGAAACTTTGTCTTGAGCCCCTCAGAAGCAAGATCCAGCACCAAGCACCAGCCATGAGCCCACAAGTCCAGAGAGGGCGCTACTTATGTGAACAGAATATAGATTCGGATATTGTTGAACAGGATGTTGTTTAGAATAATGTTGGAGATGTGCACTCATGTTGAAATAAATCTACATTGTGAAGCAACCCTTACTTGCACTGAATTGGAAATATTTTAGACAAATACAATGAATTACAAGGCTTTAGAGAACAGTGCGCTATTGTAGACATGTAAACCCACTCTGTTTGTTGTTGGTTTTTTCCTTAAAAACTACGACTTTTTTTTCGTAATATTACGACTTTATTCAGTGTGGCACTAATACTCCGTCGTACTAACGTTATCAGCACAAGCCTATGGCATTTTACATTGTATAAATTAGCCTTGCAACGAGCAGAGATTTCCTCTGCTCATATTTCAGACAGGATAAATCACAAACAGTGTGTGGAGGCTTTTTTGTCTTCACAATTTATTGTTTCTTATCTGTGAAATTTAAGTAAATAAACTGAGGGAAATGGTTTCACTACTCTTATTCTTATCTTCAGACACTTTTTTGTCTGAAGATAAGAAAATATTGAACGATTCCAAAAAGAAGATGAAATGAACCTCATCAATCTACTGCTTCTGTTAGTTTGAAACATTAGTGTCATTATTGTTAGGAATTTAATTCATCAGCAAACAGAAACATCTTCACAGAGCGCGACTCTGAGGCTGCTGATTGGTGGAAACATCCTCTGTGCAGCTTCACCTCCACTCAGTCTTTCATGTCTTAAACTTTGAAACTCAGCCGACAGTTTGGACCAAATAAAATTTGCGTTTGAAGAATTGGTTTTGTGGGAATTATCTGAGCTGAGGCGGCTGACACTTCCCTCTGAGGCTGCTGAGAGACTCTGGAGCAGGAGAGATAACTCTGTGGTGAAGAGACAAAAACACCTAAAGGTCTACCTAAGAATAGATTGATAGTTTTATTTTATCCGATAGATGAGACGAGCGCCGAGAGGATCTATTAGAGCTGGATTTTATTTTGGCGAATCAGGGGAAGAAATATTTCAGCCTGGCTTCAGTATCTGCATGTAAATTGGACTCTGGAGGAAACTAACTTGAATGAAGACACACTGTGACCTGATGGAGGGGGGGTGACGTAGGAGACCCTCATTTTATTACTACATGAGTCACAGGGGAGCGAGGAGAGGGGGAGGAGGAGAAAATGAAGACGGAGGAATGCTGAGGAAAAAGTTAGCAGGGAGACAGAGGATGAATTTAAAAAGAGAAAAAGTGAGAACATAAATGAGATGAAGTACACAGGAAAACAACAAGCAGAACAACAAAGAAAGAAAGAGGAAGTAAATTACTGAAATGTAAAAGGAGGTAATTCAAGTGGAAAAACAAAGAGACAATGAACAGAGACAAAGCACCACACGACAAAAGAGAGACTTTCATGTCCTGCAGGACACTTTCCATCAAACTGAAATCATAAAGGAACCAAATAAAACTAGGGAATGCCGTTTCTGAAGAAACTGTGGATGTGAGTGTTGCATGCTGAACGTTGAATAATACATTAATGTATGAATGAAGTGGAATCTTAAAAGGTTTGTTGGAAAGCTAACGCTACACTGCCACCCTGGCGTTAATGTGCAAGAACACGGTCAAGTGATAGGAATGATTGAAATGATGTAGCAACGGTCCCAGGGCCCTCTGCACCAGGAGGAACCCAGGGCCCTCTGCACCAGGAGGAACCCAGGGCCCTCTGCACCAGGAGGAACCCAGGGCCCTCTGCACCAGGAGGAACCCAGGGCCCTCTGCACCAGGTGGAACCCAGGACCCTCTGCACCAGGAGGAACCCAGGGCCCTCTGCACCAGGAGGAACCCAGGGCCCTCTGCACCAGGAGGAACCCAGGGCCCTCTGCACCAGGAGGAACCCAGGACCCTCTGCACCAGGAGGAACCCAGGGCCCTCTGCACCAGGTGGAACCCAGGACCCTCTGCACCAGGAGGAACCCAGGGCCCTCTGCACCAGGAGGAACCCAGGACCCTCTGCACCAGGAGGAACCCAGGGCCCTCTGCACCAGGAGGAACCCAGGGCCCTCTGCACCAGGAGGAACCCAGGACCCTCTGCACCAGGAGGAACCCAGGGCCCTCTGCACCAGGAGGAACCCAGGGCCCTCTGCACCAGGAGGAACCCAGGGCCCTCTGCACCAGGTGGAACCCAGGACCCTCTGCACCAGGAGGAACCCAGGGCCCTCTGCACCAGGAGGAACCCAGGGCCCTCTGCACCAGGAGGAACCCAGGGCCCTCTGCACCAGGAGGAACCCAGGACCCTCTGCACCAGGAGGAACCCAGGGCCCTCTGCACCAGGTGGAACCCAGGACCCTCTGCACCAGGAGGAACCCAGGGCCCTCTGCACCAGGAGGAACCCAGGGCCCTCTGCACCAGGAGGAACCCAGGGCCCTCTGCACCAGCATAAGGTCTGACAGTCACTCTGAGGATTTCATCCCGATACCTAACAGCAGTCAGGGTACTGTTGGCTCTGACATGGAGGTCTGTGTGACCCTCCAAGGATCTGCCTCCCTAGACCTTCACTGACCCACCACCAAACCGGTCATGCTGGATGATGTCACAGGCAGCCTAACGTTCACCACGGCGTCTCCAGACTCTGTCACGCCTGTCACATGTGCTCAGTGTGAACCTGCTCTCATCTGTGAAGAGGACGGGGCGCCAATGGTGGACCTGCCAGTTCTGGTTTTCTCTGGTGAATGATGGAGCTGCACGGTGCTGGGCTGTGAGCACAGGTCCCACTAGAGGACGTGGGGCCCTCATGCCACCCTCATGGAGTCTGTTTCTGACAGTGTGGTCAGAAACATGCACACCAGTAGCCTGCTGGAGGTCATTTTGTAGGGCTCTGGCAGTGCTCCAGTGCAGATACTGGTCCTGCTGCAGGGTTGATGCCCTTCTACGGACCTGTCCAGCTCTCCTGATGTAGCGGCCAGTCTCCTGGTGTCTGGTATCAACCTGACTGGGCTGCAGGTACCATCTCATGCTACCAGTAGTGACAAGGACACTAGCAGAAGACCAAACTAGAGAAGAATCAGTCAGGAAGGATAAGGAGGTATTTTTTTCGTGTGCACACAAAGTAAGAACTTGTGTGGACTTTTCTGGGACTCCAGGGGCTCTGTACATACTGTACATGCCCCTCGATACAAGCAGACATATGAGTGTTTCACACAGAGACGTCAGTGTTTCAAGTAGAAAATGTTAGTGCTTCTGCGCTAAAGTAGAAACATCATTGTTGTGGTTTGAAAAATCTTTGTTGCAGGAACAAATGTTAGAACTCCATGTAGAAACGTGACAGTAGAAACCTCATAAGGATCATGTTTCCTGCTCTCCAGAGGTTCCAGATATTCATGATGCTCGTGGATGAAAAGCGTCTGACAGACAGGATATCATCCCCACTTTCAAAATAAGAGTCCTCTCTCAGCAGCAGATCTGTGACGGCTGAGTCTCAGCTGATCATTAACTCGTCTAAAAATGCTTATGAAGCGTTACTGCAGACAGCAGGAGAGCTGGTGGGTGATCACAGCCCACACACACTCAACTGTAATACCTTTATTTATGTTTTAAATAACACACACACACATACATACACACACACACGCACACACACACACACACACACACAAGCAAGCTGCAGGACACTGACAGCGACAAGTGGTGGGATGGCAAATGAAACCCTGTCATCTGCCTGTGTAGCGCCGTGTGTGTGTGTGTGTGTGTGTGTGTGTGTGTGTGTGTGTGTGTGTGGGCGCACACCACACAGATTTAAAACCAACACAGTGGTTGTTGTTGCTGGCATGGACAGACAGAAAAAGACATTATATTCTACTGAGCTCTGAGAAATGGATGATAGCAGAGGGCTTGTGCACATAACGCAGCATGTAACGCTGCACTACAGTCATTTAGGATTTCACTTCTGAGTAGAGTCAGTAGAAATGTCATCAACATAAACATCATCATGATCAGTCCAAATATATTAACCACAATAAGAAATATCATCATAAGATCAAAACAACTAGAAACTCCATTGCTACAAATATCATGACAAATAAATCACTACAAATAGAGATCAGAGTGCAACCAATAGAAACACTGTCACTTTTATTGTGCTGGAAGTTTTGTTGCTACATCTGTGCCCAGAGTACACGTGGAGCAATGAATAACCGAACAATATGTTTATTCAGCGCTCCTAATTAATGGTGAAGCTCCAAAAAAAGAAAATCAAAAGGTGGCGGCAGATGTTTTAATCATGGCGGGCCGCCACAAATACGTGAGGGTGTGGGAAATCCTGTTATCGCTACCAGAAACATCATCACTAGGAGTGGAGCCATTGCTCCAACCAGAAATAATGTCGCTCCAGTAGAAATGCCAATGAGTCCAAATTAGATTGTTACAAGTAGACGCAAAATTGATTCAACTAGAAAGATTTTCACGAGAGGTAGAAATGCTCTGATCACAAACAAAACTGTCATTGCGACAACTACAAGCAATATTGTTCCAAGTAGAAACATCACTGCTACAAGTACAAACAAAATTGGTGTGTCAGTCAGGACCACTTCTGTCAAAGAAAACTTTATTTCCATTTGCAGTATTGTCTTTGGTGGTGTGGCTCTGTTCTGGGACCTCTACGCCCTTCCTTGGACCAAAGCAGAAAGCCTAAAGTGGAGAGAGCACACCTCTCTGCCCTTCCACATGCATATGTGGAAAGTCTAGAAAGTCTGTGGTGGACAGAGCACAACTCTCTGCCCTTCCACATGCATAGAAGGAAAGCCTAAAGGCCCATTTATGCTCAACGTTAAATGCGGATCCGAATATGGACGGAGCCTTCTGTCCGCACTCTGCGTTCATTTCATCCGTATTTCTGCACGTTTCCATAAAGCTTACAGATACGGGCCAAACGGAGCAGTATTACCGGAAACCGTGGGGGCAGTGTTGCTGTCACTACCCGATACGTAGCTCTAGTGAGACACGAAGAAAAAATAACAATTCAATTTCTCTCAGCGGCAGTACTAGAGAAAAGAATTCTCCGTCCTCCAGTTGCGACCACCACCTCCTACAACGCTGCCGCTGTTTTTGTCTTTTATGCAAGAGGTACATTATCAATATCTCCTCCACAGTCACCATGTTTGTTTTTGAGTTTGTTGTTGTCATAAACTTTTGACGCTGGGCTGCCCCCTGGTGGATATATTGGTTAACATCCAAGTCAACGTAAAGGACTCATGGAAGTATGTGGGCAGTGACGGTAACATTGTTTGAAACGGACGTATACATTTTTGTACGTAAAGGGAGCATAAATGAGCCCTAAGGTGGACAGAGCACGACTCTCTGCCCTTCCACACGCATACAAAGAAAGCCTAAGGCAGAGAGAGCACACCTCCCTGCTTCGGGTGTATCATATCTCGTTCATGACAATACCAGTACAATTTTTAATCTGGTATGAAAAATTAATATTGTGATACTCATAATATTTTGACATGTTGATCTATTGATGTCACACTGTTACCAACGGCAACAACAAGCATAGCTGAAAGCACAATAATTACCAAATCTGCGGTGGTTCCAAAATGAGGGGCAGCTTCAAAGGGTTGATAAATGGTAGATAAATAAAACACTGCTCTAATCAGACCGCGCGAGTCCAGCGATGTTCTGGAGGATCAGGACCTCCTGTTAGAAGCAGCCTCCTGCTGTCTGATTAATGAGCAAACTCAGAGGGAGGAGGACCACCTGCTGCACAGGTACACACTGAACAGGTACATCACAGTTCGTCTGTCACATTCACTCGCTGTGTGGGAGTTGCAGCGGCTGGACTGTAACATCAAGGTCTCAGGTTCAATCCTAGCAAATGTTTCTCCACCTACCTGCAGTTTCGCTGCAGCTCACATGTAAACATAAAGGGACTTCTGAATTAGAGTTTATATACAGTGAGTCCTGAAGGCTGCAGTGTTTACAGCACACTCTCATGACTTCTTCAGCTGCTGCGGAAACCTCCTGGATTATATTTTATTCTAACACATGAGCAGTTTCCATCCAAAGTTAACTCAATTTAAATGGACGGTTCACCCCAAATCAAAAATACATGTTTTTCTTTCACCTGTAGAGCTGTTTATCACTCTACCTTGTTTTGAGACCAGACCTCAGACCTTGTTATGAGCAGTTTCATGTAGGAACTATTGTCTTTTCACCAAACTACACATGTCAACGGCATCACTGCACAGACAGAAGGGTGAATTCTGGAGTTTTCAATTCAGGCCATCATAAAAATACCATTTTTAGAGATTTGAAGCTTCTGTGATAATTACCTGAAAATATTCAAAGCTTCAATGAGACAGGACAGGACCACCCGATCCTCACTGTGCTTTAGTAGGACACAGCGCTGCTGCTTGTGTGTGACAGTCAGAGTGATGCAGAGAGGGCAGAGAAGGTGGAAGGTGGACTATTGCACGAACTGTTTAGTTTAGAAGTTATTACTAACTTTATCCACATATGACGTCCAAGGTACCCTGGGTGTGTTGGTTGACGTTCTGAAGCTCTGAAGCGTTCAGGTCAGACCTATTTTTAATTGTACTTTATTTTTTGACACTTTGAGCACCACAGGTTGAGTGACATCTAGTTCCATTATACTGCAGAGAAGGCAGACATCTCTACGTCCGATACCTCAACCACTCAGCAACTCACACCAAAACACTCCAGACTAATAAGCAGCTCTACAGGGGAAAGGAAAAATGTGTTTTTTTGATTGTCCCTTTAGCCAAATTCATAGAGTATAATGTGCAGTATTTAATTGATCACCAGTGTCTCCCACAGATTTAGATTCTATGTGTGGCAGTCGCTGCCCAGAGGGGGAGCTCCATACAAAAACTTTCTTTGATGGTGAAGCCCAGTGCTGCTGAAGTATAAACTACACTGCAGACTGAAGGCTCCACTCACAGTGACAAACAGTGTGACGGCTGACTCATATGTGCAGCAGGGTGAATGCACATCGGTAGGTCAGCGTTATATACACATGTGCAGTGTATAAAATGTCTGTAACATCACTTCTCTCCCTGCGTCCCAACACTTTCAGTCCCTCTTCCTCTCCTTCCTCAGAGCCACCATGAGACACCAGAGAACGAGACGGACGCCAGGTCACAGTGACCTCTGACCATCAAATTCTTCTTCTTCGTCCACGTGGAAGTTTGAGCCAAATTCGAAGAGATTTCTTGAGGCTTTCTTGAGATTCTACATTCACTAGAACGGTACAGATGGACAGACGTAGCGGAGGAGCTCTACTTCCTGATGTGTTTAAGGATTCTGAGATTTCCTTCCAGCTACATTTTTATGTTTGAAACCTCACAAAAATAAAAAATAAAAGGAGTGTTACAGTCTGCGGCTCCATATGTGGATCTTTAAACGGATATTATTAGATTTTTATGACAGCAGGACTTCAGCAGCAGTTGTCCATCGCAGCATGTCACCAGCGTCACACACACACATTTTCATATTCACATGTGTATAAATAAAGACCTGTGACAGCAGCAGCTGTTAGATTCAGCAGAGACGAGCTGCTGATGATCACAACAGGACACTGAAGTCCACGACCTGGACTCTGTTTCACTGAGACCAAGCACTGCAGGAACATGTCTGCTGCTCACTACAACAGTAACACTGACAAATACTTTGACCTGAAACTTGAGTGCTGACTCACAACATGAATTAAATGCATAAACAATGAATATGGCCAAAGACCGTGCGTACACCTTTTCCCACATAGACACTGGTATTGACAAAGGAAGACTGTGCGGTGAGAATATTTGCAGACTTCAGACCAGGCGTACACACAGCTATAGCTGAGACACCTGCGGGTGATGTCATGAAGACAGCATTAAATAAAAGTATGTACTGATGCACACTCAGTAACCAATTCAAATACTTGGAGGGAATTCAGATGGAAAGTGATAAGGTTTTTTCAGACACCAGAAACAGTGGCTAAAATGGGCTCAACAATTACAATTAAGTGGTTAAAACCTGACGTCCCGACATCAAACGTGTGGACTGAGAAGGTTTGGGAAATTTCCCAGATGGAACAGATAACGTGCTCCATGAAACACCCCCCAAAAAAATCTATTAAAAGATGGGGCCCTGCTATCGCCATACTAACATAGTCAAGTGATTGAAATCCACTTTATATTTTACAGTATACATGTATCAGTATGTTTTACACATAGTCCCATTAATAAAATGGTTTCAACTTTGAATCATAGTTATAAAACGTTTCCAATTCCATGTCAGGACAACGTCTAATGTTGACATCAATTGGACGTAAACTACAGACGACAGATGACACTGATATTTTGTTGGTTTTCATTTGTGTTGCTGGGTAACCAAAATCCAAGGTCTTCAAACGTCTCATGCCAACATCATCTGAATGTAGAATAATGATATTCAGTTGTTCGGTATTAGGAACAAAAACCAACGTCTGTGAAATGTCATAATGTTAGCATCCACACAGCGCAAAACTCAGAAGTTGTTACACATTTAAAATATTTTTGACCCAATTTTTATTCCAACCAAAATTTGATGTCTGCTAGACATAAGAGTTCAACGTCTTTGTGATGTCATTTGACATCCGGTACCAGTTTAGGAACTACGTATATCAACAGTCGTGTGTAACGACGGCTCACTGATGTGACACAGTCGGTAAAGTTGCTCTTGAATGAACTGTGGAGGGGCAAAAGGATTAATATACAAATGGATGTTTAAGGGCACTTCTGCTTTGAGCATAGTGTTAGTTCAAGCAAGACAGGATGTCAAGCTCAGCTCAGTAGCTGGAATGTGAGCTGAGCTTGACATCGTGTCATCTCAAACAGCCCGATCAACTGATGGATCAGCTGACTGATGGGAGGGAGTCAGCTGATAGATCACATGATTCCTTTCTATGCAACATATTGGCGACTCTGATGCTCTCCCTGTCTTAGGCTTTCCATGTAGACGCATGGAAGGGCAGAACGGTGTGCTTTCTCCACCTCGGGCTTTCCTCATATGCACATGGAAGGGCAGAGAAGTATGCTCTCTCCACCTTAGGCATTCCACGTAGGTGTGCTCTCCGCCTTGGGCTCTCTGCATAGGCCCGAGGAAAGGCAGAGAGGACACAGAACAGAGTCATACCACCAAATATAATACTGCAATGGAAATACATTTTTCTTTGACAAAAGTGGTCCTGACTGAAATCCATTTATAGTGAACTATGGATGTGGAAATGAGGCTACACCAGGTCACAATGACTGAGATTTACGAAACAGAATTGGTCGTAAGCACAGCTTCATAAAACTGACAAAAATAAGACATATGCACATTTCTGCCGTTGTGCGTACACACACAGTTAGTCATTAACGTACAAAGATTTATACACCTGGCCGCGGGAAACATAACCTGCAGATAGTAAAGTGTTCAGTGCAACTGATCCATTTTTCTCCATCCAGTTTATTAAAGCATAAAGAGCAGAGTAATACTTTAACACAGGGCTGCGAGTAACAAATCACTGCTTTTTTAAATCGGTTATTTTCTCAAGACATGAATTCATCATTTAGTCTATTAAAATGTCAGAAAACAGTAAAAAGGTCCAACAGATTTTGGAGACGAGAAAAAATACTCACATTTAAGAATCTGCAGAATTTATAAGTTAACGCATCATTAGTCTTCAACCACCTGCTGCTGCAGCTGTGCTTCAACTTTCACAGAAAACTATTAAATGCTATTAAAAGTGGCATGAATATAAATGAGTGAACTACGTCTCCATAAATTCAACACTTTGATCATCTAACGTCATTTTCAAAAGTAACACCTGGTGTTGAATGTAATTCAGGTACAATGTACAACTGAGGCCGCACTGTTAACACAGTGCATCAGTAAATCCTTTCATGTCAGGCGGTAATCTCAGAGACAAATATCTACAAACCTGGACGCATAAACTCGAACCCATCTGACAGGAGAGATACCACCAGAGAGAGGAGAGAAACCTCCATATTCAACATGCAAATATTCACTGTTAGAGGATATAAATGATTCCCTTCTCCACCACCTGTGCAGCGCGGACTGATGGGAGCGTTTTGTTCAGCAGGGAAACATTAACGTTTGAAAGTTTTAATCTGCCTGGAGGCGTGCAGGAGTTCTGCTGGCAGCCTCCACTCATCTGTCGGCTTTTAATGAGACTTTAACTTCAGCGGAGTTCAAACATCTCCGTGAGAACAGTCTGGTTTCCTGAGCAGAGCCTGGTGGGCATCCAAAACCAGCGCACGTCACTGGAGCTGTCTTCTCTCAACACAACCAGCGACACAGAAGAAGAATAGTGGATCGCCTCAGCAGACTTTACACACAAAACGAAAACACGGGTTCCTTCATTGGCTTGAAATTTCGACATCAAGTTCATGTTGTGTACCAAAAGTGAAAGTCTGTACATGCATACCAGTATCTAAAGTATCCCCGTCATGTGCTGCACATATAAACATCATATCCTGGTTTGAGAAGCCTGGAAATGCCACCTGGGTCACTCTGATAGACACCGGGGCCCAGTTGTTCAGAAGTTATCTGATTGGATTTTGGCTAGCGGAAAGGATCAAATCTTGAAAGAAGAAGAAAAAGGAGATTCTGAAATCAGATAAGATCACATAATCCAGTCTTTGTCTTTATCTGGATCAAACTGTCAGTGTGTGTTGTCCAGAACTTTTTAGTCGGATTGGGAAACTTTTGATCCCAAAGTCAGGATTATCCTGATCCCAGCAGACATCTGGAACATAATGTTATAAAACTTTTAAATTGGTCAAACATATCTACACTAGGGATGCACGATATTGCATTTTTGCAGTAAACAGTTTTACTGTTAATATTTTACTTGCAAATAAAAGTTGTGAGCACTTCTTCTGCAACTGCCAATACCAACATTCCCACTTAGAGAGAGGGTGAAAACTAAAGCGACAGCAACTAAAACGACAGTGTTTGGCTGCGGCCCCCAAATCATTAAATCCGCCCCTGACGTCATGTTATCACCTGGAGGTGCAGCTGCCTCTCCCCCACAGGGCTGTAGGCCACATAGGAGTCTTAGGTGAACGTGACATGTAGTGTAAAAGCACTTTGTGTGGTCAGAAGACTTGAGAGCGTGATAAAAGTGAAGTCCATTTACCATTTACTGACCTTCTACAGCACATTAAGTTTCAACAACACACACACAAAGTGGACTTACTGCGGGCTCTTGGGGTAGAAGGGCAGGGTGACATGGCTGAGGTCAGTGATGTCACAGGCGGTGGGCTCGGCGGAGATGGCCTGCCGTTTGCTGCGGTGCTGGTCCGGCTGCATGGCGAGGCTCTGCTGCTGGGCCTGGACCTGCTGGGCGGTGGCGGGCCGGAGCACAGAGCGGTACTTGTCCAGCTCGTTCTGCAGCCGCTGGATCAGCTCATCCTTCTGATCCAGCTCCAGCTCCAGCTCGTCGATCAGCGTGTCGCGCTGCCGCAGCTCCTCGATCTTCTCCTGCAGGGCATACTGCAGGTCCCGTAGAGTGCCCATCAGTTCTCTGGGGGGTCCCCGAGGAGTTCTCAGGGTTCCTCTAGAGTGTTGGCGGCTCCTCTGTGGTCCCCAGATTTCCTTGGATCGTGAGGGTCCCTTTAGGGTTCCTCAAAGTACTTATCTCTTAGGATGCCGTCCCCAGATTTTCCTGGACTCCTCAGGGAGTCCTCAGGGTTCCCTCGGATTCTTTAGTCTTGGTGATTTCTGGGCAACTTATGGACCTAAGACCACAACCTACACTTTACAGGGCTTTGTAGGTCCCTCAAAGATTCCTTAGTGGAGGGGTTCTAGAGATCCCTTGAAGATGTACAGCACCTTAAAGTTCCTCTGTAGTTCCTCTGGGTTCCTGCAGAGGGACAGGAGTTTGAGATCTCCTTGGTGTCTTCAGGATCCCTTCAGATTCTTAGAAGCGCTTTTCAGAATCCCTCTGATTGTCTTTACAAGTCTTAAGGGTCTTTGAGATTCTTCTGGGGTACCTCCAGGCTCTTAGAGTTACCTCCTGGATTTCTTCAGATTCTTAGCAGTCTCTACAATTCCCTGGGGGTCTTCAGGGTCCCTCTAGAGTTCCTCTGTGGGGTTTTCAAGGTTCCTTTTTGCATGCATCTTCAGAGCTTTCCACATTTCCTCTGGGTCTTCGGAGCACCTCTTCTGAGTCTTAAGCATAATTTGGGTTCCTCCTGGGCTCCTTCAAGGTTCCTCTAGAGTTGTTCCTCAGGGTACCTCACATTGTAGTCCTTAAAATCCTAAGGGTTCTGCTAGATGCCCATGGCTGCTTCGATTTAAACTCATGTGCTCGTCTTCCAGGAGAAAATGTGATTTTCGATAACAAACAAATAAATGGTCCTCTGGGTTCTTCCCTCTCTACGTTCTCTAAATGTATTTCTGATTTGAAACACAGGCGATGAAGTGAACACTTCAGCACCTCATGGATTTCCTCCCCTCCAGGAAATTTGTCCAGACGCAGCAGGTTTCCCTCCAGACTCCTGAAGTCATTTGAAAGCAAAGTGAGTAAAACAAAGTTGAACTGGATCCTGGGAGATTAAATACACATCCAGTGGTGCCAGGAAAATGAGGTCGGGGACAGTAACACAGGAGAGAGGGGGACAGGGGGGATTATATTCCAGGTTTAAATTCTGAGCAGAAGTAAAACATCAGTTTTCTGTATTTTGAATTAAAGTAAAAACCTTCAGTAGAATCCAGGTGAATCAGAGACAGAAAACAAAAGCTGTGAAACATTTTAAATCCGGAATAAAACACAGGAACATCCTCTGGTTTGATTCGCCGCGCAGCTCAATCAGCTGGTGAAGGAAAAGTAAAAAACGTGTCTGAGAAAATCCGCAGCGGCGAAGTGAGGAGAAAAAGTGATGTGAGAACAAGAGCTGCAGGAATTAAACCCACATTGTGATCCAGCAGTCTGAGACCTGAGGACAGAAACTGCAAATATTCCGATTTCAAACGAGTGAAATCCAGCTCACACCGGCGGAGGAAACAAACGGAGAGTAAGATGAAAACGCGCGGATCCTGCGGAGGAGAATGAAACGATCCGGAGTCCAGAGAGGAAGCGGAGCTGCAGATCTGCACCGCTTTAATCACCTTCATTAGTTTCATTAGTTTAATGCGGAGCAGCAGGAGGTCTGACGGAGGAGTGAGACCGGGAGCGAAGCGCGACTCTGCCGGTGCGTCCAAAAGTTGGTCTGCCTCAACTCCTCCTCCTCCTCCGCCTCCTCCTCATCCTCATCATCCTCATCTATCGATCAGTCTGGTGTTGCTCTTCATCATTATCATGTCGTTTTCAAAGTTCACAAATGAGTTGAACCAGAGACCATTAAACCTTTATTGAGCCAGTTTTGGAAGTTATTCAATTTTATTTAGTTTTATTTTTTGTGGATTTCCTTAATAAGCTCTGTTTTATGTGCACGTGTTGGTTTGACAGCAGTGTGTGCAGGAACATGTACAGAATACATGTACATGGACGTTTAGAGAGATCTGTGTCAGGGCCGGATTTAAACATTACGGGGGGCCTCAGGACAGAAGTTATCCTTGGGCCCCCACTGACCCCCCCTTTCCTTCCTCTTTCTGTGTGTAATATGTGAAATAGCGTGGGTTTCCTCCAGGTGCTCCGACATGTTCTCCCCGTGTCAGCGTGGGTTTCCTCCAGGTGCTCCGACATGTTCTCCCCGTGTCAGCGTGGGTTTCCTCCAGGTGCTCTGACATGTTCTCCCCGTGTCAGCGTGGGTTTCCTCCAGGTGCTCCGACATGTTCTCCCCGTGTCAGCGTGGGTTTCCTCCAGGTGCTCCGACATGTTCTCCCCGTGTCAGCGTGGGTTTCCTCCAGGTGCTCTGACATGTTCTCCCCGTGTCAGCGTGGGTTTCCTCCAGGTGCTCTGACATGTTCTCCCCGTGTCAGCGTGGGTTTCCTCCAGGTGCTCCGACATGTTCTCCTTGTGTCAGCGTGGGTTTCCTCCAGGTGCTCCAACATGTTCTCCCCGTGTCAGCGTGGGTTTCCTCCAGGTGCTCCGACATGTTCTCCCCGTGTCAGCGTGGGTTTCCTCCAGGTGCTCCGACATGTTCTCCCCGTGTCAGTGTGGGTTTCCTCCAGGTGCTCCGACATGTTCTCCCCGTGTCAGCGTGGGTTTCCTCCAGGTGCTCTGACATGTTCTCCCCGTGTCAGCGTGGGTTTCCTCCAGGTGCTCCGACATGTTCTCCCTGTGTCAGCGTGGGTTTCCTCCAGGTGCTCCGACATGTTCTCCTTGTGTCAGCGTGGGTTTCCTCCAGGTGCTCTGACATGTTCTCCTTGTGTCAGCGTGGGTTTCCTCCAGGTGCTCCGACATGTTCTCCCCGTGTCAGCGTGGGTTTCCTCCAGGTGCTCCGACATGTTCTCTCTGTGTCAGCGTGGGTTTCCTCCAGGTGCTCCGACATGTTCTCTCTGTGTCAGCGTGGGTTTCCTCCTAGTGCTCTGACATGTTCTCCCCGTGTCAGCGTCGGTTTCCTCCTAGTGCTCCGACATGTTCTCCCCGTGTCAGCGTGGGTTTCCTCCAGGTGCTCCGAGGAAAATTGTTTCAGCATTGAAACAGATCTGTCCGAAATTTCAATATTGATTTAAAAGAATTTTGTTCACCTCTTTACAACCATCAGAATTGGGAAAAAATGAAAATTAATTTAAACAACAGCTGGAAGTGTCTCCACCTGTAAAAACATTAAAACCAAACTAACTGACATAGTTAAAGACATTAAAGACTAAATGACACAAAACTGATGTGTAAAAATTCAGCAGAATGCAGTTAAGTTTGATGCTTAAACAAAACCTGGCAGGGGTGATTTTTTTTTTATACCTCACCATTTACATCATATTAAGGCCCAAAGTTATACATGTTTCAGGGCGGGGCCCCTTGAGTGACGGGCCATCACTACTCCTCACTCCTCACTCCACAACTCCAACAAAAAACCAAGATGGCAACGGCCGAATTGCTGAACTCCACACTTTAAAACAGGAGTCCACAAACCAGTGAATGACATCACGGTTGCTGCGTCCATTTTTTATACAGTCTAACTAAAACCTGTGTCCTTACCTGTAAACACAGCAAGCACAAGTGAACTTTCATTTTTATTCGTCTCCGTTACAGCTATACTATGTCGGGATTGTCGGTTACTGTTTGCACACAGTAACGCCAACACAACTGAAAGTGAGCCACATTTGCATTTTTCAGTGCTGTGTCCATGATTTGTGTGGCTTCCTCTTGTATGCCTGCTGCTACCACCTGGTCGCTGCCTTTTTATAAAGCCCCAATCTCACATGTGTGCCTTGGACACAAAGGCTGGAGCTGTGGAGGAGTGAGGGGTGGATCTGACTGAGAAGCCAAGCTACAAAGATGATTATGTGGAACTACTTTTGACTGAGTTTATAAGTTATACGTTGTTTTGTTTTATCCTCATGTTTGCCTCCAGTGGACCGAGCAGGGGCCGACCTCCTGCTGGCTGTGAAGACATTAGCATGTAGCTACATGTAGCAGCGTGTGTACTGTAAACACAAGAGGTAGCGCGCCTGGAGCAGATGGCCACATAAGTAAATCCAGCACACTGTTAATTCATATTGTGGCCAGTTGGAAACAGAGGATTCAGAGCAGCGTGAGGCCTCCTGAGGTTTCTGCTCACAGCGATCACCTTTACACACATTATCTGAAACACCTGACACAGTAACACCACATAAAGACACAACGTATGGAAACACCTAATGGGTCCTCTTTAAATTATGTATTTTATTAATCATAAGAAAACACTGGTGAGGATTACACAGCGTTTTCACACCCAAACAGAAGCAGCATATTAACGTTATTTGTCTTTATTTTGCATTTCAATCTGCCAGAATAACGTCTGCTTTCAGCTTTCTGTGTCGGTTTGTGCTATTTATGTAGAGCGTCTGCAGCGTGCACCCTGAACACCACGTTAACTTACGTAATGGAGTTATTACATCTCTGACATACGACCTCAACATCAGGTTAAAGCTGCCTTCAGGTCTTTGTATCCGTTTATTGTGCCTCTTTGGTTCATATTACTAAAACATTCTGCAATACTCACAAACCCTGAGGGTCTGAGGCCTCATTCGTTCGCCGTCTGTTTGTGTGTTATTTCCATAAAACCCATCAGAGCATCCGCATTTATTATTTAACAACAAAACAACCACAAACTTTTTTTTTCTCTCCTGAGCCTGTTTTTAAAGCTCTTTTCTTTTTAAACATTAATAGATCAGAGGGAGTAAACATCACGGAGCGACGATTAGATTTGTCGAACAACAGTGAAGTTATCAATAATTACGCCGAGTGATCGTGTAATGTCTTTTGTACAAATGATTCTTTGTGATACAGAAAAGAAAAGCAACAGACTAAAAAGAGATGAAGACAACCACAAGGAGACGCACAGGACTGCAAAGAGATGAAAATCACCACTGAGATGGAAAACTACTATAAAAGAGACATAAAAGACCAAAAAGAGATTCAATGTGAAAACGATGCAAAACAGCCAGAGACATGCGAGAAACAGTAAATGACTACAAAGAGACACGAAATCAAGCCGACAAGCTGCGAGTGTTTCGACACACAGAGCCGGATAAAAAGAATAAGGTGGCCTTTCCACCACAGGAGGAGCTGTTGATGACTTGTGGGAGGAGCTGTTGATGATGCTGCACGTGCGAGCCACTGGCGGTGGATAAACAGGAAACAGCTGATAGCAGGAATTAGCGAGCAGCTAGTAGCAAGAGGGAAACACAAACCTGACAGACACTATAAAGATGAGCAACTGGGGAGACAAGGAATTGCGAGTCCTCCTTGTCCTCGCAAACGAAGAGGCCATTAACCGTCAGATGACGGGGACGGTGAAGGACGGGCCGACTTACGAGAGAATCGCCGAAGGACTGACCAGCCGTGGCTTCCCTCCCACGTCACTGTTTACGTCACACGCTGAGCTACACGTTTTGTTACTTGCTCACGCCCCTCATTGCCCCGAAAAAGGCACATTCTGTATAAACAAAAGTAGGAAAGCAGCAATTTTGTTTTTATACTGCCAATTCTGAAAAAAGACTGATTGAGCTTTCCTGCAAATTTGCACAATTCCTGTCTAAAAGGGCTAAAGAGATGCAAGAGAGATGCAAAACAACTACAAAGAGACACAAAATGATTACAAAAATGCAAAGACACCCCAGAGACACAAAAGGCTGAATAGAAATCCAATACGGCAACAAAGAGACGAAAAATGACTGCACAGAGATGCAACTCACCACAAAGAGATGAAAATAGAGCACAGAGATATAAAGACCAAAAAGAGATCCAGTGAGACTGCAAAGAGACGCACAACAACTATAAAGAGACACAAAATGACCCAAGACGCAAGAAAGATGCAAAACAACTACAAAGAGATGAAAAATGATTTCTGAAAGTTCTAAAACAAACACATGAAGATGCAAAACGAAGGCCAGATAATTGAAGCTATCCAGTGCACAAAAAGCATAAATTTCTTTTTAATATATATTTTTTTTCGACCTCTGGGAGGGCCCCGACCCACAGCTTTGTCCACCACTCATCTTCACTGATCCGCCCTGACAGTGTAAAGGCAGCAGTGTCAGCTCTTTAGTTTTCTTCAGGCAGCATTTAAACTTGTGATCTTCATCACGAGGAGCAGAAACATTGAAGGACTTGAGTGTGAGCTGCTGCCCTGTGGCGCCCTCTGCTGGCTGCTCCCCGTCATTACAACACACTGCAGCTTCTCGGCTAAATCATAACACCTGAGCTTTGCTCATCCTGTATTTATGGTTCCATTTCTCTGCGTTTCAAACTGCGCTCTCTTTGGCAGTTACCTTAAGATATTTTATGCAGAGATACCTCATTAAATTATGTACTTTTGTCCTGCTGTTGTACATTTATTAACACTTTAAAGTCTTTAGAGGTGAATGCAACCTGTGTAGACATCTTAAAACGCTTGTGTTCTTATGAATACACTTTACAGCTGTGATTCAACTCTTCATGCATTTAAAGTCATTTAATATAAGAATTATTAACAGCATTATAAAGTGTTTCAGTAACAGCCTGTAATTTAATATTATATTTTATTGTATAAATCAGACACTAACACTGGTTTCTGGCTCTTAAATGAAGGTACAGTGGAATAAAATTAGACGGATATGAAAACAGGGAGTAATAAATATTGTTATTATAAATATTGTGCAGACCTCTGTGAACAGTCGCTCAGCAGGTGTCAGGTGTGTCCCCTCACCTGTGTGTCCCCTCACCTGAGTGTCCCCTCACCTGTGTGTCCCCTCACCTGAGTGTCCCCTCACCTGAGTGTCCCCTCACCTGTGTGTCCCCTCACCTGAGTGTCCCCTCACCTGTGTGTCCCCTCACCTGTGTGTCCCCTCACCTGAGTGTCCCCTCACCTGTGTGTCTTGGAGAACCTCCGCAGCTCCGTCTCCTCCACCGGCTCCGCGGACACCCCCGCAGCCCGCCGGGTGCGCCGGCTGTCCGGCCAGCAGTCCGGGTTACAGACGCCGTGGCTCCGCAGCACCGACTGACACTTGTGCAGCCTCCTCCGCAGCTCCAGCGCCTCCTCCTCCTTCTCCCGCAGCCTCCGCTCCATCTGCCCGATCCGCTCCTCCTTCAGCCGCAGCAGCCGGGACAAGTCCACCTCCAGCCCGCTCATCCTCCTCCGGTCCTGCGGTGAGTGTCCGGACAGAGACGGAGAAGATGCAGCTGGACAAACAGAGACACAACTGAGGTCAAAGTTTCTCCAGAAATATAAAAAGAAACTGCAAAGAAGTGAATCAGGTTCAGACTGTCCAGAAGAGACGAAATGATTTCAGAATAAAAGTCGAATATTCGGTTCAGTCGGTTTGACTCCACATCAGTGATTCAGTGATCGTGCAGAGGTCAGACTGACAGACAGAGACAGAGACAGACAGACAACAGCTGGAGTCCATCTCCTCACAGTCAGGCCAGCAGGGGAACATTTCCCCTCATCCAAACCCAACGGGAGGGGTCACTGTACATGTTCATACTTCCTGTGAGTGAAATCCAGTGAATCATATTTCCATGTGTTTAGTTTTTACTGCTCAGACCTAAACATTATGGAATCACTGCAAGGTATTAAATCATGATAATAATAAATAATATTTGTTTCTTCTTTTATTGGTTCAATCTCAAGGCGACTTTCATCAAATATTGCACGTTGAAATGTGTTTGTCATGTAAATACATAGAACTTGTATCATCAGTGATTTAAAGCGACACTTATCCTTCTGGACATTTTAGCTTTTCTTTGTTTAGGTTAAAATGCTATTAATAAGCCTGTAGCCTAGCATTGTCACATGGTTCTAAGAAAACTCTGACTCCTCACATCACACACAAACCTCACACACAGCTATCTGAGAGGAGAGGTGCATCGTGGGTAATGTAGGCACCAGGTTTTGAGGAGGAGGAAGAAGATCGTGTGGAATAACAAATACAATATCTCTGATTCTGCTGCGTCGACTTCAGTCCTCTTTGTTGTAAACTGTCTGCCCTGAGTCGGACAGACTGGAAAGAGTGAGATGACAAATCTGTGGAAGACTCCTTTAAGTGTGAGCCGTTAAAGAGACAAGACACCAAACATGAGAACATTTGGGTTCACTGGAAATCTTTATTTGTCAAATCATATGTGGAGCCCTGCAGTGGATTAAAGACATACTCTGTGTTAGTGTGTGGTGTGGTCGCCCCCCTCCCTCCCTTTGATCGAATCAAGGACCTCACTGTCTGACTGCCAACACACACACACACACACACACACACACACACACACACACACACACACACACACACACACACACACCTCTGTACAGTGTTAAAACTTTCCAGTGAGCATCAGTTAATATTTACTGAACTAAAAACTGAATAAATGTCTCTGTGTGTTTCCTCGCAGCTGCTGGATGATCGACAGCTCCGTCTCATGACTGGAAGAAGAAAAGTTTCTTTACTCGACTCTACGACTTCATATCAAACAACATTCAGTTCAAACTGTGGATGAGTTCCAACTGGAGAGGACGGCTGCTGCGCTCTTCATGCAGTCTGATTCTAGGTAATATGTTGTTATGGTTAACCTAACGATCTTAATAGAAAATAAAAACACCAAAACAATGTTCAACTGCTGGATTAATTTCGTCTGAAATAAAGCAGATATTTTGTTTTTGATGACAAATAATGAATGATTTTAAGGTGTAGACAAACAACTCTCATCCTGACCGCCCCAGGTCATGCTGGAGGTCACGGTGTGATGAAGCCAACAAAACCACATCATCTGCAAACAGCAGAATTCTGAGGTCCTGGAACTCGACCCCTTCCTCCGCCCGGCTGCACCTCAAGATCCTGTCCATGAATATCCCAAACAGGATCAGTGACAAGGGACGACCCTGAGCATGTGTTTGACTTTGTGCCAAGTACGCAGACACAGCTCTCACTTTGGTCATACAAGGACCGGATGGCTCGTAGCAGCAACCCGATGTGATCATAGACTTCTCCAAGTCCACAAAGCACATGTGGGCTGTGGTCATGAGCTCTGGGTAATGACTGAAAGAGAGATTGTGGATACAAGCGTCTGAAATGAGTTTCCTCTGTAGGGTGTCTGGGCTCAGCCTTAAGGCTAGTTCACATTACACGATTTTCACCCTGCAAAGCGCCTCGCGGAGAGTGTCGTAATCTTTTGAGTGTTCATACCTGGCGACTTGTGTTTCTGTCATCAGGAGTCTCGCCAACTGCGTTACGACCTGTGTGTGCACACCACAAGATTTCTCCACCGAGCCCTCCCCGACAGAGCCCCAGATAACGTGGTGACGTCACCAAACTTGGAGACGACACATCGTAAAGTCATGGATATTCTCCCCCGTGTTGAATCAGATCTGCCTCCAGGGCCTGGGTCCAAACACAACGCGCTCCCTGTGATCCTGTGGACGCCGCCATTGTTGTTGTTGCTTGACGGCTTCTCTTGGGAGAGAAACAAGCAACCAGGGCTATGGAAACAAGCCCAAAAGAAGCAACGGATATATATAGAGAAAGGCGACGTTTAGAGAGCAAGCCCAAATAAGCAACTCCACTTTAGAAACAAGCCCAAAGTCGCGGCTAATAAGCAGACCTGGCAACCCTGCGGCTTGTCCTCCTCACATTTCTTCCGTCCTCCTGTGTGCTGACGTGGGACATTATCCCGCCTCTCATTGGCTGATGCTCTTTGTCAGTCGTGTCAGACTTCTCCAGTTTTCTAGCATGCCAGATATCCAGTCCCAGTCACAGACGAGGGGGCGACTTGCTCGTAGGCTTGTTTACACATGAGGACTCGTCGTGGCAGACTATCTGCTGACTCACCTCCGACCCAAGGTGGCTCAAGATCCTCTGCGACGTCAAACTCACGGTGAAAATCATGTAATGTGAACTAGGCTTTAGAGAAAGGGGAGGAGTCAGAGTAGAGCTGCTTCTTATTCACGTCCAAAGGGGTCAGTTTTTATGTATGATGTTGTTATTTAATAGTTGAGGCATCTTATTTTTGGCCTCTAAACTCTCCTGTACAATGTTTAAACTTTTATGTATTTTTCCTGTCTTTTCTTTACGTTTTTGCAAATAAATACACTGAATTAAACTGAATTTGTGCCTAAAATGTGCGTACGCTGGAATCAAACCCCTGTACATGGTCCACCCGCTCCATCCACTGATCCACCAGGTGCCTCATGTGTACACAGTGTTTGTGAATGAGTGAGAGCATCGACAGCCACAATCACAGCCACAGTCAGCAACAGAGCTCTGAACAAAAACTGAATTTCTCCAAATTAGGACAAACTCAACTTTCTGGCGGACTTTAAACCAAATGCAAAGCATGCTGGGACGTGTGCTTGGAAGCTGACTCGCTGTGATGTGATGAGTGAAGTGACCAGAGACACTTTGACCCAGTTGTGACAGAACAGATGAGTTGGTGGAGCTCTGAACGTTTTATTGAAACTTTATTTTAACAAGTCGCATGCTGAGAAAATGGTAAATTTGGGAGTGTAACAGCTGCCATGTTCTCCGTGTGTGTGTGTGTGTGTGTGTGTGTGTGTGTGTGTGTGTGTGTGTGTGTGTGTGTGTGTGTGTGTGTGTGTGTTAGCAGGTGAAGAGACCTTTGCAGAGCACTCTGATCCAGATAGTGACTGTCGGTCAAAGGCCTCCTGAAACACACACACAGTCCTGCTGGTTGTGTGTGTGTGCACTACGTGAGTGTATTTGCATGTGTTAGTGTGTGTGTGTGTGTGTGTGTGTGTGTGTATGTGTGTGTGTGTGTGTGTGTGTCTCTACAGATAGCAGCAGGTTAAACATTAACACTGGTCGGCTCGTAAAGCTAACACCAAGACAGTGAACCTTTGGAGTTTGATATGATGTGATCACACACACACACACACACACACACACACACACACACACACACACACACACACACACACACACACACACACACACACACACACACACACACACGGTGAGGTCCATGATGACACGTGAACACACACACACAGTGACACACACTCGGCCCTCAGAATGACACAGCTCTGATCGGAGGGAGGTGATCTCTGAAATTGCTCAGGTGAGTTTTTCTGTTTTTCACTATAAGAAATAAAGTTTTTATATTTTATCATTTTAAAGTCACAAAGAGAGAGAGACAGAGAGAGCGTGTGAAGTGAGAGTCGTCTTCTTCGCTGGTGTCTGATGAACAGTAGCCATCAGAGAAGCTAACGTGGCTAACCGAGCAAACAGGCCGAGCGGCATTAACATGTGTTCTGATGGAGACAGAGGACAGTGAGTGAAAGTCTCGATACAAACAGTCTGCTGAGATACTGAGACAAACATGTAATTAAATTACAGTTCCTAATTAAAGTATTGGTGATTACAAAGGCGGTTACATCTGAACGTGTTATCGTCAGTAAAATATGTAGAATAAAACGTTCATTCTGTTGCTTTCTTTTGGCATATTTCTGGACATGTTTCAGCTTTATTGCCCAGCTCAAGAGGTAATCAAATGTAATCAGTTACATCACTTTGATGAAGTAAATAAAATAGTTACATTACTTATAGATTACTTGTTACGAATGTAATAAACTATTATATTTCAAAAGTAACGTTCCAAACACTGAATAAACATCTTAAATATGATATTATCACTGGTGGAAGAAGTAGTCACATACTTCACTGTCGTACCGCCACCTTATGAAAATACTCCATTACATGTTTTCAGAACGTTATCTTACTGTGGTAAATAAACTACTAACAGAAATATAAAAAAAGTTTTAATTTTTAAAAAAAATTTTTTTAAATGTTTTCTGAGTTGTTTTTTTTTTTAAAAAAAAAGAAACTATAAAAAAGAATGAAGGTTGTTTAATCACTTATTTACCTCAATAACATTTAAAAAAAAATATATATAATCATGAATACATGTTTTTTATATTTTTTATATTTTAAAATATTTATTTATATAAATAAATAAATATAAATAATAAATATATATTAAATAAATATATATATATTTATAATATAAATATATAAATAAATTTATATATTTATTATATATATTTATATTTATTTATATTTTATATTTATATATTGTTAAATGTGTTTATATAAATATAAAAATATTATTATAGATCATATAAATCTAATATATTTTTACATTTTAATATCATATAGTATATATTTTATTTATTTATTTTTTTACCATATTAAAAGAGTGCTCAGGGAGCATTAAGAGAAGTAGTCACTGTTAAACTTCAGTTAGTAGCCCAGGCTATTATTTGATCAGGTCACTAAAGTCAGTGCGTCTTTATGAAAGAGGCCTTTAATTCCTTTTTTCTGCTCAGCAAAGATGGAAAACTTGATCAAATTGTTTATTTAGACCAGTATGAATATTTCTTATGACGACTTGAATAACATATCACCTACAAATCATTCATTTAATGTAGTTCTGACAGACAGGACATCAGAGAGAGAGTTATGACACTCTTTACAGCACTCAAGGATTGCCACACCAGATTTACTGACCCAATGCAACTGTATCCTGTTAAACAATATTCAAGACTTGGATTAATTTGTATGAAAAACACTTTTCACTCTTCTCATCAGTGGATTCTTACGGACTCACAGGGTGATCGAGGAACAGACACATATTCAGACTTAATGACGTTTCAGAGGAAGAGAGTCACCATTATTTTCCTGTCTTCTTGTTGTTCTAATCTTATTCTCTGGTGCTCACGGTTTCAGTAAAATGAACTCATCGACTGAGTTGTGGAGAATCTAACTGAGCTAACGACGTGCAGCAAAAGTGACAAAAGTTTAAACATTTCTATCTGTATGTGCAATCGAAGGCCTTGTTCACACGGATACAAATAAAAACAGATTTTTATTTATCCCGTATAAAAAAAATTCTGGGTTTACACAATCAGTTGTGAAAACGATATCCCTGTTTACATGAAAACACTAAAACGGCAGCTTTTTGTTGCAGTTAGGATGCCAAGCCAGTAGGTGGTGATACGTCATATGTCAAACACCATAGAAGAGCATTGTGCGCATGCACAGTGATTTGTTTTTTATTTTCATTTTCATTTTATTTTATATATCTTTAGTCTGTAAGGGTCCACCAATCAAAAGAATGAAAGCAATGTATCATGAAAAAATTCATCGCTAACTGTGTATGTTAACTTCATACATCAAATGGACGACAGTTCTACCAACATAAACAATATTTTCTTGTCTTCCTGCACCGTGTTGTTGGGTACGCTTGTTTTTGTTACCTTGCTGTCGAAAAAATAAAAGTGTCTCTTTGCTTTTCTGGGTGTTTTTCACTCAGGACAGCCCCCAGACTTCAGAGGGCCGATATGGTCTCTGTCATGTATCTCGTTATCAAACTCATGGCTCGTGACAGTCATGATGTAATGTGACTTAATATTTGGATTACAAAATAAATGTGTCACATGATCCCCGTCTGACAGGAAGTTTAATGTAAGTTTGTTTGAGCATTTAATTCTACGTCTTATGAACATAATTACTGAGTGCATATTTTGCAACCAGCTATAATAAGACACTGTGGCGAGCTGAGGTTTCTTGATTTCAAGAATGAGGCAAAGAGATTAACTTTGAACCAGGAAGTACTCTGCACCTCACCTCAGCACGAGTTAATGTCAGACACGTCACTAACTGTGTATACGACTGAGCCCGTGTTGCAAAATGTCTTCCAGCCCAACGTTAACTGAAAGCCAGTGTGAAATACAGACACAAGTGATTTAAAACACATTTAAAGAGTTTTCTTAAACACACTGTCTCATGACATGCAGGGAAACTCCACCAGTTTAGCTCCAACACGCCACAATTTGTTAAGTGCACGATGTTGTTTATTGAGCTTGAACTAATTAGGTGAAATCAGCTTTATAAATTGTAACTAAAAACTAAAAAATGAACATCGAGCTCGCGGTGATGAGTTTTTGTGTCGAGTGAAGATAACGTTTTTAAGTTATTTTGACACTCTGGGGCATCTGTGTGGACTCTGCATTAAAATGTGTCATGGATGGGTTGGAGTTTACAACATAAGTGGCTTCTGTTTTTCTCATGTTTTGGCACAACTGAGCTTCCATAGTTTCGTGCATCTCTGTTCCATGGTCACATTAAATAAATCAATAACTGCACGAGTCACTCTGAACTCAAACTGAGTATTTTTTTCTATTTTTGGGAGAAAAATTTATTGGTTAATGAATAGTGGATGTGTGTGTGTGTGTGTGTGTGTGTGTGTGTGTTACACGCCCCTCTGTCAGCAGTATTGATTGGTGCAGCAGAGTCTCAGGTCACCTGAACCTGTTCACCTGTAAACTGTCTCTCCTTCATCAGCAGCCAAACTCTGACATCAGCTTTAATGTTTTAATTTAAACACTTTAATCACTTTTTCTAACCTGTTAAACTGCTGGCAGGAATTCTGTTTGTTTTTTTTATAGCTGCACAAAATATTCTACGTTTCTGCTGAATCATTTTTCATGGTGGAAAGTTACATCTACTCGAGTGCAATTCTGACATACCTAATTCTAGTAATTCTGTTTCCTGCTACTTTGTAGTGCTACACCACTACATCCTCTTTTACATAACAAAAACACTGTCATGAAGCAGTGATCCACTGATTTACCCTGTGGTATGTAAAGTGTCTAAAACTGGCTCCATATTTGCTCTTATGTCCATTAATTAGTGATAAAAGCTAAATAAATATTTAATAATGACGGAGCCGTTCTGTACAATAAGTACTTTTACTTTATGTATATTCAGCTTATAAGACTTGTGTGTTTTTACTGTGTTTACAGCGAGCAGAGAGGGTGTGTGTTTGCTTTGTTATCATCATCACTATCATCATCATCTCATGACCTTTGACCCCTCTCTCTGTCTGTGTTTTCTTTTGTGTCTCGCCTCTCCCTCCCTCTCTCTGATGTGAAGAGCTCCTCTCTCATTTTCACTGTCGAGTTTCTCTTTGAAATTAAACAGAAAGAAAGTGTGTGTGTGTGTGTGTGTGTGTGATCTCCATGCTAATGTATGCAGTGAAGATGCAGCAGCAGCCTGTTTATCATTACACTGATTATATCAACCTCTCTTTAAGGTTCAAAGGGTTAGCTTTAAGTAGCCACTTAGCTGTTTAGTGCTCTAGTGAGTATTTGTGGCAGCAAGACAGTGTGTGTGTGTGTGTGTGTGTGTGTGTGTGTGTGTGTGTGTTGATGGTGATGAAGGGACATGTCACAGTGACACAGTGTGTCTCACTGATGTGTCTGAACATGAGATTTGTTTCAGATCTCTGATATTCTCCAAACTGATGATCAGCTGTTTCCCTGCTCAGGAATAAAACCACATGATATGAAACATATTAAATTAGGACAAATCTTCAATAACTTATCCACCTTCTAGGCTTCATATAAAGTTTAAAGACACCTTTAAAGACACCTTCACTGAAACTTACCCATGCAGTGAGGACAGTTTTACAAAGTGGGGACATTTTCATAAATTGAGCTTTTTAAAAACAATTAACAAAGAGAGGACAATTTTAAAACTAACAAAAAAAAATTGTAAAATGAGGATCTTTCAAGAAACATTGAGGATGTTTCTTGGACATTGAGGATCTATTTACAAATTGACAATATTTATACAAAGTGAAGAGATTTTCTAAGAAGGACATTTTTAGAAACTGAGGATTTTTTTTATTTTTTTAAAAAATTTAGGAGATTTTCTGGAAAATTGTGAGGACACGTTTCCAAAGATGGGAACATTTTGTAAAGTGATGACACTTTTAGACATTGAGGACATTTGTTGGAAATCGAAAACATTTTTACAAACTGAGGACAATTTAATAAAGTGAGGACATTTTTACAAATTAGAACATTTTTAGAAGTGAGGACATTTTTAAAATTGATGACATTTTTAGAGATAATTTACAAAGTAATGACGATTTTTAAAGTGAGGACATTTCTGTAACGTTATAACATTTTTTAGAAATTGAGGACATTCTTTTGGAAAGTGAGGACATTTTTACAAATTGGGGACAATTTTAGAAGTTAGACCATTTTACAAATTGAGGACATTTTTATAATAATTTTTATATATAGGGTCTTGATGACACATATTTGAGAATACAGAAATGCGTGTGTGATTAGTAAATTCCCATAATTCCCTAATGAAGCCTTGTATGTTTCCGCTCAGTCAGACAGTGAGACGGACAATCAGGCTGCAGTCTGTCCACAGTCTCTGTCAATGATTACTGAACAGACCTTGACCTCTCTGCTGCTCACTTCAAAACACGACTCGTATCTGTTGTTCAGAGCAAGAAAACAGAGTTCAGCTCTGTGAGGACACACAGCACAGTGTGGACGCTGCTCAGGGAGAAGTTTTTACTTCATCTTTATGTGACTGTGAAGAAAACTGTGAGAACAACCAGACACTCAATTATAACCATTTAAGACTGGAAGATGCCCAGTATAACCAGTCTGATCTGTTGCTCACTGAAGGGTTAAGGGCCTCACTCAAAGGCTGAACTGACAACCAATCAGAGGTGTGCCTCTCTGAACTTTAGGCCACCATCGCTCTGTTATCAAGAGCCTGGAGATCATGTCAGGACGATTTAACAAAGTGAGGACATTTTATAAAGTGGAGACATTATTGTAAAGTAGGGACGTCACTGACTCCATTTACAGGCACAAAGTTTATTCCAGTTTTTATTCCAACACGTTATTCCTACTGAGCTTTTTACATGGTCAATGAAAAGTAATATACATGCAGTCGTGCACACCCTGATCAACATGCCCTGACATGTTGTAACAGTATAAATATAAACTGATGGACGTATAAATGTCTTCACTAGATGGAGGGTCAGTTGACTTCCTGTGTCCTCTGTATTCACACCACCTCTGTTTCTGTTTCACGCTGAATCAGAACGTAACTTTGCATAAAACTTTTCTGCATATCTGGGACCGAAGGTCGAGAAACTCTGATTTACAACTTTGCAGTAAATTTAAATGACTTTCTGTTTGTTGTTGTCTTTTCCCAGTGAGCACCCCTAATTTCCCTGATTTACATATCGCTGTCAATCACACCCAATGGAATCCAATCAGAAAGCAAGCGGGGACGGACTGGCGGGGACGCAGAAGGAGGCGGCGCTGCGGGCGCTCATGCAGCGCACAGGATACCAACTGCAGCAGGTAAAGAACTGATGGCAGTTCACATCTGGACTGAGAGAAAAGCATTTAACTACACACTGGTCCTCTGAAATATACCGCACCACATGACTTTAGAAACAGCACACCGAAACTTAAAGGGAAGATTTTAGGATATATTTAAAAAAACAAAATTCTGTGTATCTCATCTGATTTTTCATTACTTTTTTAGTTTTTGTTTCACCTGTCATGCCACTCTATGGCTCATGTGATGGCCTCTGATTGGTTCCTGACACTATATAGGTGGGCCATACCTGAGTTGTATATTTTTAAAGCCCTGCAGTGGTCGAAATGTTTTGACTCTTTAAACGATTTAGTCTCTACAATAAAGGCTCTTTAATACTTCCTTCCTCGTTTTTCTATATTTTTGGAGTGCCTGGATCGCCTTCCTGCCGATGATCCTGTTGTTACATGTTCTCCATGAGCATCTGACACAAGACGTCTCTGTCTTTTACAACAACAAACATACTGCATGTTTGTGTGTTGCATATGTTACACGTTGAATACACCGAAGTAAAGTAAAGTATATTTTTGTTTGCAGACATTGTTTAGTTTCTGTTTTGTCGTCCTTGACTCTTGATTCTCAGATGGTAGAGGAAACTGACTTTGGTGTATATTTAAACAATCATTACTGTGTGTGTTTGTGCTAAATTTATTTTAATTTTGAGGGTTTGTATTTCAGGAGAATGGCCAGCGGCGGTATGGCGGCCCACCGCCCAGCTGGGACGGTCCGCCGCCAGAGAGAGGCAGCGAGATCTTTGTGGGGAAACTACCGAGAGATCTGTTTGAAGACGAACTGGTTCCACTGTGTGAGAAGGTGATGATTGTTTCTACAGTACAACATCTTGTTCCCACAAGTAAGTGTGTTGGTCTTACGTCTTTTTGCATTTCGTACTTTCTGTCTCCAGTTCGGTAAGATCTACGAGGTGAGGATGATGATGGACTTTAACGGGAACAACAGAGGTTACGCCTTCGTCACCTTCAGTACAAAACAGGAGGCCAAAGCAGCCATGAAGCAGCTCAACAACTACGAGATCAGGTCAGGGTTTGTTTCTTTTTAAACAACAACAACAACACTGGATACAACAAACACTCTTGCTTGTATTTTCACTGAACACTACATTAAGTCTAGTAGCCAGCTGATACATTTACAACCACCCAGAACAATCCCATAACCACATAGCAACAACCCCTCCGAACACCTGAGTGTTCTGACATATGCTAGAAAAGACCTTGTTCTTACGACCTGTTGTCTGACCACACGCTCCCCCTCCATCCTGCAGAAATGGCCGCCTCCTCGGAGTTTGTGCCAGCGTCGACAACTGCCGTCTGTTTGTGGGCGGGATTCCAAAAACTAAGAAGCGTGAGGAGATCCTGTCCGAGATGAAGAAGGTCACTGACGGGGTTGTCGACGTCATCGTGTACCCGAGCGCCGCCGACAAATCCAAGAACCGAGGCTTCGCCTTCGTGGAATATGAGAGCCACAGAGCGGCCGCCATGGCCCGTCGCAAACTGCTGCCAGGTAGAAATCAAACACTGAATATTCAACTTTATGTTTTGCGGGCCAAATTTTGTTAATTTAATAACACAGCTGGGTGCAGGGCCTGTTTGGAAAAAATTGCATTTAAAGATGCCCTGACAACTGATACTCAGTCCAAAGCTTTTTAGCAGATGACAGGTTTAATTGTGAGAAACCAAACCCAGAACACAAACAATGATGTCACATGGCTGCAAAATCGCGAATTTCTTGTATTAACCAGATTGAGAGTCTCTCTCTGTGAGGCTCTACCACACACAGCAATGCTTTGATCTAAATGCTAATAACAGGTATGGACCACAGACAACTCCTGAACAAGCTAAGGTGTGCTGGTTTATGTTCTGAGGCTGTACACTGGTTCCAAAATCATTTTACAGATTGTACTCAGTGTGTTTATGCGGAAGGCCATAAATTGGAATTTCTTGAGATGAGGTGTCCCCCAGGGCTCCATCTCGGGGTCTATTTTGTTTTCTATTTTTATAAATGATTTGGGTGAAGACATTCAAACCAAAATACATTTATATGCAGATGACACCATCATTTACACGCATGCGTCCTCCATAATGCATTCAATGCAAGAGCTTCAGACTAAATTTCAGTTGTTACAAACTGCTCTGCTGACTTTTAACTTGATTCTAAATGCTCAAAAAACACGGTAAATCCATTGAAAGTGTGTCCTGGGTATATGGACAGATTACAAGCTGGCATTTAATGTACACATTGCTGCCCTTGTTTGGAAGCTTAAAGTGAAGATTGGCTTTTATTTTAGAAATAAATCTTGTCCAAGATTAATTACGGTGACATATTGTATATGCATGCAACCTCCTCCATTTTATTATGCCGTGATTCAGTATACCATGCCTCTCTACATTTCATTACAAATACAAAGTCCCTGACTCATCACTGTATTCTTTATGATTTGGTGAGTTGGACATCATTGACCATTCGCAGGCAACAGCACTGGTATATTTTTATCTGTAAAGCAATATTGGGCAAGCTTCCAGCCGACCTGTACCTTTCTGTTAGTCAGCTCGGGTAGTTTCTCAGCTACACTCCTCCAAGGAGTTTCAATGAACCCTGGGTTTTAACAGAGCTGGGGAAAACTGCAATTTCCTATGCTGCACCATGGACATGGAACAATCCTCAAAAAGAGCTAAAATTAGAAACACTTATGTCCACTGATGAATTTAAGGGCAATATAAAGAATGTGGTGATGTGGTGATTGTTTTGTGTTTGCTTGGGACTTCCTGATTAAATAAAGGTTAAATTAATAATGCTAACATACTCATAATGACAGTGAAAAAAAAAAAATACAACTTTTTAGCAGGTTTAATGTTCACTGTGTTAGCACGCCAAGATTAGCTAATTATCAGTGAAAGCAAAATACAGCTGAAGCTGATGGAAATGTAGTTCAGGTCATGAACCAAAAAATAAGACTGTTAAAATGTTGACCTGATGTCGGCACTAGAAGAAAAGTCAGAGGATTTGAATTCATCCTGAGGAGAACATGAATGTGGAACCACATCCAACAGTTGTTGACATATCTCAGGCTGGACTTAATGTGATAACAAAAAGATTTCAAATAAATCTCAAATATTGGACTATCTTTAAATGTGTCAACAGGAAGAGTTTTTAAAACTTCCAATTCTCAACTACATCCTTGTATACCCTTCTGCAGCAACTTGGTGGTGTTTAAAACACATACAGCTGTAATGATTCTGCTGACAAGTCATTTTAAAGCTGCAAAAGTACCAACGTTACCTCTTTAAGTGTCAAACACCTCGTAAAAGTAAACACAACACAATAAAAAATGTCAAAGTCTGACTGAGTGTGTTATCACCATCCAATCACAGCCTGTGTCACTGGGTCAGTGTCCAATGGGAGGAGAGTTCTGATGGGTGGGATGAAGAGATAAACCCTTTCTGATGGGAGTGATCACAGCTATCAGAAATAAACCTGTTTAAACCTCTGTGATTCCTGCTGGTTCCAGTGTGATTGTTGCCTAAAGCTCTAAACAATCACTGTGTGTTTTGACTTTGTGGGTTAGGAAACATTTTATGGACAAATCAGTTGTTAAGGTGTCTGATAAAGAAGAACTGCCTCTCCTCAAAGCTTCAGCGATAAGATAGAGAAACAGTTTTATGGGTTCTGTACAGGAAGGTGATTTGCGTAACATAAAGGCTGGGTTATATGGATATTATATTGATATCATGATGTGAGAGTAGATACTGGTCTAGATTCTTTTCCTGGTTTATCTATCAATCAATCTATCATTATATATAGTAAGTTAGTAGATTAATAGACTATAGTTAGTGAACTAATGTTTGATCAGAGTGAGCTGCGGCTAATTTGTGTGTAATAGCTTCCTGTTTATTTTTATTTCAAGTGTAACTTGAAGTAAAGACAATTCAAGACATTTAAATGAAACCTAGTTGTCATCTCTCTCAGGCCGTATCCAGCTATGGGGTCATGCCATCGCGGTGGACTGGGCGGAGCCTGAGGTGGAGGTGGACGAAGATACCATGGCAACCGTCAAAATATTGTATGTCAGGAACCTGATGCTGCAGACCACCGAGGAGACCATTGAAAAGGAGTTTAACAGTCTCAGACCAGGTATTAAAACACAACACAATCCAGCAGTCCAGAGGAGTATCTTGGCAGATAGCTCCCATCCTCTCTTGAGCCAGTTTGAGCTCTTGAGCTCTGGGAGGAGCTACAGAGTCCCTCTGGTAACCAAAAATGTTTTTAAGAAGTCCTTCGTCCTGAGTTCAGTCAATATCCTTAACTTGATAACATGACAGTTTTAAACCACAGACAGACAATGAGCTGATCTAATGTGTTTAAGTGTTTTGTAATGACTTTGTGTGTTCGTTTAACTGTCTGCTTTTTACTGTGTTGTCTTCCGTGTTTGGTGAGCTGAGAATGAATTTCCACCCATGGTGGTCAATAAAGATCTAATCTATGCTATGACTTTGGGATGTAAAGTAAAGAAACTTAAAGGTATTGAGAGAGATTTATATGTGATAGTAAATTTGGGGGCTTCAAACACATTTCAGACAACATGTGGTGTACCACAGGGATCAATTTTAGGACCCTTTTTATTTCTATTGTTCGACAGTTTGTAATGGATTTTAGCATCTTCTTCAAATTAAAATCTCAAATGTATTATTGTATTGTATTGTATTGCTGAACTCTTCTGTTTCTTATCATTTATTTTCTTTTTATTTGGGTAATTGTGTATTTATTAGTTGATGAGTTTGCTAACAAAGTCTTGTTTTATGCCAGAAAAAAAACGTTTTCAATTTACATTTCTGAAAACCACGGATATGTTACATTGGTATGTTATTAGGCACAAAAACCACTTGGTTATGTTTCGGAAAATATCTTTTTGCTTTAAAAAAAAAAAAAAAAGACAAAATCAGCTCATATACGACAGCACTCTAGAAATATTAACATGAATAGTATGAAAGTTACACATGTAACTTATCAGTGGTTTGCAGATATGTCCAATATTTTCATTATACTGTTAGATATTTATGCAAAAAAAAAAAAAAAACCCTGAGCAAAAATAGGCAAAAACAAAAAATAGATATTAACAGAATAATTCTTGGTTGCTCCAGAAGAATGGATAAAAATTAAAATCTGATTTAAAAAAAAGAAACAAATGTTACAGGTGCAGTGGAGCGAGTGAAGAAGATCAGAGACTACGCTTTTGTCCATTTCAGTCAGAGAGAAGACGCCATCAACGCCATGAAAGCCCTCAACGGAAAGGTCAGCAAGAGGTCACATGCTGCAGAGATTTTACTTGCAGTGGAGTATTTTCACAGTATTAGTACTTAATATTATAATCTGAATACTTCCTCCACCACTGATGACATGTACAAAAGACATTTTTAAAGAATCTTTATTTCCTCATCCCTCCAGGTGGTGGACGGCTCTCCTATCGAGGTGACTCTGGCCAAGCCGGTGGACAAGGACAGTTACGTCCGTTACACCAGAGGGACCGGAGGACGGGGAGGATCTCTGCTGCAGACCGACTACGCTGCCTACACTCTGGGACAGGTACGACCCATCCCCAACCACTCCCGCCGGCCCCAGTCAGACCTTTGCCGCCTTAACTTTTGTCCTTGTCACACCACATTTGCCCCTGACCGGCTGCATATCATGCTGACGTTAAAGGATGAATTTTTCATTGGTTTCTAACACTGCAAGTCACTGATCAAGTGCCATATTTCAATGACTTCAGAGTGAGACCGGGCTCCCTGTAACCATAATGTTTGAGGATCAAAGTGACGAACAGGAAGGCAACGGTTCTTTACTCTGTGAATGTTTTAAGGTGAAAGTTTTACGTTGCATACAGGACCAAATAGTTTAGGTGGTATATAGGCTCCGATCTGACTGATACTTTTGATTCACTGCTCCTCTTTTATCAGTTGAACTTGTTCTCTGTGTTCATCAGGTTCATTTTTTTCTTTTTGTAATGCAGCTTTTAATTGTTATTAATTTTAACTTCAATTACATATTTAAAATGTTATTGTTGAATCAGCTGAGCTGCTGCAGCCTGAAGGTGTAACGTCCACAATGACACATCAGTTTACAGTTGGTATGATGTTTAATTGGATGAAGAGATTATGTCACTGTGGTAAACAGTCCCATCTAGTGGACAATACAAATCACTAGACTGTAAAGAGGCAGAGGATGGTAACTGAAGCTCAGAGGAGCCCACAAAAACTATTCATTTATTCATTAATTTAAGGGATAAAACCCAGAAAAGAAACAAACACAAACAACAAACAACAAAACAACAAAACACATAAATGAGAAATCAAAAGGCAAACAAGCTCAAACCTGTTGACCTTCTGAGGCATATTTCTGGGTTTGTTCCATTTCCTGTTTTATCCACAGATGTCAAGTTGAAGTCCTGATTGGTTCAATGTTTGGAACAAATGTCTAAACCACATTTCATCACAATCCATGCAATACACATTGATATATTTCACTCACAACTACAAATGTGAAGTTCATGGTAGCACTACAGACAAGGTCAGAGGATCACCAAATGTTGAGATATTGCAGTGAATAATTAAAAATTCGCTATGATATTGCTAAATGTTGACATTTATCTGGTTCATGCTCAAAATTATCAATATTTACCTCTTGTGATTCATATTAAAGATTAATTTTTCAAAATAATATTCCTCTTCTTCCTCCTCCAGGTGTATGACCCCTCAGCAGCGTACCTCGGCCCACCCGTGTTTTATGCCCCCCAGGCCTACGCTGCTATACCAGGTCAGTTCCGCTTCCCAGCGGCTAAAGCTCACGTTGGAGGTCGAGGTCTGATCAGGACGCCGTCTGTGAGAGGTGAGGATGGACGCGCTTTGCTTACATCCCAATCTTAAACAGTAGAAACTGATTGTGAACTGTGTCCAGTGGCTGTGTGTTAATATTAATGTCACGAGGTGAGCTCACACTCACAGACTAGAATTAATGCTTCGATGGTTTCAGAACAGCACCCAAAATCACCCATGTTTAAAAAGCCAGTTAGGCAACATGTGTCACAACCTAATCTCCAGAATACATGTGGGCATTGTTCGTTAAATGCAAACCACAGATACAAGACGTTTGTAGTGGATATGTCAAAAACTTTACATGTCAACAATACTGTGGTTAATGTGTGGTTAGGTTTGGACCCAAAGGACACTTGGTTATTGTTAGGAAAATCTCATGTTTTGGCTTTAAAGGGATAGTGCACCCAAAAATGAAAATTCAGCCATTATCTACTCACCCATATGCCGAGGGAGGCTCAGGTGAAGTTTTAGAGCCCTCACATCACTTGCAGAGATCCAAGGGGAGAGGAGGTAGCAACACAACTCCACCTAATGGAGGCTGACGGCGCCCCAGATTCAAACGTCCAAAAACACATAATTGAAACCACAAAATATCTCCATACTGCTCGTCCGTAGTGATCCAAGTGTCCTGAAGCCCCGACATAAAAAGCTGTTTGGAAAAACGTCATTTGAACTCTGTTTTTAGCCTCACTGTAGCCTGTAGCTCTGACTTGCAGAAACAATGCCATCATTTTCCTCTGGTGACTGAGCTGTGTCTCATGTTAGCGTGTCATGGCCTCCTTCTTCTAAAATAACCCACAGTCTTCTGTTCTAATGTAAGAAAAATAAATAAATTAAGACCTAATCTTTTGCTTCTGTGCGAGTCTGAGCTCACCTTGCACATCGTGTTTGATATTAAAATTCCAGTTTAAGTCAAAAGACCAGCTACACAGTTGAAGTTAGAGGGTTTTCATGGGACAGCGTGAATATTTCTACATGATCAAATAGATTTCTGTTGGGGAACTGATCGATCTGCTTCTGTCTGAATTAATCAAGGGCCCGCTCTTTACATGGGGTCAGGTCACTAGTCTTTATGATCCAAGGCCAATTATTTCAATGCCTGAATATTGTTGCTGACCAGGAATCAATTCTGATCCACTGAATCAAAAGTGAAACTTGACCTTTAATGAAATCAGAATAAGAATGGTGTGAAGGTGGAAAATGAATCATCCAAAGAAAAAATTTTCAGTGAATTAAAGGAGACATGTGGACTGTTACCATGACTACCGCTGTAGTGCTAACACTGGGCAGATGCAAGGTGGAGTACCGTTACCATGGCTACCACTGTTACCTATTCACTCTGACTGAATAATTGTCTAACTGTGTGATTCTTCTTCCCGGTTGATTTCCGGTGATTTGATTGATTTCACTGCCTTTTCGGTCTCCTGTAGAAATTTACATGACTGTACCTGTAGGGGCTGCCGGGGTGCGGGGGCTGGGCGGGCGGGGATACCTGGCCTACGCCGCCGGGGTTGGAGCCGTGGGTGGAGCTGGCGCCGCTGCCGGCGGTGCCTCTTATGGCCTGAAGGCGGACAAGCAAGCAGAGGAGAAGCTGTACGACCTGCTACCAGGAATGGAGCTGACCCCCATGAACCCTGCTGCCATGAGCCTGAAGGCCGCCGCCATCAAACCTGCAACACAGGTAACAGAGCACACCTGAGAACCACGACAACTTTTTAAGATTATACCAAGTGAACAGAACGTTGGTTTTATTTTGGTCATTTTATCCACCATTTCCATCAATGATGACTTTGTACTCAACATAATACGTGTTGAGATCTTGGACCACAGTCCAGTGTTTGATGACCAGGGCGTAAAAAAGTGCGTAGGTTCCATAGGTGGTTTCAGTCTGGTTGTTTTGATTTGCGCCTGAGTGCGATTGCTGTGTTCACACCTGCCTGGAAGAACCACACTTAGCCAAGTCTTAAGTGTGAACCTGAGAACTGAATGTCTTGATTCATTATAAACATTCATACTCAACATGTCTGTCTGTCTGCATGTCAGGTTCTAGATGAGCTGTGTCAGAAGAATAACTGGGGTCAGCCCGTCTATCAGCTCCACTCTGCCATCGGTCCTGACCAGAGACAGCTCTTTCTCTACAAGATCACCATACCAGCTCTGGCCACACAGTACCCCAACGTGTAAGAAAACTGCTCCTACTATTACTACCTCCGATTCTGCTGCTATTACTGCTACTGCAAGCCAAAACCCATTTTTTCCTATCAATGACCAAGTGATTTTTGCGCCTAAATTTAACCAGAGGTTCACCAAAGCATTGTTGACAGATGTAGTGTATCTGTGGTTAACAGAAATGTAAAATGCTAACATTTTTTCTGGCAGTGTTTCAGTTGAAGCAGCTGTTTACAGTGATTCTCACACGTTGTTCATCCCATCATGTCGTTACATATAAACTTACCACAGACAAAAGAAACACTCTCCTCCTCTCTCTCTGCAGCCATCCCTTCACGCCTACTAAGCTATGCGCGGCTGTAGAAGAAGCTAAAGTCCACGCAGCCGAACACACCTTGCAGACGCTCGGTCTACAGACAGAGGGCGCCGCTGACGCCGGCTGTGCCACTGCTGCTGCCGTGGCCTCGGTAGCCTTCCCAGGTATGTGAAGGTCCGTACCCAAAGCCAACTAACTCTTCACTCAATGAAATCACTAACAGACTCTCAGCTGAGGCTCACACTGCATGCAGGACGACCAGAGGACGACTCACACGGAGCTCACACCCAACTTTCCTTCATTACAAACAACAAATTTAGTTTGTGATGGTGATACTTCATAACTACCATCAGTCTGATGTAAATGTTAAACTGGACACACACAAAAGTCTCTGCTTAGGTTGACACATTTAAAGAAACAAGACACAGTTTCTTTAAATAACTGTTTGCAGCCTGAAGAGATAAAACTCTCCGATATTTCACTAATTACTAAAAGATTGGAGAAAAGTCTTAGAAATAAATAACAGTGTGATCACATAGAAATATTGGAAATGACCTTGACCTCTGAACAGTGCATTACATGGTGGCAGCACGGTTAGTTGCCAAAACTACTTTAGTTAAATTCACAAAAATATCATGTTTTTGGTTAAAATATCAACACTCCCTGTGCACAGGACACAAGTACTTCATAAACCCCTGTGAGGGTCGACATGAAGAGCTGATAAGATCCTCTGGGATCAATGTAAAGGACATAAGTACATAAAGTTAAAATAAGTCAATGCTTACTTTTAGTTTTTAGTTTTAGAGACATGAGCAGCGATGTGAAAGTCCTGTGTTTGTTTGACCTCCCCAGCCTCCTCCCTACAGACTGTCTTCTCTTTATACTGCCTGTAGAGTCGTAACATTAACGACCACACACTGGGTGATGTTGCTAAACAAGGGAATGCATGTGTCAGATACAAAAAGGATCCCAAGTGACTTTAGCATTTTTGTGGTGGTCTTGCCATGTAATGTGGTTTTAGAGGCCGTACACAAGCCACGTCTGGTAAACACAAGGTTGCGCACTGGGTGCTACTCTTGTGACCACTCTAAGCGGTGTCACACAGGCAGGGCTCTGGCTCCGTTCTGGAGTCTCAGAACCTTGGTGCTGTCTGGCGAACCAGCCCGTGTCCACACCAGTTTAAGCGGAACCAAAGTGGGAGGGCGTTACTCCGCGTCACTCAGGCAGAAGTAAACATAACAGCAGCTAGCGGATATAAACACAGCAGCCGGCAAAATGACAGATCGCATGGATTATCTGCAAGCTTTCAATTTGTTACTCCGGTTATTTGTTTTCATCCACCAATCCAGCATGCACCAACTGTTGATGATGAGAAGACGTAGGAGACGAATGGTGTGTAAATAGTATATGCTCGTGTTTTTATAGATATCTATGGTCTTCACAGCTTAGAGTGTCACACAGCCACTTATGATGTCACGGCTCGCATGGAAAACCAACTAATTTTTGGTTCTGCTGGGAACCGACTTTTCAGGTTCCAAACAAATTATTTTTTCGGTCTGAACGCACCGACCGGTTCAAAATTGGGTTCAGGAACCAGAACTGTGCCGGTGCCCTGCCGGTGTGAAAGCCCCATCTGTGCCAACGTTCAGGAGCCAGAGGCAGGTTGTGTCTGAGGTTGCTAAGCGACCATAACCAGCTCCAAAAGTTTAACTCTATTCTGCTCCTGCGCAGCGGTTGCACTCTGTGGTGTCCTTACATTGAAAACAATGAATATGAGGGTGCAAAAATTGCAGCACGTGCACGCCACCTTAAGAGGTCATGGTCATTTTATGTATTTCTGTGAGACCAGGTTGGTGTGTACTACGGCTTCTTCACACACTCCTGCAGCCACATTTAGGTCTACTACAACGACTACTACTCCTACTGTTCACACTACTTCTACTGCAAGTCCTAGTAGTACTTCTACTTCTGCTCCTCCTTTTCCCACTACTGCTACTTCCAATGCTGCTCCGAATAGTATTATAAATATTACTGCAAAGATTCTCAGTACTTCTAATGCCTCTACCACTCCTACCTCTACTATGGCTCCCACTACTCCTTATACTGCTGCTATGACTAAACGTACCACTAATTAGGGCTGGGAAACACCAGAGGATCCACAATACGATGTTATCAAGATACTTAAGTCATGCATTGCAATTTTAAATATGTTGCGATATGCTATATGTTGCAATAAAATATACTGTGATATATTGCGATTTTTTTCAACTGCAAATTCTGTCCCCAAAGGAAAACTTCTGTCAACATCTGTTTTCTCTATTAAGATAAAGTTTTCAGTCTGGTCATGTCACTTAAGCCATTTTATTGGTAGCAGCAAAATGTATCGAGCTCAGTGGTTCTCAGAATCCAGACGTGTCGTGGGATTTTGTGATAACTACACATTATTATTGCAATATTCAACTGGACCTGGATATTTAATTGGCTGCATCAGTATGTTGTGCACACCCATTTCCTAATAAAGAGGCCAACTCTAGCTAAAAAATGTAATTTGATTTAAAAAAATCTTCAGTGAAACCTTTTTGTCGCTGTTTGTCACACGTCACATTATCTCACATTTAAATCGATGCTTATCGGTGCTTTGATGTAATTTTAAAAAGTTTAAAATGAATTCTTCAATCATTTTTTAATAAATATTTAATGACTAATGGATGTCAATTGTTATTTGTTGGTAAATAAAAACAAACATTCATGTCGTAATAAGCGTGATAACACACGTTACAGAGGCTAAGGTGCACAGATATAAATACAGTAGTGCCTTGAGATTTTGGCTGGTTTGAAAACCACTGATCTAGCGGACTGAAAAAGCATTTGAAGACATTATTCTAGGAGGCTAGAAGTTTAATTTGTATTTGTCATATTAATAATTTCAATTTTTTTAATTAATTCCAACCAGAAATGTGGGCTTTAATTTTGGGCAGTGTCTCCACTCCAGCCTTGAAAACTGTCCATCCATGACAGCGTAAAGAGCTGAGTGTGAACAGGCAAGAGGCCACATGTTACAGGCAGGGAGCACCCAAACACAGACACAGGCAGGGAGACTCAGAAAACAGGCTTACTGGCAGATGAGATGACACGCAGCAGGGCCGGCAAACAGGCAGGAAGAATCAGCAGAGAAACCACAGGGAAACATGAGCAGATGATCCAACAACAAGCTGGTGACAGTGGTGATGAAGTAACTGAGGTGAGAGAGTAGGGAGGGAAGCCCAGGTGATTCCAGATGGAGAACAGGTGAGGATGTGGACCAAGAAAAAAAAAAAAAAGACTGGGGACATCTGGTGGCCGGATGGAAAATGGCAGGTCTGAATTAAAGGGAGGAACATGGTCAGTGAGAATGAGCCGAGGCTGGAGACCATGACACCGTGTGTCGCATATTTGGAATAATAGTGTGATATTAGATTAATTTACATAAACACTAATAGTCTCCTATTGGTCGCTATTTTTCATACAAGTGTGCAACGTGAGAACAAACAAATGACCAACAAATAGTGGGACACAAGTGATCAACGTGAGCACAACAAAATAACAAAGAATAAGACAGGCAGGGGAGCTCAGGGCCAACAAACTGAGGTGATACAAACACAAAAGGAACAATCAGAAAAAGAAATAAAGGACAATTAAATAAATAAATTATGAAAATCAAAGGTTGGCTTTAGATTCCCTTGCTGGAGTATGTAGGAGTATTTTTGTGTCATGCACTTGTTGGAGAGACGAATGTCCAAAAGAAAAGACTTCTGATCGACATCTTAGTGCACGTTAACCAGGGTGTCCACGGCTGCATGTCAACGGGAATGTTAATAGAATATTAGTCAGCCATGTAAACAGCTTCGTTGTAATACTGTCTTTTTTGGGACAAAACCGAAATATTTCGTGCACATAAACATAATGAAGCGATGAATCAGTAACTTTATGGATGGCGAGCAGAAACAAACCTCCGGGAGCAGAAATGGATAAAGAAAGGTGCCTTTTCAACGGCAAGTTCAGCTATTTGCATTTTACTGTCGATGTGAATTTTACAACCAGAGTACGTGGAGCTGCTTAAAAACAGGGGGTGTTTATTTAACCTTTACGAGTGTAAAGTTGGACACTGCGTTGTGTTAGTGTCACAGTAACGTAATGTTCAGGTCAATATGTCCATCTGTTGTTGCTTGTGTGGCTTCAGTTTGCAACGTTGTGCTTTCAGCATGTTGTGAGCTGTCAGAACCTTTGAGGTTATTCTGGACAGTATCTGTCAATGTTTCGGATTGTTGCAGTAATTAAAAATACTAGTCCATACCCACTGAGTGCACAGGTGCCCATGTACAGTTTCACATGGTGTGTTTGGAATACAGGTCATAGGAAACTGCAGATTAAATAGTCAATTAATAAGAAGAGCAATGTATTCAGACAGAGTTTTTGTGATTTTGATAGTACGATTGCTTTATTGAAAGTTCAGTAGCACCATTGTGGGATAGTTAGTGGGCTAAAACTGTACATTAGTAGTTGAGGTAGCACGTTGAAAGGCAGATAGTTAAAGTGTTTATACAAAGTATGTTGTATTGACTTAAAAGTGAAGCGCACTGGTAGTTCAAATGGGAAAGGTGTGGCTAGCCCTTGTTGCAGCATCATACCATACCATGACTTAGTCATACCAAACATTAGAAAACACCAACATTGGTCCACAGGGGGAGCCACAGCCATCGGTCACATTTTAGCTATTTTGAAGCATTTTTCTGTTGTTATAGCGCCACCCAGTTGCCAATTAGAGTTAAATTTCTCCAGTCACCTTGAGGCGTCCTGTTCTACATATCTACCAAGTTTAGTAAAAATCCATATGGCAGTTAGGCCTAGATAAGAAATGAGCTCTCTAGCGCCCCCATTTTGTTTGATGGGGTCAATAATGGAGGGGTCCCCTCAGATTATGTGTGGTCATATGCCTACAAAGTTGCGTGGTGATGGGTGAAACCCTTGAGATGTTATACACCTTTATGTGATGAGCCACGCCCTCCGCAATATTCATTGCCTTATAGAAGCTCAGTTTTAGTAAGTTTTCCAACTTTTGCCAAGAGGGAACTTTAGATATTGGTCCCTAGATTATGTTCACCCAGTTTCATGCAGATCGCTCAAACTTCCTAGGAAGAGATCCATTTGAAGTGTTTTTCAAAACATTCAAAATGGCGGAAAATCTATATAAGCGGAAGTTATGGGTTCTTGATGCAAATGTGTTCCTCATGAGGAGAGGCATCTCTGTGCAAAGTTTCATGTCTCTACCACATACGGGGCATGAGATATGCCCATTCAAAGTTTGACATTTCAATGGGTTGCTATAGCGCCCCCCTTTGGCCAATTGATGTAATATTGCTTCATTAGCATCCTCCCATGACCCTCTACCACTGTGCCACATTTCACATGGATTGACCAAGTCAGTGAGGAGAAAAACATGGAACACACACACACACACACACACACACACACACACACACACACACACAGAGTTTTCGTCATCAGTAAGATACATTTGCATAAAGCAAACACATTTGTCCCACATTGATAAGAATATTGAAACTTGAAAAATATCCCTTTAAGAACCTCATTTGTTAACGACAGACAATCGTGCGGTTGATCCCGATTAAATATTTTTATGGATTGACAGCCTTAATATAAACATATTTTGAAGTTAAAGACTGGATGATGAAAGGTTGTGTTTTTGTCTCATCTCTCTCCAGGTTACACTCTGGCGAGCCCGGCATCATCTGCAGTCGCCTCCCAGCTGAAGCAGGCTGTATCTCTGGGTCAGGACCTGACTGCCTACACCACCTACGAGGGATACCCCGCCTTCGCTGTGGCAACGCGCCACACCGACGGATATGGCGTTTTCTAAGAGACCGTTTCCAACAGAGAAAAACACTTGCAGCTAAAGACGCATTCACACTAAACGGCTTTTTTCTCAAACTGCCATTTAAAACCTGGTTAAAGTTTGTGATGGTTAAAAACAGAGCGGGAACGAATGGACTCGTTCCTGAACGTTCGTCACTTTAAACAGGAAACAAAACAGAAGTTATTTCTACAGAAAGCAAAATAGTGTGGATGCACCTTTACGCTGGAGTTTCTACAGGAAGACAAAAAGACATGTTTTTAAAACTGCTGCTGGAAAATGTTTCCGACTCGCTGGTCGCCCTGAAACAAATTCCTCACTCGTCACATCTTGTTTCTTTCTTCAAAATATTCTTCTCTGAATTAGGTATACATCTGCGATTATCATGTGACTGATGAAGTAGCGTACAGACGGCCTGTGATTGGCTCTGAGTTTGAATTAATGTTTTCATCAGTTAATGTTTTTATTTTCTTTTTAGTTTGTTTGCATGTTTCCAGTAGCATGTTGACAATATTCAATAATCGGATAAATAGATTTTGTTATTTTATCCTTTCTTGTAAACCTGTGCTTTTATGTTTAAGATACCTGGGATTTGTAGTTCTTTTGAATGTCTTTCAACTGCAAAATGTAGTTTTGCACTGTTGTCTACTTTCGACCATTTCGGCGGTTTTCCTGGTGTCTGTAAAATGTTTAAGATAGAACTGAAATTTGGACAGAGTGGGATTTTAAAATGGAAAGCCTGTTTTTACTCACGACGTTCTGGACTTTGTAGTTCTACAAACTGTGAATACGTAGTTTTTTGTTAGCGTACATCTTTGAGTGGTGAGCTTTCTCTCACCCATCATTAACACAATGCTTTGAGGAAATGTCTTTAGTTTTTCTGCCGTCATGTTTGAGGTGCTTTAAGAGTCAGCTGTTAAAAGCTTTATTACGGCCTGTGACACGGCTGCTCAACAACACTGATGAAACTTAAGCCGCATATTTTAACAAACGGGATCAGAAACAACCTGATCTCCAAGAAATACATAGTGACCACGACCTCTTAAGCTGGCTTTACGTTGTAATGGGGGGACATAATGTGTCAAACGATCCAAAATCCAGACCAAGTGCTCTACATTGGGCCAACATGTTCACTTCCCATATTCTGTATCATAGCAACCAAATGCTTCGCCTCCAAAGCGTTCACGTACGGTCCGGGCTGGGTGTTCCCAGAGCGGCGCCTGGTGTTTTCAACTGGGAAAAATTTCTCCAGTGATGACAGGGCCAAACTGACTTTCCATTGTTTCTGTGGTGGTGCCACATAAATGTAACATATTATAACGGTGGTGTGAAGAAGTCATTTCACATATCAGTGTCAGGTCTTCACTGCCATGTGGGGAGTTTTCTCTTTTTATTGATATTTCTTTTCCATGTTTCAGTATTTTCATGTTCACATCGTGTGTTGTTCCCTCTGCGTCTATTAAAAAAAGAAAGAAAAAGAAATTAGCTAGCTGCGATCCTATGTTTTAAACCTCTCACCAAACAAGAACATCAAAGCCCAGATTAGTTTAAGAATTCTCTCTTTCTACAACATCTGCTCACAGCAAGAGATCATTGTTATAAATTATAGTTAAGGGGTTTGGTAACTAAAACACTAAATTAGGAAAAAGCTTAGGTTCATATGTCTCTATGGTTATTACAAATAAGACATGATGGATTTGACAAAAGTAGTCTGAAAACAAAATTAAAAACTAGTTTCCTTGATAAAACCGTCTTCTGTTGTTGTAGTTTTTTTAAACTTATGATTTAAAAGTACGAGCTGCAGTTAAGACAACGCAACATCATCGTTTTTCTCCCCCAATAATTACAAATGCAGACTTAAAAGCAGCAGGCGACACATCCTTCTGTCCAACTCGATATTTGTTTCTTCTGTTTGTTTCTGGAGAGTTTTACGACATCCGAGCTGTGAACACGCCGAAGCAGAGACAGTATTAAAGTGTGTGAAGCACTTAGAACTTATTTTTATACCAGGAAAAAGAATTAATATCCAGACGCTGTTTGTATAGAGTTATTGTGCGTTCTCTAATTGACCTGGAAACCAGAAACTTAAACTTAAACTGAATCAATACGAATCTGTGATGAGCAGAGAGAATTGTGGGTATTCTGGAGGGGTTTAGTACCATGACAGGAAACTGCTTTGATGAATTGTGATGTTTCATGATCCGTAATCTTCCCGAAATAAACAAACTAACACAGATCTGAAGAAGCTCCGCTGTGTCTGGATTATTTTACTACATTTTATATAATCATATATTTTTAGCTTTGCTTTTCTGTTGGCCCACAGACGCCCTCACAGGCAGCTGTTTTACATTTAAAAAATGTTTATTAGTATTAGTCACATTTAAGTCGTTAAGTTAATCCTTCATAGTCTTGGTCTAGTTTTGGGCAACAACAATTCAAAGCGTTTCAGTCATTATGTTTTCCATATCTTTTTTTCCACTTGAGAACAACAATGCTGCACAACGGAGAGTAAACGTGACTGTCTTCTACTACTGTAGAGGAAGAAAGACGCATCAGGTGTCATGAACAGTGGTACAACACCGGCCCCAAGTGGTCATAAACACAGAAACCAATATGTCGAGCAATAAATGAAAAATATATTTAGAGCCTGTCTAACAAATACTGTGGCGCCTTTGGACATAAACACTGGAAGAGAAAAGTCAGCTACAGCTCCCAAGATGTAAGAAACATCCAGTCACTGAGCTTCAGATTCTATTGCGAACCATAACATTATTAATGTGCAGTATTCTTCTTCTTCTTCTTTCTTCTTCCGAGGAAATCATACTTCCCATGGCTGAAAACTCACCGAACTTTGCACAAAGGTCCAGTCTCATGTCAGATATCCTCAGCTGTAAACTCAAGCCAATAGTCCTGATGGTGGCGCTAGAGCAAGCGTCTAAATTTCAAAACTTTGAAAATTCATAATAAATCAACCATACGTGCTACAACTTCACAACTTTAATCAAACTGTAGCCCCAATACTAAAGAAACTTTTGTACATTTAAACCTATTAAAATTATGAAGTTCATCACTCTGTTTTTTCAAAAACTGTAAAACTTCTTAAACCTATCTCCTCCCACAATTTTTGCTCACTTGACACCAAACTTGCTACAGAGCATCTTCAGACTGTCCTACAAAAACTACGTTTCTCAGATTTTTGATTTATCAAAAATTGAGCCTACAGTGCATCAAAATGTTTGACTGTCAACAGTACTGTAAACATATACATGCAAATTCTTGCTAAATAAATCTTCAATGTTCATGAAAAAAAAGACAAAATCCTAGAGTCATGGTAGATGATGTGTGGCAAATATCAGAATCTTATCTCAAAAACTGAATTTTTGACAGCATTTTGAATTTTGCTCTAATGTGAACAGTTGGAGTCAATGTAAAAATGGCAATTTTAAACATCAGTTTTTCACGTATGGAGCAAATCAATCATTGTTAAAATAAATTACCAACATCTCCATGCTGTCTAGATGCAATATGTGTATTTTCAGATTTTTGTTTTAATAACTGAATTTTTTACAGTGGTTTGAAATCTGCTTTTCCATGCATGGACGGCTGCTCAACCTGCACGTCTGGCTTAGTCAATTTGTGAAGCTACACATGAATTGTCAGTGACTAATTAGCTCAGTGAGATAGAAATTGATTCTTAGTCTCAGAGGTTGTGAGTTCAAGCCTCAGCTGATGCAAAAGGCAGATTGTGTTGCTAAATTCCTAAATGTCTTCCAATTCTTCTGCTTGTTGCTCAGAATTGCCTAAAAATGCCCGGACCCGACCCATCGCTACGCAGCAGCTATATTACTGCAGCATATTAACATTAAAATAAGTAATTTGCACCATATTATAAAAGCCTTAACCCTATGGGCCCTAACGACGCATAGTGCGTCCAAATTCACACCTGTTCTTCTCTGTGGATTTTCACAGCGAAAAAAAATGGTAAAGTTACACTAAAATCATGTATAACAGAGCTTTCATACAGCTTTGCACACACATTACTCTTGGATGGATTACTCACGAATGCACAGAAATGACACGCATATCACATGAAAGTGCAGGAGCAGAGCTTTCCAGTGATACCACACTCATCAATGTGCTGTCATCCCATCACGCTGTAAATACAGATCAATTGGCTACAAAATAAAAACCTGACGAATTTCTTTACAATCCATTATACAGATCTTGTTATCAGTCACTTCATATAGTGAGGAATATCATATCTTACCATGTCTTAGGCTTGCGTGTGTTTCTCCCTGTCTGTCCACATTTGTAGTCCGGCTTTCAAGATGCAAATATCTCCATATTGTCCAGTTGACACTTGTCAAACTTTGTATGACAAAACCAGCACTTCACCTTTGTGTACCCAGACAACTGTAACCTAATTATGCATGCTGACAGGGCCGTAGTCACCATATACATTGTCCTGAAAAAACAACATATAGCATGTGTATGTGGCCTTTATAATGACTGTGATATGAGCTTAAAAGTAAAGGCAGTAAAAATACCCCAATAAGGCCTAGGGCCAATAATTAATGTGTTGCCCAAACACAAAAACAATTCAAATGCAGTGAATGAAAAGTGATAACACCTCTACCATTAGTCAACACAGCAAAATAGGTCAATACATTGGTGAGCAAAATACAAAAATATATGTACGGTATGCACGTTTATGAGTATACGCATCTCATATGTGTTTACCTATAAACATGTTTTATGTGTTTGTGTGTGAAAACAAACAAACAACTATGATGTAGAGGAGTAAATCAAAAAAGAACACTGTGAGCTGTAAGAAGGAGATGAACTTCGGCTCTTATGTGTCGCTGTTGTTTGTGTGTGTGTGTGTGTGTGTAGTTTATGTAATACATGTAATCCATACATATAATATACATAAAGCCTTTGATGTTTGGAAGTTAAAAGTTGAAGACGAAATCCTGAAGTTGGAAAAAGCCTCAGTTTTTCACTCTTGTCGTGTGTACGGGTTCATTTTGGCAGCTTTAAAAGAACACACCTTCCAAACCAACATTTTCTTTTCGAATCCCTAAAAGTAATCTCCACAAATTATCACTGAAATGATCTGCAAAATTTGGAAATTTGGCAAAATTGGCAAAATTTTAAAGGAATGTTTTCTCTAAAAGTCTGCAGTGAAATAAATACAAAATACAGCCATTTAAATTTATACGCCCCCTCCTGTGAGCCAAAGTAAAAAACACGAGTTCCTCTTAAGTGCTTAAAAAATGATTATTTTGCAACAACCCCTTCTCTCTCATAGTGTGTGTGTGTGTGTGTGTTTGTGTGTGTGCACGTGTCACAAAATGTGGTCCTGGAGACGTGACTGTGACCCCATCAAAGAAGTCACTGTTAGATCACAGTGGCAAGACTTGTTTGTTTCAGCAGTCCCTCAGAGACTTAAAATGCTGGAAACCATTCAGATGTTTGTTCCACAGATGTAGCGTGATCAAAGGAACGCATTCATAATTTTTTTTCACAGCAGGTGTGTCTTCATGTCTGTTTTAAATGAATTACTTCCGTCACCACTGCACCTGTCAGGTCAGAGAAGGTAAACATGTTCAAGTCCCGGGGAACGTGTTTATAATAACACCGATCAGCCAAAACATTCAAATTACTGACAGGTGAAGTGAATAACTTTGATTATTTTGTTCCAGTGCATTTTTTTAACGCTGGGAAACCTTTGCTTCCACCTGACACCATTGCAGACCAAGTACCCCTCCTCATGGCAACAGTACTCCCCAACGGCAGTGGGGAATGTGTACATCTGGGGTACCGGCACATCACAAGAATCCTTGAGCAGATTGGGACCTGGGAAATTTTGAAACCAGCTCGACACCTTTGAGTGGGTGGAACATGTCAGGTGGTACATGAATGCCAGAACCAAAGTTTTCCCAGCAGAACAATGCATTGAAATTTCTCAGCTGCATTTCCTTCTTTGCATCAATCTTCAGACATCAGACACCAATCGGGCGTGTCCCTGCACTTCCCCCTTGAGGCTGCTTACACACCTAACCTTTTTGGCTCAGTTACAGCAAAATGAAATGTATCTATTTCTCAGCTGCATTTCCTTCTTTGCATCAATCTTCAGACATCAGACACCGATCTGGTGTGTCCCTGCACCTTCCCCTTTGAGGCTGCTTACACACCTAACCTGTTTGGCTCAGTGAATGAACTCTATCTGTTTGTTAGTACAGTTCGTTTGGGCTGGTGTGAAAGCTGTCAGTCGAACCCTGGTGCAGACCAAACAACCGAACCAAGACCATCTGAAAAGGTGTTTCTCGGTTCGCTTCCAAACGGACTCTGGTGCGGTGAAATAAAACAGACCAACCACAGGATGTTATGACAGCAGAACTGTGATTTAAGCAACAGTTAAACCAATAATAAATCCATCTGCTGATCCTGAAATCTGTCCGTCATCTCATAACTGATCCACGTATATCCCATAACCTATTTATGCTAATGTATATATCCAGAGTGATGACGTCGGGAGCGAGCAGCGACGGGGGCGCGGCTGCCTCACACACACTGGATCTGGAGGAGCTGGCAGAGACCGTATCTCAGAGACTGTGGCTTTTGCAACTGGATCAGCTTAAAGAGGTGTGTGATGGAGCTAAACTCTCTTATGGAAATGCCTCAACAAGGCGAACGTTAATCAGACTAATAACAGACTCTGTGGACAAGGTAATAAATGATGAAGAAGATGAAGTTGCAAAGTTTTATATAGGAACCATGCTGAAAACAATAGAACAAATAAGAGAAAATGCTGGAAGAATTACCAGTGAAGAGAGATTGGGAAACACAACACAAAGCAGCACAGAAATGAGTTTAACAGAAAAATACTCACAGCTGCAGCTTAACAGCCAAGCCCTGCATGATGAAGTTAAGAGGCTGAAGGCTGAGATAAAAAGTGATCTCACCCTTCCCCAGTTGAAGATCATATTAAAGGGGCATTTCAAAGAAGACAGTTCGATCGATTTATATCACAGGCTTGTTAAGACAGTCGCGAGTCTCCACAAAACTTCCTCTTTAGAGCAATAGAAATAAAAGAGAGACTATTACTTGCTTCAAGAGAAGGAGAATCAGATGAACAGTACAGTCCTGAGCTCATCCAGAAGAAACTGTCATCGTGCTACAGAAGGGAAATTGGTCGAGAATAACTATCCCAGTTACGAATGAGAGCAACCACGACATTACTCTCACCCCACGCACAGTGTTAGGGCAGCTACAGCAGGTCAAGGCTATTTACCCTGTAGATGTGAGACCAGCCAGCGCTAGTGAACACACAGCAAAGTCAGACAGTGCTAGTGGAGATAGAGCCTGCACTGCCAGCACTCCTGAGCACCACAAAAGGGAAAACAGGCAGCTGGACACATGCACACCTGATTTATGGGACCCTCCAGTGTCAGTTGATCACCTGACCCCAGACCAGCAGACCAAGGTGAAACAAATGTTACGAGAAGAATGTGCTGCATTTTCAAAAGATGACAGTGATGTGGGATGTATTCCATCACTACAGTTGAAGATCAGACTGAGTGACACAACTCCAGTAAGGCGCACCTACATCTCTGTACGCAAACCTCTCAACAGGGAGGTGAAGGAGTATTTGGAGGACCTGCTGAACAGAGGGTGGATTCAAAAGTCCCGGTCTCCATACTCCTCACCAATAGTCTGCGTGCGTAAAAAGGATGGGAGTTTGCGTCTATGTGTGGATTATCGGGAGCTCAACCAAAAATCCATTCCCGACCGCCACCCAATCCCTCGAGTGCAGGATATGCTGAACAGCCTGAGTGGGAGTGCCTGGTTCTCGGTGCTGGACCAGGGCAAGGCATATCATCAGGGTTTCCTTGAAGAAAGTAGCCGACCACTCACAGCCTTTATCACACCTTGGGGCTTATATGAGTGGGTAAGGATCCCCTTTGGCCTGTCCTCGGCCCCAGCAGAGTTCCAGCGCAGTATGGAAGAGTGCCTCGCAGGATTGAGAGATGAAACATCACAGCCTTACTTGGATGACAATCTTGTCCACAGCAAGTCTTTTGAGGACCATCTGCATGATATGAGAGAAGTGTTACGTCGTTATCAGGCACATGGAGTAAAACTGACTGCCAAAAAGTGTGAAGTGTTCAAAGATAAAATGAAATTTCTGGGAAAGATTGTATCCAAAGATGGCTACTGTATGGATCCTGCAGAAATAGCACCTGTACAAGCGCTGAAAGACCGCAAACCTGAGACTGTGGGAGACCTGCGGAAAATGATAGGGTTCCTGTCATACTACCGCCAGTACATACCAAACTTTTCACGCATCGCCAAGCCACTGTACAGTCTGCTAACCACAGAGAAGACTCCTGGTAGCAGCGTCCATGCAGCAAGCATGAGTAGGCACAAGGGAAAACGCAGGAAGTTGGACCAGCCATCTTCAAGCCAACCGATCGCCTGGACAGAAAAACACCAGCAAGTGCTCTGCCAGCTCATAGAGTATCTGCTGCATCCACCAATCTTGGGCTACCCTGACTTCGAGAAACCATTTGTGCTGCATTGTGATGCCTCACAGGAGGGGCTTGGTGCAATTTTGTATCAGAGACAACAAGGCAAGCTGGTGGTCATCGGTTATGGGTCGAGAACGCTAACTGCACCAGAAGCTAACTATCACCTGCACTCTGGAAAGTTGGAGTTTTTGGCGATGAAATGGGCAATTTGTGAAAGATTTCGAGAGTACTTGTACTACGCGCCCTCATTTGTCGTCTATACGGATAATAACCCTTTAACCTATGTTTTGACCACAGCTAAGCTCAATGCCACAACACACCGTTGGATTGCTGAATTGGCTGACTTTAAGTTCTCAATAAAGTATCGCCCTGGGAGAGTCAATGGAGATGCTGATGGCTTGTCACGAATGCCGCTGGACATGGAGCAGTACATGCATACATGCTCACAGGAAATGGAGCCTGAGACAATAACAACAGTCACACAGACACTCCAACTCGAATCTGAGGGACATGAACCCTGGCTGTGTCCAGCTACCATCGCTGCAGCATGTACTGAACATGAACTGGAGCGGGTAACATCCCCAGTGGCAGAAATCTCCAATGAGGACATAAAGAAAGCGCAAGAGGACGATCCAGTCCTGGGCAAGGTGCGAGAGTACATCATAACAGGACAGTGGCCTCAGCTGAGAGGAAAAGACCGACGTGATGACACCACTATTCTGGCAAGAGAGAGAAACAAGTTGTATGTCAACGACGACGGTATCCTGTACAGAAAGTCAGTGGCTCGAGCTCAACTTGTGTTACCTACAACATTTCATCAGCTGATCTACAAGGAGCTTCATGAGGAAATGGGACACCTCGGAGTGGAGCGAACACTCAGCCTGATCCGTGATCGATTCTATTGGCCCCATATGCAGAGAGATGTGGATCATTATGTGACCAAGGTGTGTAGTTGCCTGAAACGGAAACGCCCAAGCAAGCCAACTAGAGCACCATTGGTGAATGTGGTAACCACATATCCATTTGAGATGGTGTCAATAGATTTCTTGCATCTGGAAAGCTGTAAAGGAGGATACGAGCACATACTGGTCGTCATCGACCATTTCACACGATTTGCTCAGGCATACGCCTGCACCAACAAGTCAGCAAAGACCGCAGCAGAAAAGATCTTTGGAGACTTTGTGCTGAAGTTCGGATTTCCAGCAAAGCTGCATCACGATCAAGGCAAGGAGTTTGAGAATAGGCTGTTTTCCAAGCTGGAAGAATACTGCGGCATTCGAGGTTCACGCACAACACCTTACCATCCAGCTGGAAATGGTCAGGCTGAAAGGTTTAATCGAACGCTCCTCTCAATGCTCAGAAACCTGACTGAGGATGCTAAGTCTGATTGGAAGAGCTCCTTAGCCAAAGTGGTGCACGCATATAACTGTACACGCAGTGAAGCGACAGGATTTGCCCCATACTACCTCCTCTATGGTAGGAACCCCAGGCTACCTGTTGACATTATGTTGGGCCTCGCACCAAGTGACCAGAGCACGTCTCACAGTGACTATGCAAGTAAGTGGAGAAAACGGATGCAGGAAGCATACAGGCTAGCATCACAGACAGCTCAGAAGGAGCAAAAGAGAGCAAAGACGCAGTACGACCAGAAGACGTATGGAGCTGAACTACAGCCAGGGTGCAGAGTACTTGTGCGGAACTTCAGGGACAGAGGAGGACCTGGGAAGCTCCGTTCTTATTGGGAAGAACAAGTCTATGTTGTGACAGAGAGGAAGCACGATGACAGTCCTGTCTACGTGGTACAACCAGAGAAGGGCCCAGGAAAGACTAAAACCCTCCACAGGAACCTGCTGCTGCCCTGCGACTTCCTGCCTGTGGAAAGAGAGAAACAGGAGGAGAAGAAAACTGAACAGAGGAAGCAAAACATGAACAGAAAGAGGAAAGGTCAGGCAAAGCAGAAGGAACGGGAGCATGACAGCAGTTCAGAAGATGAGAGTAACTGGAGATACATCAGTACACAACCAACAGAACCGTCTGACCAGGTCCGAAGCCAGCTGAGAGTGGAAGCAGAGGAATTCCAGCCACAAGCGGCTCACAGGGAACTGACTCAAGGCAGTGGGGAAAAGGAGTGTCCAGATGAAGTTGGAGAAAGGATGGAGCCAGTGCTGGAGGATGAGGAGAGGGCAGGGATGGAACAAGAGGAACTTTCTGATGAAGCACACAAGATAAACTCTGAGCGGGTGTCGTTATCTGATGAAGCAGATGAGAGGGATCCGGTGCCACAGTCATCATCGCCACCGAGACAGTATCCTTTTCGACAAAGATACCCTCCCAAAACACTTACCTATGACACATTAGGTCAACCATCAGTCACACACAAATACAGATGAGGTTGACAGCTAAAAGTAAGAGAGACAAGTTCATAGTCACATGTAAAGTTCATGGTTGTTTCAGTTAGATTAAAAATGAGTTCATAGTAGTATTCCTGGCTAGAGAGAAAAAAAAGTGAAATTCATTGAGTATAGTACATTCATCTCTGTTGGTCAATAAGTAGAGTACCAGAATCTAGACCACTGACACATACAATAGACATGTGATGCATAGTACATGTGGGTCTGGGAAATGTGTTATTGAGTAGTAATAAGGTCAACACCTTTCAGTCCAAGGTATGTGGTCCGCATCAATTGCGGGGTAGCACTACAGATATCACCTGGCCAGTGGCGTCTGTTGCTGATTCATGACATAAAGAGGGAGATATGTGTCATGTAAAAGACTGTTCCTGTACAGAGGGTATCTTGAAAGACTGACTCCTGCGTAATCTGCTGCTATAACACAACAGTTGAAGACGAGTACTCTGGGAAATACAGAATGTCAGGACGACATTCATTTTGGAGGGGAGAGTGTGGGACTCATAGTAATGTGGGCAATATAAGTGGACACCCCCCATTCTTAGTTTGTATTATGTGTGTACTATTTTCTGATTATTTGATTGTCATAATTTTTATTTATTTGTAATCTGATATTTGGGCACAAGATCAGCTAATATTTGCAGTGGGTTAGAATGTTTATAAAATGAGTAAAGCTCTTCACAGGCACTTTGAGGCAGCCTAAGGGTCCTTTAAGTGAGGTGCAAGCTTCCGCTAATTGATAAGTGGACCCCCCAGCCAGCCTGCATGTCGCGGTGTGGTCGTGCTTATGTGCTTGTGTTTCTGTGTTTACAGAAGTAAAAGATCTTAAACTCATGCACGCCTGAGAGTCTTCCTTTGTGCTCAAGTGTGCAACATATATCCCATAACCTATTTATGCTAATGTATACACGTAACCATGGTAACACATATGACCATCAGTGAGTATTTCCCTTCCAACTCCGCATGCTTTGTCTGTTCATTAAAAGATGTGTGACAGTGATCCCACAGTATGAAGCCCTGAGTCATTACTGTACAAGACGCCTTCTTCTCGTCCTGTCTCTGTGTGTTGGTCATTATTCAGAACATGTGATTAATTTGCAGTCTAATAACAGCCTCTAATAATGCGCACAGTCAGTTCTTTCTCTGTGAGCTCTTTGTGTAACCAAAGAACAGAAACAGAAACACACCGCATGGACGAGCAGGTGTCACCTGACATGACAGGCTAAGCTGTGTGCGCCAGCGAGTAGTCAGAGGATTACAAGTGCGCATTCAAGTCCTGGAGCAAGACGTGTTTCAGCAGTTACTCAAGTCCTGGAAACGATTCAAATATTCACTTTGAGCAGGTGTGTCTTCATTTGGCTGTGGAAAAACCACAGCTATTCTGTTAGAAAGTAACTGCTGCACCTGTGCGGTCCGAAGAATCAAACACTGTGGATTTTATAAGGTTGATATTTTGTCAGTGCATGAGAGAATGCACATAACAGCACATATAATCACATTACTTGCATCCCTTTAGTCAGGGGAACTGCCCATTTTTCCGACAACCCATTGGTCTTACGACATCCCGTTGTTCCAAAGTCCCGTTGTTCCGAAATCATCATGATGCCCTGTGGTTAAGGTCTGGTTAGGTTTAGGCACAAACACCACTTGGTTAGGGTCAGGAAAAGATCATGGTGTGGGTTAAAATGAAAATGAAAGTGGCAAACACATATCAGAACAACGGGATGTCAGACCAATGACATGGACCCTGAGTCAGGGGCGTCCAAACTTTTTTGAATAGGGGTCAGATTAGACCAGCGTTGGAGCTGGACAGTCAAGTGACTGAAGACAGATTACGTCGCTGCTATCTAGCAATCGGGGGCTTAAACACAAAAATTTAATTCTGCATTTATTCTTAAAAAAACTATCACAAACCAAAACTGCGTTATTCAAGTATATTGATATTTTCATACACCCTTTGCTTTAATCATGTCTGGTTAGGTAACCATTTGTTTGATTGTTTACAGTCAGTTTATAGACATAATTTTGTCTTCGTAGTTTCTAGTTGGTGCATCTGTACAAACTGTGTGGTTTGTCTACTCTCAGCACAGGCGGAGTGCAGCTGGTATAGTGGCAGTTTGGCTGCAGACAGTGCGCACACGTCACCAAAACCTCACAGGCAGGTTTCCAGAATGTCAGGCACATTAACAACGCAATAAATACCCACAAACACCACTATTCAATGCAACTACTAAGACAGAGAGTGTGCGCACACAAGAGAAACGCAACATTGATTTACAATTGTGGTGACCTCCTCCCAGGCTACCTTTGCATCATCAGCCCGTGGAGGTCTGCTCACAGTTCTGTATATTCGGACACTGCGAGCTTGGACCTCCCGGACCAAAACATCAGTTTCCTCCTGGGAGAAGTTTGGCCGTCTGACGCTGCTGCTCTCTTCTGCCATGGCGAATTGAGTAAACTCTAATTACCCCTTCGCGCGGCACATTTAAGGGCGAGGAGAGGGGCTCATTTGATTGGTGTGACAAAACTAGAGGCCAGTATCTCAAAAACACAATTTCTTCAAATTTGGCACAAATGTCTGCTTGGACTCGACGATTAACTGATTAGACTTTGGGGGTCAAATTTTTCTGTGACCTTGCATCAGTCTCTGTCTCACTAAATGAATTTTGTGAAGTCTCTGGTTTTTGTTTAATGTCTTGTGGCGGGAAAAAAAATGTTGCTGCACATTTCTGATCTATCATTAGCTTGTTTACTATTTTTATATGAATGTCACTGTCACACTGAACAGCCCGCCGAACCCTTTTCAAACTCTTAAACTCTATACGGAAATAAAGAAACAAATACATTGCGAGGGACAGTACCACTCCACCTGTTGCCTGTCTCATTATTTCCTGGAGTTATAATCTGACTACAGGCCAGGGACCTGTCACATTAAGAAGTGTTGTCAGGCGTGGTGAGGCGTGTCAGGGGAGGAGAGAGCAAAAGATAGTAAGTGACAGTATATAAATAAGCACACAACATCACAGGTCATCAGACTGGAGGCTCCGGCTGGAAGTCAAGAAGACTCTCACACAACTCAGCTGATCTGCACAACTTCACCAGGTGAGGACACACTGTGGGGACAGAGACAGAGGGAGACAAAGACAGATGTGCATTAAGACTTTTACTGAACTGTGTAAAACTATCAATGTCAGACTGCTGTCGACAGAGAAATACTATTTCTAAGACTGTCAGTGTGTCTCTCTCTATCTTTGTCGTCCTCTCTGGAGGACAGTTGACTCAGTGTTTTTAACTTTCAACACTCTTATTATTTAGAGGGTAGATGAAGTACTGACAGCTGTGTGGTCACTGTCTTCATATTTCTCTACAGGTTGGAGAAATGACCTCAGAAATCAGGGAAGTTGTCGCTCTGGGTCGACCTTTCACCCTAGGAATGCTCTATGATGCTCGGAAAGATGCACTGTTCCCAGGTCAGTCTTGACTTAGACTATTCTTATTACTGAAATATGTCTGGCTGTCTCGTCTATTTAAAATTTATTCATTCATTCACTATAAAAAAAAAAGTAGCAAATGCTTTGTAATTTGATTATGTTTATTGTGATGACTTATTAATGATTTTAAGGATGCATAAGATATTACTGGCCGATATATTGTCGTGCAATTCAAACGAAAATTAGAGTGCCATTATTGCCGCAGAATTATGTCCTTGAAGGCATTTTGCAAAAGCCAGACAAGGTTTGCCCTTTTAAGATCAGTTATTTTGTACAGAGGGAACCAGAGGAGAGATTAGGAATCATGGTTTTGGTGTAATTCTTTATTGCATGTGCAGTTGTATCACTCCTTCTCTCTGGCTCCTTTGTTTGCATGACAGCAGGGCTGAGCTCTTCAGCCCAGTTCACATCAAAGATTCGCGATGAGATGAAACCGTTTTAGAATGTTGTGGAGAAAAATTGCAGCATTGTGAACTTGCCGCTCTCAAGCTGGCTGATGATGTCACCTGACACTCAGCTGGTCAAATGGCCGGCGGCTGGTTTTAAAGCACGTCACCTATTTCAACAGCCAGTCAGCTTGTAGTGAAGTCCGCTGGTCAAGTCAAAATGACCGCAGACGGTGTGTTGGCTCGCTGCAGCAGGTGCTGCGTCCCCACCGAGCCCTCTGTTTCTGCCCTCATGGTGTGCCAGTGTCAGACGGTGGGTCGCTGCTGCTGCTGGGTGTGTGTGCTTATACCCTGCCCACACACACATTCTCACTGACTGATGAATTGTGCTGGTTATTGATATTATTGTGGCGTATTGATTATGAATACAGTCCATCTGATGCTGGTTTTGTTTCATCACTGTAGCCAGTATCTCACTATCACTTTCCTCATTCAGGTCTTAAAGCCTCTGGAAACCCAAATCCACAATAGCCTTCTAACTATGTAATTTAGGGTCTTATGTACATAATATTAAACATGTAAAAACAATTAAAAATCAGTTTCCATCCAAATTCAAAATAACAAACCAACAAACAGCTTTCTAGTCTGATGTTTAGAAAATACAGATCGTAAACTGGCTGAACCGCTCGGCTGCGACCCAGCGGATGCTCTGCCTCCGGCGGGCTCCCAGCAGCACTTGAATCAGGTTGACCGGCTCCAGAGCCCGGAAAATCCGAGCCTTTGCAGCCCGTGGAGCTGCAGGAAGAGGCAGCTTGTGAGTGGCCGGACTTGCCCCCAGGCCCGGTGCCGGTGTCGGCTCGCAGGGAGGGGACGTAATGTGCACCCTTCCTCACCCCTAACCCCAACCCCAGGCAGTTAGCTTTGCTACGCATAAATTTGATAATAATAAAACATTATTTGAGGCGGGCAAATACTTCTACACAACGCCAGAGAGACGGCCGACCAGCACTGGCCTCTCCTGCTTTGAGGGTCGGTGTGTGTGTCAGAGTAAAGACATATTTAATCTATTAAGACTGGATGTGTTTGAATGAAAAAAACGGAGCAGATTTATGTTTTCAGTGAAAACGTATCTCAGTGAAGAAAGGCAAAGCGCCAGCCTCCCGCTGTCATTCATCTCAGCTAACACTGCATGTAAAAGTTATGCTAACTATTCTATGAAGTAACATTAATATGAATCACAAAACATTTTGAAACTTGCCATTCAGTGACCACCTGAAAGGAGTCATTGTCAGCTGGCAGGGCTTCTGCTTCGTCCTCTGAATCATCAGAGGGCTCAAACATGTACGGCTGGATTAAATTCGTGGCAGCCATTGCTGAGCCAGCGAGCTGTCAATCAAAACGAGGGAGCTGTCAATCAGAGCGTTATCTGCCACGCCCACTCTGTCCTGGCAAGTGGTCTAAACAGCAAAATGAGCTGTTTTTAAACCAGGTTTTCTAATAGTTATGAATGGTTATTTTCACTCAGACTTTTGTGGATGATTAATGAGACACTCGACTTTGATGTAATATATTTATTTTTACTATTTAAAGCTGTGTTTCCAAAGGCTTTAAGAAGCTACAAATTATATTCAGCCACAAAATAAGTCTGAAAAGCTGCAAATCAGAGCGGAAGCACAGAGAGTTGTTGACTAGAGACGATACACCATCTCTAGATACACACTTGCTGAAGAGAGTGTAGGATGGCTGAGGATGTCATACGCCTCATTTTACACTGCGGGCTCTGCATGTATTCGGGTAGGCACATCCTGATTGACAGCTACATTTATGCAAATTTCAGTGGGCGAATATGTGCTTGAGATTGTGGTATTACCCACAGAATCCAGAGGGAGGCTCTGCTTGTGCTAACAGAACTAAGGTTACAATATCGTAACCTCTGTTTATTTTACCAAGACATCGCTGCTTTTCCAGCCAGAATTGTGCCCCCAAAACCAGCTATTTTAGGCCAAAACATGACCTTTTACTAACCATAGCCAAGAATTTTTTGTGCCTAAACCTACCACACATTGATTACAGCACAACTGAAAAGTAAAGTTTCAACATATTCACAAAATAATAATGTGCATATTTATATCCATGCTTTGCAGATACGTACAATACCAACATTTTTTCTGACAGTTGAATTGGAATCTAAGTTACTATGATTAGTTTCTTGTGACTTTGGACTGACAAAATTTTTTATCATCTGCTCTACCAGATAACCATTGTTTTCCAATTTCTAAAGGTATGACATTGTGGGATGAGAAGACTCTACAAGAGAAAACAGCTGAAAAATCTCAGCAGAGCAGTGCATTTGAAATTTCTTCATCTGACTCCATTGAAAGCAAGTCCTCTCTGCTGGATGTTGGTGCTTCTCTGAAGGCCAGTTTCCTGAGTGGACTGGTTGAAGTCGGAGGATCTGCCAAGTATCTGAACGATAAGAAAAAATTCAAGAATCAGAGCAGAGTGACATGTCAGTACAAAACTACCACCAACTTCAAAGAGTTCTCGATGACTGACCTTATGACGATGGACACCAAACAGTTAGATGTCATTGAGAAGAGCGCCGCAACACATGTGGTCACCGGGATCCTGTACGGGGCAAATGCTTTCTTTGTCTTTGACAGTGAGAAGTTAGAAGCCAGCAAGGTTCAGAACGTCCAGGGCAGCATGGAAGCTGTGATAAAGAAGATCCCCTCATTTAGTATTGAGGGAAAAGCTGAAATAAAGCTGAATGATGAAGAAAAAGACCTGACCCAGAAATTCTCCTGCAAATTCTTTGGAGACTTCATTCTTGAAAGCAACCCTACAACATTTGAAGAGGCAGTGAAGCTTTATGCACAACTTCCACAGCTACTGGGAGAAAAAAGAGAGAAAGCTGTTCCACTGAAGATCTGGCTGATGCCACTGAAGAATCTGGACACTAAAGCTGCTGAGTTGTCAAGAGAGATCACTGATGGACTCGTGAGGAAGGTGGCGGATGCTCTAGAAAATTTAAGGGAGATAGAAATGAGGTGCAACGATTCCCTGGAAGACAGAGTGGTACAGCATTTTCCACAGATTCAAGAACAGTTTGGCACTTTCCAAAAATTGTGTAGTTATTATACAGCTAATCTCCAGAAGACCATGGTGAAGAAACTTCCCTCCATCCGTGACGGTGAAGAAGACGAGAGCTCAGCAGCAGAACTCTTTGAAGACCGAGACAAGTCGCCATTCAGTCGTGAAAAACTGAGCCAGTGGCTGGATCACAAAGAGAGAGAAATCAACGTCATCAGATCCTGTGTAGATATCATGGAGGGAATAAAGATCGTCCAAAATCAGTCAGAGCTGGACAGAGAGGTTCTTGCTCCAGGCGTAGAGAATGCTGTGTGCTTTGTTTTCACCTCCCTGAAGAGTGCCGACCCCCGCCTTGATGAGATGGCCAACTACCTGGACTCAGGTAGCAAATCAGAAAGTACCAAAGAAGAGCCATGGTACTTCTCAGACGAGGTCTTCGCCAAAATGAGAAGAAAAGCCACATGGTTTAGTTTTTCTGCCACAGCACAGAAGAACAGCAACACATTGAGTTACTTTGTGGGAAGCATTGCAAATGAGAACTACACAGGAGCAACCATCTACCATTACCGTCAGGGCGTTCTGAGCACGGAAGATTTCTCAAAGCCTGACCCCCTTGATGTGAAGGCCATCACTGACAGAAGAGATTTGATCTGGTGTAAGTCTTTTTCATGTTTTTTTGAGTCATAAATAAGCTGTACTAATAACTGTCTTCCAGAAACCTGTTTGACCTTCAGGATGACTACATTTAATTTGGTCTCTCCTTCAGATGCCTGTGATCTCACCCTGGACCCAAACACTGCAAACAGCTGCCTCACTCTGTCTGAGGGAGACAAGAAGGCAGCAAGTGGACAACTGCAGACATACCCTGATCACCCAGAGAGGTTCGATTCACAACCTCAGGTGTTGTGCAAAGAGAGCTTAACTGGCCACCATTACTGGGAGGTACAGTGGAGCACTGTTAAGAAAGACCCCATTTATGTCGGTGTTGCATACAAGAAAATTGAAAGAGGATCAGGCAAATCAGAGAGTGCGCTTGGACAAAATACCATGTCATGGGCTTTTGGCCAATATTCATCATTGACAAAACAGGTTCTTAGGGCGTATCATGATGATGTAGTGTGGGAAGGTCCTCTACCCTCTGATGGCTTCGACAAAGTCGGGGTGTATCTCGACTGCCATACTGGCACTCTGTCCTTCTACAGAGTCTTTGGCAACACCTTGAGTCACCTCTACACCTTTGAAACCACATTCACTGAGCCTCTTTACGCAGGCCTCGGCATAAAAAAGAAATCCAATTATGCGTACCTGTGTCCAGTTGAGTAAGAGCCATGACGAAATACTGATGTGGTAACAGAGATATGGGTTTACATTTAAAGTTTAAAAAGCAAGGTGACATCCCATTGTAGCGTGTAGTGTGTAGTGTGTCACAAATTTAAAAAAAAAATGCATTCAAACCCAGAGGGACCAGGGAAATTAATGATGTAATTAAGTAAGTGTGTATGTAATTTTCTGTTTATCAGTTCATGTTGATTCAGTGCACAGCCTTCCTGTTTGTGCTTCACAATTACTTTAAATTGACCCTTTGCTAAGCCCCACCCCTTTGTGGTGGTCTGTCAAGCAGTCGAAGCAAGTATGGAGCCTCCGCTGTAACTTAGTGCACTCCTTGAAGCAATACAAATGTTGGAAAAACAAAAAGCAATCCAAGACAGAAGCAGTGAGAAGGGTCGACAGTATGTGTTTGAGGGATATATCAGGATGTCAAACTGACTCAGCAACAAAAATAGGTTAAGAAGATAAATAATAGCTAAAGCCTTACATTAAGATGAAAGTGAAAAAGTGAACCAACACATCACCTGGCCATCGAGACAGAAGACAATTAAATTAAAGGGAAACTTTGCTGATATTCAACCAGCTGTGTGTCTCGCAGTGTGTACAGATAAACAGTGTTTGGCCAGTGCCCAGGCTTCCATTGGCAGACAGTCGAGGAGCTCTGGTGGAAGCCAAGCACCCTTCATGTGCACACACTACGATGACACACAGCTGGTTGAATACAGACAGAGTTTCTCAGCACTGATCCCTTTAAAGCAGGGTTGGGCTTTATTCTCTATTGTAATCATTAAAAAGCAAAAGCAGCATGCGTATACCTTCAGCTGCTAGCTAGCTAACCCTTCACTTTACAGGGTTGGATTTTGGTTTTTGAACAGGGAAGAAACATCTCCAACCTTGAAATACACAAAACCAGCTTGACAATGAGGGAAATCTGAAACAATTTCATGAGTCCATGGAGCACAGCTGCACCATGCAGTTGTCGGACACATGTCGGAGACGGCTGATACTACATGATGATTGGCTGGTTCGATAGGCAGCACTTAGCAAAGGGTCAATTGCTGTGTCATCACTAGGATGTTGAAATATAAACTCATAGCTCGTTTAGTTGAATTTATCATGTTGATTAGGTAAGGACATAGGGTGGACATAGGGTCTTTCTGTAGATTTTTTTAAAGAGTTATCTTTTCAGAATACAGCAGGAATCTTCTCTTGTGGCCAAAGCAAGTAACAAACAGAATATAGACAAACCATGGATAACAAATGGGCCACAGAATGCATGTAAAAAGAAAAATTTATTATATAAGCAATTCCTAAAACGTAGAACTAAGGATACTGAAAGCAAATATAAGACATACAAAAATAAATTAACTTGTATCATGAGATCTAGCAAGAAATTATATTACAGTAAATTACTAGAAAGAAAAAAAAACAGAACTAATATTAAAGGCACTTGGAGGATTCTCAATGAAATTATCAAAAAGAAAAAAGTCGTTAAAGACTACCAATCTTTCTTTTACTCAAATAATGATGCAATCATTAAGGAAAATAAACCTATAGCAGATCGATTCAATTAATACTCTGTTAATGTGGGTAAAAATCTAGCCAACTTTATTGTATCCCCTAAAAATATTTCCTGGGAAAACACCAATACCATCAACATAGTTCCGGATTCAATGTTTATTAAAAAAAACTGATGAAAAAGAAATAATTGATATAGTTTGTAAATTGAAAGGTAAAAAATCAACGGACTGGAATAATTTTGATATGTTTTTGATAAAGAAGATTATTGATTGTATTGTTAAACCCTTAAATTATATTTGTAACCTGTCTCTAACGAGTGGAAATTTTTCATCAAAAATGAAAATAGCTGAAGTGATACCGCTGTTAAAATCTGGTGACAAACATGTCTTTTCAAATTATAGGCCAATCTCACTGCTACCACAGCTCTCCAAAATTTTGGAAAAGGTATTTGTGGAGAGGCTAAATGATTTCTTATCAAAGCACCAAACACTCTGTGAACAACAATATGGATTTCGGAAAACCTCACTAGCTCTAATGGACTTTGTTGAACAAATTACAAATGCCATTAAGAAAAAGCAATATACAGCAGGGGTATTTTTTTGATTTACAGAAAGCATTTAACACTATTGACCACACCTTATTCTTAACAAAATATAAAAAATATGGCATCAGGGGATTGGCACATGACTAGTTGATCAGCTGTTTACAAAATAGGTATTAATATATTCATATGAATAAGACAAACTCGGAGTACATGAAGGTTACATGTGGTGTGCCTCAGGGTTCGGTCCTTGGTCCATTGCTGTTTCTTTTATATATTAATGACATAAATTTGGTTTCAAAGTCACTGAATTGTATTTTATTTGCTGATGATACGCTGATATGTTCTGTAGTGGAGATCATTTGGGACAGCTTCTGGATACGGTGGAGAAGGAACTGCAGAAATTCAAACAATGGTTTGATTTAAACAAATTATCACTTCACTTTGGCAAAACAAAGTGCATGCTATTTGGAAATAAGTCCATGAACTCAAGCAGAAGTTTAACAATGAATGATGTTGATGCTGAAATTGTATCTGAAACAAAATTCCTTGGAGCTATCATTGATGACAAATTAAGCTGGAAATCCCACATAAATTATGTTAAATCAAAAATGTCAAAATTCATTGCAATTTTGTACAAAGCCCATGATTTCCTCTCTCAAAATTCACTAATTACATTATATTATTTGCTCCATATATGACATATTGTATTGAGGTCTGGGGAAACATATATAAAACAAATACTAATTCTATATTTTTTTTCTATATTTAAAAACTGAACTTCTGCCTCCACCTCTCCAAAAACTGTTTAAAGTGAGAGACACCAGATATAATCTGAGGGGAACATTATTATTTGATAAACCAAAGACCCGAACTAATGTTAAAAATAACTGTGTTTCTGTTAAAGAGGTAAAGATCTGGAACAACTGTCCTGAAAGTATTAAATCATGTTGTACATTACACATCTTTAAAAGACTCTCTAAAAACTACATTATTTCTTGCTATGGTAAAGAAAATTAAGTTTACTGACTGTACTATTATTTCCGAATTTGTGCGCTGTGTGCTATTCATTGTATTGTGTGATGGAAAATTTAAGTTTATTGATATGATTAATTTCAAATTCTTGCATGTTGCTCTTTTGTGAAAGGTAAAAAGGGTAGGTGTTTATAAGCTTTAGCTTCTACCTTCACCCTTTCAGTTACATTGTTTATTGAAATGTACTGAAATAAACCATAAATAAATCATAAAAAAAATCAATCAAAATCATAAATCATTTGTTTTTTCTCTGGAAGCCTCTGTGGTCTGTGTTTTTCTGTTAAGGGTGAGGCCTGTCTGTACCTTAACCCTGTTCAATTAATGACTTCACTGTTCTGATGAGAGAGGTGTGTCCGCCCACTCTCATCACCTGGGCTCTTCCTGTCAGGACATCAAGGATCCACATGCACAGTGAAGTGTTTAATCCCAGCTCCTTGAGCTTTGTGTCCAGACTGGAGGGAACTATGGTATGGTCGCATAGCTTCCTGTTCGGGTTCTGAACCAATTTATTTGAAGGTGGAAATGGTTCAAACAGTTCAAATTTAGGTACCAGGAACCAGAGCGTAACCAGTTCCATGTTGCTGGAAAAGGGGTGGTGTTAATGGCTCCTGATATATGGTTAAGGTGTAATTAAAGCTGTTGTCCGCCCCAAGGATAGCACAGCTCACTCATTAGAATACAAGTCACAGGGCATAATTTTATGAAGAAAGAACATTCTTTGCTAGCTTGATGCTAATGGCAGTACTCAGCGGGTTAATAAAGTGCATCTGCTGTTTCCTTTTTACTCTGTGTGCTAACGTCCCTACAGGAAATATCCAAAAGGCTGGGCTGTTGTTGTCCTACAGTTTCCCTGGCAGCAGATCGCTCTGTGTTCCTATTGGTCAAAGTGACGGCTGTGACGGGAGAAGTACGACGGCCTATCATATGGCTGATATAAAACCACTACAAATAAGCAATCCAAGTCTCTGTGTCACTTTGAGTACATAATAGCTGCTGGGTCATGGTCGTGTCCATACACAGCCTCTGATGTCACGGTTTATGTCTTCATCTGGTGGCTGAAGTAGCCCTGTGCTGACATTAGTCTATTGGCCATATGGCAGCCGCTATAGCCTCCTTGAGGTGTATTCCAGCTATTTATATGTTTTCTTAGTGATTGGGAACATGAACACAAGTCTGATTGGTTGATATTTTTAAAATAAAGCCAAAAACAGTTATTCTAAGATGGGATTAATATTTACAGTGACATTAAATGAGTTTTACAGTTACGTGGGGGGCACAGATCGTACACAAATGTACCAAAAGTAGCCAATTTGAGGATTTTGCCTGAACATTTCTCTACAAAGACCTCTCGAAATTTACTCTCCTTCACTTTATGAGCATCTGTCAAAGCCCAGGTAATGTCTAGATGTTGTGACATGGTTTGTGAGAGGTTTGGGGCCACAACTCCATAACTCCAAAGGGACATTTACTCTAAAAGTGTGCAGTTTTGTTAGGCATGGATACAATCTTTCATTTATTCAGTCGTTTTTCTTCATTTAGTCTGAGCCAGTAACATCTATGCTGATTCTTAAACCTCAGCGTTAGATATCCCAAGTGTTATCTTTATTTTGATACCAAGATTAAGGACTGTTCTCGACTTATCAGAGGAAGAGGGCTGGCTGCGTGTGACTTTGGATTTTTATCTATTTTATATATATATATATATATATATGTATATATGACCCTACCTGAAGCTACAAATATTTTTCCGGACTGGTGGAAAATACATGATCCTCCCGCCACCATAAATTAGAGTAAATTATAGTTAGATTTTTAAAACTTCATTTGATGCTTGAAAATTAAAAGTTAAAAGTTAAAACAGCCTTGGTTTTTTCACTCTGCTACTTAATTTGTGCGGTTTATTTTTAATGTTATTTGATGTTTTTTTCTGATGGCAGCGTTTGTCATACATGATGTGTTCAAGGGTCGTCAGAAATTTGAAAATCCAACAATAATTTCGGCCTTTACGGTTTCTGGTTGTGATAAATGGTGTAATTTGGGCAATTTTTAAAGAAAACATGTTTTCTTTAAAAAGTATGCAGTAAAATAATACAAAATACATCAATTTGAATATGTATGCCCGTCCTCTAATCCAAAATAAAATAATAACACAAGTCCTTCACCAGTGCTTAAAAAATTATGTTACATGCCTGTCCCTCAGCAGCGTAGATGACCTGACATGACTCTGACCAAATCTGGGTAGGTGACGCCTCACAATGTCCTGACAGAAAGTCTAGCATGTTTGCTTTTCTTGTTGTTCTCTTTGTCTTTTGTCTTCTTTAGTTTTCTCTTCCTGCTGTCATTCCTTTGGCAGTTTGGCAAGGATTTTGAACAGTTAAACAAATGTTCCCTTCAGAGTTGATGGACAGTTGTTTGGCAGGTGAGAAATCTAATTAGATGTGAGATGAGCTCTTTGGAGGCCCTACTCTTCTGCCTGGGCTCCCTTCACTTCAGCCGATCCTCCTTCAGCTCTGAAAACACTGAGGTTGTAATTATCCACCTCGATGTTCTCCTGTGGGCCTGGCTTCTTCCCCCTGGTGGTCTGGAGAGACATGACAGCACACAGATATGAGTTATTGCATCACTCCTCTCTTCAGTTCAACACACACAAGCTAAGAGCTTCGTTTGAGCCAGTTCTCTAATCAACAGAGATGTGTACGGTACCTTAAAGATGAAATAGATGACAGTGATGAACAACAGCAGAATCAGCGGCAGGACGACCAGTCTGATGATAAAAGCTGCTGGATCTGATGAAACACATTCACAGACACACACATGAGTACAGCTGCTCCCATCAACCTGAAACTTCAGTCACGTTAAATCACCTAAAATCACTCATCAGTTAACTGAAGTCACTGTGAGGGGATGAATTAAAGCCTGCTCATTCTCTCCCTAATGCCCCTGTCTGGTTGAAATGAAATCAACACCTTCACATAAAAACACAGGAGGTTGCTTAAAGGGGCAGATTGCCACAGTTTGAAGCATCAGGGAATAAGCCCACTTCTCTACCCTTCAGGATGCAATTGTCCTGGATAATTTTACAGTTCAGATCAGAGGAAGGACGGCACTGGAAGATCACAGTCACAGATGATTGGTGCTTCTCAGAGTCAAGGAAGTTTTCTTTAATGGCTGAATTTAAGGAGGCTGCGTCATCGAATCTGGCTGAAGGACTGTTCCAATGTTGAGGATCCTTTGAATTCTGCCAGTGACCGAGTCTTTCCTTCAGAGAGTTTTCAAGGATATGTGTGTATCCTCAGCGGGCATAAACTACCCACAGTTCTTTGTGCATAATTTGCCAGAATTGAAGACAGGCCTTCTTCAGTGATGTGTACCTTGGCACTCGCTAGCCTGTTCCAATGTGTGTTCACTGAATGCTAGGAGGGATCTTGCCTAGCCTCTGTAGGACTCGACTCAGAAGGATCCATCCTTCCAAAGAAGCATCCTTGACTTGAGAAGCACCAGATGTCACTGATGGGCTTACCTGAACAGGTGAGCTCCAGGGTGGAGGAAGACCAGGACAATAATGTTACACACTCCCTCAGAGCAGATCCAGAGTGAACACAGTCAAAGTTGATCTTCCATGCAGATCTGTTGGAGGAGTCCTCTCTCCTTCCTGCTGAAACAGCAGAGCCACAGTTCAGGTTTCTACAGAAGGCAACTGCTGATGTCAGAGTCCAGTCAGAGCCATCCACTGGTCTCCAGTCTCCTCGTTTCACCTCCAGTGTTCCAGTACAGTGACTGGATCCTCCCCCCAACCTGACAGGTTCTGAACAGAAACAAGAGAGTCGTCAGTAAAATAACAAAGTGAGTTTCATTACAACAGAAATGAACCAAATCAAATCTGCAGCTCCTCTTCTACCTGAGCAGGTGAGTCCAACAGCTTTGCCAGATGAGCAGTTGTTTCTATCTGAGCCTGAGCTTCTACAGTCCAGGAGAGCAGACTCATTTCCTCCACACTGGAACTCTTTGGTCCACATTGGAGCCTCCACTTCTCCATAGAGCGCCCCCTGGAGGACTGAAGGAGCCCCACAGCCCAGCTCCCTGCAGATCACCTCTGCATCCTGCTGGTCAAAGTCATCTTTACACACTGAGGACCACGACTGGTTAGACTGGTTAGACTGGTTAGACTTCACCTCCAGTCGTCCTGAACACAGATTAGTCCCGTTCACCAGCCTGACAGAGTCTGGAGGGAGAGAATTTAAATTTTAAAACTGATCTTTATTTGTGATTATTGATACTATGAAACAGACATGACACATCTCATCAGACACTGTACAGATTCACATATTCCCAAACCAGTAGTTCAGGAAGTCTGATACACAAGCAGTTTCAACAAAGTGCAGCCTGGAAGATCTTATGATCAACTACAGGGTTTTTGACACAAGCATATCTCAGAAAGATTACAGTCATAGATGATGTAACACACCAGCTTACCTAAGCAGGTGATCTCAACGATGGAGGAAGAGGAACCTGATGTGACACACTCCCTCAGGGTATGTCCAGCCTGAATACAGGTAGGACTGATCTTCCATGCAGATTTGAGCAAGGCCTCATTTCTTATTCCTGCTGAAACAGCAGAGCCACAGTCCAAGTCTCTGCAGACGACAGCTGCTTCCTTCAGAGTCCAGTCAAAACCATCCACTGGTCTCCAGTCTCCTCGTTTCACCTCCAGTGTTCCTGCACAGCGACTGGATCCTCCCACCAACCTGAAAGGATCTGAACAGAAACCAGAGGGTCATCAGTAAAATGATAAAGTGAGTTTCATTAGAACATAAATTAAGCAGAATCACAGCTGCAGCTCCTCTTCCACCTGATCAGGGATGCTTTTCATTGTGCTAACTTATACTTCACGTCCTCTCTCCTCCTGTGACCAGCAAATCACTCCCCCTTTCCCATCATGGAGGATCTTTGAATCCCTTGCATGCAACTTGAGGAGACAAGGAGTTAGGAGGCCTCTGGAGGATGTTAGCGTGAGGAAACACAGGTGTATCCTGTGTGTCCACTTTTATTAAGTGCCATGAGGGATAAATGCTGCACCTCCACATGTGGCTCAATAACTGACACCACTCAAGACTAACACTGTAGAACCAAGGATTTCTCATTTAGCAGCTTTGACTCCTCCATCTTCATGTCTCTTTTTTGCATCTCTCTATCACATACTTACTGGGAGGAAGTGAGGGAAGCAAGGAGGGATGTTAACATAATGAAAAGCGTCCAACAGCTCTGCCAGGTGAGCAGGATTTTTAATTATTTGATGCAAAGCTGAGCATTGTACCCAGCTGCTGCATATCAAGTGGACTGCTGGCTAGATCTATCCATCTCCATTCATTAGTTAGTGTATTTCCTTTGTCGTCACAGGTGCCTTGCAGGGGGAATTGTGAAACAGCAGCAAGGGCCTCAGCACACAATAAAAGCACTCACAACATAGTATATCCTACTTGTGGCGAGGTGTCCTCCAGGGGAATGGCCACGTGGCAGTTTGTCCTGCCAATGCTTGCATAGCTGATTCCTTCATCAGACTCTAAATTTAATGCACTTTTACTTGGGAGTTCATTATCATCAGTCCCCACGACCTACTGAGCTGAGCCTGGTGTCAGGTCAGAGCCTGTTTTTCAAATAATGCCTGTATTCTACATTCAGATCACGTGGAAGGCGACATACTGTATTGAGGAAGTCACATACACAAGCATTTACATCATTAGTTCTGTCTACAAGATGTTATCATCAACAATTATGATTTCAATTCAAACATATTCACATCTGTCATGTTGTTGAGCCGACCTCTGTGTCTCTGCATTTCATACCACATAAAGAGATTCTAACTAAGTCATAGATGATGTCACAGACAGGCTTACCTGCAGGTAAGCAGGTGAGCTCCAGGATGGAAGAGGAGGATCCTGATGTGACACACTCCCTCAGAGTATATCCAGCCTGAATACAATCAGGATTGATCTTCCATGTAGATGTGCGCATGGACACATTTCTTATTCCTGTTGACACAGCAGAGCCACAGTCCAAGTCTTCACAGGCTATAGCTGCTGACGTCAGAGTCCAGTCAGAGCCATCCACTGGTATCCAGTCTCCTCGTTTTACCTCCAGTGTTCCAGCACAGCGACTGGATCCTCCCACCAACCTGACAGGTTCTGAACAGAAACCAGAGAGTCGTCAGTAAAAGAACAAAGTGAGTTTTATTACAACAGAAATGAACCAAATCAAATCTGCAGCTCCTCTTCTACCTGAGCAGGTGAGTCCAACAGCTTTGCCAGGTGAGCAGTTGTTTCTATCTGAGCCTGAGCTTCTACAGTCCAGGAGAGCAGACTCATTTCCTCCACACTGGAACTCTTTGGTCCACACTGGAGCCTCCACTTCTCCATAGAGCGCCCCCTGGAGGACTGAAGGAGCCCCACAGCCCAGCTCCCTGCAGACCACCTCTGCATCCTGCTGGTCAAAGTCATCTTCACACACTGAGGACCACGACTGGTTAGACTGGTTAGACTGGTTAGACTTCACCTCCAGTCGTCCTGAACACAGATCAGTACCGTTTACCAGCCTAAAAAACACTGAGACAGACAGAGAGCACATTCATACCCTGACAGAAATGTAGAAAAATATAAAAAAAGAATTCATATATTTAAAGGATCTGAAAATTCCTGACGTTGGCACCATCTTGTGGAAGCATTAAGAACGACACTTTGGTAGAGCGCAATATGTGATGAATAAAAACAAGATCTACAACATTAAAGGAGGTGGAGTTGGGACGAATGTTAGATCTTCTGGTAATCTGGTTAACAGTTAATTTCTAAGAAAAAAAAGGCAGAATGACGTGTTGTCTAACGCTGCATTGACTCAGAGAGCTGTAGCACTGTATTTTAAAGCACTATCCAGTTAGAGGGGATGAAATTTTAATGTTCTGTGATGTAAGTATTTGTAAACAACAAGGTGATTCCCTCCAAAGGGACACCAACAACTCAAAGTACACGTCAAATAAACTTCTCCAAACATGTTTTTTGTTATTTTAGGTATTGTTATTATCACACTAATGTATGTTCAAGTGTTCATTTCCCCCGATAAATTGGTTTTAATTCGTTATTTGATTCTATAAGCACAGTCTGACTATCTCAAGCTTTTATTTTGGTACTTCCGGTGACCAGCAGTGTGAAATTTGCATATTAGCTAAATATTTAGTTTCACCCAGAACATTTAGATTTAACATTTAACATTTAGATTTAGATTTAGAATTTAGATTTAACATTTAGATTTAGATTTAATATTTAGATTTAGATTTAGATTTAGCATTTAGATTTAACATTTAGATTTAGATTTAGATTTAATATTTAACATTTAGGTGCCACATTTAATATTTAGATTTAACTATTTAAAATATTTCTAAGTTAACAAATATTGCTGTAAATGTGGTAAAAGGTGACATTAAAAAATTCACAACACTTTTTTAAGCATTGTTTGAAGCTAAATGTGGCAAAATGTTGACGTTATTTTCAGTGCGAGCCACTTTACAAACGGCACCCCATACCACTAGCCCTGCTGACACTGCTAATAATGCTAACAGAGATATCAGTGATAGTTAACAATGCTAGAGAGGGTTTGAGGCTCAAAATTGACCCACTTACATCTTCACAACAAAGAAAATCTTTTATTGTGAAGCAGCAAAAATAGGAAATATTAAGTTTTCATCAGCAGTAACTTGACATATACCTTAAAAGGAACGTGAAACAGTAAAATTTAACAGATATCTGGAGTACAAATGACGCAGGAGATTCAGTTAGAAGTTACAAAGTGCTGAGAGCTGAACACAGACACTTGTCTCTAGGGGGTTGTTGGGGTTTGGCTGTGGTAGGCAAAACATCACTGCTACCCGCTTGGAGGAAGTCAGGCGTGCTTGTGACCGGACTGCAGAGATGGTCTATTTCAGGTGTGGTGTGGCCCAGTGCGGCTCAGCATGTTCAAAATGACAACGAAAATGCAAATCGGTTCACTATGGTTTGATTTGTCGTAGCTGAAAATTGTCAATGGAAAAGCCATACAAGCACACAAACCTTTTCAGACAGTACCTTAGCTGAGGATGTGTGTGCAATGTGCGCCTGTTAAGGTAGCCTGCAGAGGCTTTGCTAGCAAGTCCCTACAAAAGACCTTAAAACTCTCTGTAAGAAAAGGATTTCTAACTGTAAGAATCCAAAACTTGATTGGTGTTCAACAACTTTTGAAAGCTTGATATCTTGAGACTGATTCTGATACTAGTGGGTCAGCGTGGTGTAAACATGCGTCCTTGTTTAATAACGATGGACTCCACCTACCTAAGCTATTAGCGCTCTCACAGATGTTGATGGTGAGGTTTTTGATGAAGTCCAGGAGCAAGTCCTCCGAAGAATGGTACATGTGACTTTCAGTGGGATCTGAGACAATCCACCTCAGCTTCAAGCCGTTGGCTTCATTCACACCTGTGGAAAAAAAATGTATTTTTAACATTGTGCTGAAAGAAATCAGACCCAAAACACAAAGTCTGTTCAGTTGGCAAAGTCATAAAATTCTGATTTCCGAATACCTAAACTACACCTTTCACAGACCATACTGACGGTTGTTCCTTTTTTAATTCTATTAAAGCTACATTTAACTTAACTTTTATGAAAAAACATTTTGTCATATTTGGTGACACTGTCACTACATCTACAGAGTAGAACATGAAACAAAAAAAATCATGTTCCTCCTCCTTGTATTGGCATTTGCTGAAATCTACCACGGCTGTAGGAAAACAACCACTCAGCAGAGGTAGGACCAAGTCTTTGTTTTGCAAGTCATAAGTTAGTCTTTTCACTTAAGTCCCAAGTCAAGTGCCAAGTCAAGACAGCCAAGCCCCGAGTAAAGTGCCAAGTCCATGGTCAAGTGCCAAGCTCGAAACTTTAATTTCAAGTTGCAGCGGCATGGTGGTGCAGTGGTCAGCATTGTCGCCCACTGCAAAAGGGGTTCCTGGTTCCAATCAGGGGTGGGGGAGCCCTTCTGTGTGGAGTCTGCATGTTCTCCCCATGTCAGCGTGGGTTTCACCCAGTCACCAAGTTGATGAAATATGACTGAAAGATTCTGTTACTGCATTGCTTATTTCTCGCCTCAAATGTTCTCATAAAAATATTTTAGCGTACCGTTCAGCTGTAAATTGAGAAAGTTGCTCTGGCTGGTGGGCGGTGTTAGACTGACTTTCAACACAGCTGCCAGGTCACAAACAGCTAAACAGTGCACTTAAATCTGTTACAAACTAGGATGTCTTTGCAGTAGGAAGGACACAAATATGTTTTAAAATTGGTGCTACAGAACCCGAGAAAACAGCAAAAAAGGCCAGATGACCAGATGACGTAAACTATGTAATCGAACAGAGGGGGCGAGGAGGGATATTTATGTGTCTGTGAAAATTCTCAGTCATCCAGGTCATGGTAATCGTAAGTGCTGTATTGTAGGCAACTGGACTTGCTTGCGTTTCTTGAAGACGTTTCGCCTCTCATCCAAGAAGCTTCTTCAGTTCTAAATGACTGGTATGAAGTTGCAGGCTATAACCCCTGTGTGGGTGTGAACCCTTGCAGAGTCGGATATCTATGCACTGGTTAGACGGAGGGAAGTTAACCACATTTCATTTACACAGACTACCACACTGCTGTGATTCAAAGCTGGTTGAAAATCTGCAAAGTATCCTTTTAAATGTTGTAGTTTCAGAGCATTTCAGAGCGTATCCTTACTTTACAAACTTTTCTGAAGCTGTGCGGCTTTCTAATTATTCAGACCAAAAGTCAATCACCTATAGTGTAGACCTCAATGCCGGCGTCCTTCAGTTTCTGCGAGGCGAGGAGTACATCATCCCCGGACTCTCCACTAGTGATCAAGACTGCGATTTTTTGGGAGTCTGCTCGCATTCCCGCACTGGGTTTAAAGTTGTTCTGGAGGATGTAGTCCAGAGCAGGTCCTGTATGGTAAGAAAGAGGGATCAAAAAGCATAAAGTTGCAAAGTTGGGGAGTTATTTCAGGTACCCATTGTTCTAGAAGTAAAAATACTTCATCAACTGTGTTAGGAAATATCTGGTTCTTTGACTATGTTCTGACTATATTTGACTCCCAGTTCTGGGCTAGATCCAACAGGGGCCTCTGGTCCTTCAGTCTGTCACAGTGTGAAGTTGGTCTGGATTGGTCAACAGGCTGATAAATCACCTGCCATGGTGTCTCCATGTTGCAGTTCCAGATTTGCTATGGCCATCAGCAGGGAATATTTGTCCTGGTGGGTGTTCAGGTGCCACTCAGTCTTTGAGAAATCACTGAACTGAACCAGACCTGCAGAAACACACAGAAATGTGTAAAACACTGACCCCGCCCGTCTTTTCAAATGATAAACACAGAGGGAACTTGACAGCACTGAGACATAACACCCCTCTTCACTTTGTTTTCTGTGTTGTGATTTGATTTGAATGTGTAAATTCATGTCACAATAAAAACCCTTAACTTCTGTCAGTGTCACTCCACCCATTTTACCTGCCCCGTGAATTCCCCCAGATATTCATCACAACGGTGTATCTTCCCCCAAAAGCAAACCTGGCTACTCTACCAAGCACTGTCTTTGATGTAGTGCAGAAACTACAGTCCATGTCACCTGGTGCACCACATTTCATATTGTGAGATTTTAATCATGTGTCACTGAAAAAGTCTTCAAAGAACTTTTATCAATACGTTTCTTGCACAACTAGGAAGGACAAGACATTAGATCTCTGCTACGGTACAGTAAAGGGAGCTTATAAATCAATTCAGCTGCCTCCATTAGGGTCTGCTGACCACAACTGTGTGCTCCTTCTCCCTACATACAAAACTGTACGTAAAAGCGGAAAAATACAGACCAAAGAGGTTCAAATCTGGTTAGAGGATTTTATTATTTGGTGTGATCTTTCTTTCTCGGTGCTTAACACATCCAAAACAAAGGACATAATTATTGATTTTAGAGCACAGGCTCCAAACCGTGATCCCACAGTAATTAAAGGAAATGGCCACTTTAGAATGAAAATACAGACAGTACTTACTGACCCTCAAGTCGACAGTGTAGTTTTTTAATCCACAAAACTCATTCGGGGAATCGGAGGATAACAGCTAGCTGGAATAACAGCTACACTTGAAGTTCATGGAACCCACATTTTGAAAATGCAATAAATGTCAGAACGGCTCGTCTGTCATAATCCAAGTGCCCTGAAGCCGCGACATGCAAAAATAGACTTGAAAAGACGTAATTTACTCCATTTTTTAGCGTAATTTCTCACCGTGGTCAGTTAGCCTGACCTGCGGGCTTGCTCTGTTTACATGAGACTAGCTGATGGTTAGTGGAGGTGCTAGGTCTCGCGTGAGTTGTCATGTAAACACAGCACGCCCGCAGGTCAGGCTAAATGATGCTACCATCCAGATGATGTCTTTTTCAGGGACGTCCTGTCTTATTCAAGTGAGACAATGACACACATTGTGCACATGTTCAGACAGCGTGTCTTTGTAGAGTGCAAGTACCAGACTAACCCGCCTGCAGTCCACACCCGTCTCCCACTGAACATGTGTGGAACACAAAATACAATAACGGACACCTCGGATTTTTGAGACACTGAAGTTGTATATCAAGCAAGACAAACTTCAACAATTGCTGTCCTTTGTTCCCAAACATTTACTGAGTGTTCTTAAAAGGAAAGGTGATGTAACACAGCGGTAAACATAAAAATCAAAGTATTACCAATCTGGAATCTGTCCGGGCCGATGTCAAAGACGCTGACTATTCCAGTGAGAAAGGTCTTGATGGTTCCAAAGATAAACAGGACGCTTGAGGAGCCGTCCACCAAAAGCACGATGTCAGCCTTGGCTGTGGTTTCACACTGAACACCTGGAGGGAAGCAGAGGATTGTGGGATACATTATGCAAAAGACTAAACATAGAAGTAAGAGTAGCAGCCACGTCAGAAGCTCTATGAAGCTGCATTTAGGCACGATGGTGCTGTTGTGTTAGATAAATGCTAACATCAGCATGCCAACATGGCCATAATAAGAATGCTAATGTTTGGCAGGTATAAAATTTATAGTGTTCACCATCTTAGATTAGCATGTTAGCATGATTTTACTTACTACTTAACACTAATGACAAAGTTCAGCTGAGGCGGATGGGAATGTCATTTAGTTCTGTAGGTATTTGGTCATAAACCAAAGTATTGGACAAATTAAATTTTGACCTGATGATGGTGTGAGATGGAAAGTTAAGGGAAGAATACATGTTTCTTGTGATCTGCTCCATGGTTCAGTCCTGGGCTTTATTTGTCTTTGCCTGGAATGTAATCTATTTCTTTCTTCGCAGATGACACACAGCTCTATATCTCTCCTTCACCAGATCTGAATCCTGTTAAGTACTTTAAACTTTAAATTTGAATTTAATTTCTGCATTTAGAAAAGGACAAAACAGAAGGTTGGTCAATAAATACATTTTGGTCATTGACAAACAGGCCAAAAAAAGAGAACCTCATCTCACATATTACTGCACCTCTACATCCATGGCTGCTAATCTGGGGGAAATCTTTGATGTTTATTTAAATTTTGAAGCACACATTTGGTAAAGAAGGGGCCCTTTACTATTTAAAGAACACTGATAAGGTCACACCAATCCTCTCCCAGGACAACTGGAAAATTTTTGCTACTTACCATCTCTCAATTACTATGATGATCTGTTAGGTCTTCCTAAGCACTCCAGACAGGAACCTAAAAACTGAATGGAATGTGCATATCACCCCCAGACTAAAAGCTTGACAGGGTGCATATGAGTCACTTCCAATTGGTAGAGCAAAATAAACGCCCCTCCCAAACAGAAAACCTAACCCTAAAAAAGAAATCACACTTAAAAACTCCCCTCCAGCTTGTGTTACTACTGGTTTAATAGTTCACATTCTTTCTTGAATAGAGAATGGGGGTGTGGTTATTAGCTGTAGTAGTTAGTATCATGGGAATCAGTTAGTATCATGGCAACCAAATTGCATCTACAGTAAATTGGAAAACAGCAATACAGCAAAGAATACACTAAACTAAGGTGGAGGAAACAACTCCGAAAAATATGAAATATGAAAATGTCCCAGATGCACTGGAGAGGGCTTTACGTCTGATTGTGATTATATGGCCTCTCTGTAGAGAGAAGACACCTGCAGCATTCAACCAACTTGCAAACGTCACTTCAGTGAAAGGAATAACTGGAAGTTGCTGACTGGCATTGACTGCATCTCCACAGATGTTGCACCAAGCACTCACTGAGATGTAGAACCAGATGTCACGTCCCCGAGATACACAAACACAAAGGTCCTCAAAGAGCTGCCCCTGTCCATGTCAGAACTACTTAGTTAAGCAGAGAGAAAGATGGTGGTTTGCGTCAAAATAAATACTCTACTTTGGTTAAAAGAAACCAACACTGATGATTAGTAGGAAATAAGATGCGAACAATCATCTCTGGTGTCAAAGTCAGACACCTTGTTGATCCATCCATCCGCTTAGTTTATCTTTATGTTCTCTGTTTACCTGTTAAGATGTTTTTTCCTGCAGCCCGGACTCCTGAAGAGAAAATCAGAGAATAAACATGAATATAAAGCAGAATTTTGATTTCAGCAGAGCTTTGAACTCCATGCAAAGCCAAAACAGCAAGGAACAGCAAGGAAACCAATCCCTGTGCTTAGAGGGCAGCTTAGTGAGTCAATAACGTTTCTGGGGCTGAGATGTGGGTGGAACTAACATTGATTTGAGGCAGTCAAACCCCATCATAACTCTGTTAGCAGCAAATTTAGATGAGATGTATCCTGCTCTGTGGCAGGACCTCACCAAAGCCTCTGGCTCTATACCACATAAGCTGGTGGAAACAGTTCAACACCATGTTCCAGGTAAGATCAATGATTCTGGACTTTATCAAATGTTCAGTCTCAGTGTCAGTTCTGAAACAACATCAGATACGATATGATACGATTGTACGATGTATGATTCTGCAGCACTAAAGATCATTCAGCTGGGCTTCTTGACACATGATCTAGACTGGCAGCTGAAGTTTGACTTCGGGAGACAGCTTGAATTCCCAGACACTATTGCAGATACCACGTTCAGTCCAGACCTATATCCGAGACTGCAAGAACTGTGGTCTTCAAGATTAAGACAACCAAGACCACAGACCTGGTAGGCGAGGGCCAGAGCTAAAGATAGTGTGTGGAGTGTGTGCTGGTTCAGGTTGGCTACAGAGGACAGAGAGTCTTACAGAGACCTCAAAGCTCATTGTAAGACAAAGATATCTAACTATAAGAACCCAAAAGAGAGAGATCAATATGGTGCTAACATCTATTGTTGTTTAATGTTGCGGACTTTTTGCCTACCTAAGCCATTCACGCCATCACAGATGTTGATGGTGAGGCCGTCAACGATGGACAGGAGTGAGAAGTCTACTATATTATACATGTGACTTTCGTCAGGATCAGAGACAATGGAAAGCAGCTCAGTCTCATCTGCATCATTTACACCTGAGAGAAAAATAATATGTTAATACTGTGGCCAAAAAAATGAGACCTCAAAAGTATTTCAGAGCTTATCCACTCTTCACAAACATTTCTAAGGCTGTGCTGCTTTCTTGCTAATCAAACTGAAAGTCACTCACCGATAGCATAGACCTCAATGCCTGCGTCCTTCATGTTCTTTGAGGGAGGGAATGGATCATCGGTGGACTCTTCATCAGTGATCAAGACTGCTATTTTCTGGGAGTCTGCTCGCATTCCCACATTGGCTTGAAAGCTGTTACGGAGGATGTAGTCCAGAGCAAGTCCTGTGTGACAAAGAGGAATCAAAAAGCATAGAGTTGTGAGGTTGGGGGAGTTATTTCAGGTGCCCCCCTCACAGACTGTTAGGTGACGGACAGTTGAAGCCCTTTGACAACTGTGTTAGAAAATGTCTGGTTCTTTGATTAAAAAAAAAGTCTATCTCATGATAATGTGGGTTCTATAAGAATTGTGGTCCATTACTTTTCTCAGGTGTACATACGAACAACAACAACATGCTGTTAATCACCTGTCATGGTGCCTCCTCTTTCCTGTTGCAGATCATCTATGGCCTCCAGGAGGGAGTCTTTGCTCTGGTGGGTGTTCAGGTTCCACTCGGTCCTTGGGACATCACTGTACCGAACCAGACCTGCAGAAAAGACATAGCAATGTGTGAAATGCTTTTAAATGATAATTATGGAAGAAACTAGACAAAAATAGAATATTCCTCTTCACTTTGTTGCTGGGATTTGATTTCAATGTGGAAAATTCACGTCACTATGAAAAACAGTTTATTCAGTTATTAAAGACAAATATCTAAATAGCTGTTTAAACACATGTTTTTCATTAAAATATTATACACAGTAAATAAGGAGATATGGGTATACTATTTCCCGTTGGTTCTTTAATTTGATTTTATCCTGGCATTTTAAATATTTCAATCAATCAATTATTAAACAAATTGAACTTCGAACTGGTGATGCTCCTTCATCCATGTTTCTCATTTCTCGCACCACTGTAATGTATTTCCTGTTCCTGTTCTTTCATGTTTGAGTGGTCGTACATTTAACTTCCTCTTTTACAAGCTGTATCAGCAGAGCAGGAGTATTAACAGTATTTATAGCAGAACTAGTAGTAACAGTGATAGTAGTAGTTATAGTAGTTGGGACAGTAGTATCAGAATTAGGTGTAGCTGTAAACATGAAGTGGTGGTAGCAGAATCAGGAAGAGTAGTGACGCTTACACTAATCTCTAATCTGGTGAAAAGGCGACTGAGTATCTCTAGTATAGTCATGGTAGCAGTAGAAATCAATGCTAGTAGAGAGGTGTGAGGTTTAATGAAGGTAGTCGACTACCGTACACTAAATAGTATTTATAGATTAACACAAAACACACTTTTCTTTTCATGCTTCATATTTTGCTGCTTAATTTCTTTACTTTTGCCTTGGTTTAAATCCTAAATACAAACTTAAGTACCTGTATTTCAACAATTACACATTACAGTGTAAAGACTTGAGATAACACTGTGGTACTACTGACGATTATAGTACAAAAAAAGTACTGATTTAGAACTACTCAAATTTACCAATCTGGACTTTGTCTGCGCCGATGTCAAAGCCTCTGACTAGTCTAGCCAAAAAGGACTTGATGGTTGTAAAGGTGGTAGGGTCGAAGCTCCCAAAGCCATCCACCAACAGCACAATGTCAACCTCAGCTGTGGTTTCACACTGAACACCTGGAGGAAAACAGAGGATTATGGGAAATGATGTGCAAAAGGCCAAACACGGAGGTAAGACTAACAGCCATGTTAGAAGCTCTGTGAGGCTGCATTCAGGCACAATGGAGCTCCGCGCTAAATGCTAACATCAGTATGCTAACATGAGCAGAATTCCCACAGGTGATTACTGTTACTGTCTCATCTCACATGATATGAAGCAGCCTCCTTCATTCATAGTTCTGATTATGTTGCTTATGATTATTGGCCCTACCTCTTTCACATGAACGTGCTCATGGCTGATGGGAAAACCCAGAGTTGACTGAACTAGTTCATAACCAGCTTTGTAGTACTGGTTATCCAGACGGCCAATGTGACAGGTTATTCAAACCAGATAACGAAAATATATCTGGCTTCATAGTACTGAGGCCTCTGAGGTCACATGGCTATGACAACACAAAGGTCCGTCACCAACCTGTCCCTGTCAAAACTACTTGGTTAAACAGAGAAATATGGTGGAAACAGGTGAAACAGGTGAAACAGGATCCAGACACCTTGTTGACCCATCCATCCTCTTCACTTATCTTTTTGTTTTCTGTTTACCTGTTGAGCTGCATTTTCCTGTGGAGAAAATCAGAGAAGAAACATTTACATAAAGCGACAGACTCATCTCAGTGAAAAGGTTGAGGGTTCAATATGACATCTCGTTGCGCTCTCTTCTGTGATGGCACCTGACTGGAGATTAGGTGCCATCTACTGCTGATCTTAATGAACCAGCTCCCAACTGCAGTAGATGCAAAAGCACATACATTTGCATTTTTTTTGTTTTTGTAAAACTTTGCTTAAAATTTGTACTGCATTTGGATGAAACTTAACTCGTGCTGCTGATTTTACACCGTGATTCTGTCACTGCAGCTCACATTAACACCTTCTTAAAGAGTTAATGTAACACAGCATTAACTCCACTGACCATCTCAAGAGTCAGACCAAAATATGGTGATGCAGCCCCGAATCTGAATGCTACACTTGCTACACTATGTGCAGGGCAGCGAGGGAGGGAGGGGTGGATGGATGCGGTGGGCTGCTGCGCAGTGAGCCCAGGCTCCAGAGAGGGATAAAGTAAGTCAGTGTGGAGAAGCGGACCGGCTGAGCTCCAGCCGCCTTCCCTTCTGCCTGTGTGACACAGTTAAGGGGGGGTTTCCAAGCCACCAGTGGCACAGTGAAAAGCCCTCTCTCCTCTCCCTGCACCAAGGGACAATCTTTACTCCGCCCCCTTCCTCAGCCGCTCCCCTGCCCCCCCTCCCTCCCTCCCTCCCTCAGCTCCGCCTATCTTTTCTGAATTTTTTTAAATCAAGCTGTGGGTGGAGTAATGCCCAGAGAGGGGGGTTTAGTTCCCCTTTAAGTCAAAGCTAAAAAAATTCCTCTTTTACACTGCCTGCTCCACCCTGTAATGTCTGCAAACTTATTTTTAAACTCAATTTCAAAACACTTAAATTATCTTTTTATCTTTGCACCTCTTGTCTGTGCTTTTGCTGTTTTTAATGGTGTTTTCTTTCGATTGTAAATCATTAAGTAATTAATTTTACCTTTTATATATTTTTTGTTTCTCTTTACTCTTTTATTGTACATCTGTTTCTGTTTATTATGTTTTGTATTTTATTGCTCTGTAAAACACTTACACTGTGTGAAATGTGCTGTACAAATAAAGCTGCCTTGACTCACCTAGCAGGCGACTTCAATACCCAAAAATCCTGTGTGATGACATCACTAAACCACTGTGCTATTTAAGTGTGTGTGTGTGTGTGTGTGTGTGTGTGTGTGTGTGTGTGTGTGTGTGTGTGTGTGTTTGTGTGTGTGCGTGTGTGCTTGTCTTTCTATGCTCGTGCGGATCAACCCTTGACAAAACACCCTTGCTGTGAGGACATTTTTACTTGTGAGGACATTTTGGCCGGTCCCCCATCTATAGCAGTGAAATGTTTCTTTTACTTTGAGCTTTCTTAAATCTGAAAGATTTTCTCTCTCTAACCCCACCTGGTGAGAAATTGTGTTTATAGCAATATAGCTCTAGTGAATGTAGAGGCCCTAGTGTTTTAATTAAGTCTGAAGTGATTAAAATGGTATTGGGGACTTAATTTAGCTCCATATACTGATCTAATTGATGTATTTCAATTCTTACGTAGATGGTGGAGGTAGTGTGTCTATTTTTGGCATCATCCATTTTTATTTTTATTTAGTATTTTATTTCAAATATTTATTATATGTTTTAATTTCATGTCCTCAGCTATTGATTGCTGCTGTTTATCATTCATCAGTGTGTGTCTGTGACCTGTGTGTTAAATCGGCATGCAATTTTTTTTGGATCAAGTTAACTTCAGACAGCTCACAACATTTTACTGATAATGTTCCCACTCAGGCAGATTTTAAGTATACGGCTGTGACTTAAATTAGATCTTTTTACACTGAGGTTTTGAGTCTTACCTGAGCTCCACAGCAACACCAACACCATCAGCAGGTGATCCATGTCCAGTTAGACCGTCCGTCTCTTCTCATCTGATGATTTCGTTAAACGTTCCTCTGCTAATATGTGCCACTTCCTGTTTTTAATATTATCTGGTCATCAGCCATTTGCTGAGCAGCTTCTCAGAACTGAAAAACTTAGATTAGAGGACACGTTCACTAAACGTGACCAGATATTGAGATAACATCATGAGGGCACAGTTGCTGCGCCACAACCACCTCAAAGTTTTGCTTGCTTAATACATTATTATTAAATATTCGAAATAAATAAATGTTTTTCTTTTTTCTTTTTAAGTATTAGCTTTAAATTTATCTTCATTATTATTTGGTTTGAATACAAAAAGATTTAACTGATGATGAAACTAAATCTGGTTTCTTTTTTTATCTTGTGTACTGCTGTCATGAGGGGTGAAGTGCTGTAACAGGTTTTCTCTTGTAACTTGTTTGCCTGACTATTTTCTTAATGGCAGGTTTTAGGATTGTGGTTATTCTCCTGTCTGGAACTCTGACTCTGAGTATCCTATGCCTGCCGGCTCAGCTCCCTCTTCACCATGACGGTCCAGCGCAGCACCCACATCGCTGCAGATGCCGCACCAAACAGTCGATCCAACTCACGCCCCATTCTACCCTCACTGCGAAAAAGACCTCTGGATCTTTTTTCATCAGATTTTACAAAATAAAAACAAAATAAAAAATGATCCAGATGATTTAAATGTAGAAATATAAAGAACATATTTTGTGATACTACACAATTAATAATAATTAATTAATAATTATTTAGTATTTGAGATATAGTCATTTATATTAACAAAGTTAAAAGGCATTCATTTTCTCCTCTGGTGCCACGTTTTGCACCACACGCAACAAAGCACAGTGAGGGTACAACATGATGACTGGGAGGACAGAAGCCTTCGCTTTCTGCTGCAAAAATAAGACATGTCTAACAATTATGGTTTTCATTTGAGATCAATGTATACAGGATTAATCAAACAACGACCTCCCGCAGCCACTATGGGGAAAGTCCCAGGAAATTACAGTGTAGTCAGACCACCGCAGTGAGGTTTGCTTAACCTGTGACCTGTGAAATGCTCCAGGTTCACTTTGCTCTTTGCCGTTGTATTCAGCCCTCTAGATCACATGCTGTTGACCTGGGATGCTTGAAAAAACAGACAAAACAACATCGGCCTGCAACGCTTGCAAGGACGCAGGACGAGGAGCAGTTTAAGGATGTTTTCACATTTAGTCCTTTTTAAACAAACCAAACTTAGTCCACTTAAAGTGCACCAAAAAGCGGACCAACAGAAAAGGGACTCAGTACTTTTTGTGTTCATATTGTCAGTTAATTTGAAAGAGATTCTCTTTCTGGTCTGCTTCAGCTGTGACGGGGCCTCACTCCTCTTTCTCTTCACACTATAGTCTACATATAATATATAGTTTTGTTTTTACTTTGACGGGGCCCTGCAGTGTGGTTATGAAGCTCCATTGCTTTCAGATGTCACAGAGTCACAGCTCTGAGTCCGCTGAGAGGGCTGAAAAGGACAAAGTGTGAAAACACCCTAAGAGGATTAAAAATTTTTGCTGACGAGTCCAGAGAAAGTGAGCTGAGGAAATGTGTGCAGCTCACATGATAAATGTGCTCAGAGCGGTTACTGTTGGCAGCTTCCTGTCAGAGAGAAAACGTGAAGAGAAGATAAAACACGGAAAGAACACACGACATGTAAGCAACAGATTACTGAAGACATGAATCAGATTAGTTTCTGTGAAGCTGCTGAACGTAAACATGTTTGGGGTAAAAAAAAATCTAAAACAAACTTTGTGTAGTTTCATAAATTCATGATTTTTTTTTGTAGAAATGAAAACTATTTTTGGTGATGAAACCTGTGACAGTAATTTGTTCATATTATCAACAAAGACTGACTAAAAAATGTCTGACCTTTATTTCACAGCAAAAACAAGACGAGCTAAATAAAACGTAAACTTTGACACTGGACAACAGTGGCGAGCATGCATGGTGTGAGAGGGCAGAAGGGCTGTGAGCTCCTAACGGCGTGTAAAACAATGGATTAAACTTCATCAGAAGTCCCATAAATCAACTTATCTACACTCCATGAAGTGGGTTTATACCAGGTAAAAAACAACCTGCTGCGACATTGTGCTGCTTCAGATTTCTTTAAAAAACTCCTGAACATTGAACACAGAGAAAATTCAAACCAGGGGAACTTTTAGCTGGTTGTAATCTGATTACATGCACCGCCCCTAAATGTTACACACTTCAGCTTTTAAGAATTTGTTTTCTCAATCTGTTGATTTGTACCCCGATCTGTTGTTGTCGCTTCCTACAGTCATATCATCTTTACCCAACTCATTTTGCAGCATTAGTCAAACCCTCCCAGATCCTCAGTTTATGCTGCAACCAAAAACAAAGCAAAACACAGAAACATATTTAAGGTAATACATCTATAATTTTCGTTTTTCAGTCTGCAGCGTCTCTTTTTGCTCACAGACAACAACCTGGTGAAAACCCAGAAATCAGAAGACAACAGTTTCATCTCCACGACGACAACAGCAGCCCTTTGTCTTATTCAAGTGTTAGAGTGTGGCGATGTTACCTGCCAAGAGCAGAAACATATTAACAGTTATCAGGTCATTAATGTGTCATATATTAGCTGAAATAAAAGCAGAACACACTGTTATTTAAAAAAAAAAACCCGATCAAATCAGATATAACATTTTTCCTTGTCTTGTGCTCAGTCGGTCAGAAAAATAGCTGTAGACATTGTTTCTCTTGGCTTCATTTAAAAATATATATATGTGAGGAAAAGTACCTTCTGTCATTAGTGAGACATTTAGCAGCAACAAGGTTTTGATTTATTGTAAAATACACCACTCACCTAGAAACTAACTGAGCTGCCACAGTGTTTAGTGTCTGATAGAAATAATCTTTACTCAGAGGAGCCATGTTTTTTTTTTTCTAAATGATGTACTCAACAATATTAAAAAGGTATCAGGCAGTCTTCAGGTTCTTACAGACAAACGCCCACTCCCGTCTGTTATTTTTACCCCTACCCCTTGTTTTTCGAGTCCCTCTCTGCCCCTCAAACTCAGACCAAACTCTGCAGTGCTGATCAAATATAAACTGATATTTTGTTACTACACTGCCTATTTCTCACATAAAATGTCTACAGAAACATATTTTAGCGCACTGTTTGGCTGTAAAATGAGAGTCTGAGAACAGGAACTGGGTGCCATCTTGTTTTCTGTGGAAAACAGCATTGGTCCGGTGCTGCGTGGTGCATTCTGGTAGGTTTTCTACCTTTTGAGCAAAAGCGAAAGCCACGGCCCTTTTCCTGTTTCCTCTTGTCATGTGGCACCAATTTTAAAAGTTTGTTGAGCACTGTTACATAGTCAGACAGGATATTTTGTTATTTTGGGTTTTCGTATGTCTTCAATAGAGAGCTACGTTCTGGTTTCACATCAGTTCTATATTATCCTTGAAGTTACACATGTAACTTTGGTTCTATGATTTCTGGATGACCAAGAGAGAAGGTTTATAACACCAGAATCAATTGAAGGTTTAAAAAAGTGACTATACTCATTAAATAAGTGGATTTAGTGTTTAGTTAAGTGGACTGCCTGCTAGCTAACCAGGCATCGCTAGCACTTAGCTAGCTACTCGTTCCACAACGAGCAGGTGGTGAACTTAGTTAGTAGCTTAGCTACTATCTATTCACCATGTCACTTTTTAGCAAGTTAGCTGGTCGTCTAATCAAAACATTCAGCTAACGTCCCACACTGATGTTGCAGATCTTGCAGCTTGGGTCTTTCTTGGCGTTGACGGTGGACTGACTCATGAGCTGGTGCCCACTGATCTGTGCCACCGTCCCTAAAGACAGATCCACCGGCTCGGTGTAGATCACCTCCAGGATGACGTCCTGGGCATGACGGAAAGACAGAGAGCCATCCTCCTCGTCAGTGCAGCTCAGGAAGCAGTTGTTGGATCTGTCCAGCACTGGTAGCCTCCCTTTACAGAAGGCGTCTCCATCCGAGCCATCAGGAGCCAGGACCACGATGACGTAGTGGTAGGACGTGTACATGCAGTAGAAATCCCCAAAGTAGATGTTGGTGTTGTGGTTGAAGAGGATGTCTGCTTGGATCTGTGCAGGAACAAATACAGTGTAACTGCAGAACTGAAGACCAGTGGAGAAACAACAACAATACAACCAGAAAAGGATGGTGAAATGTCAACTGTACAACTAGACACCAGTGAAGTAACATCAACTGTAGAAACAGAAACCTGTGGAGCGATGTCAGCTGTACAACCAGACAGTTGTGGAGCAACATCAGTTAAGACAACCAGAAACTGTTGGAGCAGTGGAGCTTTATCTCCACACAGTTCAGAGTAATAATGAACCTGCAAAATGTTATTGACAAGACAACAACACAGCACAACACAATGTAACGCAATGCAACACCAGTGCCCACCGTCTCACAACCTGTCTGTGGCTGTACCTGGAAGCGGAATGGTCCGTATGGGGAGTCCTGGGGAGGTTTTCCTGTGTTGAACTCGGTGTTGCAGCTGAAGAAGATCCCCTTCAGTTTGCCGCTGATGGGTGACCCATGACTGCCGCTGTTGTCTTTGACTGACGGCAGCATGCGCCGGCACTGAGCGTCTCTGGAGCGATAGGAGGGGCTGGGGACGGCACACAGTGGGGTTAAAACACAGCTAGACTGATAGAGGACATCAGTAAATGCACACGCGCACACACCTGGCCTGTTGGAAGTACTCCCTCTGCTGGTTTCTGTAGAAGACGGTGAACGGCAGCATCCTGCCGGCGATGGCCTCGGCTTTCTGCAGCAGCTGGTTCAGATGGACGGTGGAGTAATCTGCAGGCAAAACACACAGGAGGACATTTCATACTGTGACAGAACAACAACAGTGGAGGATTCATTTTTTCATCTGACACAAGATGCTTTTGATCTATGGAAAGACAAAACTAAATATAAACGCAACTAAAAAAGTGCACTAATAAAGTGAAGATCCCCACCAGGCGGCCAGCTGATCATAACCACTCCACTACAGGGAAGAAACGTATATATCTGTTTCCAACCTCTCCAGGTAACCAGTATCATTAATACACAACCTCTCCAGGTAAAATCACAGCCAGCCATATTATTGATAACTGGCTTTTAACAGTGTTAACTCTCTGAAGCAGGAAATAACATCAACCAGCAGAACGACAACAGACAAAGCAAAACATTTAACCATGTAGCCTGCTCACTGACTGACTTTTGATAGAGGCACAAATATCAAGAAAAAAATGACCAAATTAATAAAAACTGCAAGTCTACAAAACTGAGCAGTTAAAACACTCCCAGTTAGTTTGACACCATGTGGTGGGAGGAACAAAACCATGTTGCAGCTACAGCTGGTGGAACTGTCCCTCCAGGCTCCCTTACAGTCAAGATGGTGGTAAAGATTATAAAATTATTATTATTATTATTATTATTATTATTAATCCTGTGTGGTGTCTAACGTTAGAGGATCATAACATATAAGGGATGGAATTAATCTGCAGATGCTTTTGTTCAAAATGTTTCTATAGATGTTTCTGATCCACAAAAAGGCCAAAATATGTCCTGTAGCAGACGGTAGGGCTTGTTGCTTTCAGCTGAGATGAATGTGCACACAAAACATTAGGCTCATAGGTCCAGTAGGGTGTGAGATTAGCCTGGTGGAAATAAAAAACACAACTGTCTACAAGATGACTTTAGAACATGTTAATCCATCCATCCATCCATTTTAAACTGTTGATCCAAAGCCGGGTCACGGGGGCGGCAAGCTGAGCGAAACACAAAATGCATCCAACCCCAAAGCCAGTCTACTGTGGGTGGTGGGCCCACAGGGTGGTGGTGTTCATTCGAGCTCAACCAAGGCCCAACCACCAGACGCTCACTGGTGAGCCTCCCACCAGGTCTGGCTCCAGAAGGAGGCCCCTGTTTCTCCATACTATGTGAGGTACTCTTTTCCTCAATGTGCCGTTTCATCATGGTCTTCTCGAACCGCTCTCAGTCTGGTCCCTCTCCTACGACCACTTTGCCTTGGGAAACCCTACACAGCCCCAAGGACCATGGGGACATGCGAACCCCTCGATCACGTTAAAGTGGCGATTCTTGGAGGGATGAAAATATTTTAATATGTAAGTATACCAAGTATAACTTCACCTCTACATATCACTCATGCCACATAATCGGGGAAAAGAAGAGCAACTTTCAAAGGTGTCGAAGCACCTCAAGACCTGAACAACATTTAACACAGGGGGATGGGAGGGACATGTCTCTGAACTGCATCTGACTGTCCATAATTGATCGATGTTATTTGTGGAAGAGCCTCTGATTTCATTGTTGAACAGAAATATCTAACAGGTTTCATGCAGCTGCTGCTGAGAGGATGATGTTAACAGACCAAACTCCTATCCGTCATTCAGAGATCCTGAGATGAGTGTGAGTGAATGAAAAGCAAAGAGAGGAGTGTAAGTCTCCTGTCCAACCTGCGGTGCAGAACTCAATGATCTCGCTCCACTGAGAGACGGCGTAGTCTCCATCTGGCTGTTTGGCGGCTGTCTGGACAGAGACGGTGTACTCTGTGCGAGGACTCAGGAACCAGTGACCTCTCACTGTCATCGGCAAGGGGACCGCCTTCGCCACCAGCTTAGTCGGTACGTCCTGAAAAACAATGACACAGAAGGAGGAGGACAGGATTCATTACTAAAAGTGTCTGTCATCTAAGAGAGACAATAAAAACTAATGGAACAGTCAAAGTTGTCACAGTGAAATTTAAGGTGTGCTGATGGATTCACGTCATCAACTCATGCATTGAGTAACATTACAAGTTAACGTTCCACCTTAAAAGTTGCCAGCAGTCGGCCCAGTGAATGAAGTTATTTTTTTCTCTTTTATTTTATAGTTGTAGTTTACTGATGTATGAACAGAGGTTACATAAAACCAGAGTGACCGTCCTCTACTGACCAATCAGACTGCAGGGTTTCTAGCTCCACCTTTTAGTACCAGATCTGTGAGCTAGGTACCCCAACAGAGGGGGGAGAAAATTTAATTTACTCAATGTTTAAACATAAATCACTTTTTGACTTTGGTGAGTTTAGTGAAAAGATTATTTATGTTGAACCAACCTTGTGTTTAAACTTGTTCTCCTTCCTGTTCTCCTTCTTGTTGAGGTCGATGTAGTAGTGTGTGATCCTGTCTCTGCCTCTGCCGTCCATGTCCCAGCTGATCTTGAACGAATCACAGGTGATGTTACTGATCCGGATCTGCTGAGGAACCGGCAGGTCGTCCACGTCCCCGATGCCGCTATCTGCAGACGCTGTGCCTGAGGAGTCGGTACACATGCATCAACACACAGGCAGCAACGTGTACATATGCACTGTAACGTGCTGTCGGCACTAAATCTAAATGTTAAATCTAAATCTAAATCTAAATGCATTGCATAAATGCTTAGCATTTAGATTTAGATTTAATTTTTAGATTTAGATTTAATATTTAGATTTAACATTTAGATTTAGATTTAGATTTAGATTTAATATTTAGATTTAACATTTTAATTTAGATTTAATATTTAGATTTAATATTTAGATTTAGATTTAGATTTAATATTTAGATTTAACATTTAGATTTAGGTGCCATATTTAATATTTAGATTTAACTATTTAATATATTTCTAAGTTAACAAATATTGCTGTAAATGTGGTAAAAGGTGACATTAAAAAATTCACAACACTTTTTTAAACATTGTTTGAAGCTAAATGTGGCAAAATGTTGATGTTATTTTCAGTGCGAGCCACTTTACAAACAGCACCCCATAACAGCGTGCTTCAAATTATTTTTGACAAATATTAACGTGTGTGGTTAAACACTGAAGGTATAAAATCTATAATTAACTGATAAAGTGGATGCTTAGTGTGCGTTCCAGGTTGCACCAAAAACCATATCATAACCAGGATACTCATGTAAACAGTCACTGAGTAACACTGGGGCAAAGATTAAGAAGAGAAACCTTTCAGTGGTTCAGTTCATTTGTTCTGAGGGACGAGCTCACTGATGATGTAAGAAGATTATGTCAGTGTCAGTGTGTCTAAGTGTGTGTGTGTGTGTGTGTGTGTGTGTGTGTGTTATAATACACACACTGATACATGTCACTGACCATCAGAGCCTCGACAAGAATTCAAGAAAACCTCCACCACTGTGGTCCACACTGAATTATCTCAACCCGACATGACTTCATGACTTCACACATGACAGCGTATGGATACACATGCTGAATGGCTCCTACAGTAGATGACACACTGACTATGACTGAATGCCTCATACAAGCCCTCTTCAAAAGATGAGAAGGCTCTGTGAATATAACACACACTGCGTTTATCCTGTGAGATGTATTTTAAGTTTATGTCTTAAATAAAAATCTAAACTTCAACAAAAAAAATCTGATCTTAAAGGGACAGTGTGTAGTGTTTTTAGTTGTTTACTGGCAAAAATCGATGTCTGCATTCACAAATATGTCATCATTGGTGTATTATTACCTCCACCAATAATCTACCTTATTCTCTCTCTCTCTCTCTCTCCATATATATATATATATATATATATATATATATATGTATATATATATATATATATATATATACAGTATATACACTAAATCACAACAGACAAAGATGTTTCAGGATGATTTGAGCAGAGGAGGATTTCTTTATTCTGCCCTACTCTGTGTCCAACTTTTGTCCTCCCTCTGTATTCATCTCCTCTCTCTGTGTCTCTCTGTCCCTCCAGAGTTCGGCTGAGACAAAAGGCCTCAGAGACTATGAACAAGGAGCCTGTTGAGGAGGAGGAGGAGGAGGAGGAGGAGGAGGAGGACAGTTCAAAATGGGACATCTTATTATGACTCATCTGATGTTTTTAACAGGAAACTAATTAAAACTTTAAAATCTGGAGCGTCCAAACTTTTTGTTCCAGAGGCCAGAGGGAGGAAGATGCCTGAAGTCTTCCTAACTGAAGAGACGATCTTAATAAGCTACATGACCACTGGTGGAGGAAATATGAGGAAGCTTTACTTCAGTAAAAGTACCAATACCAGAAGTCCTGCATTGAAAATGCTCCTGCTGAAAAAAGTAGTAGGTATGATCAGTACAAAGTGTTAAACGTATAAAGATGGCCCCTGTGACTGTTACACCAAAAATTCCTAATTTGTAAAGTAACAGACGAGAAACTGCTTTTAATGCTGCTTTCACACCTGTGCTGTTTGGTTCAGTTCAGTCAAACTTTGCCCCCTCAGTGCAGTTTGTTAGTGCAGGTGTGAACACACCAAAACAACCAGACTGAGGCCTTCTTGAAGAGGTGGTCTCAGTCTGGTTCCAAAGGAACTCTGGTGCGGTTGGTTTGTGGTGAGAAGGTGTTGCGACCTGGATGTGAAGCAACTGCAGTCACATGACACATTGTTTGGGTTAAACATGAGCATGTTACAGTCCTGGAGGATTATTAATGTGCACCTCCTCCTGTACTGCCTTAATATGCACATTCAGCACATCCAATGCATCAAAACATTGTTTTCTAGTTGGAGCCGCGCCTCGTTTTCAAACTGTATGGTTTGACTAAAATGAACAATGACAGCAATATAGTCCACGATGAGCAGCGCTAAAATCAACCTGCGTAGTTGTCCCTCCATTGTGACATTACAAAGTGTCACATTTATCTTGCCAGTGTACTCTTCTTCAACGTTTGCTTTACTTCCTGGATTTATCCCACATGGAAATTCTGACCAATCAAGAGCAGCTTTCTCACACAAGGCATTTGATCTGGTCCTCTTGTAAATGCTGCCGTGAGAACACGAACCAACTCTAGGCAATTAAACAACTTTGTGACAACATGAGTCCCTGATTCAGACCAGAGGAGACACTCTAGGGCTGACAGCAGCCTTAAATACAGTCAGTGGGGGAAATATCTTATTTTAACAACACATCCTCAGTGCGACCTCGTCACATGTCCACGTTTGGTCATGGACTTTCCATGTCCACATATGTCCAAGGTACCCTGGGTGTGTTGGTTGTTGACATTCTGGGACGCCGTGTCAACTTCAGCCTGTTACATGCATCATCTGTTTTCAATATACACTTCTGTTTTCACAGAAAATGTACAGTTTGCATGTTTACACCACAAATTGATCTTTTTTTTCCTTCAACAACAAATATGTCTCAGATAACTGAGCCTCCTACCTGCCTGTCAAACACCATCAATCATCTCATCAACGAGATTTTATCTTACTTTTTATTGTCAAGATCTATTTTTAGCTCGTCATTGTCTCGTCTTTGCATCATGGGAAAAAGGTTGTTAAAGACAAACTTTCGTCATAGTTTTCGTCACGAAATTGACACTGCTCATAGTTCTCTTTAGAATCGTTGATATGATACTTATGAAACACACAGTTGTCATGTATTTCCCATTTTCCTCTGGTGACTGGGCTGTCTTTTGCTCTCAGCTCTGTGAGGTCGAAACACATCAGAAAACCTGTGGCCAAACTAACTTTTCCTACACTTAAACTTTCCCTCAAACTCTTCAAAACACAGCACAGTTTCAGCTGGCCTTCCATCCTTCCTCCACCCTCCTCCCCCTCCGGCTCCCTCCATCCTGTCGGTGAATGGAGGAGGTGAAGCGTCTATTCACTCACCATGAGGAGGTAATTAGCCACAGTGACTGTGGAGATTCACCAGACTGAAGCTGCTGCCAGAGTTTCGGTCAACAAAGAACAAAGTTCCTGACAAACAGCAGAAGTGAAACCTCTTCAGCACATGTCCTCCCTGAGTCTCACCTGCAAGACTATTTATTCCAACATTATTATTACCACGACAGACTGTTGACCTAAACTATGATCCATCTGACATCACTGGGAAATAAAGGAGAACAAATCTTGGATAGACTTTGTGTCACTGCTGCAGCCTCGCTCTGCTCTGTTAGAAACATTTACATCAACATTCAAATCAGAGCCGCCAAACATCATCTTTCACACAAACCAGCTGCCTCTATATTAAGTCACCAAACTGAGTTCTTCTTCTTAGTTGCTCATGTTGTTATCATACATTAAAGTTGCACCTCTCATTAAAGCCACTGGGAGGTGACGTTGAGGTTTGTTTTTATTGAATACTCAGGATGACACACACAGAAGGATCCATCTATCTATGATCCATATTCGCTGATCCTTCATAAGGTCGCACAGGGATAAAGCTGATCCCGGCTTACAGAGGCCGAGCAGAGGGGTCGAAAGGCCCCCTGAAATCTGATTGGTTAACCATGGTGAGATACAAAATGACTACAGACAGACACAATGTGACTACTAAATAACTTCAGACAGACACGCAGAGGCTACAAAGACACAGAAAGTGGCTACAAACAGACACAGTGACTACGAAAAGACACAAAGTGACTAGGAATAAAATGCTTAATGACTTCAAAGAGACACACAGTGGCTACAAAGAGACACAGATTGAGCACAAAAGATGCTACATAACTTCAAAGAGTCACAAAGTGGCTACAAAGAGAGAGAAAGTGGCTACAAAGAGACAAAAGGTGACTACAAAAAGACACAAAGTGACTAGGAAAAAAATGCTTAATGACTAAAAAGAGACACACAGTGGCTACAAAGAGACACAGATTGAGCACAAAAGATGCTACATAACTTCAAAGAGACACACTGGCTACAAAGAGACACACAGTGGCTACAAAGAGACACAAAGAGGCTACAAAAAGACACAAAGTGACTAGGATTAAAATGCTTAATGACTAAAAAGAGACACACAGTGGCTACAAACAGACACAATTGAGTACAAAAGATACTACATAACCTCAAAGAGAGAGAAAGTGGCTACAAAGAGACACAAAGTGTATACGAAAAGACACAAAGTGACTAGGATTAAAATGCTAAATGACTACAAAGAGACACAAAGTGGCTACAAAGAGACAAAAGGTGACTAGGAAAAAAATGCTTAATGACTTCAAAGAGACACACAGTGACTACAAACAGAACACAGTGGCTACAAAGAGTTTAAAGAGACAACTTTAAAGAGACACAAAAGGACCACAAAGTGGATTACTGATATTATTTCATGATGGAAAATTTTAAGTTGTTTATTTGGTGGTCATTTCTTACAGTAAATAAATCATCAAAACAATAATAATGTAAATTTGAACCAGAGCTCCAAATCTGAGTCTTGGCACATGTTTGTTTATCATAATCAACTATGTGAATCGAACTCTTTTTAAACCGCACAGCTGATTTCAGCGTTGAGTGGCAGGATACGATACACAGTGTGGACGTGATGATTTCCAGCGCATCATAAAGCAGATTAGCAGATTATACTCAGCTGGCAGCAGCTGTGGTCTGACTGACAGTAAAGCAGAGAGACCATCACCAACACCAGGACAGTCGACCTCATCAGTGATGGCAGGCACACACACACACACACACACACACACACACACACACACACACACACACACACACACACACACACACACACACTGACCTTCCCTGTCACACAGCTGCAGACTCTTCAGCTCCACACTGGGACTGTTCATGCTGCTGTGAGGAGGCTCCATCACGTCCACATCCACAGAGTAGCTGATTCAGTCACAGCGAGACGTTTGCCACACAAACAGTGAAAAACAAGATGGAAGTCATGAGTTTAACAGCTGATCTGTTCTGCTGTGAAGCTCCGCTTAGTTTTCACTCTGCTTCAGTCTGACTGCTGCTCGCTCTGTCACTCTGTCTCTCTCTGTGACATCACAGGACGAGCGAGCGGGTAGAGAGAGAGTTACTTTACTGATGACAGTTTTTAATCTCCTTCCTGTCCAGTGTAAACCACGTATTTCCAGATGTGTGGATGTTGAATGTTTGTGATAAACTGAAGGATGAAGGTTAACCTCCTGAGACCTCAGCTGCTGTTTGCTGTGTAAAACGCTGCACAGCATTGTCTTTAAACAGAAAGGATGTCCTCATATGGGGACTTTGGGTCTCATTCATGAAATGACAGGAAATAATAATTAATTGTAATAATGGTCTTTATTTATAATGCACTTTTCAAAGCAGAGTCACAAAGTGTTTTGCATATCAATAATTAAATCAGACGAGACATGAAAACAACAACTTTTAAAAGAACTGATAAAAGACTGAGGAAATAAAAGACAGCCGGTGACGACCATATATGGAGGTGATAATTACTGTGGTCGTGTGCGTGGGTCTCATATGAAGTAAAAACGAAAACAATAAATTGTGAAGACAATAAAGCCTCCAGAAAAATAACATTTTAAGTCCTGTGTGTGATTTATCCTGGCTTCATATGAATAGATAAAATCTCTGCTGGTCACTAAGCTAATTTATACAATGTAAAATGCCATAGGCTTGTGCTAATAACGTTAGCGTGTTGTATTTGTTTGGAAAACATGTTTAGTATAAGACAGTTGTTTTGTCAGTGAACCCTGTAATGGAGCCGAAATTTGTAACATTACCTTTGTTAAATGTTGCTGTTGTTCCTGGTTTTATATGAGTAGAGGAAAAGTCTGCTAGCCACTAGGCTAATTTATACAATGTAAAATGCCATAGGCTTGTGCTAAAAACATTAGCATGTTGTATTTGTGGGGAAAATGTGTCCAGATAAAGACAAGTGTTTGTCTGTGAATGCTGCGAGAAGCCGATTTTTGTACTTGTGTTTTTAAAAGATTCTATTAACCCGTGTTTAATGTGTGTTTTGTGTGTTTAATTTGTGATTTGAATCAACAAAACTTTACAGCATTTCACAGAAACTCAGCTGCCAGCTAGTGTTTTGGAGGTGTCACTGCAGAGTGACACAGACACACCACAACACAAGTATAAATGCCTGCAGCTTAGGCTCTGCATAGAGCTGACGCACAACTATAAATCCCACTTTAGGGCTGTTTTTCTATATAAAGGAGTTAAAAAGACCTCAACCTTAAAAATCTACAGCAGGAATATGACACACATTAATGCAGCAGGAATATTCATCCAAAAATACATTTTACTGCAACATACAAACATCTACTTCAAGTACTTTAAGAACATTTAGCTGATGCATCATTTTACTTAAGTCAGGTTTTGAATGCCAGACTTTATCTTGTGTGTTTCTTGTAGTATTTTCAGTGTGGTATTAATACTTTTATTTTTGGTCAGAGGTTTAAAGTTTTGTTGACCCGTCTGCCCACATCAGGTTCCACTCTCTGTGGACTTTTGTAGCAGTGTCGTCTGATTTCTTCCTCTTTACTACTGAACAGTTCTAATCACTACCAGTAGAGGGCACTGCCACTTCAATGTAAATAGATGTTTTGCTGAAAGGACAGATTGTTTTTTTCTCCACATAATTGTTGTTGTTGTTTTTATTTATTTATTTGGAAGTGTATGGAGCTAGAACAGTCTCAAAATGAATAAATGCACGCAGAAATTCATAAATGCACAAAAAAGGATTCACAAATATATTTGGGGATTATATATATATATATATATATATATATATATATATATATATATATATATATATATATATATATATATATCACTCAAAACACAAACACATTTTCAATGAACACAAAAATATGTTTCATTCCATATATAAGTAAAAGAAAATCCACATATAAAAAAACAAGATTTATAAACATATTTGTGATGCACACACAAATATGTTGTATATACAAATATGTTTTAAATTTGTGCAATTTAAATTCACAAAAGTACGCATGTAAAAGTATTTGCAATTTTCATCAAATACATATTTTGAGGTTGTTACATTAATATATGAACTGTTGAACATGCATTTACAAAGTGCTTTTAATTTAAGTTATTAGGCTAAGGCGTTGAAGAGATGAAGAGATAAGATGGAGCCCTCTCCTCTTCTCTTATATGTTTTACTCACAAGTGTGTGAATTGATTTGGATATGAAGCATCCGTAGCGCCAAATAATAAAACAGTAGTTTCTAAAGAGCTAAGACGAAAAAAATATATATCATAATAAAAAATCAGCAGCAGCGGTCATATTTCAGCAGCAGCGGTTGCATGTAGGGGAAACATTGCATCAGCAGTTACTCCATTCCCTCAAATAAATAAATAAATAATAGCAATAAACAACACAGAAAAAAAATTCTCCTATTTTTGAGCATTATATTACTCTGTTAGCAACTAAGCCTCCACTTGGAAAATTAAACGGTCCCAAAACTGCACCTTACTCCCACCTGGAGTCATGTGCTTTAATGATGTCATTTAACACCCCTTGTGGGTAGGCACTCATGTGATTGGATGTGAAGGAGTGAGACATCTGATTGGCTGCAGACAATCCCCTCTTAGAAAAAAATGCATTTGTGAATCGAGTCACGTCAGGGGGGTCTCAAAACTCGCGCACACACACAGGGAAGTTTACAAATTTCAGCTTTTCAGCTTGACGTGTATAAACTGTTGGCGGGTTTAATTTATCAACAAGAGCAACAGATTTTATAAAGTCTTCGTATGTTTTGTGTGTAAAAACCTCAGTTTATCAGCACTGTCAGATAAATGTAGCAAAGCAGAATCACACACACCATCCTCTGTGGATTAAAACATCACAGCAGCAGCAGGAGGAGGAGGAGGCGGAGGAGGAGGAAGAGGAGGAGGAGGAGGAGGAAGAGGAGGATTACAGGCCAGACTGAAAGTGAATTAAACCAGCTCTTATATAAAGAGATTAACTGCAGAGTCCAGCCAGCTCACCAAACACACACATGCACACGTTTGTACATTAGTTTCCATACTGTATATATTTATTTTAGCCTGTCGATATTAGATTGTTCAGCATCTTATTTTGTTTTATTATATATATTCTGTATATATTCTATTTTATTCCTGTATCTCAACAGTTTCACTATTTTGTTTTGTCTCTGATTGTCATTTTTACTTTTTACTGAGATCTATAAATTTCATATCCAGCACTTCGGCCAAAAATGTCAATTAAAAAATACGCCCACTGAATAACCTATCAAGTTCACATCACTTTTCAACCAGCTCTGTACGGGACAATAAAAGCAAGAAAATATACAGTATATTTAAAAACAAAAACACACACGCACATGTTTTCAGTGCTTTGTATGGCCCATGATTTATTAGTTCTTTGTGAGAGCCACCACTTCCACTGGAGCTATAATGGTGCAAAAAAAACAAACCCATTGCTAGGTGGGACTAGAGGGTGAAAACCTCGCTTCAGATCTTAGAAAAATCAAAATTAGTTTTTCTACTGCTGTGGTTGTAAGGGCCGTCATAAATGTCCTCACAGAAAGGGTGTTTCACCGAGGTTTGGTCCACACAAGGATACAAAAACAAGCTTGCACACACACACTCTCTAAATAGTTGTTTAGTGACGTCATCACACAGGATTTCTGGGTGTTGAAAAACAGAGGGATAAATTATAAATAGCTGATTTGATGAATTTGTCTACCATTTATCATTTACAACAAAATGTTTACGCCCAAAATGTTAGTCTAAAAACCACGCCCACTGAATAACTGATCAAGTTTACAGCTCTTTTCAATCAGTTCTGTACTTGCTGGAGCTCTCCACTCATCCACTCATCCGTTTATATGTTCATCTGTTCATCCACTCATCCTCTGGTGGGAGTAGGGTCATGAGTGGGGAAGAGCAAGGTGGCGAGCTCAGAGCCCCTCGCGCCCCACTCATCCAACAGTGGACTACTTTATCCCACTGGCAGAGCTCTGACCAGAAGGACCAAACAGGGTTCATCAGCACACACGGCAGTGACACACAGCTGGTTGAAAATCAGCAAAGTTTCCCTTTGAGAGCCAAAAAGTCAGTAAGTTATTCAGTGGTCGTGGTTTTTGATTGTCATTCTGGCAGGCAGTAACATAAAAAATGGTCATTGTAAATGATAAATGTCATTTGAGTGTTTGGAATGATGACTAATTAATCAAAACACTTAACCTATTTTTCATTTTTCATTTCATATCCATTTTTAATTCTTCTATTTTAAGCATTATCACTTCGTTTTTTCAGTTATTTTATGTTTTACTCCCACCCTTAAGCTACCTTTCTTTAAATCATAAATGGAAATTTTGTGTTGTGAATAATTACTGTGACATGGAAGATGATGAAACGCGGCTCTGTTTTCATTTTATCATGACTGTTTTAATCAAATGTGCTTGAAATAATTTTTTTATTTATTCACATGCATTCACATCACCCTTTTATCATTTTTTGTTACTTCCACCCCTCATAGACAGTAATTGTGAAATGAATAAACATGAAAATAGTAAATGTATATGTGTTACATATGAGAGGTGATAAATATAAAGACAGCAGACTGGACTTGACAAACTTTAAAGGAAATGTAGTCATCTCTCCGTCATCTCTTATCTTCTCATCAGCGGTTTCTCTCAGATTATGTTTCCACTGCAGCCTCGGAGTGTGCTCTGACTGTTGTGAAACACTTTAATTTTTTATCTAATCAGAAGCTACTTAATAGAGACAGCAAACTTGTTTGTTTGTTTTTTAAATTACACTTTTTACAGGAAATGTACAGTTTGCATACAGTCTCATTCAAAGTAAATGCACTACATTGGTACGACACTGTTAATTGAAGTTTTATTCCTTCAACAACAAAAGCACATTGTTAGGTTTAGGAAAAAAGAACAGGGTTTGGTTTTACAATCTTACAAGAAGTGAACACCGGCCTCCTAGGTGGAAGGTGGTGGTTTGTGGTTTGTTGGTGTTGGCATTGGGTGCTGGCAGGGAAGGGTCAAATAGTCGTAATAACCAATAAATAACAGGCAACTATTCAGTGATCTCTTTACAGCTAAATTGTAAATATTGTATATGTGTACTATATGTGGACACCCCCCCCCCCAATCTGTGGTTCATCAGTTCTGAGAAGTTGCTTAACAGTTGGCTAATGATGAGATAAAAGAGGAAACATAATTAGCAGAGAACAGATGACGAGTGCAACAGACAAGAAGAGACAGACGATCTACCTGGACATGGATCCCTTGCTGATGGTGTTGCTGTTGCTGTGGAGCTCAGGTAAGACTGTGTTTTTATGATGAATGTGTGAAAGGTGCAAAACCTGATTGTTAAAATATTGGATTAAAGTCACAGTTCTGCATTCAAAACAAACAATCCATCTATTTTGTGTAACTGCATTCAAGTAGTTAAGTATTATAACTTCCAAAAAAATTCTAGAGGTGTGATTTTGGAAGGTTATTTATTCTTAACATATCGATGCCCTCCTACATAACTATCTCATAAAACTAAATCAGGCCTTTTACCTGTTGTTTAAGTATCATTCAAAGTTGGTTCTAATATTGGTATTTTATTTGGTAACTTTAAATATCTTATTTTAGAAGATAAAAGTCTGTTCTAATATTCCCCAGTTTGATGGGGGTTTTTTCTACAAGCTGAATTGTGATGCTGTTCCCTGAGTTAGGCCAACTTCAACTTTATTATTTATCCCAAAACACATTTGGTTTACTTGTCGCCTTTAATACATGTGTCATAAACGTACTCTGATGAAAAATAAACAGCGACAATCAAAAGGCGAGGAAATAAAAGCAAGAAAATATACACTGTAGTTAAAAACAAACAAACACACACACACACACACACACACACACACACACACACACACACACACACACACACACACACACACACACACACGTACTTGTTTTCAGTACTTTGTGTGGCCCATGAAATTTGAGTTCTTTGAGAGGGCCACCTCGCCACTGGCGCTATAAGGGAGCAGAAAACAAACCAGGTGGAAGTAGACAGTGCAAATCTCACTTCAGAAAGTTCAAAATAAGCTTCCCTCTGTTGTAGTTGAAGGGACTGTCATTAATGTCCCCACAGAGAGGGTGTTTCACTAAGGTTTGGTCCACACAAGGATACAAAGACAAGCTGCATACATACACACTCTTTAAATAGCACAGTTGTTCAGTGATGTCATCACACAGGATATCTGGGTGTTGAAGTTTGCTTTGTTACAATAACCCTTTAAGAACTGAGGCCTGTACTGCAAAGCTAGTTCGACATACACTTTAAAGAAATAACTGCTACTACTCTGTATTTGGCTCCTCCCACAGTTATATTCAGAGGTATGAAAATATAACCCAGGTTAAAATAAACCATAGTTTTCCTTTCCAAACTGGTTTTAGCTTTGCAAGGCAGTGGTACACGCATGATTCCAGAGTGAGTTCATACAGTCATCTGTTTTTTTCTCTGAGATGATCCTGAAAATGTTTGTTTAGTTCACAGCTCTGCTCCAATCAAAATGCTGCTTTACAGTCAGATTTCTTCTCTAATTTTCTCCTCAGGACTCTGGGCTGAAGGAAAACGCATCTCAACAGGTAAACAGAAAACAAAGATAAATGAAGTGGATGGATGGGTCAACAAGGTGTCTGACTTTGACACCAGAGATGGTTTATTCACATCCTGTTTTCTGCTAATCATCAATGTTGATTTCTTTCACCAAAGCACTTTATTTTTTATTTTTTTAAAATCCAAACCACCATCTTTCTCTTTGCTTAACCAAGTAGTTTTGACCATTTATTCCTGAAGTGGTGTCTGCGAGGGTTATTTAAATGCTAAAGATGTGTCCTTTTAGAGATTTGTGGGAAATGATGTCACATCTTGAATGAAAAACGTAAATGCACTCTGCTTTCTCCAGCTGTTTTCTGTTTGACAGGACAATTATTTTGCTCTAACCAATCAACAGTGACTCGAATATGCATCCCATCAAGCTTTTACTCTGGGGGTGATATTCACAATTCCTTCAGTGTTTAGGATCTTAACTGCAGTGTTTTTGTAGTTGTTTGATCAGGCTCTCAGGACAGCCTGTAAACAGGGCTTCACTGTAATCAAGAGAAGGTAAATAGTATGAATAACTTTTCTTAGGTGTCCAAGGAGAGAAATGGTGTAACCTCGTCAGTGTCCTTTTAAGTCATGAAAGGCCACTTTACCAAATGTGTGCTTCAAAAGTTAAACAAATATAAAACAATTTGTTCCCAGATAAGCGACCATGAAAGTAGAAGAGCTCTAAGATGTGAAATGAGGATTTTCTCTTGTCTTGTTTTGTGATGACCAAAATCTCAATTTGTCCCGTTTTAAATGCAGAAAATAAATTAACAAGACAGCTCATAGCTGATCTGCTGAAGCAGAGATATAGAGCTGTGTGTCATCTGCAAAGAAAGAAACTGATTCCATTACAGACAGAGAAGAATGAAGCCCAATACTAAACTCTGGAACAGACCTCAAGAAATACTTTTCTGCCATTTATTTTTCATCTAGTGCTGTTCTCAGGTCACATTTACATGTACAATACTTTGGTTTATGACCAAATACCTGGACTTTGTCATTAGTGCTAGGCAGTAAATGTGAGTATGCTAGAATGCTAAACTAAGACGGTGAACATTGTATTTTGTATATCTGCTACACATTAGCATGTTAGCATTGCCATCATATCAGTATGGTACTATCACTGTGCTTAGATACAGCCTCACAGAGCTCCTAACATGGCTGTTAGTCTTACTTCTACATTCATTCTTCTTCTAATCTTTTGCAATATGTATCCCACAATCCTCCGTTTTCCTCCAGGTGCTCACTGTGAAACCACAGCCAAGGCTGACATCATGCTATTGGTGGACGGCTCCTGGAGCATTGGTCGCCAAAATTTTAACTTCATAAGGCCTTTTCTTGCTAGACTAGTCAGCATCTTCAATATCGGCCCAGACAGAGTCCAGATTGGTAATATTCTTACTTCTTCTTCTTCTTCTTCTGTTTATACTACCACTCTTTGCACTATGTTTGGACAATTATTATTAGTTTTTTTTATCTCAAGATTTCACACCATAATGTAAAAATATTTAAATACAGGTACAGGTGCTGTATTCAAGATTTTAATTGAAGCAAATGAAAGAAGCGACAAAATCTAAAGCATGAAAACTTGGGTGTTAAGTGATGAGTTGATCTATGAGCAGTATTTTAATGTTGTACAGTAGCTGGTCTACCTATGTTATACTTCATACCAGAATCAACTAGAGAAGAGCGGGGCACAATCTAAGGCTGCATTCAGACCTAGAGTCGTCTCCTTTGGTCTGAATCAGGGACTCATGTTGTTCCAAAGTTGTATAATTGCCTAGAGTTGGTTTGTGTTCTCACGGCAGCATTTACAAGAGGACCAGATCAAATGCCTTGTGTGAGAAAGCTGCTCTTGATTGGTCAGAATTTCCATGTGGGAAAAATCCAGGAAGTAAAGCAAACGTTGAAGAAGAGTACACTTGCAAGATAAATGTGACACTTTCTAATGTCACAATGGAGGGACAACTACACAGCTTGATTTTAGCGCTGCTCATCGTGGACTATATTGCTGTCATTGTTCGTTCTAGTCAAACCATACAGTTTGAAAACAATTTTTTTTTTAAAATCTTCCAAACAACACACACACACACACACACACACACACACACACACACACACACACACACACATAAAAAAAAACACCTAACATCAACAACAAAAATGAAATAAAATCAAATAAGGAAAAGATGGGATGATAACATGAGTGATCGAGCTGGCTTTATGTAAGAATTTAGTCATTTGTTCCATCTGTACATTTGCAAATTTGTACAGGCATTTGAGAGTTCATGATACATGTATGTGTGTGTGAGTGTTGGGGGTAATGATGATGACAAGACAACAACAATAATAAACAAACATCATATTTATAAAACTATTGTTGCATATTTGGATTACTGACATTATCATTAGATGCTACAGTGTTCATCTTTCCTTAATTACTGCATTTTTCTGTCTGAACTTTGTTTCATTCACAATATAGTAATTTTGTAAAGAATACCTACTGTTATTATTGTTGTTGTCATCATCATTTTAAAAGAAGGGCTGGGTCAGCCTTTTTCACATTGCTGTGTGTTTTCTGCAGGTCTGGTTCAGTACAGTGGAGACCCAAAGACTGAGTGGCACCTGAACGCCCACCAGACCAAATATTCCCTGCTGATGAACACAAAATATCTGCCATACAAAGGAGGAAACACTATGACAGGTGATGTAACAGGATGTTGTCTAATCCATAGCAGCCTCACACCGTGAGGGATTGTGGGGTGGGACCAGAGGCTCCAGTTGGATATTAGCCCAAAATTGGAGTCAAATATATTTACTCTCTGTATTTGGGTCAATAAGTTTTGCATGAATAAATATCTGTTACAAGCTTCAGACTTAAGTAGAAAAATGTGATTAAAAGCAATCAATCTATTGATAAAATAATCGCAATTAATCGCAACAAATTACAGAAAATTGTACGATTAATTAGTTCATTTCTTTAATCAATTGGCAGCCCTAATGGATGTGTGTGTGTGTGTGTGTGTGTGTGTGTGTGTGTGTGTGCGTGTGTGTGTGCGTGTGTGTGTGTGCCTGAGTGATTGTTTACAACATATTTAGAACTATATAGTGTATATTTTGAGCAATGTGTGAATGAAATATTCCCCCCACGACAGATTATACAAAAAAACAGTGTATTTGAAAATATTATTGACAAATCATCTTCAGAAAAGAGACTTCAGCTGAAGTTGTAAAAGAACATTTTCCTGTTTGTTATAATGATGATAGTAGGGTTACCATGAAAAATGAGATGATGATATTATTATTGTTGTTAGTATAATATGGATAATGTTATTGTAATAGTTCAATTCAATTTTCAATCCTATTTACAAAGCTCATTTTCCCAAATCACATGGGCTTTACAGCATATGACATCCCTCTGTCCTTGGACCCTAACAGGGGATAAGGAAAATTTCCCCCCAGAAAAACTTACAATGGGAAAAATGGGAGAAACCTCAGGAAGAGCAACTGAGGAGGGATCAATCTTCCAGGATGGACAGATGTGCAATAGGTGTCATGTGTGCAAATGTAGAGTAATCCAGTAGAAAAGTACGCAGTAATGTGAATTATAGCATAGTATTGTAGTACAATATTAAGAATGTTGTTTTTATTAATGTAATAGTGATTATAATAATAATTACTTTTTTTTTACTGGAACAAGTGGCACCTGAAATGACTCCCCCAACTTCACAACACTATGCTTTTTGATGCCTCTTTTTTTACTGTCATACAGGATTTGCTCTGGACTACATCCTCCATAACAGCTTTAAATCCAATGTGGGAATGCAAGCAGACTCCCAAAAAATTGCTGTCTTGATCACTGATGGAAAGTCCCAGGATGACATACTCTTTAGTTCACAGAACCTGAAGAACGCTGGAATCGAGGTCTACGCTATTGGTGACTGTACTTTCAGTTTCAATAATGATGAAGCTGAATAGCCTCAGAAAATTTGTAAAATGAGGATAAGCTCTGAAACTACAATACTTATATAAAACTGAATGTGGTACTTCACGTTTGTCAAAATAAAAATGTCAGCTAGATCATTCCCTAAAGAGTAAAAATGACAGCATTTATCATTTCATGTCTTTATGTCATGAGCACCAGGTCAGGCCAATTTCAGTCTTTGTGATTTGATTATAGTAGTGGACCAAATTGAACTAAAACCACCGGCTGTCCAATAGAAAGAAAGTCAAGTTAAAATCATGGGACATGCTTTGGCAGATATGAGCAGTAATATAAAGTACATATGATTTGTGGTGAATGGAATTAAAAATGCTCAACCATCAGTCAGGCCTGCCAAATGTTTAGTTTAGGTGTTAGAAAACCACAAATTACTTTGCCAGCCGAATGGTTTTCTTTGTTTTGAGTCCCGTTTTTAAACACAGTTATTTACACTATATTTTTCTCTCAGGAGTAAAGGATGCTGACATGATTGAGCTGAGATCCATCTCCTCCGATCCGGACGAAATTTACACGTACTATGTAGATGTCTACTCATCTCTAAAGGACATCGTTGACGGCCTCACCATCAACATCTGTAACAGCGCTAATAGCTTAGGTAGACTGTCATCAATGAACAACATACATGTTAGCACTACACTGATCTGCTGGTATCAGAATCAAGGCATCACGTTCTTAAAGTTGTTAATCACCTGCCAATGTTTAGGACTCTTCCAGTTAGCTGTACTTGTCTTCCAAAGAGCTTCAATGTCCTTTATAGGGACTTGCCAGTGAAGTCACTGCAGCCAACCTCAACAGACACACACCATCCTCAGCTCTCCCCAGGGAAGAGTTAATTCCAGCAGAACCATTTGAACAAAGTAATCAGGACAAAATAATCTGTCAGTCAACAGCTTGCTCCCAATGGGTCCATGTGTCCTGTTCCTTCATCCCTATGATCCATATGGCACACCTGTGCTTGCATCTCTTCTTGAATCATGTGGCCTCTCTTCTTCCCTTTGACACCTTCTTAGCAAAGTCTCAGAACACTACCCATCCCAACGTCACTATTTCAGTGATACAACTCAAATTTTGTGGTAGTCCCAGCCACTGATGCAAGAAGTGGCTGATCTGTTTGAGTACCACTTTGTCCTTGAGGGTGTAGACTTTGCTAAGACGGGATGTGGAAACCTTCAAGCAAAACTTTCCCATCACCTTCTTCATCCTCCAGACCATGGACCTGGACATTCCAGGTTTAAAACTCAGCTGGGCCTGGATGACATGTCTCAAGATCCTGGAGGACCCATCTGCATTAAGGCACCAATATATTCATGAGTGACAAGTGATCCATGAAGACTCTGATAGGGGTTGTTGTATGTCTACAGGACCTCAACACCCTACCTCTGTTGACTTGACAACCAGGTTCAAAGTCATGGCAAACAGAATCACTAACACAGTGATGATCCCATTTTCAAGCTGATGCTGTGCCGATGTTATCATTTCAAAGATTGCTCTGACACTGCAAAATTGTAACAATCCAGAATCAGTGATCTTGTCTGGAACATGATGTGAAACTATGTTTCAAGTAGCTTTTTCAGTATAGAGACATTGGTTTTTGCCACATAGCAGGAGAAGTCTAATCTGAATATGTTGTAGCTTTATTTGTTATTCTACTGTGAACAGAGTCATGTCGGGTTGTGACTACCTGAAAATGAGGAACCATGCCAGAACCAGGATCAGAAAAACCCAAACTTCTTACGTTTTAGAAGGAAAGATCGAAATGTGCAATATGGATAAGAATGTTAATAAATTAAAAGTAGCACAGTGAGTGTATCCAGACATAACTTAAGTACTCATGAAAAAGTAAACAGGATGAAGGGTTGCAACCACCCCTGTAAGAACATTTTACGAATTAAAATTCCACCCAACTCTGGGTCCTTGACACATCCTTGACTTGCTAAGTCTCCAGATCATCTGGAACTTTGCTTGTTGTTCCTGGAGCAAGAACAAACACCAAACACTTCATTTAGTTTATACACTGCACAAATTATCAGAAGATCTTAGATTTACCCCAAACTCACCTCCTTTTAAGGTGGTAGAGCTTGTTTCTGTTCATCAGGCATTGCTGTCTTCAATGTGTCATTTTTCACGCTGCCACAAGATGGTGCCAACGTCAGGAATTTTGAAATACTATAATAGGTGCTATGGTATGAACTTGTTCTCTCTGTCTATCTCAGTGTTTGCCAGGCTGGTGAATGGGACTGGTCTGTGTTCAGGACGACTGGAGGTGAAGTCTAACCAGTCTAACCAGTTGTGGTCCTCAGTGTGTGAGGATGACTTTGACCAGCAGGATGCAGAGGTGGTCTGCAGGGAGCTGGGCTGTGGGGCTCCTTCAGTCCTCCAGGGGGCGCTCTATGGAGAAGTGGAGGCTCCAATGTGGACCAAAGAGTTCCAGTGTGGAGGAAATGAGTCTGCTCTCCTGGACTGTAGAAGCTCATGCTCAGATAGAAACAACTGCTCATCTGGCAAAGCTGTTGGACTCACCTGCTCAGGTAGAAGAGGAGCTGCAGATTTGATTTGGTTCATTTCTGTTGTAATAAAACTCACTTTGTTCTTTTACTGACACTCTCTGGTTTCTGTTCAGAACCTGTCAGGTTGGTGGGAGGATCCAGTCGCTGTGCTGGAACACTGGAGGTGAAACGAGGAGACTGGAGACCAGTGGATGGCTCTGACTGGACTCTGACGTCAGCAGCTATAGCCTGTGAAGACTTGGACTGTGGCTCTGCTGTTTCAACAGGAATAAGAAATGTGTCCATGCGCACATCTACATGGAAGATCAATCCTGATTGTATTCAGGCTGGATATACTCTGAGGGAGTGTGTCACATCAGGATCCTCCTCTTCCATCCTGGAGCTCACCTGCTTAAGTAAGCCTGTCTGTGACATAATCTGTGACTTAGTTAGAATCTCTTTATGTGGTATGAAATGCAGAAACACAGAGGTCGGCTCAACAACATCACAGATGTGAATATGTTTGTATTGAAATCATAATTGTTGATGATAACATCTTGTAGACAGAACTAATGATGTAAATGCTTGTGTATGTGACTTCCTCAATACAGTATGTCGCCTTCCACGTGATCTGAATGTAGAATACAGGCATTATTTGAAAAACAGGCTCTGACCTGACACCAGGCTCAGCTCAGTAGGTAGTGGGGACTGATGATTATGAACTCCCAAGTAAAAGTGCATTAAATTTAGAGTCTGATGAAGGAATCAGCTATGCAAGCATTGGCAGGACAAACTGCCACGTGGCCATTCCCCTGGAGGACACCTCGCCAAAAGTAGGATATACTATGTTGTGAGTGCTTTTATTGTGTGCTGAGGCCCTTGCTGCTGTTTCACAATTCCCCCTGCAAGGCACCTGTGACGACAAAGGAAATACACTAACTAATGAATGGAGATGGATAGATCTAGCCAGCAGTCCACTTGATATGCAGCAGCTGGGTACAATGCTCAGCTTTGCATCAAATAATTAAAAATCCTGCTCACCTGGCAGAGCTGTTGGACGCTTTTCATTATGTTAACATCCCTCCTTGCTTCCCTCACTTCCTCCCAGTAAGTATGTGATAGAGAGATGCAAATAAGAGACATGAAGATGGAGGAGTCAAAGCTGCTAAATGAGAAATCCTTGGTTCTATAGTGTTAGTCTTGAGTGGTGTCAGTTATTGAGCCACATGTGGAGGTGCAGCATTTATCCCTCATGGCACTTAATAAAAGTGTACACACAGGATACACCTGTGTTTCCTCACGCTAACATCCCCCAGAGGCCTCCTAACTCCTTGTCTCCTCAAGTTGCATGCAAGAGATTCAAAGATCCTCCATGATGGGAAAGGGGGAGTGATTTGCTGGTCACAGGAGGAGAGAGGACGTGAAGTATAAGTTAGCACAATGAAAAGCATCCCTGATCAGGTGGAAGAGGAGCTGCAGCTGTGATTCTGCTTAATTTATGTTCTAATGAAACTCACTTTATCATTTTACTGATGACCCTCTTGTTTCTGTTCAGATCCTGTCAGGTTGGTGGGTGGATCCAGTCGCTGTGCAGGAACACTGGAGGTGAAACGAGGAGACTGGAGACCAGTGGATGGTTCTGACTGGACTCTGAAGGAAGCAGCTGTCGTCTGCAGAGACTTGGACTGTGGCTCTGCTGTTTCAGCAGGAATAAGAAATGAGGCCTTGCTCAAATTTGCATGGAAGATCAGTCCTACCTGTATTCAGGCTGGACATACCCTGAGGGAGTGTGTCACATCAGGTTCCTCTTCCTCCATCATGGAGATCACCTGCTTAGGTACGCTGGTCTGTTACATCATCTATGACAGTAATCTTTCCGAGACATGCTTGTATCAGAAACCCTGTAGTTGATCATAAGATCTTCCAGGCTGCACTTTGTTGAAACTGCTTGTGTATCAGACTTCCTGAACTACTGGTTTGGGAAAATGTGAATCTGTACAGTGTCTGATGAGATGTGTCATGTCTGTTTCATAGTATCAATAATCACAAATAAAGATCAGTTTTAAAATTTAAATTCTCTCTCTCCCTTCAGACTCTGTCAGGCTGGTGAATGGGACTAATCTGTGTTCAGGACGACTGGAGGTGAAGTCTAATCAGTCTAACCAGTCTAACCAGTTGTGGTCCTCAGTGTGTGAAGATGACTTTGACCAGCAGGATGCAGAGGTGATCTGCAGGGAGCTGGGCTGTGGGGCTCCTTCAGTCCTCCAGGGGGCGCTCTATGGAGAAGTGGAGGCTCCAATGTGGACCAAAGAGTTCCAGTGTGGAGGAAATGAGTCTGCTCTCCTGGACTGTAGAAGCTCAGGCTCAGATAGAAACAACTGCTCATTTGGCAAAGCTGTTGGACTCACCTGCTCAGGTAGAAGAGGAGCTGCAGATTTGATTTGGTTCATTTCTGTTGTAATGAAACTCACTTTGTTATTTTACTGATGACTCTCTTGTTTCTGTTCAGACCCTGTCAGGTTGGTGGGAGGATCCAGTCGCTGTACTGGAACACTGGAGGTGAAACGAGGAGACTGGAGACCAGTGGATGGCTCTGACTGGACTCTGACGTCAGCAGTTGCCTTCTGTAGAAACCTGAACTGTGGCTCTGCTGTTTCAGCAGGAAGGAGAGAGGACTCCTCCAACAGATCTGCATGGAAGATCAACTTTGACTGTGTTTACTCTGGATCTGCTCTGAGGGAGTGTGTAACATTATTGTCCTGGTCTTCCTCCACCCTGGAGCTCACCTGTTCAGGTAAGCCCATCAGTGACATCTGGTGCTTCTCAAAGTCAAGGATGCTTCTTTGGAAGGATGGATCCTTCCGAGTCGAGTCCTACAGAGGCTAGGCAAGATCCCTCCTAGCATTCAGTGAGCACACATTGGAACCGGCTAGCGAGTGCCAAGGTACACATCACTGAAGAAGGCCTGTCTTCAATTCTGGCAAATTATGCACAAAGAACTGTGGGTAGTTTATGCCCACTGAGGATAAACACATGTATCCTTGAAAACTCTCTGAAGGAAGGACTCGGTCACTGGGTGAATTCAAAGGATCCTCAACATTGGAACATTCCTTCAGCCAGATTCGATGACACAGCCTCCTTAAATTCAGCCATTAAAGAAAACTTCCTTGACTCTGAGAAGCACCAATCATCTGTGACTGTGATCTTCCAGTGCCGTCCTTCCTCTGATCTGAACTGTAAAATTATCCAGGACAATTGCATCCTGAAGGGTAGAGAAGTGGGCTTATTCCCTGATGCTTCAAACTGTGGCAATCTGCCCCTTTAAGCAACCTCCTGTGTTTTTATGTGAAGATGTTGATTTCATTTCAACCAGACAGGGGCATTAGGGAGAGAATGAGCAGGCTTTTATTCATCCCCTCACAGTGACTTCAGTTAACTGATGAGTGATTTAAGGTGATTTAACGTGACTGAAGTTTCAGGTTGATGGGAGCAGCTGTACTGATGTGTGTGTCTGTGAATGTGTTTCATCAGATCCAGCAGCTTTTATCATCAGACTGGTCGTCCTGCCGCTAATTCTGCTGTTGTTCATCACTGTCATCTATTTCATCCTTAAGGTACCGTACACATCTTTGTTGATTAGAGAACTGGCTCAAACGAAGCCCTTAGCCTGTGTGTCTTGAACTGAAGAGAGGAGTGATGCAATAACTCATATCTGTGTGCTGTCATGTCTCTCCAGACCACCAGGGGGAAGAAGCCAGGCCCACAGGAGAGCATCGAGGTGGATTACAACCTCTGTGTTTTCAGAGCTGAAGGAGGATCGGCTGAAGTGAAGGGAGCCCAGGCAGAAGAGTAGGGCCTCCAAAGAGCTCATCTCACATCTAATTAGATTTCGCGCCTGCCAAACAACTGTCCATCAACTCTGAAGGGAACATTTCTTTTAAATTCTCGTTAAACTTTTAAAAGAATGAAAGCAGGAAGAGATAACTAAAGGTCTCTCCTCTCAGTCTCAAGTGATAATCCAACCAGGTTTTTTGGAGCCCAGTTTCACAGAGTCAAGTCCATTTTGAACAATTCTGCACCTTGAGATTTTGTTCAGTGGCAGTGTAGTAAGTAGTCTGACCATTATGTTGCAAGATGGAAAGTAAGTTCATGGAGGTCAGGGTGGTGGATGGACATGTAGCGCATCAGACTTTCATGCAAGAGGACTTGTCACAGACCTACAATGAACGTTTGCCTTTTTAATGACCAAAACAATCTTTCCCATACCTTCACCGTCATTTATTTGCCATCACCACAACTTTTTTTAGAATCTTTAGCAAATTTATTGTGTCCTGATGGCCATTGGAGACATGGAGTCCAGGTGGCCCTTGTCAAGGTTGTGCGTAGAGGGTCACCTGTGCCTGATGTGATGGCAACCAAAGAATCTGCTAGTGGACATCAGTGTTGAACAAGACCATTTAGTTGAAGAAAACAACATTTCTGTACAAAATCCTTTTCATCTAGTGTCTACATATCAGTCATTATTCATAACATGGGCTTGATTTGTAGTCTAATAAAATGTAAAGCTTTTAATCAGTTGTCTATCAAGTGATCTGTGCTTTGGTTGGTACAGTTATTGATCATTAATAGTCAGTTTGAGAGTATTCCTCATTTATTATTAGAAATGGTTATCCTTGTCAGTATTCAATATTCAACCATGCATCATATCATGGCTCATCTTGTATTGTTAATAAATAAATAAATAAATATCTACATATACCCTACAATGACGTATTTGTGTACTTGAATCTTTTAATATCAGAGTCTCTTAAGTTTTATATTAACTTATAACTTATAGTTATATTTGACTATGCATCACAGTTTCTTGCATTATATATAAATCTCTACATAAGTGAAAAATTGAAAAATGTCTATCATAGTTTGTTCAGAATCAAAGGCAACAGTTCCAAATGGCTTGTTTTGTTTGACCAACAGTCCAAAACCCAAAAGATAATTAGATTACTGTGAAATGAAACTGAGAAAAGCAGCAAATTATCCTACTGGAGAAGCTGGAATCATCAAATTTGAGGCATTTTTGCTTAAAAAATTACTTCAACAAATAATCAAAACAGTTGATTGGCGAATTACCATTGCAGATATGGTGGTTTTGTAGCTATTGTGGCACCGGTTTATTGATACTTTAACAATTCTGTCAATTAAGTTAGAGATGTGTTAGAAATTTCTGATATCTCCAAACCCAGAAACACAAAACTGACATTAACATGTTTTTACTTCGTTGCTGGTACAGCCTGAACACTATGACAAGGATCTGAGAGAAAAACCAAAACTGTCACTTGTTTCTTGATTCATGAAGCTTAACTCTGCTCAACACCAACTAATTTAACAAAATGTGTTTTATTTCTAATCTCCATGCTTAACTTACATCAAAGGTGTTTGTGTACTGTGAACATAACAGCACATTACGAATTACTACTTGAATTTCTAATAATGACAAACAATGTTTATGAGCAATCCTTATTTACACAAACGCTACGAGCAGTCAGAGGCAGGTATAGATTTTGTTAATAACTACGAACAGATCGGAGCTACTAATACACTGATGAATGCCGAAATATACAGAAATTCCTTCTGCTCATGTTTTATTAATGAGACCCACAGACTTTATGATGGCTTTGAGTCTCTGTCATTATTATTTATCTTTTTTTTTTTGTCTGTTTGTAGTTATTGTTTAGTTTATTTAGTTTATAAAAAGGACAGCATGCACGTACATTAGTTGTTTACAAAACCAAAAATATGTTTGCACCAGATTTAGCTAAAGGCTAATTTCCATCTGTAGTCCTCTAACACAAAACATGAAACACAACAAAATACACAATCCAAATTAACATTAAGGAGCACACAACATCAGATACAGACACATTATAATACATATATGAGAATCTCACGTGACATGCACATGTATGCTCTGCAAGATGCATGGCACATAATGCTATACAACATATGATACCACACAATATGCACAGCACACCACACAGTGTCATACATACATACATACATACATACATACATACATACATACATACATACATACATACATACGTACACAGTCTAAAGATTATTTCTAATGTAAAGTGCAGGGCAAAATGCACCTAGTTTGCCCATATAAAGTGCTGTTTAGCCTATTATAAATATTCAATGTTGCCTACATAAAGTGCCAATGCAATGCCTATGAAATTTCTTATTTATTGTTTTTTTTTTAAACAGTAAACTATAGTGCTGATGAAAAGTATTAAGTTTACAGTGAGGTTAAATGCACCTATTGTGCTTATATGAAGGGTTGTTTAGCCTATTATAAATATTCAATATCACCTACATAGAGTGCCAATGTAATGCCTATGGAAATTATTAGTATTATTATTATTATTATTATTATTTTTGAACAGTAAAGTAAAGTGCTAATGAAAAGTATTAAGTTTACAGTGAAAAGACAATATTGACATCTTACAGTTTCTTTTTAGGTACCAACCATGGTAGTTTGGAGTTGCAGAGGGAAATCAAATACCAGCAATGGTAATTATGAGTTACAGAAGAGCTCTATTAAAGCAGGACTGAGGTAACAGTGAACATTCTAAGTGTATACAGAACCAAAGAACAGAAAACATAAAAACAACACTGGTAGGAAATCAGACAGCACCACCTAGTGTTGGCAGCACTGATTACTTAGGAGCCATTTTTTGTGACAAGGCAGAAGCTGTTTGTCTCTGTGAGGTCATTTTGATTATCCTTGTGTTTGTTTTGCCTGTTTTTTGTTGTTGGTTTTTTTTTCAGTTCCTTTGGATCTCTTTGTGGTCTTTTTGTGTGTCTTTGTGGTCATTTGCGTCTCTTCCTGGTTGGTGTTAATTTGGGTGCAATTTTAAAAGTGAAGGCCAGGGTGGTCCCTGACACTTTGGGCCCATTCAGTAATTCATCCATGTCAATAATAAACTTTAGGAATTTTGTAAATAGCCAAATAGCTGCAAACTCTTTTTATGTTGTGTATTTTGAATTTTTATGATTCAAGTTCTTTATTTGCAGATTAATATGCAGAAGAATTACAGAGAAGCAGTCGTTGGCAATGAAAATCTTAAACAATGCTCATTAAATATATGTAAGAAGAAAATTATGTGCATCAACAGTAAGAATCTAAGACCTAAAACAGACCAGAAGTTAAAATTTACTGATAAAATCTAATTTGTTTATTTGTGGTAGACAGTAATTGGGAAATTATTAACCTGTAAAGAGGAATGCAGTAAATGTATATGTGTTATGAAAAGTTATTAATATATAGACAGTCAGCTGGACTGACTTTAAAGGAGATGTATCGTCAGTCATCTCTCCTCCATCTCTCATCCCCTCATCAGCTTTCTGTTTTTTCTCTCTGACAGGAAGCTGCAGCCAAACTACCAGATTAGGTTACGATGGGAACCACAGAGCGTTCTTTGACTGTTGCGAAACTCTTTAGAATTTTTAATCTCATCATATACAGGCATTTGAGATGTGTCAAACATTTTCTTCATCTTAACCCTTTAGATTCAGTTTTCAGCCATCCTCGCAGAGGGCCTACGAGCACAGAATTCTGACACAAGTTTCAGAAATCGTGCACAGAGTGGTCTAAAGTACCTTAACCCTTTCAGTCTCAGACTGAAAACTGTGTTGTATTACTTCCATTTATCAGCCTCTATAAAGTCTCTCATCAGCTTCATGTGTGGATGATTTGCACATACTGACAGCTACTCTCTATAATGGACACACACACATATAGAATTTGGGTTTGCTTAGAAAGACAGTGATAAAATGCATTTTTATAAATTATAAAAATTTATACTGTGAACTCACAGAAATATGAGGACAATGAAGAACTAATGGTCACATAAATTCAGTGAACTCACCCTTTAATCTGTGGTTCATCAGTTCTGAGAAGTTGGATGATGATTAGACAAAAGAAGAGACATAATTAGCAGAGAAAAGATGACGAGTCTGACAGACAAGAAGAGACAGACGGTCCACCCGGACATGGATCCCCTGCTGATGGTGTTGCTGTGGAGCTCAGGTAAGACTGTGTTTTTATGATGAATGTGTGAAAGGTGCAAAACCTGAGTGTTAAAATATTGAATTAGAGTCACAGTTCTGTATTTGAAACAAACAATCCATCCATTTTCTGTAACTGCTAATCCTCTTTAAGGTCGCAAGTGTCCTGGATCCGATTCCAGATGACTTGGGGCAAGAGGCAGGGTGCATTCAAAATCTCAGTGTAAAAATGTTGAATTAAACTACTGTTTGCATTTTCAAATGCATCTCTGCTCTCATCTAGAACTGTTTGAATATAATGGATCGGGCCTTTAAGTATTATCTAAGTATCATTCGAAGTTGATTTAAAAGTATTGCTATTTTATTTTGTAAGTTTGAATATACTTAATTGTCATTGTAGCAGATAAAAGTCTGATCTAATATTCTCCAGTTTAATGTTTTTCTTTATTTTTTCCTAATAAATTGAATTTTGATGCTCTTTTCTGAGTTAAGAAATTTTAACTTTATTATTTATCCCAACAGACATTTGGTTTGCATTTACACTTTAATGCATGTTTCACAAACATACTCTGATGAACGATAAACAGCAACAACCAATAAGTAGTATATTTAAAAATGAGGTCTCTGTATATAAAGTATATACAATTAAATTAAAAAATTAAAAAATTAAATTAAAATTAAGTCCCTGAAGTCTCCAGATCATCTGGAACTTTGCTTGTTGTTCCTGGAGCAAGAACAAACACCAAACACTTCATTTAGTTTATACACTGCACACATTATCAGCAGATCTTAGATTTACCCCAAGCTCACCTCCTTTTAAGGTGGTAGATCTTGTTTCTCTTCATCAGGCATTGCTGTCTTCAACGTGTCATTTTTCACGCTGCCACAAGATGGTGCCAACGTCAGGAATTTTGAAATACTATAATAGGTGCTATAGTATGAACTTGTTCTCTCTGTCTATCTCAGTGTTTGCCAGGCTGGTGAACGGGACTGGTCTGTGTTCAGGACGACTGGAGGTGAAGTCTAACCAGTCTAACCAGTCTAACCAGTCGTGGTCCTCAGTGTGTGAAGATGACTTTGACCAGCAGGATGCAGAGGTGGTCTGTAGGGAGCTGGGCTGTGGGGCTCCTTCAGTCCTCCAGGGGGCGCTCTATGGAAAAGTGGAGGCTCCAATGTGGACCAAAGAGTTCCAGTGTGGAGGAAATGAGTCTGCTCTCCTGGACTGTAGAAGCTCAGGCTCAGATAGAAACAACTGCTCATCTGGCAAAGCTGTTGGACTCACCTGCTCAGGTAGAAGACGAGCTGCAGATTTGATGTGGTTCATTTCTGTCGTAATGAAAGTCACTTTGTTCTTTTACTGACGACTCTCTGGTTTCTGTTCAGATCCTGTCAGGTTGGTGGGAGGATCCAGTCGCTGTACTGGAACACTGGAGGTGAAACGAGGAGACTGGAGACCAGTGGATGGCTCTGACTGGACTCTGATGTCAACAGTTGCCTTCTGTAGAAACCTGAACTGTGGCTCTGCTGTTTCAGCAGGAAGGAGAGAGGACTCCTCCAACAGATCTGCATGGAAGATCAACTTTGACTGTGTTCACTCTGGATCTGCTCTGAGGGAGTGTGTAACATTATTGTCCTGGTCTTCCTCCACCCTGGAGCTCACCTGTTCAGGTAAGCCCATCAGTGACATCTGGTGCTTCTCAAAGTCAAGGATGCTTCTTTGGAAGGATGGATCCTTCTGAGTCGAGTCCTACAGAGGCTAGGCAAGATCCCTCCTAGCATTCAGTGAACACACATTGGAACAGGCTAACGAGTGCCAAGGTACGCATCTCTGAAGAAGGCCTGTCTTCAATTCTGGCAAATTATGCACAAAGAACTGTGGGTAGTTTATGCCCTCTGAGGATAAACACATGTATCCTTGAAAACTCTCTGAAGGAAGGACTCGGTCACTGGGTGAATTCAAAGGATCCTCAACATCGGAACAGTCCTTCAGCCAGATTTGATGACACAGCCTCCTTAAATTCAGCCATTTGAGGAACCTTACTTGATTCTGAGAAGCACCAATCATCTGTGACTGTGATCTTCCAGTGCCGTCCTTCCTCTGATCTGAACTGTAAAATTATCCAGGACAATTGCATCCTGAAGGGTAGAGAAGTGGGCTTATTCCCTGATGCTTCAAACTGTGGCAATCTGCCCCTTTAAGCAACCTCCTGTGTTTTTATGTGAAGGTGTTGATTTCATTTCAACCAGACAGGGGCATTAGGGAGAGAATGAGCAGGCTTTAATTCATCCCCTCACAGTGACTTCAGTTAACTGATGAGTGATTTTAGATGATTTAACGTGACTGAAGTTTCAGGTTGATGGGAGCAGCTGTACTGATGTGATCTGATGTGATGTCTGTGAATGTGTTTTCTATCAGATCCAGCAGCTTTTATCAGCTGACTCTGCTTTTGTTTATCACTGTCATCTACTTCGTCTTTAAGGTACCATACACATCTCTGTTGATTAGAGGACTGGCTCAAACGCAGCTCTTAGCCTGTGTGTGTTGAACTGAGAGAGAACAAAAGTCAGTGTAGTATGGGGAAAAGTCATACTATGATATGATAAAATACATTATATTACAGTATGTCACATAAAAGGTTATGGTATGTCATAAATAAGTTATAGTATATATAACTGTCCCTTTAATGGGATAGAGTGTGGCAATGAATGTCATAAGAAGTGATGGTTTGGTATTGCAAATGAAGCCATAATATAGTATGCCAGAAAAAGACTTTTATATAGCGTGTGTGTGTGTGTGTGTGTGTGTGCATGTTTGTTTGTTTGTGCGTTTTGCTGCATGCAAGTTCAGTTTTATTTCTAAAATCAAGAACGGTGACAGAAAACACTGTGAAAAATGTTTATTAAAGCTTTTCAATTAAAAACATTTGGCATTCATCGTTCTGTAATTAACTGACAACTCCACAGGAAGTCAAACAAGGAAGAAGCACCGAGTGAAACCTGACACCTGTTTAAAAAGCTCAGCTGTCAGTTGGGCACAATGACATCGACAGTCAACAACAGAAATATAAAATGAATTCACCCTGAAGACACAGCACAGAGCCAGCTTAGATTCTGCAGCCGAACCAGAACTGAACAGCCTCACTATCTTCAGTCAGTTTGATCACAGCAAACTTGTCACATGATCAATCAAATCTTAATAAATAAAGAACATAAAGCAACATAGATCATGACCATTTTCCTAACTGACAGGTTTATGGCAGATTAAAGGGTCAGTTCACCAAAATCAAACACCCAACAGAAGAAAACTGAGAAGAAAAAGTGAATAAAATCTGCAGCTATTAAAATCTGAATGATGAAATAACATTTTCAAATAATATTTTTTGAATTCATTTAATTACTTCACAATTCCTTTATTCCAGTGCTTTTTCCATCATGTTGTGGTTATAAAAGTTTTAACCTGACGTAAACAAACTGCAGGTTTATGACGTTTTCTGCCCATTTTCAAAAAGGCCAATTGGAAACTCAGTTACACATAAACATGTCTGAAAAATCAGGTTCGTTTTAACATCATGTTACGCTTTTAAACACACTGATGGTCAACAACCAGCCAGCCGGCAGCAGAAGTCAAAAATCAAACAGCTGATGTTCTTCAGTGAACCGCAGCAGTCACCACATATCAGACATAAAAATGGGAAGAAGTCCTCTAAACGGAGAAATATATTATTTTTTTACCTTTAATCTTTTTAATTTAACACAAACTGATGACATCATATTAAAGCAGAGGTCAGTTTCTACATGCCACCAGCAGGGGGCCATGACTGGGGTCTTTACACTTTGTGTTTTGGAAACTTTTTGTATACAGAGTCTCTGTGTGAGCACAGCTCCATGTGCTGCCTTCGTGTACATGTACACTGTTGCTGTGATATGATTGGACACGCACTGTTCGAGGGGCGGGGTTTAGAGAGCGGTTTTCATTTCTTGTCTAATGGGAGAGAATGCAGAGAACGTCTGAAGCGACTCCAGTGCTGACAGATCAGTGTATCAGTATATACTGATTAAGGCTTCGTGTCTGGAGAACCTGATTCTTCACTCACAGCTCAGTGTTTGGTCCGCGGCCTCCGCTCCTCCACTCACATTCCCTGTGGAAGTCGCAGCCGTCCAACAGGTGGCGGTACGTAGCCCTGACGTCCCGGTACAGCGGCGCATCCTCCTCCTCCAGTCCCGGGAATCGAACTGGAGACTCGTTGATGAGCAGCTGCAGCCGCGGGCCTCGCTGGCAGTCGTACAGCACGAAGAGGATGTTGGCAGCGTATGGGACAATGAGACTGGTCCGGAAACTTCGACCTACGAGAAGTAACAGGTGAGAGGCAGTGTCAGTGTTTTTAATCTCAGGATGAACATGACAGGAAGAGAAGGGGATGAAGCCTCAACTGCACGAGCTGCCTTCCTCCTCTTCTTTATCACACAGTGAAATGTGAACATACAGATATTAAACGATATCACTCAGTGAGACTTCTCATTATCTCTGATGTCCTTTCAGAATAAACATCCATGAATCCACTTTGAAATCATTCAGTCAGAGAAAAGTCAGAGGAGTAATTGTAAAAACAGTTCACAGAACTTGACTAAGAAACATTGTGTTATTAAGTTTTCTTCAGTATCACGGTGATATTTGTCTGTAGATCCAGGGACAACGCTCCTTTTTCATTTTAAATAAAGCCGTTCATTTTAAATGTGGGATAAAGTGCTTTTTTAGATGTTAGAGAAAGCCCTACAAACCCACAGGTGTGATAATGACATCATGTCTCGATCTGTGAGTGGACATTAGGATGGGGGCGGGGCTTCATACCGTGCTGTGTGCGGTAGTTGTTGGACTTGGGTGGAGTTTGGTCTTTGTAGAGTCCCAGGAGAGAGAGGAGGGGGAGGATGGTCTCGGCGTGACCCACAAGGATGGAGGCCGGCTCAGGTGCTGCGTCCGTGGACCTGGTGGACCCAACAGTCACTGATTATCAGTTAAGTTCATTAAAACCACATTTCTGTCAGCTTCCTGTCTGTGTTTCTTCACATTAAGAGTTTGTATCTGAATTCACAGTTAGACAGCCAAACAGGAGTTATACAGGTGTGTCGGGTTAAATACTTCACACTTTGACACAGTGCATTTCAAATTAGCACATAAAAGATATACAATTATATAAGAACAGAACACAATCAAACTCTGGACATCAGACGAGTTAAAAAGCGCCACAACTAAATGTGTCCTTTTACATTCTCGTTGTTGTCTGTCTTGTCTGTTTCTATATTCTGGAAACATCTCTGTAATATGAGGACATTTTTACATTGTTAGGACATTTCTGCATTATGAGGAAATTTCTGCACTGTGGGGACATATCTGCACTGTGGGGACATTTCTGCATTCTGAGGAAGAGGACATTTCTACATTGTGAGGACATCAGCGTTGTGAGGACATTTCTGCACTGTGGGGACATTTCTGTATTCTGAGGAAGAGGACATTTCTACATTGTGGACATATCTGCATTCTGGGGACATTTCTGCATTCTGAGGAAGAGGACATTTCTACACTGTGAGGACATATCTGCATTTTGGGGACATTTCTGCATTGTGAGGACATTTCTGCATTGTGAGGACATTTCTGTATTCTGAGGAAGAGGACATTTCTACATTGTGGACATATCTGCATTCTGGGGACATTTCTGCATTGTGAGGACATTTCTGCATTGTGAGGACATTTCTGCATTGTGAGGACATATCTACTATGTGGGGACATTTCTGCATTCTGAGGAAGAGGACATTTCTACATTGTGAGGACATCAGCGTTGTGAGGACATTTCTGCATTGTGGGGACATTTCTGCATTCTAAGGAAGGGGACATTTCTACATTGTAAGGACATATCTGCATTGTGGGGACATTTCTGCATTGTGAGGACATTTCTGCATTGTGAGGACATTTCTGTGTTCTGTAAAAGAGGACATTTCTATATTGTGAGGACATATCTGCATTGTGGGGACATTTCTACATTGTGAGGACACATCTGCATTGTGGGGATATTTCTGCATTCTGAGGACATATCTGCACTGTGGGGACATTTCTGCATGTCTTTGATGTGTCCCTGTTGAGGTCACATTCTGTACTCAGTGCTGCTGCGACACTTCTGAGATTCGCTTTAACAAGCTCAATACCTTCACATTAATACGTAACTAATCTTCTTCCTGTGATGTCACCGACCTGCGTGGACGTCCGGCCTTGTCGAGCGTCCTGAAGACGTGATGAAACAGAGGACAGCTGGACAGACCGTTGATCACATGACCGTGAGAACGCTTCCAGTACTGCTTTAGGTCTGACTTGTACTCCAACACCTGCAGACAGACGGCAGGTAGATTTATCACCTCACTCTGTACGAGATGATTTACAGATCCACTGATCATTACCTCTTATTGACAACTGATCAGGTGTGTGATGGTAAAGTGGAGATGTCGTACCTTTTCTTTTAATGATCCACATGATAATTATACTATTGATGATGTCATTTCCTTCCTAACTGCGTTGCTGATTGATCATTTTTCAGTGGACTGACAAACTGATGGATCACTAGACAATAATGTCAAACCATGTTTGTACCTTTGCGTCGTCCTCATCAAACAGGAAGCACCACGGTGAGTGAAGATTTTTGATGGACAGCTCGTAAGAACACAAGAAGAACGCTGCTTCTACCAGATCTACAGGAGACACAGAGGGACAATCTTCATTTCCACATCACTTCTGGACGTAGACCAGAGCACCGAAATGGGCGCAGTGAGGACGAGGGCTGGAGGAGGAAGTTTCTACTGGACACAAATATAAATATACATATGTAGGAACATTCTAAGAATAATACTGGACAAGGTTTTACACCGGCATAGTGAGGACATTTCTGGATTGTGAGGACATTCCTGCACTGTGGAGACATTTAAGCATTGTCACCACCTTTCTGCAATGTGGGACCAATTCTGAGTTGTAAGAACATCTTGACATTGTGGGGACATTTCTGCATTCTGATGATATATCTGCATTGTTGCACAAGTGCAAAAAGACAAACGTGTGTGTGTGTGTGTGTGTGTCTAACCAGGTGAGAGGCGGTGGTGAGGAAGGCCCAGCCTCTCGGCTATCTTCCTCCTCACTCCGTCCATCTCCTCCCCGTGTTTGAACTTCTCCACTTCCAGCAGCGCTGTGCGGTTCTTCTCCACGCCCTCCACATAACCACGACAATGCTCAAAGAAGCGCATCAGCTCGTCGTCTACCTGGTGTCCGTACTGCACCTCTGAGGACAGAGAGACACCTGAGACATGCAGCAGTACTGTACTCCATGTCTCTGACAGTTTCAGTTCCTGAACAGATTGAAACAAACCAGAGTTTATAGAATCTGAAGTTTAGCTATTAACATGTTTGGCTGAAACCATTAAAGGGACAGTTCAGATGTCTGAAAGTGGGGTTGAATGAGTTACTTCTTGACAGTTGGTGCGTTACCATCAGACCTGCTGTCTCCATCAGACCCTGTCCCATCAAAGTTAGCGCAAAATTGACATTGTGAGGACACCTCAGCATTGTGTGGACATATCTGCATTGTGGAACCTTTCTACACTGTGGAGACATTTCTACACTCTGAGGATAATTCTGCATTCTAAGAACATTATTAGGACGTTTCTGCATTGTGAGGACATCTATATATTGTGGGGACATTTCTGCAATGTATGGACATCTGTATATTCTGTCGACATTTTTGCATTAACAGGAAATTTCTACATTGTGGGGACATTTCTACGTTATAAGGACATTTCTACATTCTGTGGACATGTTTGTATCATTGGGATACTTCCGCATTGTGAGGACATTTCTGCATCATGAGGACATATCTGCACTGTTGGGACATTTCTGCATCATATGGACATTACAGCATTATACTGACATTTGTACATTGTCAGGATATTTCGGCACTGTGAGGACATCTCTACATTCTGAGGACATTTCTGCATTACTGGGACATTTCCACATTGTGTAGACATTTCTGCATTATAAGGACATTTGAACACTGAGAGGACATTTCTGCATTGTAAGGACTTTTGTACATTGTGAGGACGTTTCTGCATTATTGGGACATAAGTGCACTGTGAGGACATTTCTGCATTGTGAGGACATCTGTGCACTGTGAGAACATCTCTACAGTCTGGACATTTTTGCATTGTTAGGACATTTGTACATTGTAAGGACATCTCTGCACTATGAGGACATTTCTACATCCTGTGCACATGTCTACATTATGAGCACATGTCTGCATTGTGGGGACGTTTCTGCATTGTGAGGACATTTTTGCATTGTGACAACATCTCCACACTGTGAGGACATCTCTGCACTGTGAGGACACCTATACAGCCCCTGGACATTTTTGCATTGTTGGGACATTTCTGCATTGTGAGGACATTTCTGCACTGTGAGGACATCTCTACAATCTGTGGACATTTCTGCACTGTGAGGACATTTCTACATTGTGAGGACACTCACCTGTGTGTCTCCAATGCTGCTGCAGACCCTCCTGAAACGCCTCCACACTGCTCACACAGCGATGCTTGGAGCTGCTCCTCAGACTGATCCTCCTCATGTTGTCCTCCGACAGGAGAGACGGAAACAGGACGGACAGACGCCTCGCCAGCTGACGGAGCTCCTCCCTGCCCTTCGTCACCAGCTGACCTGAGGATGAGGACGAGGAGGAGGACGAAGAAGAGGATACTATCATTATATTCAGTACGATTTTAATCATGTGACAATGATTTTCAGCAGCTTAACCTGAATATTATGAGTTATAGTTTGATGATTTAACAGAATTATTTTCAGTAATATTTTAATCATTTCACAGAATTATTTTCAGTAATATTTTTGTCATTTAACAGAATTATTTTCAGTAATATTTTAATCATTTAACAGAATTATTTCCAGTAATATTTGAATCATTTTATGAAATGATTTTCAGTATTGTAAAGCAGAAAAAACAGTGTATTATTCATTCATTTCAATAATTTATTAGAATGTTTCCCTTGGTACAAGTACAGCAGTTTAGTTGGTGTGTTATCAGTAATATTTCAATAATTGTTGTAAAATGTTTGTAAATGGGTTTTTTTTTGTTTCAGTAACATTAAGGCAGATTTAAAGTATATTTTCCATACTGTTTTAATGAAATTATTTTCAATAATCGTCTTTCAAAGCAGGTTAATTGATATATTTAAGAGTAAGTATATTTATATGAATATTTAGCAACAAAACTTAATTATTGTCAGTAATATTTTGATTATTAATAATAATAATCCATAGAGTAATTCTGAGCAGTTCTATTGTGGAATTAACATCATATACATGCATACTTTTATCATGACGGCCCACCAGCAGCTGGAGACATGAAATATTATTTTCAGTAGTCAGTTATTTCAGCAGTTTAACTGGTATGTTTTTAATAATATTTTAGAAACATAACAGAATTATTTTTACTAATAATCATTTGATTGAATTATAAAATATCAGCAGTTTAGCTGGTGAATTATTAGTAATATTGTAATAATTTATTATTTTGTCTTTCAGTAACACTGAAGCAGATTTACAGGCATATTTATGCAGTTTTAACTAGTATATTTTTAATAATATTTTAGTCACAAGGCAGAATTATTTTCACTAATAATCATTTTATCGACATATAAATAACGTTTAAGCAGAATAACAGGTATATTCAAGCAGTGTAACAGTCCATCCGGTCCCTGCGGTGCTCACCGTCCATGTCCTCGGTGTACCACATCTCCCAGCGGCTGTGGATGTCCTGCAGCCAGCCGGCGGTGCCGGCGGAGCCCCCGGAGCCTCGGGTCGCCTCCCGCCGGACCAGCTCGCTCAGTTTCTGGATCCTGCGGATGTTCTTGACGGTCGGGTACCTGCTGCCGTGCCGGATCACGGCGGTGAGGTGGACCGGGGAGCAGCGCTCAGTGGGCGGAGGTTTCAACACGGACTTGTTGACGGAGAAAACGTCCCGCAGCAGGTGCGGGTTCACCTCCTCGTACCGGGTCTTTGTACCGAAGTAAGCGGAGATGTGCGGGATGTCCGGGAGCGACAGAGAGGAGCCGGACAGGCGGGTCAGGAGCAGGCAGAGAGCCGCCAGCAGTACACCGGAGGACATGACGGAGGGTCTCACGGTTAAACGGAACGCCGCCTTGGTTTGCTTTGTTGATGTTCCGGGTTCATCTGACCTTTGACCTCTCTGTCGTCACACAAAAAACGTTTCCGGAGTTTTTCAATCTAAAATAAACAACAAAAAAACTACAAATAATGCTTCCAAAATACGAATATAAAAAAATCAAAGAGAGCTGCTGCAGTATTTACGTTGCACGTGAGATCTTTTTGAAGCACCAGCCTGACTAGCTCAAAAAACCGGAAACACTCGCGTCAAGTTTCCGGTAATTAAACAGCTTCCGTTTAACATAATTCAAAAATAAAAGCCGACATAAAAAAATAAATACACAAATCACTCTTTACTTTCAAAATGAAATATTTATTTATGCAACAGCTTCAGTTCACCATCTGATGACATTTGGGGACTTTCTTTATTTTTATTTTTTTTATTTGATTTTAGTTATTATATATTTTAAACAAAATTCTGGAGTTGACAAACGCCTTGGGTTTTCACTGCTCATGAGCATCTGGTAATTCCCCCCCAATTTCAAAAGAGACATATTTCAGCAGTTTAACCGCCATTTTTTCAGTAATATTTTAATGATATAATAGAATCATGTTCAAAATTATCACCATCATTCAGTTTTTTGGGAGAAACTACAGGCACACATTTCTAAATGTTAATGCTGTGACAAACAACAAAAAACATTATTTCTGCACTTTGTAACAGTCGACAGCCAGGATGTCTTTTCCTAACTTTGACATGTGACTTTATTATCCAGCCTCAGTAAACATCATCCTGTCTGCCACTAAACATACATGTAGACACGCAACAAATCTGTATATGGTGATGTCTGACACTTTGATGATGAAGCTGCACGTCAGTCATGGGAGCCACACATCCATCTTATATTAAATTCAGACAAAACTAAAGTTATTGTTCTTGGTCCCAAGCAACTCAGAGACTCTTTATCTGAAGACATAGTTTCTCTCGATGGCATTGCTCTGGCCTCTAGCACTACAGTAAGAACCGGAGATCTGTCTTTTAATTCTCATTTAAAACAAACCTCTAGTAAGTCCTTAAAAACTCTTCAGCTAATTCAGAATGCAGCAGCACGTGTACTAACAGGAACTAAGAAACAAGATCATATTTCTCCTGTTTTAGCTTCTCTGCACTGGCTCCCTGTAAAATCCAGAATTGAATTTAAAATCCTACTGTTAACTTATAAAGCTCTAAATGGTCAAGCTCCATCATATCTTAGAGAGCTCATAGTGCCATATTATCCCACCAGAACTCTGCGCTCTGAGAACGCAGGGTTACTCGTGGTCCCTAAAGTCTCCAAAAGTAGATCAGGAGCCAGAGCCTTCAGCTATCAGGCTCCTCTCCTGTGGAATCATCTTCCTGTTGCGGTCCGGGAGGCAGACACCGTCTCCACATTTAAGACTAGACTTAAGACTTTCCTCTTTGATAAAGCTTATAGTTAGGGCTGGCTCAGGCTTGCCTTGTACCAGCCCCTAGTTAGGCTGACTTAGGCCTAGTCTGCCGGAGGACCCCCTATAATACACCGGGCACCTTCTCTCTCTCTCGTATCCTATTACTGCATCTTGCTAACTCTGCCATTCTGGATGTCACTAACTCGGCTTCTTCTCCGGAGCCTTTGTGCTCCACTGTCTCTCAGGTTAACTCGTATCGCACTGGTGTCTGGATGGTGTGACTGATTGATTGAAAGCAGTGCAGACTGCCTGAACGTCTCACTGCATTGTATTATATTAAAATTCAGATGGCAGGTGACAGATCAAAATAAAAATATGTTTTATGTTCAACCATAAATCGACACAGACAAATTCACTTGATACATGTCTGCATCACTGTATGGGTATTAAAATAAATGTGTAAGTAAGCAAAATGGGACACTGTGTATAACTTTATTTTTTAAAATAATCTTTAATATTTTTGCTCAAAAGAAATTAAAAGACAACGTTTTTCCTTTGCTTTTTCCCTGGTGTGGACATTGAAAGGTTAAAGATATCTGAGCCCTTTCTGTCCCTGCCCGGACACCGTTCTTCCTGATGTGGGTGTGGACACCAGTAATGGAGGAGCAGCGTCAGTAAATCTGCTTCTTCTAAGTTCGTAAAGCAGTTTAAAGTGTGCTGAGCGGTGTCGCCGTGTAGCTGGGATGCTGTGTCAGGATGGGAAACCTGTTTGGAAAAAAGAAACAGAGCCGAGTGACGGAACAAGACAAAGCTATTCTGGTGAGAGTCACCGCGAGCTAACGTTAATGCTAATGTTAGCCTCCACACTCAACGGCAACAACAGCGAGTCACGCCAAACCGCTGTGTAAAACTGGGGCTATTAAACAACATGGCGTCTCAGTTATCATACAGACACGGTTTATAAAACACACCTTCGTTATTTTGACACCCTGTAAGTTACTCTTTAATTCGGCGCCGGTATAACTGAAATGTGTTGTTTAACTTGACCCCACCTGTAGTTCTGTCTTCATGTTAGCCGATGAGGAGCCCAAACAAAACTGTCATTCACTGTTAAATAGTTGACATGTTAACCACTTTATCCAAAGTGATGCTCATCTGTGTGAGTGCCGATTTTATCTGAGGAGCCTGACGCCGGTCTGGTCTGGTTATCTTAGTGATATCTGCTACAGATGGTGCTTTACAGGGTGGAAATGTTTAACTGCAGATAATCAGACTGGAGCCTCTGTTGGGTCTGACAGAGCAGCAGGTGGGCTCCTCAGCCTGCACACTGACTGCCACACACACACACACACACACACACACACACACACACACACACACACACACACACACACACGCACACACACACACACACAGAGGAAGTTTTCATATCCTGTGAGGCAGTAAAAGTACTAATACCTCTGTAAAAACACTCTAAATACAGTAAAAGTCCTGCACTGAAAATCTTGCAGTCAGTTAAATTATGAATAAAGTGATTTTAAAAGTACTAAAAGCACAAAAAAATGTACCTGTGATTGTTAAACACTAAAAATAATAATAATAATAAAAAGCTTTATTTTACACAGCACCTTTCATACAAGAGTATGTAACAGGAATTATAACATAAGTCAGTATAAAAGAAGATTTAAATACATTTTCAAAACCAAAAATAATTTGAAAATAGAGTCAACAGAAGGCATCATAGCTCAGTATCGGCAAAATCATAAATCACTAAACATTAAATCATAAGTAAAATGATTTAACTGTGTTTACTGTTCAGATGTGTGCATACATACATTTTTATATTCATATGGGTAAATTTGACTATTTAGATTTTTAATTTTTGTATGCTTTGTACTTTTTATTTAGCTTTTGTGCTTTGTTTGTTGTTTACTTAACTGTCTCCTGTTTGTGTTTAAAAAAATAAAATAAAATCAGTAAAATTGTAAAGAAAAACATCTTTCAATTACAAAATTGTAAAATCTAAACCATGAAATCATTAATATATAAAACTGTAGGTAAAACAATGAATCATAAAATCATAAGTAAAATCATTAAATCTAAATATTGTGGGTAAATCATTCAATCATAAAATTGTGAACTCATAACTAAAACAGTAACATTATTTTATAAATGTTTAGGTAAGACAGTAAGGCATAAAATCTTTAAAGCATAAAATTGTTAGTCAGATCATTCAGTCATAAAATTTTACAATCGTACGTGAAACTATGAAATTGTAAGTAAAATTGCTAAATCAAAAAATTGTAAGTAAAACCATGAAATAATAAAATAATGAAGTCATAAGAAAATCATTAAATCGTCAAATCACATGTGAAATCATGAAAGTATAATTAAAAAATTAAAAAAAAAAAAAAATGGTAAGTAAAATCATTAATCATAAAATCAGGTAAGATCCAGCACTTTAACAGAGGTGCAGCAGTGTGAAGTGTAGAAACTGTGTCAGGTCTGTTTCAGTGAAGTCACAGTGAATTAAAGTTCAGACTGAACAGATGTGATTTTAGTTTTCTGTTTTCAAATATACAGTGAGATGATTTCTGTGGTGTGTTTCAGAGCTTTGAGGCGTCCTTAACAAAAGTTACAGCCCTGACTCTTAAAGAAAGTACCTCACATCTACCGGAGAATAGTATCTGAGTAAATGTGTTTCCACCAGTGATGGTGGTGTGTGTGTGTGTGTGTGTGTGTGTGTGTGTGTGTGTGTGTGTGTGTGTGTGTGTGTGTGTGTGTGTGTGTGTGTGTGTGTTAATGACAGCTTAACGTGTCTCTGTGTTCTGGCCGCAGCAACTGAAGCAGCAGAGAGATAAACTGCGCCAGTATCAGAAGAGGATCAACCTGCAGCTGGAGAAGGAGAGACTTTTGGCCAAACAGCTGCTGAAAAATGGCAAAAAAGAGTGAGTACACGAAACGATGACAGCGTCACAGTGACGAGAGAACACAGAGGTCACCGTTAAAGCTGATACATCAGGGGCAAAGATCACACACAGAAACAACCTGTTGGTATTTTCACTTTATTTAAAATGACGTCAGCAGGAAAATAATTCTGTAAAATTCTGTAAAAAAGTTATTTGAAAATATTTAGGTCAGTTTATTGTCACAAAACCAAGTGGACCTTTATTATTATTATTATTTTTATTTATTTATTTATTTTTAAAGAATTATAACCTTGTTTCCACAGTTAAGTTCAGTTCAGTTCAGTTCATTGTTTACGTTTCCACAGTTAAAAGTTGTGGATGGTACCAACAGAACAGTTCCTTAGCGTCATGTTTGGTCCCCCCTCTGTTGGGGTACCTAGCACACAGATCTGGTAAATCTGCCAAATGAAAGACAGTTAGGGAGTGGTGACAGCCAGATACATAACTCCAGTGGATTGAGGCAAAGGAGGAAGTGTGACTTTTCATTTTGTCACATGTCACAGTAGGAAAACATATCCGACAAAAATGGACTCAGTGTGCGAAGGCCTTTAGTCCAGGATTTATTTGTTCCTTCACTCAGAGTGACACTGGTTTAATATCTTCTGGGTCCAAACAGGAAAGCGCTCCTCCTGCTGAAAAAGAAACGCTACCAGGATCAACTTCTGGACAAGACGGAGAACCAGATCGGTAACTTGGAGCGAATGGTGAGTGGTGGTTTTCGGGGGGGGGTCGGAGCGACACGCAGCGTGATGCAGCAGTAATGAAGAGAAACTAACAGCTCCTCTGGTCTCTGCTGGTTTCAGGTTCAGGACCTGGAGTTCGCCCAGATTGAGGCAAAAGTCATTCAAGGGTTGAAAGTTGGAAATGAGTGTCTGAAAAAAATGCACGAGGTAGGTGATGGCAAGGATAAAAACTCTGATGTCTGATCACCACACCTCCACCTGTATCCCTGCTTATTGATGATTGGCTGCTTCTCCCACATCAGGTGATGTCTATTGAAGAAGTAGAACGGATTATGGACGAAACTCAAGACGCCATCGAGTACCAGAGGGTGAGTCCCCCCTCTGATGTCAGAAACACACTTTAATCTTTGATTTACTGAAGACGAGTCCTGCTGACGTTTCTGAACTCTCATGCTACGATACGAAGCTGTTTGTAGTTCACTGAGCGCTTGTTGTCTCCCCGCAGCAAATAGACGAGATGCTGGCGGGCTCTTTATCACAGGAAGATGAAGACGCTGTCCTGGCTGAGCTGGAGGCCATAACTCAGGTTGGTCTCTTCAGCGTTTACACTCAGGTTTCTGACTCTGTATTTGAAATTAAAATGACATGAGAAGCTCCACCCTTCCATGTTTTCATGTGTTGTCTTTGTGTCCACTCTCAGGGAGACGTCGAGCTTCCCGATGTTCCTGCAGATGAGCTTCCAGAAGTCCCAGAGGCCACAGAGAAGAAAGCAGGTTTGTTCTCTCTCGATTTGTCTTTGTCTTAAATTCCCCTCTGACCTCAACGTGCTCTTTGTGTTGACCTCATCATGTTGCAACTGTAGGGGGACTAGAGATGATGCCCCTTCTCATCGTGGTCACTTCCTGTGAACCGGCAGCCTTTTACAGATCCTGAGTGTGAAGGGAGTTATTTCGGAGTGTTGTGACATTAAAAAAAATAATTCCCTGATTTACAGACGTCTCTCTCCCAGTCTTAGTTTATTGGAAGAAGTTTTTTGGGCTCAGTGACATCACCTGATGGTGTAATTACACTGTGTGGTCACTAAAGTTTGTGTGTGTTTTTTGGGGGTGACGGGAGGAGACATGGCACAGTTAGTCTCTCAAGAAAACTTAGGCTGCGTTCTGAATCACATTCTTTTTACGTTCAACACATACTGCAGCTGTCCTTAAAAAAATATCTACCGTTGCCTGCAGTGTGAACACCGTCAGGACAGAATACTTTGACCTTCTTACTCAAATATCCGTTACTGTGGAGATAAAACATTACAACACTCTAATCTTGAAACTGTGCTGATTGTATAGATCTGTTTGTGGAGCATCCATGTTGTCACAGACATGGATGGAAACTGTCAGAGACACTGGACTGATGGGCGGAGTCATACAGCAGTGAGGTGGTGATTCTGGTTTAGTTCATGCCTCTCCCCTCTGTTTGATATCTGAAGAGAAACAGTCAGAGCGCTGATTTTCGGTTGTGTTGATGTTGGAGCCGTCTGTGGATCCTCCTCCTTGCTGTAAGTCTGTCAATCTGTTCTCCTCTCAGAGAGGGATCGTCCCAGGAAGAAGCCGGAGCGGGAGATGCTTGCTGCGTAGGAACAAGACTGACCTCCATCAGCGTGACCTGCTGGAACTTCTCCACCACACTCCAGTCCAACATTAACCTGCAACCACACAAACATCTGCTGGAGGACTCTCTCTCCTGCAGACACCTGCGGTGAAGTGACCGCAGCCTCCGTCAGATCCTTCACGCTGTCCGGCCACCGTCTGTCCCTGAAGGCAGTAGCAGCTGGGACTGGTTCAGTGGGGGGACACTGATGGGAACCATGAAACCCTGTGAGATCAGATAACTGTGCCTAACCCACCACCAAATCATTTTACTCACACTGACTTCACTTTAATGCATGTATGTGTTACTCACTGATCATCTGTCAGAGTCCATCCTGCTGCCGATGGACGTGTCATTTAAAGTCTGTAAAGGGTCGATTCGCCCAAATATTAATCCTTTCAATTGATTTCATCAAGTCATGTTTTGGTTTTATTTGTCCAGGTTTTTTTCCTCCTGAGGTGAGTGGAACTTCATTGTGACGCTCGAGGAATTAAAACATTTTAAAGAAAACTCTGCAGCGACGTCTCTGTCCAGAAAACAAATGACACAGTTTCTCCGCAGACCGAGCTGTCAGCAGATTTTATTGGTTGGTCCCTGCAGGATTTCACAACAGTGAACACAAATTCAGCCAATCCCTGTGAACTTACCACAACTTTACTGCAAATTTGACTTTTCACAACAATGATGAGGCAGTGTGAAAGGGTCTAACTGTTAGCATCACACAGCTAACATAACCCAGCAGTTATAAAGAGATTTAATGACAGAGTTTAGACAACTCAGTGTCTGTGAGATTAACAGCAACAATCCAAAACCTTCCACAGAATCCTGGAGGGACTGTGACGGCCCCGAGATGTCCTCAGAGCCGGGTAACTACAGGAGAGATCGGGGCCGCTGTCTACCAAAGAAATAATCAGAGAAAAACATCTGGAACTAAACTGTTTGTCTCCTGCTTCATTCATATCTGCTCTGTAAATCACACGCTGAGGAAAAAAATCCAAATAGAGAGGAATTTCTATTTCATATTTTTTACCCTAGTGGTGGCGCCCCGTCTTTACACTCATTCGTCACAGTACTGTCAGTTATCAGTGTGTGCAGACAGAGGTCTGTACTCAGATTACTTTATTTCTTGCTTTTAATAAAAACAAAACCTGACATTATTTTTTACTGCAACAAGAACTGACTGACTGAGATTCCACAGGGCTGGGCAGGATATGAATATTCTATGGATAATATGGTGAGTGTTTCTGGTTTTAAAGGCTGCTTTACAGTAAAGTGATGTCTTATTCTGTCGTAGCTGTTCTATGATTTTTCTTTATCCACTGAGTCATTATATCCATGATGATGATCAGAAATCTCTGTGTAAGTATTTTGTCACAGCACCAGCTGTCGTAACAGTGTTGATATTGAGGTGTTTGGTCAGACTGTTTGATTTCCTTCAGATCCCTCAGCCTTAACTTCTCAGTCGGACTTTAAAATCTGGGCGAAGACAAAAAAAAATCTATCAGCAGCAGGACAGACTAATGAATACGTGACCAGGCGTCAGTCATTATTCAGTCCCTGCAGGTTTCACAGGCTCTTTTTGAGATTGTTATCGTCTCAATTCACTGCAGCTTTTCTAAAAATCTGCGATTCATGTTTCCATGTTTTTAGATTTTGAGATTTTCACGGGACGATCACAGTATCACAGAATTGATCTTATCATCAGTCAGAATGAGCCTTAAAGGAACGAAAACAGATGGTCAGTGTTGGTTGAACAAATGTTTTATTACCAGAACTGAAACAGTTTGTCTAAAAAGTCTCCCCTTAGAAAATTACTAAAATAAACAACTAAAATAAAGGGGAGATACTCTTGTCCTGTTGCTTTTTTTTTTTTTTAACAGTATACACAAGATATACACCTATCAGCCAAAACATTAAAATTCCCAAAATCCCCGTCTGATCAAGTGTCCATGGGACATGCTGGTACCCCACCTCACAACCCACAGGACTCAAAAGATCTGAAGCTAACACCTGGTGCCAGACACCACAGGACAACTCTTAGAGGTCCTGTGTCTATGTCTTGACAGGTCAGAGCCAAATCTCATCCAAGGAGGACCCACCATGGATCGGGGGTACCACTGGGGTACTAGAAGGTCCCTCATATCTTTGATCGGGATCTGGGGGATTTGGAGGCCAGGCCTTGAGCCCTGAGCAATTTTTGTGATGTGGCATGGTGCATTATCCTGTGGGGGGCGCCACTGCCATCGACAAGTGTTGCCATGAGGGGGTTTACTTGGCCTGCAACGGTGTTCGGGTGGGCAGAGCATGTCAGTGTTAATCGCTGCAACCCTGGTGTTTGCATTTGTATAGTATAAAGGTGCTTACACACCTGCCCTGTTTGGATCGGTTCAGTGAAAACAGCAGTCTCACCAACACTGCAGTAAAAACACCAGCTGAGATGCATATTCTGACTGTGCTGTATAGATGTCCAGAAAAAGCTCGTATAAGATGAATAATATCGACATATTCCACATCTGAATTCAGGAAAAGGTCTCATTTGGAATATGTAAACATAAAGTGCTGTTTCCATATCAAAGGCAGAATATTTTGTTCGGAATAATCTTGGAGTATTAGTGTGCACGTCAAGCTGTCCTATGATTGGTCAGATTTGCAGATATCTGTACATGTATGCAGAATCTTTGGCTTCAGTTTGTGGTCTTAGTAGGCGTGAGAGGAAGTCTCGTCTCGTGTACGTGCTGGCTACACCACATGAGCCAGAAATGTTGGCCCTCACCTCCAGAGGTTAAATCATCGACAGACCGAAAGCTGAAGGGTTCCAGAATTGAATTTGCAGAGAAGTTGCAGTGATCAGACTGAACTGAGAGGTGGTGCAGAATTTCCATGAACTGTTCTGATCACGACGTTCTGGATGATCTGAACGTTCTCACAGCACAGGCCTCGTCTCGACCCGCCTGGAACTTTCTCTGAAGTACCGAAACATTTGCATGTGTTTGTCGGAATATCCCCTCAGTCTGACCCCCTTTTTCAAGCAGCTTAACGAATCTAATTCTTCGCTCCCCTTGTGGATTAGTTCAGTGTCATTGGAGAAAGGGCTAATCATATCGTCTGTGGGTTTACCTACGAAGCCCAGACAACAGCTGGTAATCTCTTCAGAGGAATACCCTGACACAACGTGGATCTTTACCTGCTGAGTATTATCCTGCAGGGGCCTGTAATTATTTCACTGTGCGCATCACGCCCACGTTCACTCACACAGATGTGTGTAAATGTGCAGCAGGAGAGATGGCCTACATCGGTGAGGCTTAAGCTGGCGTATCTGTGAAGATCCATCCAGCTAATCTGTGAATCAGTTAATCTCACAGTGACTCATCAGTGCACCATCGAACTACCCGTCTTCAGACTGAACCTCCCTCCCTCTGTCTGCTCCTTTTTACAGTTAAAATGTTTTTATCATCACTGGTGCAGCTCACAGCTGAACACAAGGTGGCGCCAGATACGTGCTGAAGTGAAGGTGACTGAGTTGTTTGAGGAGCTGGAGGCTGTGGGCGAAGATGTCGTGCTGCTAATTTAATCAACAGTGTGTGTCCAGCTCTGTGTCAACAGTGTGTGTTTGTTCCTTTGCTGTCAAAACATGATCGTGTCTCTGAACTCAGCCCCCTCCGCCACTGCCCCGAGCGAGCCAGACCTGCTCGCCATCCTCAGCATGATGTTGTGTCTCTGCAGCAGGTTCGACATGTAGAGGACACACTGAGCAGCACTGAGCCAAGGCTGGTACAGCAGGGGGGGAAAAATCATGTGGGTGTGATGACTAGGAAAGTTTTTAACATAAAGTTTCTGCCATTGTGTAAAATGCGTTCATAAAAATCCGCGGGAACATCTAAAGTCCCTTTTTAACCTTTAAAAAACCGACGTCCCGCAGACGGCTGCAGGTGGTCGTTGTTTGCATGAATCTGTTTTAATAGATCTGAAACAAAAACCATAACAGCTAAAACATTCATTGTTTTTGCAGCAGAAACCAAAGGCTTCCATGTCATTATGTCAGTACCTTACCTTACCTTACCTTACCTTACCTTACCTTACCTTACCTTTCATGCCGTGCTAACGTGGTATTTTGCTAAAGGCTAAGTATGCAGCATTTTTCCCGTGATGACCACAGGAGATCATGGTTTGCATAATCCTGTCGATCTAAAATAAAAACCATAACAGACAGAACACTCATTCTCGTTGCAGCAGAAAGGGAAGGCTTCTGTCTTCCTCGTCATCCTGTCATCACCTGTCCTTACATTACCTTACATCACTCAACCTCATGCGCAGTGCAAATGTAGTATTTTGATGTAATTACGCTGACATTTCTCCATAATTGCTGCCGGAGATCCATAATAGAACTTTTGTTCCTTCGGCAGCAGAAAGCCGAGGCTTCTGTCCTCTGTGTCCTCACGTCATGACCGTACATTACCTCGCCTTACATGCGTTGCAGATGTAGTATTTTGCTGTAATTACACCAGAATTTTCCCCATTTCCAATAAAATAAAAACGTTAACAGCTAGAAGATTCATTCTGCAGCAGAGAGCTCAGGCTTCTGTTTTCCCTGTCGTCATGTTGCACGCTCGTTATGACATCATCTGAAAAACTAAATAATGTATGTACTTTGAATAAGTTTTGGATTATTAAGAAATATTTTATATTTCTACACTTAAGAAACTTGGATCAAAATGTTTTGTCACGTAAACTTTTCACTCAGGTTGTACAGATTTTAGGGATATGAAGCCTTTAAAGATACTCCAGGAAATCAAAAACACCAGAGTGGGCCCGTCCCAGCACGCTGTTTTAACCTACTTAAGTAAAGTGGAGGAAATGGGGTAGAACATTAGAGAGAATTCATCTGTGAAAATGTGTGGGCACCATGGGTGAGTGTCCACATACTTTCGGCCACCTGTAAAAGCTTTTATTTCCAAACACTGATATCAGAAAGTTGGATTCAGACATTAAAAGCTTCTGATTTCTTTGTGGTTCCAGGTGAAGGACACACTGAATTAAAGCGTATCCATCTGTTTCTACAGAATAAAAGCATCAGTCAGACCTTTTAAAAATAAAAGGGAGCTGTTAACTGTTCCTCTCTGTAGCCTTGGAGTATTTTTACCACACGGCGCCTGTGTGTTGGTTGTTGAGGCCTTTAACGAGCCTGAATCTGTGTCAACTCCTCTTTACTCTGACGCTGTGTGTCTGAATGAAGTGGCTCCATCCTGCCGCTGATGGAGCACCACCGGCCCATCGCTGCTGCTGCTACTGCTGCGTGGGAGTGGGCGACGCACACAGACTGGAGCCTGAATGTCAGAGCGCCGCGCTGATGAATCACGCACGTGGATCTGAAGCGTAGATCAATAGACTGAGAGGACGATGGTGAGTAGGATGGTCATGAAGGGGAGATCAAATGCTGCTGAATGGACGTGTGTGTGCTGCCCACTCAGATACTTGCCTACCTGCCTACACCTCCGCTGTGCGCTGAATATACTCACTCAGTCCAGGTCCAGCTCTGCTCTCACATCATCATCATCACCACAAGGCTCAAATATAACAGGCCTCAGGTCCTGAAGGACACCTTGGACGGTCTTTCAGGTCTACAGGTTCTGAGGATTCACTCGATACTGGGGTTTGTTCAGGGTCACCCTGCTGGTCGAGGCGCTTTAACCACGGCGTCCCCTGTGTCAGATTTAAAGTGAATATAATCTAATCAGTGTTTTTCCTTCAGTGTATAATCAGCTGACAGTAAGAATGGTTGTGTTCTCGTTACCTTAGAATGACACGTTTCTATCCACAGAGGGAGCAGGTCCTCGCACCGTCAGCACTTTGGCTGTTCAGGTTTTATTTCCTCGCCCCTGTAGCGAGTGAATCTGCCTGTAGTGAAACCGGGGCTAACCGGTGCTTCCTCCTCAGGCTCCACTTCACTCAGCTGCCCCACAGACCCGCTGCTTCTTCACACTTTAACCTGAATAACAAACCGGAGCTAGCTGGGAGCGGCTAGCGGAGCGTTAGCCGCAGCATGACCGGAGGGAAGCACAGCCAGTTAGCCTCCGCTAGTCTCTGAGCTAGCCCCGGCTCTCCGTTTGGATCCAACTGGAGCACCGAGCCCTGGTTTGTTATTCAGGTTAAAGTGGGAAGAAGCAGCGGGTTTATCGGGCAGCTGAGTGAAGTGGAGCCTGCGGAGGAAACACCGGGACCGTCTGGATGTAATAGTCCGTGGAGGTGCTGCGGTGCTCGACTGCACAGATAGGAAACCCCTCGGCTGACAGGATGTACCACTGTCTCACTCCGCTCTCTCTCACGCAGGCGCAGAACGTACGTGCTACTTGGCCGTCGGATGTAGTCCGTGTGGTGTGTTCAAATGCAGCTGACACAGGGCGACGTGAGGCGACGTAGATGGCTTTCGTCGCTGCTAGTTCTTTGATGTCCGTAACCTGCCAGCCAACCACGAAACTGTCAGCTGACAAACATCCTGTTAGACATTTGTGTTTTGTCATAATTAGTGAATGAATTCTTAAGTTATGGTCAAAATATACATTTTTGGCACCAAATAAAAGGAACAAGTCACAGGTGGTATTTAAATCAGACAGGTGTGTCGTCAGATCATTTCAGGTGTGTGTGAGATGATCAGGTTGTTTTACAGTGTTCCTGCTTTGGTTTATTGACGGACATGATTTTCTACATTTCGCTGTTTTTACTGTTGTTTATATTCTTGATTGACATCACTGCTGCTTATTTGTTTCTATGGACTTCTTCATCACTGTACTCAGATGTTTGTGTCCTCAGAGCATCGCTGTAGAAGAGCTGAGAGCTCAGTCAGTTTTCCCCGTTTAAACAATGCTTTCACAATGAAGATATTTCGTGAGGTCACCCTGACCTTGACCTTTGACCCCAAAATTCTAATCAGTTTACTCGTCGGTCCAGGTGAACGTTTGTGTCAAATTTAAAGACATTCCCTGAGGCTGAATCCAGACGTCGACCCTCTGGGCTTGAGGACTGAGCCCTCGCGGACTTCAGTCGTGCGTACTGTGACGAGTTCACCATGATCACGTGAAGTCTGCGAGGGCAGAGGCCGCGAGCCGCTGAGACTGCTTTTACACGTTGCCATGGAAACATTCAAGCAACCATCACAGTCGTTGCGACAGCTGTCATATTGTGTCTGCTCATCTGTCCCTGCAGATAACAACATTCAGACACAGACAGACGTGTTTGTGAATCAGGAGCTGTGACCAAATCAGTAAGTCTGGACATTTGGATTCAGCCTTAAAACGTTCTTGAGATTCCCACAAAAATAAGATGGATGCAAGGTCACAGTGACTTTGACCTTTGACCACCAAAATTTAACCAGTTCCTTGTTGAGTCCAAGTCGAGCCTTGTGCCAAATTTGATGAAACTCCCTTGAGGAGCTCTTGAGATATTTTGTTCACAAGGATGGCGGACAGACGTCTGTACGTGCAGACGGACGCCTCTGGGCATAAAACTCAGTTTTTCTCCAATGCTGCTGACCACGGCGGCGCCAGTGTTTGGCTTGTCCGCTCTGGGCTGCTGTAGAAACATGGTGGTGCAACGTGGTGATCTCCGTAGACGAGGACCTGCTTCCTGTGTAGATACAAACGTCTCATCCTGAGGTAACGAGACATAAGGATTCTGATTGTCAGCTGATTATACAGACAGATTATATTCCATATAAATCCTCCTCAGTGGAGCTGTGACGCTCAGATCTGCAGCTCTGTGTTATTAATTAAGAATCATTACGGTTAATTCTGATTGGCAGTCGGCAGACACGATGAAACCTGCGGCCAGCTCTGGAGACTAATTTGGGGGGTTGAAGAATCGATGTCCTCGCTGACAGTGTGAACGCTGCTGTTTGCTCTGCTGAGGATCAAACATGGCCGACTGTCATCAGCTGTGACAACCAAAACAAAACTGAGCTCCACTTCCTCCTCCAGCAGCTTTCCTAAAATATCTCTGAGCTGCTGAGCAGAGAGGCGTGACCGTCCCTTCACACTGTTGTCTTCTTCTTCTTCTTCTCCTCTGGTCGACAGGCCTTCAGATCGTGACATGCTGAGATGTGTGGGATTCCCCGGCCCACCGTACCGAGCTCCATCGTCCCACTCACAGCAGCCAAGAGGAGCAGCTGGGTAAACAAACACCTGAGCACAGGTTTGTCGTGGTCTCAGCTCCTACAGACAGGTGCTCTCAGGGTCTGTGCAGCCTGTAGGAGCAACGTGATGACGTCACAGAGCCGATGTTTGGGTAGATACATGTGAATAAATGAGATCATCATTATCAGCCTGTGGATACCTGGCTGGATGCTGAGGTGTCTCTGTGGAGATGCTCCAGGTGAATGGTTGTAGCAGGGGCGGCGCGTGGGCAGCGCGTGACACAGCAGAGGGGGCGTGGCTTTATCTAAAATGCTATGCTGCATTCAGGGACTCTCTGTAAAGTCCCACTTTGTTTTGGTCAGAATTAGTTAGGGATTAACTGCAGTGGTGGAATGTAACTGAGTATATTTACTCGAGTACTTAAGTACTTTGTTGAGGCACTTTGACTTAACTTGACTATTTCTACACTTCTGCTCCTCTACATCTGAGAGGGGAACATTGTGCTTGTCACTGTGCTGCAGAGGAGCAGATTCGTAACACTGGAGCATGAAAAATTCATCTGAATGCAGGAGAATGAAACGATTGATGCTCCAGCTTTGATCCAAACATGTGACATATTTACTTTGTAAATTAAACTGGAGGCCTGCTCATCTTACCCAGGACAGCTTTTGGTAATCTGGAGTCTCATTTATAAAACAGTGCGTAGGGTCCACACTAAAAGCCTGTGTTTGGCGAGTGCCCCAAAATATTTGACGGTTTCTACAATCGGACTCCCAGCTAATCATCTGCGCCGCTAATTTCCTGTCTCCAAATGTCAGCCACGAGCGCGTTCATGTGAAAGAGGCGGGGGTGTTAATTACACGCAACCTCATCAGAACCATGAATGAAATACTTCATATCATGTCAGATGAAACACAAAGTGTCTGTGAGACAGAAAAATGTCAGTGGCGTGGGATGTAAATGATACTCTGTAATATTATAATGGAAAATGTAGAAGCATTGCTCAGCTGAGACTTGTGGAAGCATCTTTGGGCAGATACTGAACCCCAAGCTGCTTGTGATGGCTGTTGGTTACTGAGCTGCAGTTGGCACCTTGTACTGTAACCTCCAGTGAATGTGACTCGTAGACTAGAAGACTAGAAAAGAGCTACCCGAGTGCAGGCCATTTACCATCATGAGGGATGCACGATAAAATAGCGGCACATCATCGGTAGAAACAAACAGAGATGACTGGGTTACTCTGTGTGATCAAATGTAGATCAGAACATTGTGTCAGGTGCTGATGGAGAGCACACTGCAGGTCTTCATCAGGGCTTTAAAAACAAGTTTTTACCTAATAGTACATAATAAATAAATGAAAGACTAAATTAATAAAAAATAAGATAAAATAAATGAGTGAATAAAATAAATACATAAAGAAATGAATAGATAAATAAATGAAATAAAATAAAACAATAAACTAAACTAAAATTAAATAAATGCATAAATAAATAAATGCATGAAGAAATTAATAAATTAATAAATAAACTAAAACAAATAAATAAAATAAACCAATAAACTAAACTAAACTAATATAAAATAAAATAAATGCATGAAGAAATGAAGAAATAAAATAAAATAAATGAATAAATAAATAAATAAATGAAATGAAATAAACCAATAAGCTAAACTAAACTAAAAATAAAATAAAATAAAATAAAATAAATGAATAAATAAATAAATGAAATGAAATAAACCAATAAGCTAAACTAAACTAAAAATAAAATAAAATAAAATAAATAAATAAATGAAATAAAATAAACCAATAAACTAAACTAAACTAATATAAAATAAAAGAAATGCATGAAGAAATGAATAAATAAAATAAAATAAAATAAATGAATAAATAAATAAGTAAATGAAATAAAATAAACCAATAAGCTAAACTAAACTAAAAATAAAATAAAATGAAATAAAATAATGAATAAATAAATAAATAAATGAAATAAAATAAACCAATAAACTAAACTAAACTAATATAAAATAAAGAAATGCATGAAGAAATGAATAAATTAAATAAAATAAAATAAATGAATAAATAAGTAAATGAAATAAAATAAACCAATAAGCTAAACTAAACTAAAAATAAAATAAAATGAAATAAAATAAATAAATTGAAAAATAAAATAAAAGAAATAAATAAACCTCACTAACCCTCTCCTTTAACCAGACGCAGTTGAGCCGTGCTCTGTATTTCCCACCGCCCCTGAACGCAGCACCGCCCCTCTCGCGGTGAGTCCGCCTCTGCGCTCCAACCGAGAGCCACCGACTGACTGACGGGCTGCGTGGGGAGCCGGTGTGGGCGCAGCGGAGGACTTTCCTATAAAAGCCGGGATCCCACGGCCGGACGAGCTTGTCTCAGTGTCCCCGGCAGACAGACAAGTCCTCCCGCCGCTGCTCGGATCCACCGTCTCCGCCTCAACCGGAGGAAATCTTAGTCTATGGTTGTGACTGACGCGCCAACAAGGATGTCCCGGACCGACGAGGTGCACCGTATAACGGAGAATGTCTACAAGGTAAGACGGGCTGAGTGAGTGGCGCGTTACCGGAGGGACACCTGCTGCACCGGGGACACCGACAGCGGATAACTTTGACTCGGGTCTCCGGTGTCTCCGGTCTGTTCTCGGAGCTGCTGTGATTTAATGAGACAGAAACGACCAACGGGAGGAACCGGGGACGCGTTGACTCCCGTTACTCTCCGGTAACGTGCTGGAGCACGGGATCGGACCGAGTCTGTTCGGTTCGGGAGCTCCGAGACAGACTCGGTCCACAGTGACAGACTCGGTCCACACAGACAGACTCGGTCCTTTGAGACAGACTCGGTCCTTTGAGACAGACTCGGTCCTCAGTGACAGACTCGGTCCACACAGACAGACTCGGTCCACAGTGACAGACTCGGTCCACACAGACAGACTCGGTCCTCAGTGACAGACTCGGTCCACAGTGACAGACTCGGTCCACACAGACAGACTCGGTCCTCAGTGACAGACTCGGTCCACACAGTCAGCTGATGGATTTTTAATTTGAATGAATGTCTGAATGAGTCTCTGACGAGTCTGACAGGTCAGCAGACAAAAGTTATTACAGACTAGAGTCTCTCTGTCAGGTCAGAAAATAAGGGACAGGTCGCAAGTATTGATTGATTGATTGATTAACTGGACTGTAATCGATTAATCGGTGCTCTTAGAGTTCAGGTGAAGCAGCTGAGCTCCACCTGTCAGACAGAGAGCAGGGTCAGGTACAGAGTCTGTGTTACAGGTCCTGCTGAAGTCTGTAACTGTCAGGAGCCTCCTGTCTGTAGGAGCCTCCTGTCTGGAGGAGCCTCCTGTCTGGAGGAGCCTCCTGGAGGAGTCTTAGTATTTTTCAGACCTTTGAAAGATTGATCTAAAACAAGGGATTTTAAGGCCTCAATGTTTTTTCGGTTCCTGAGTTTAATGATTTTTAGGCTTTTTAAGGATCCGCAGGTTTTAGATTCTTCATCTATTGAACCTTTATAATGGAGGATTTGTCATCGATGGACGGCGTCCTAGCAAAGTTACGTTTTTTTGTGATTACCGGCGAGCTGTTCCTGAGTGTTGCAGTGATATTCTGGTTTCAAGGTGAACTGTGATCTGTTGTCTATGATATAGAAAAATCTCTCTGTTATTTGAGTTATTTTCTAAGACTTTTTACACAAACGTACATTTACAAAATGTTTCAGGTTTCAGTTTTAGTAATGAAATATTTGTTCGACCAGTAATGCCTCTCCTGTTTACTGACTGATAATAATATAAATACTGATATTTTCTCAGACAGTTACAGCACTGTGAAAATCTCATACTGTTGCAGCTCTGCTTCTGTTCCTACAGATTTTTGTTTTCATCCTAAAACAAACCTGAACCATCTGTCAATCGGTTGTTTGTCGCAGATACTGGTCTCCACTAGGGGCAGACCACAGCACTCAGACACAGAGGTCGCGAAAAGCGAAGAAGGCGGTGACACTGTATTTCCCGATGCTATCACAAACATAGACACTCTGGATGAAGAGGAGATTATAATTTTATGTCTTTTAAGATCTCGGCAGAGGAAAAGGCGTCGTATCCGCCGCCATCGGAGATGTTATGTGCAGCCTGACCTCACATTCACGTTCTCTAGAGGGTCTACTGCACATGAGCGCCTCTAGTGTTCATGTCAGTATTGCATCTTGCGTATGTGTCATGTTACCTCGCGTCAAAGTGAGCAAGTATACTTCTTGCATAAGTCTCTATTTTTGTCTTTTTTGTCGCCTTTTTCCGAACTGTAGAATAAGACAGGCCCACTGCTGTTTTTGGAACCAGTTTATTTTTGGTGGAAGTGCTGTGAGCGATGCGTCTGTTTTTACTCCCAGGTCATCCCGGTCCCTGGTCAAACAAACTCTGGACTTTAACCCAGGAGCTCGCTGCTTGTTCCTGTGTGAAACCAAAAGTCAGATGGAGTCACTTAAATAACGAAGCAGAGTGCTAACACGTGTAGCATGCTAGGCTATTGACGTACGTCACATGATGTCGATAACAAGCGTATTTATTTTGTTTTTATCTAAACCTGACTTTGTGCTTTTGTTGCCTGAACTTCAGGAAATCAACCTCAAAACTGTGCCAACACTGAGATTACGGACCACCGTGCGCTCGCTGAAACTTGAGAGTCAAAAGGTGACAAACGCTCAGGGCCTCTGTTCTGATTTCTACAACAAAGCTCCTCTTCAGCAGAGGCAGGCGGGCTCCTGGTGGGGGAGGAGGAGGAGGAGGAGGTGGTGGAGGAGGAGGAGGTGTTGCATTCAGGGCTTCTCTCCAGGTGAGCTAGATTTCAGCAGTGGAAGCACGACAAGGGTTTTCCTTTATGTGAGTTCCACCCGCCTCCACGAGAGCGCTGGCAGAGAGACTGAGAGCGTCTTGGTTACAGGGGAGGAGCTGGTGGGTGCACGAGGAGGAGGAGGAGGAGGAGGAGGAGGAGGAGGGTGCTTTCTGAGCCAAAGGTGCATTTGAGGAGGTCGGGTCAGCAGGAGTTCACGGCTGCAGGATGGTGAAACTTGACATGAGACTTTAGGCAACTGAGGAGTCGATTGAGACTGTGGGCGACTTTAAGCTGCATGAACACACACACACACACACACACACACACACACACACACACACACACACACACACACTCAGTGTTTCTGTGAGGCTTTAATGAGAGATCGATGGAGCACAAGGAGGAGGAGGTGCCTGATGTTGTGACCTGTGTGAGGTTTCTGTGGATCATTAGTAGATGGAGCTGCAGAAAAGAGGAGGAGGAGGAGGACAGTGAAGAGCACTAATGTGAATGTGTGCTGCTGTGTGTAAGGAGGAGGAGGTTTTACGATCAGCTGATTGGCTGAAGGTGAAGATAATTTAATTATTGATGAGGTCATTTATCAAGAAGCAGAAGTACAGGTTGTGCTCTCCTCTGGTGTGTATCATCACACACGGAGGTGGAGATGTGACCTCTGACCTCTGACCTCATTTTATAGAAGAAACAATTAGCTGGAAAAATAAAAGACTGAATAAAACGAATAAAAACCAGGAGCAGCAGTTGTATGCGAGCGGCGTCGAGGATGAAAACGCCATCCTGCAGAAATGCAGCAGTGGGTTTCTTCCTGTCATCAGCAGGCTGCATCATTACAGAGTCAGCAGGAGTGAGGAGCAGCAGAGAGCCGCTGCTGGGGGCTGATTGGAGGAGACCGAAGCTGGCTGGTGAGCCGGTGGGTCGCTGCTGCAGTGGTGGGGGCCCCCGGGGCGTTTCTGAGCGCCGTGTGCGGCCATGTTTAGAGAAACTAACAGGTCTTTATTAATTCATTAAAGGCGCGGAAGATGAAGAGGCCCAGAGGTGCCAGCTCCCATTAGATAACGCTCAGGTCTGTTCCTCGGCGGAGGAGAGAAGGTAGAGACGGCAAATGTCAGCGATTAAATCCTGCAGCATTCAGACGGGGATCAGATCAGGAACATCAATTACAGACCATAATATCACAATCAAGTGTTGGGCTGAACGTTCTCCGAGCGCCAACACCGCTCTGAGTGCACGTCTGACTAATCAGCAATAACTGTTGATCAAACACAGAGATGGACAGACTGATACTGGACACACACACACACACACACACACACACACACACACACACACACACACACACACACACACACACACACACACCTAAATCCTGTCGGGAAATATCAGGGTCTTTATTTCTAACGAGGATGAGTGGTGCTAAAGTGCATGTGAGTCAGCGTCATCTGTGCTACGATTGGACCCAGTGTGTGTGGAGCTCTGCAGACTGTCACTGGAAGTGGGAGCCAAAACGCAGTCGCCAGAATAAATGTTGGCGTTACATGTTTCTGAGAAACATCAGATATGTTTGTAGGTTTTTATGAGTCAGAGCAGTTTTAACTTCATGTCACATATCTCCTACACCCGAGAAGACGCACAGACTCTGTGTTGGTTTGTGTCTCTTTGTGTTTCTTGAAGTTGACTTGCATCTCCTTGTTGTTTGTGTCTCCTCGAGGCAGATTTGTGTCTTTGCGTCTCTTTGTAGTCGATTTGTGTCTCCTTGAAGTTGATTTTTATCTCCTTTTGGTGATTTGTGTCTCCTTGTAGTTGTTTTTTGTTTCTTTGTAGCCATTGTGTGTCTCCTTGAAGTTGATTTGTGTCTCCTTGTGGTTGTTTTGTGTCTCTTTGTGGTCGTTTTGTGTCTCCTTGTAGTTGATCTGTGTCTCCTTGTAGTTGATTTGTGTCTCCTTGTGGTTGTTTTGTGTCTCCTTGAAGTTGTTTTGTGTCTCCTTGAAGTTGTTTTTTGTTTCTTTGTAGCCATTGTGTGTCTCCTTGAAGTTGATTTGTGTGTCCTTGTGGTTGTTTTGTGTCTCTTTGTGGTCGTTTTGTGTCTCCTTGTAGTTGATTTGTGTCTCCTTGTGGTCGTTTTGTGTCTCCTTGAAGTTCATTTGTGTCCCCTTGTAGTGTTTTGTGTCTCCTTGTGGTTATTTGTGTCTCTTTGTGGTCGTTTTGTGTCTCCTTGTAGTTGATCTGTGTCTCCTTGTAGTTGATCCGTGTCTCCTTGTAGTTGATCCGTGTCTCCTTGTAGTTGTTTTGTGTCTCTTTGTGGTTATTTTTGTGTCTCCTTGTAGTTGATCTGTGTCTCCTTGTAGTTGTTTTGTGTCTCCTTGTGGTTATTTTTGTGTTTCTTTGTGGTTGTTTTGTGTCTCCTGAAGTTGATTTGTGTCTCTTTGTGGTTGATCTGTGTTTCCTTGTGGTAATTTGTGTCTCTTTGCAGTTGTTTTGTGTCTCTCTGTGGTTATTTGTGTCTCCTTGTAGTTGATCTGTGTCTCCTTGCAGTTGTTTTGTGTCTCTCTGTGGTCATTTCACATGTGCTTGTACTTACTTTGTGTGTCTCTGCAGTTCCTTGCCGTCTCTTTCTGGTCTGCTCGTGTAAATTGAGGCCCAGGGGGCACAGCCCTGGGTCTGTGCCTGTTTAGTAATCCATCCATGGGTCAGCGTGTGGTTAGGTTTAGGCACAAAGACCATTTGGTTGTGGTTGGGTTCAGGGCAGAGTCCCTACAGGAAACAGCCTGTATACTGGGCTGTAGTGTGGTGACCAGTAGTGCCAGGTGGATCAGTCTGTACGAAGTGAGCGTGACGACTCTTCTCTGGATCACGGTGATGTTATTTCCCAGCAGCTCTGCGCGTTGTTGGTTTCTTTGTGTTTCTATGATCATTATTGGAGGCAGAATAATAACTGAGAATCAACAGTGAGGACCGAAGCCTTAACCCCGCCGCTCTGCTGCTGAATGTAATGTTTGGATGACTCACACTGGCCGATGCATGTGTGTGTGTGTTTGTGTGTGGGCAGTGTCTCACGACTGTGTGTGTTGGGCCTGTTTGTCAGCTCCATACTGTGCTGATGAGCGGCTGCCGCTGCATCTGGCTCGCTAACGAAATGCCCCGTCAGAAAATGCAAATACAGAGCGAGTCACCGTCGGCGGTGGGATTGAAGTGTGAAGAAAACGTCCCTCTGGATCTGGGTGGTTGAAGTTTCAGTCAGTGTGGGTAAACTGTGTGTCCTCAGGTTGTTGTGGTTGCTGAACAAGCACCATCTGTGTGTTTGTTCAGGAGTGTATTCAGCCGAGTGATGTAATCCCAACAGTGCTGCAGGCACCGTTTGTTGAATGAAGCTCGAGTGTCAGGGCGGGGCCGCCTTCACACCGTGTTTGATGGTAGGAGTGGATTATTGGAGACAGATCAGCTGCTCCACTGATTGATTTGCCTGCTGTCTTTGTAGTGTGTGTGTGTGTGTGTGTGGGCGTGTGTTTGTCCGTCCACTTGTCACGTCCTTCAGCGCCTCATGGACCATCTCAAGGCGTTTCAAGGCCTGATGGTGACAGGTGTCATTGAGTCTGATGCCAAACTGTCTGTTTTGAGAACCAGTCTGAGCTTTAGACTTTAGCCCCTTTTACATCAACATTTCCAGGAACTTTTATCACCAGAAATTTGTTTACCTGGGTAAAATAATTCCTGGTAATCTGTGTGGTTTGCGTTTCCACCGCACCTCAACGTTCCGGAAAATGTATTCAAATTAGCGTGATGGCGTAGATGATTCGGCGTGTGTCCTGTATTTGGCTCCGCCAGCTTATCGGCTTGTCACATGCTGGTGTAGAGAGTCGGGGCTGTTTGTCTCGGCCAGCAGCTCAGTTTAAAAGTATTTTAAGATAAGTGTCAAACTAAGTTAGTCTCATTTGAGCTTATTAGGAACAATCCGCTATCAGCTGAACTAGCGTGCTGTCCTTGTGTCAGACATAACGTTAGTGATGGACGGTAGTGTTTACATATTCATGCTTGCTGAACACATGTATTGATAAAGTATTAGCTTCTTACTCGCTAAGGTTTAATGTCACTTACAGAAACCAGTGTAGCTGCCGTCACCTCGAGTCATTTATGAGTTACCTTCACTTCGTTTCCACCACGGCCACTTGGCTGCTTAGCTTGTGTGTTTGGCCCCAGCACAAAAGAACTGGTACCGTTAGCGCTTATCAATAATACAGCCTTTGATAATTTAGCCCCGGGGCTAATTTAGTTTTGGTACCCATCCTAAATCAAAACACAAACGAAGTGAAGTTTTCAGGGAAAGTTTAGGGTCGAGGGAAAGTTTTTTCCCTGGGTAATTTCGGTGGAAACGCGCCGAGGCTTTTCAATATCCTGGTTAAATGAAAAAAGTTCCCGCGGTGGAAAAGGGCCTCCTGACATTGTTTTTGAAGGTGTTTTTCCTGATCAGCTGTGAGGGTGTGAGGACAGAGGGATGTCACTGTAAAGCCCTCTAAGGCAAACTGTGATTTGTGATATTGGACTTTATAGATAAATTGAATTGAATGAGAACGTTTTAGGACAGTGCTTCAGAGATCTGTTGAGGGTTCAGACTTGGTTGTAAGGTTCAGGTAATGATCGGGTGTAGGCGAGGGTTGGGAGCTCGGGAACGCTTCATGTCAGTGACACCAACATGGATCCGGTTCTGTTCAGGTTCCTGCACCTCATTTTGAACTCTTCAGAGCATTTGACTGAAAATAAATCAGTTCAGAATAGTGTTGCATGGTATACCGGTACTAAAATAGTACCGCGGTACTAGAGTATTCCAAACGGTACTATACTGCATTATATACTGCAAAATACCGGTACTTTGCAATTGATTCAATTCATTAATTTAGTTGAGTTATTTTACTCATTTATGCACACAAACACCTTTCTTGTTCCTATTGGAGCACAGATTGCACAAGTGGTGTGTATGACAACACCTGTATCAACATTCGCAGCTGGCGCACGTGAAAAAAGACAAGAGAAAGTCTGCCTCGCAAAGGGAGACAACACGAGACAACACCAACTTGGTGAAACAGTTGAGCAACCATACCGTGACGTCTGTAACGAGGTACTTTCAAACCACGATTTTTTTGGTACCGTTACACCCCTACGTTTTATTGTTCTAAAGGTTTGTAGCCAAAAGGACTTTTTCCTTAAGAAAAGTACTGAAAAGTATCGAAATTCATATTGGTATGGGTACCGAAACAAATTTTTATGTATTGTGACAACACTAGTTCACAACCCAACAAGTTGGTTCTTAGCTGGAACCAAAAAACATCAGGTTGTCCTTGACCTGAAGTTCAAACCGTGACGACTTCAGTGGGCGTGTCTTATTCTCCAGGTTGGAAAGAGACGATAGAGTAGACAAGTGAGAAGTGGTTAAAGCACGTGTAGCGGTGGGGCGTCCAGTAGCTCGGTGCAGGCAGGAGCAGGCGTCCCATGTACCTCACACAGTTGTTAATACTATTAGCAAAAGCCGGTGTGTGTGTGTGTGTGTGTGTGTGTGTGTGTGTGTGTGTGTGTGTGTGTGTGTGTGTGTGTGAAGAATCATGGAAATGGTCATTATAAAACTCTTGGTGGGAGTGTTATTGGCGTCCGGCTTGTTTACTGGGTGGTATTGATTCTGTGTTGTGATTGGACGTTGATTTAATGAGAGAAACGATCTTACTCACTTTCCCTTTTTGTTGTAAAACAGAAGCTGTTGATTAGAAAAGACGGACGACGTCTCGCTCGTCCTGAGACGACAGGAGCGCTGTGTTAGCATCAGTGCAGCTAACTGTCACCGGGGAGCGTCCTCATGTGACCCGAGACACGTCCCTCCATAAATATTGTCATATTTTCAAATGCAACCTCCACAAGACACAGAGCTGTGGCTGCGCTCGAGTGAAGCCAAAACTATTTGTTCTCCAGGGAGGGATTTGAGTCCAATGTGTGGAGGCTGCGAGTAATGCTGCCGAACACTTTATCCCCACACTCACACTCACACTCGTACAATCTGCTCAGGTTTCTCCCCTCTGGATTCGTTTCAGTTCGAAGCATGTGGACAGAAACAGAGTTACAGTCGACAGCAGGAGTTTCACAGCTGATTTGTATTATACTCTCTTGGTACCATGACTACAGTGTTCTGTGAGTGTGTGAGTGGACTGTGATGTGTTGCTTGTGTGTGTGTGTGTGTGTGTGCAGCAGATGTGGTCACAGGCGGAGCGCTGCAGGTGAGAGGCAGGCGTCTGTTGGGGGGCAGATAAAGTGCAGCAGTGGAGGGTCTGAGGAGGGGAGGAGGTTTTTGGCAGAACGCTGCATCAGTGTATTTTCTTGTCTCTTTCACACGATGAAAAGACGCCTCGGTGTCGTGCACACAGATCGAGCTGCTCTGCTGCGTTTTCCTTTTGTTCATGTTCGAGGTCATCTGAGGTGACTCTGTCTGCGCGTGAGGCGGGAGACATGTTGAATCCAGAGCTCGGCTCAGGCAGGATTTCTGCAGTGTGATTTTTCCTCTCTGATTAGTCACCTCTATTGTCCATCACTTTCTCTGTGTCCCTGCAGAATATTCTGCCTCCTCCAGGCGCCGTTAGCTCTGTGCCGTGTTTCAGATCTTTGGGCAGCATCAGTGTTGGCGAGCGTTTGAGGCGTGTACCTTAACCTGCATGAAGTGTTTTTGGTCTTATTGAGAATCCATATATGTATTTATATACGTAGATGCTGCGTTGACTTCATCAGCCCGCTGTGATGCATCAACGATGCCGCCATTTTGGAGAGGGCAGGATGTGACTGTCAACAAGGGCAAAGTCACCGCGTGTTTTCACCATCCTTTGGACCACGTGTAACATAACGCAGTGACATCATCGCACACAGAAAACATGATGGCGCAAAAGACAGAAATCTTTGCCCTCTGCTGCAGAGAACAAAAACGTTTTGCCTCCAGTAAATAACAATCTTTAAATTCAGGGGTTCAGAGTTAAAGAATGTTCAGCTCTGGGTACAAACACTGCGCTTGTTACTGTTACTTAAACAGTTCAGTCACAGGAGAGGAGGGATGAATACCACACAGACAAACCGTCATGTAACATTTTGTAATGGAAGTTTTTGCAGAAAGTTTCCTCTTAGAAAAATAAATAACTCAAATAAAGGAGAGATCCAACGTCCAGTGTTTTTCTTTCAATATCGTAGCTAAGCAAATATACACGGTATGATAACTGTCAGCGTTTATATCACAGCACTACCTGAAAATCGGTATATTGCTGCAACCCTAGTTTCAACAGCGCTGTGGTTAAAATGTTGTTGGGTTTAGACATAAAAAAATACTTGGTTATTGTGAGGAAGACATTGTGATTCGGATTAAAACACCAGTTTACCTTTATTGGATAGGGACGGCATGCAGCAAGGGGCTGCAGCCTGGAATCAAACCCACTGCCGCTGCATCAAGGACATTGTGTTTGTATATGGGACGCCTGCTCTACATACTAGGCCACTCTTTGCAGCTCTATCCCTGTTTTAAACACGACGACAGGTTCCTAAAAACAGTCTGTTGGTCTCAAGCTGTGTCTCTTTCGAAATGTATGACATGTACAAATGTAACATGCACTTGAGCAGAAACGTATGATTCCAACGTATGAATGTGAAATAAATATTTGTCCCACAATCAGCATCCAGGAGACGTCAGCTCAGTGTACGATTTCACCACCTGCTCCATTACACGCAGCTCTCTGAGCTGTCACACAACATAACTGTTGGCATCTGCTGCGAGCGTGTGCAGGGCGTCAGCGGCCTTTAGCACATCTGTAAGTTATCTAACTGGAGCTGCAGGGGGAGCGGGGAGGAGAGGTGGAGGCTGTCAGGGCGCAGGAGGTTGGAAGAGGATGAAAGGAAACTTACTGGGACGGATCTCCGAAGAGAGACAGAGGATGGAACAGAATAAATGGAAGCGGAGACGAGTGTGGCTCCGCTGCTCTTCTCCGAGTAATTAGGCTGAAATTAAGGGGAAAAGGCGAAACTGAGAGAACGCTGGAGTTTCCTGCTGCAGTGTGTTTGTGTGTGTGTGTGTGTGTGTGTGTGTGTGTGTGTGAAGATCCGTTTAATCTGTAATCTGAGGTTTGAAGAGGAGGAGGAGGGCTGACGAGGTGTGCTCAGGGGATTTAAAGATGAAATGCTCCTTTATCTCACTGCTACACTGGGATGCATCCTTTCTAATCTCACAGTGGACACACACACACACACACACACACACTCCTGCACGCTCTGCAGCACCTCCTGCACCACACATGCAGACACACCTGCGAACACTGTGTTCTCACGTCCTGGCCTGGCCGCTGTATTTGTGAATGAACACTTGTGAACATTTGCTGCTTCATGTGCGCAGATGAGAAACGTAGATCCAATCAGGTGCGTCACTCTGAGGCGTCACCCCCTCCCTCACTCCCTCCCCATCACCCCCTCGCTCTCGCCTCACCCACCACCCCGTCAGCTTTCCTGTGGTATGAGCCGGACGTGCGCTGAATAAAGATGGGTTGCCTTGTCACGGGGGGGAATTCCAGCACGTCCATATATGGTGGCGGAAGTGCCCCCTCCCTCCCGTCTCCTTGTGAAGCTGTGGAACAGGGGGCGCTGACTCTGCCTCTGCTCGCCTGCGCGCAGATAAGAGCTCATCTGAAAGGGAAATTGGCTGAGTTCACTCTCGCACACACAGATAGGCGGTGAATTTTCATCTCCTGCGGGCGCTGAAGCAGTGCGGCGTTAGCGTGCTGATTGTCACACTGACTGAGCGGAGGCAAATAATGTCCATTTCCTGGGACACAGAATAATGAGGGACAGCAGCAGAACACTAATGGACATAATGTCTCCACATCAGCTATCAGCTGCACGCCACACAGTGGGGTCTCTGATGGCCTCTTTCACATCAGCAGGAACATTCTCCATGTTCTGATGTTAATGCACAGCGCAGCTACGTGTGGACGTGTTACCTTACATCAGACTGGACAGGTGTTGTCAGGAGAATGTCCCACCAGCGGCCGACGGTCGACCTTTAACCCTCTGAAAACAGTCCGCCTGCAGGAGGTTGTCGTTTACATGACCCTGATTCAAATCAATCTAAAATAAAAGCTATAATAGTTAGAGCGTTCAGTTTGGGCAGCAGGAAGCTGAGACTTCTGTCTTTTCCACCATTGTGTTTTCCACAGGTGATGATGTCATGAAATGATGTCACAAACAGTCCAAAGAATGGTGAAAACGTGCATTGGCGCCACAGTGTTGCAGAGAAGCAGGTTGACAGGAATGTCTGTTGTATTTTTTAAATTAAATATTTCACAATTTCAATACTTTAATTGATTACTATGGTTTATGACTTACATAACCTTTTAGCTCAGGTGTTTGAAGATACTCCAGGAAATGACATCTGTAACTCACTGGAGGTGACGCCGTCGGCAACATCCAGTCTGATCCGTGTGGAAAGTTCCCTTCAGGGTTCGTGGGAATGAAAACACCTCTGTGTTTATCAGGAGGAGGTCCTGATAAAGAGACGGCAGGAATGTGGCCTTAACTAAAATGAACTACTGTGGAGGACGATAACAGAACACACACACACAGACTGGAGGAAGTGATGCGTCCAATCATAATACTGAGTGATGTAGGGCCGCACCAAACGCCATGGTTTAACATTCAAAGTTTCTCCTGAGTTTTTCCACTTCAGCATTGTTGGTCTGTCGCCAGATTTTATGCTGCTGTTCTCATAAACTGTTGGTTTGTATAACTACGAGAAGTGGGTGCTGTTTGTGTGTAAGTCACGTTAATCATGAGCCAGTAATCTGTAGCTCCTGTAATCTGTAATCATGGAGGCTGTGATCATGTGACCAACACGCTGACAGTGAAGACGGAAGTAGTACAAAGAGCGAAACTCCGCCTACAGAGACCGTTTGAGGTGGCGTCATTAGTATTTGTGTCCCATGTGACACCAGGTGAACTTTGACTTGTTATAACGTACATCTTCACGTTACGTTGAGTACGTAACTTTACGTTAATTATGCAACGTGAGGAATCCCAACCATATATTTTTTCCTACAACTAAACTTCCTTAACCTCAACTACGTAACTTTACGATAAGTATGTAATTTTACGTTAAGTGTGATAAAGCCTAGCCAAGATTTTTTTCCTAAACCTAATCCACCTAACTTTACATTAAGAAACTCATGGTTTCGTATGTAACTTAACGTTAAGTACACAACGTGTTGAATCCCAACCACATATCTTTTCCTACAACTAAACCTCGACTACGTAACTTAAGTTTGAAGCCCAACCAGGATTTTTTTCCTTAACCTCAACTATGTAACTTTACGTTAAGTACGTAACTGCTAGTGTAGTGTGTAACTTGTACGAAACATGACCAATCCCATTTTTGTTTTATTTTTTCTTCTAAACCTGTAACTGCGTTAAGTTGTTAAAGCGATGAACCTCACCGACATCACCTTACGTTAACTACGTAACTTTAGGTTGGGTACGTAACTTATTTCTTCCTGAACCTAATTTGTAAGACGCAGGTGCCTCTGGAATCTGATTCTACATATTCTAATAAAATAATAAGAATATTAATGAAGTCAGATCTTTATGTGCAACTGTGCATAAACACAACAAACAGACGTGAAATTAAAAAAATGCTGCGCACTATTGAAATGTTGGTTTAGAATTTGAATGTCAGACTTCTGAATGAAGCTTCGGACCTTTGGGTTTATGCTCATGCGTCTTATCAAACGGATATTTGGACACAGATGAGTGTGTTGAGGTGTGAATGGAGTTAAATGTCTGAAACCACCGGACTGTGAGAAGAAACGTGTTTGTTCAGGATGTCGCAGTTTGATTGAAAACGTCATGCGGTGACGACACACTGCTTTTGTCGAGTGTGTGTGAGTGATGAGTGTTTGAACACCAGCTGACATGTCACACGGTGAGAGATGGGAGTGTGGCGACAGGTTATGGAGAGGTGTGTCACACACACACACACACACACACACACACACACACACACACACACACACACACACACACACACACACACACACACACACACACACACACACAGTAAAACGTGATGACAGCAGGTCACCTTGACGTGTGAGTGGTAGCCAAACACACCTCGGTGCAGCGCCAACCCTCACTGTTTCCAGGGCGACCACCTGGAGGAATGACCTCTCCTCTGTGTGTGTGTGTGTGTGTGTGTGTGTGTGTGTGTGTGTGTGTGTGTGTGTGTGTGTGTGTGTAATCTGGTTAACCTTCATATCCCGACCCGTTCACACACATTTAAACGTCAGGGAGAACAAAGGGTGAACTTTACTTATCAGCACTCAAACTGTTGACTCTGAGATTACAGCGGCGTGTTTCAGGAGGGGGCGGGGCCACAGCCATCCTCTCTTTTACTTTTTTTATCATGTCCTTTGTGAGATCCTTCAGAGACTGTTTATATGTGAGTGACTGAACTTCCCGTGATGTCACTTCCTGCAGCTCCAGCGTTGAGTCGTGTGACAGAGACGTGACAGCAGAGATGAAGAGCTGCGTTCGGTGTGGTTGGCAGAGGAACGTTCATCGAGCCGCTGACAGCGCTCTACCAAATATCTTGATATCGATGTTGCACAGTGTTGTAAGCTGAAATATTTGGGCTTTTGGAAAATATTTACATACTGAGATTTGTAATAAATAATCATCAGTAATGTGGATTTAATGACGGAGTGGGAGGACATATTTAAACAGGAAGTGGCTGCTTCCTGTGACGAGAACGCAGGTTCAGAAGGTTTCAGGTGTCAGAAGTCTCTCAGTGTCCGCTGTCATGATCCTGATCATAGAAACATGAAGCCACTCGCTTCCACTCAGTTATTTTTAATGTCTTTGTCTCCGTCTGTCTTCGTCCCCACCTGGTCCGTCCCCGTCCCTCCCTCCTTGCCAGGTCCCTCCTCGCTGGTTAATCTGTTTGGCAGCGAGCGGCGCAGCAGGCTCTAATGGTGCCACATGGCCCGCTCGGCTTTACAGTAATTTACGCCCCGACATGATACGAAGCTGCTGCTGTTTATGTAGGCGCTGACTCACCACACACACACGCACACGCACGCACACACACACACACACACACACACACACACACACACACACACACACACACACACACACACAGAGCGAGGTCACAGTGTTCTTACTGCTGCTGGTTTTCTTACCTGTGTTTCGTCAGGTGTTGAGCTGTGAGCGTGCTCACCCGTGTCGAAAGCATGGGCGGATCATGAGACAGGTGGACACACGTCTCCTCTTCTTCTGCTCTACAAACAACCCAGTGTTTTCTCCCCTCAGTGCGGAGCTCTGACTGGGTCAACGGATCTTTCTCCAGTGTGGTATAAGACGAACCAAAGCTCAACCATGATGCCGACAGATCTGAAAATGCTCCAACATTTTTATAAAGCTCACATGTGTTTGTCAGAGTCAGATGATGGTGTGACAGACGGCGCTCTGTTGTTCCCGTATACAGGCCGGTCGGTGTGGCTCCCTGTCAGAGCACATCAGATAAAATAGATGAAATACTGTTTCCCAAAGGAAAATTGTCAAGTGTTGTTCACAAGCTGCTTCCACCGACAGGGGAACACACCCACCCCCCTGAAAACAACAAAATAATAACAGGCCCACATCCTCGTCTCCTCCTGCACAAACTCATGCTACATGGCAGCCAGTCCTGCCTGCCAGCACGACTCTACACACACACACACACACACACACATTTAGTCACAGTCGGACGCTTCCAGGGTGAACATCTGCCTCACCGACCTGCACAAACATCTCTGGGTGAGGTGGAGGAGCTTGTTTTCTTTTCCTCGTCAGGATGAATATTTCAGATGGTGTCCAGAGAAACAGCATGGAAGTGTGTGTGTGTGTGTGTGTGTGTGTGTGTGATGGCATGTGGACGTTCACGTGCTTCCAGTCTTCCTCTTTACCTGCCGGGCTGCAGCAGGAGTTTGAAGCTGAATTTCCACCGAACACTCTCAGTACAGTCCCCTTACAACATGTTCGTAACCGGACATGTTGCTAAACACTACGTCCTTTTAGCCTTTCCTCCACAGATGCAGACGGTACTCTTAAGCTGCAGAATGAGGTGGTGAACCAACATAGAGTTGTAATCAGTCGGCCATCTAAAGGTCCAGTGTGTCAGATTCAGTCAGGGCTGGACTCAGAATCATGGCACTTGAATCAGATTCAGCCGTTTAATACGAATACTCGATGATTCGTTTCTTTTTTCATGCAAAGATTCAGTCTGACAGTGACACTTAGTTGAGATAGTAAACAAGCTAATGACGCTAACGACGGGTCGTAAATTTGCAGCATTTTTTGCGGACACTAGATATGAAACTAAAACCAGACTCTGTGTCGCATTGAGTGTCTGTGAGCTTCTCAGCAGCAGACAGCAGATCAGGAGCTGAATTATCCACAGAGGTCTCCTCCTCTCAGAAACAAACAGACCAGCTGATTTACACCAGGAAGAACTCTGAACATGAGCAGATTAACAGTACAAATCACTGGTTTGTCATAGGAAAATTAAAGTTAATGAGAACAGCCTGATCTGAAACACCCATCACGACTGCAGATCTTTAAAAGTCTTGTTTAGTCCAGCCAGCAGCAAAAACATCCGATCCTGACATTTCAGAATCTGATAACAGGATATTTTGCATCTTTGCCTGATAAATGACTTTTTTTATGTTGTAATAATTGAATCAAATCCATGAAGTGACTAATCACATCAGCACGGTTTGTTTGGTTACATAAAAATATGAGAGGTTTGTTTTCTCCTTCAAGAAGCCAAATGTGACTCATGTTGTCTGAAAGTCGTGTTCAGAACCCTGTATTACAGAACACTGTATTTTACGGAGAGTCTACCGACCTGCAGTCACCAGCTGTCTGACGGGTGAACTCCTCTCTGGTCAGGAGTCGGCTAATTATTTTGATAATGTTTGGATCTTCCTGTGGGATCAGTCAAATGCTTCATGGTGGATTTCAAAGTGTTCAGTGATTCGCTCCGCTGTGACGTTTAGCCTGGGCGCCAGGACATTAAAAAACGCTGCCTCAGTGACACTGAAGCTGCATCATGGATTGATACAACTGTGCGTCATCATCATCATCGTGATCAGACTGAGATCAGTAAACAGATATCATGGCGCGTCTTTATCGCTGTTTGTATCCAGATGAGAGTTTGAACAGAAGATAAAGCGCCGTGTGTTCTTCTGCTCGCGTCGAGATAACATTCAGTGGTGTTGATCCGTCCATGAGAGCGTTTCCCCACCGCTGCAACGTGATAACAACACAATCCTCGTATTGTTATCAAGTTTTGGCGTGTAATTGGTGAGGTGATTAGTGAGTCAATTAAAACACATGACCGAGGCACACGGGCAGAGTGAGACAAAGCAGCGTTTGCTCTGTAATCCCTCTTATTTCCCGCGCACTCGGTCAGAAACGCTCTTTCATTGAGTGGAATGTTAATCAGCCTCGGTCCCTGACGCTGAAGCAACCAGCTCAGCTGATTGAGAGTGGATTAAAACCAGGACCGGCCAACTTAATGATCCTATTAAATGATCCCTGGACCACAGCAGCACGTTGTGACGAGGGAAACTCATAAATTAGTTCACCATCATCTGCATGTGCAGCGCCGCACATGTGCCGACTGTTTCAATGCTGACATTATTCACAGCTCCAACGTGTGTGTGTGTGTGTGTGACGGACACACTGGGACGTTTCCAGAACCAAACTGGGACTCAGTGCAGTCAGCTGCTCTGCTCTGGATTTTGTTTTTCTGTCTGTGTTTTCTGATTTTGGTGTCTTTGGTTTTATCATGTCTTATGACATCATGTGAAATCATAGTGTTTGCATGAGAGTGTGCACGAGAATACAGGAAAAATTCCGTCCTCCACTGATTCAGAGAGGGACGATGCATTTTATTTTTCGATACCGGTCCAGTGGCAAGACGTTCCTCTCTGTGGGGAGGCGATGGAAACTGTGCTGCTGATTACAGAAACCAGCCCTTTTTGATCTGGCTGCATGCTCAACACTGTTGTAGCAGTAACATATTTTTCCCAGTCTGGTTGTTGTTACAGACGCAGACAGAACAACTGGTACCAGAGCTCCACAAATACATTTTAGGAACTGCCAGTTTAAAGGGATAGTGCACCCAAAAATGAAAGCAGTATTTGCTGAATTAAAGGTAAATTACTTTTTAAAAAGAACCGCCGGGGGCTGTTAGCTACTACGATTAGCCGCTGGGACTGACTGTTTCACCCATAATGATTTAACAATTGAAAGACCGACGTGCACAATCGGTCAAAAATATTCTCGGCAGTTATCTGTCGCTTCTCGCATTTTGTTTCATGTGCATTTCATAGGACATAAGACATGTTTCTACTCTCTCCCAGTAATTTACAGGCCATGTTTTTAGTTCTGGACGGTCTGATGTTGGTGCCTAAACCATGAACACAAATTAGAAGTTAAAACACTTCCAACAAGACTTCTGGAAATGGCCTCTGAAATTTTCTTGCCTGTATTGTCAAAATCCGTCTTTCTGACAAATTACAGGCGCTGAGTTGCATTTTAAAAATGTTCTGTAAAACTTTAAGTGCCATCTAAAAAGTTCCTGAACATTGAAAAGGTTCTTGTTGTGTTGCCTGCTTTTTCTGACGTGTGTATCAGTGTGTATCTGTGTGAGTCAGTGTGTGTTTATTCACGTGTGGCAGTAACTACATCTGAAGGTATTTTAACAACCTCCATGCCGACTCAGCAGAAGAATGCGCCGCATGAGGCCGAACCTGTCCGACAGTGATTACATAACACGACTCATCACTCATGCACACACACACACACGCACACACACACACACACACACACACACACACACACACACACACACACACAGAGCTCTTGACGGAGATGTTCCTGGTCCTCTCTGTGTTGATTCAGACATGAGAAGCAGGCCTCTCTCTCCATCTCCTATATTTATTCTTTTGTTGTTGGTCCCTTTCTTCCTGCCAAGCGGCGGTGCAGCCGCGGCGCTGATTACCGCTGCTGGAGCTCTTCCACCGACTCGGTTTGTTCTTACATAACAGAAAATACACCCAGAGATGGGAGAGGGGGCCGAGGGGGAGTCGGGGTATAAATAGGTTTGTTTGTCCCCAGAAATGCACAAAGAAACACAACCAGCCTCTTTTTTCCTGCGTGCTGTTTGTGTGTGGGATTACCACATCAGAAGCTGCCGAGCAATGTTAGAAAAATCTTGTGCGAGGAAGCGCAGCGGGGAGCTTTTGATCAGAAGCAGTTTTCCATCCAGAAATCAGCCTCACATGGATCAGAATCCTGTTCCACTTATTATGAGTCCAGCTCCCGTTCCTCCTCGCTTCCTGCACCGAGCGTGATTTCAGCACCTTGAAGCTCTTCACTCTCTCCATTAACCGGGCAGGAGGCCTATTTTCCTGCACCCCTGTGTCGTCCTGCCCTACTTCCTGCTTCCCTTTTTGAAGTCATGGTGAAGTTTGTGTACCAAGGTGACTGTTGTGCGTCAGCCGGCGGCCATTAGCAAGCATCCCTCGTAGCGAGCAGCCACAAAAAGACGCTTCTGTCAACCTGAGGTGTCCCCTCCTCTCCCCCTGCCTTATGCTCAGTCTTCTGTTCTCTCTGTCCCCCTTAGTCTTCCTTCCTCTCTGCTCTCAGCTCAGGCCTCTTTCACACAGGCAGTCTGTTTCTGAAATGTTCAGGAGCATTTAGGAGCAGCCAATGATATTCAGGGAAATCTGTACTGCCAGTTTATGACCTCAGAACATTTCAGAGAAGGCACTAGTACGGCCGTGTTGTGAAAGAAACCGTAACATTGGATCATCATTCGATAGCTTGTATGATATCTAACCAATCAGGTTAACTCTAGGAAAAGAATCATGGTTGACCATTGTCACGTTACGTACTGAACGAAACGTGGCATGGGTTAGCTTTAGGAAAACAAACGGTTGGCTGCTGTCAGGTTATGTACGCAACGTAATGTAGTGTAGGTTAGGTTTAGGAAATGAGACAGGGTTGTGAGTTGTCACGTTACATACTTAACATAAAGTTACGTACCAGAGTTACGTACTCAACGTAACATTACATTACGTAGGACAGGTTTAGGAAAACAAACATGGTTGGCTGCAGTCATGTTACGTACTTAATGTAAAGTTACGTACTGAATTTAACATTACGTAGGTTACGTTTTAGGAAATGAAACATGGTCAGGAGTCCTCACGTTATGTTCCTAACATAAGGTTATGTACTTAACGTAATGTTACGTTATGTTAGATAGGTTTAGGAAAACCAGGAAAAGAAACGGGGTTGGGAAGTGTCACTTTACATAGTTATTGTAAAGTTCCGTAGGTAAGATTTAGGGAAAGAAACAGAGAGAGTCGTCACATTATGTACGTGACATAAAGTTACGTACTTAATATTAAGTTACGTTGGTTAGGTTTAGGAAAAGAAACATGCTAAGGAGCCATCATCTTACATAACTGATGCAAAGTTATGTACTCAACGTAACATTACATTATGTTATGTAGGATAAGTTTAGGAAAAACAAACGCGGCTGGCTGCAATTGTGTTACGTACTTATTGTAAAGTTACATACTGAATTTAACGTTACGTAGGTTAAGGTTAGGGAAAGAAACATTGTTGGAACATTAGCGTTACTTTTCATGGTTAAATGTACGAACAGACCACGAAAACAACCTGAACACTGCTGGGACGAGTGCATAAAGGGTAACTTCCATCTGATGAAAGACGCTTTCACCTGGAGAGAGCGAACCAATCACAAGACGCCACTGATGATGTTTTTCATGACTTGTTTACGGGTTAGCCTTCACTCCGAGGCTTTCATGGGTGAATGAAAACAATACAAGATAAAACAGCTCGTCTCCCACCATCTTCTGAAAATAATAAGCAATATCTTCCACTGCGTTCATCCGGCCTCGCCCCATCTTCTTCTTCAACTTCTGTTGAGTTTCGTGACGTTAGCATCGATCAATGTTTCAGTACCGCCGTCTGCTGGACCGTCCCTGCACCATCTGTTCCAACCTTTCCATCGTATGTGTGAGAAGTGAAAATCAGTAGTGATGCCTGAAATGTTGTCCCAGTAATTTACTGGGACCTGTGTGTGAAAGAGGCTTCACAAACACCTCGCTGCCTTTTAACTGAATGACTGAAACGACAGCCTGTTTCCACTGCTGCTTTTGAGCAGGTCTTCATTCTGGCCTCCCTCCATTGGCTGCCCGTGCACTTTAGAATTCATTTTAAGATTCTTTTATTTGTTTTAAAATCTTTAAATGGTCTTGCCCCGCCTTACCTCTCTGAGCTGCTTCATCCTTACGCTCCTGCTCGTGCCTCAGGTCAGCTGATCAGCTGCTCCTGGATGTACCGAGGTCTATGCGGAAGCTCAGAGGGGACAGAGCCTTTTCTGTGGCAGCCCCCAGATTGTGGAATGATTTACCTGTCCACATTAGACTGACCCCCTCACTGTCCGTTTTTAAAACCAGCCTTAAAACCCATTTTTACTCCTTGGCTTTTAAACCAGCATGAGACTCTGCTCTTGTTTTACTGTTTTATTGTTTTATTGTTTTTATTGTTTGTCTTATGTTTTTACTTATGTACAGCACTTTGTTTCAGCTGTGGTTGTTTTTAAAGTGCTCTATAAATAAAGTTGAGTTGAGTTGAGTTGAGTTCATTACTCAAAGGCTGCTTGTTTGTCGTTGCGGTGTTTCGAATCCTCATCCGTCTCCCACTCGCTCCCTTTACCTCCTCTCTGCCTCCATTCTTCGCCGTGTGTCTGACAAGTCTGCCATTTCAAATTGAGAGCGGAGAGTCAAAGAGAGAGGACGGCCGCTGGTTAAATTGCTGGGTTTTGTTGGAGATCCAGCAGAAGTGAAAGGGCAGCGCGGACTGAGGGGGAGGGTGAGTCACTGCAGACAGACAGAGATGTAAAACTCATTATATATTTCATGGTGACTTTTCCTTCTCTTGTTAATGAAGGCTCAGGCCTCGTCGCGTGTCCTGCTGTGGACACTCTGACTGTGAGCTGATCAATACTCAGTCATCTCAGATTTAAATTCATCTGCTGCTCTGAATATGTGTGTTGGTGTGTAAATCAGTTGTGCTCTTGCTCCTCTCATCACTCAGAACTGGATCATACAACAAGTCACCAAAACCTTCTGATCACATGATCTGTCTGAGGTTGAGTCAGTCCAAACTGTCACATGGAGCTTCATAATGTTGGATACAATGAGGCCTGGCAGGATAATTATCGACTGATCGTGGACCTGACCTCGATATTGTTCGTTGAGTGTATGTGTGTTTTGCATAAGAGTGACGCCAACATTTCAGGTGACATCATGCCCGACTCAGAGGTTTGGACTGTTGTCACATGACTTGGACTTGAATCAGACTTGAGTCACAAATTTGCTTTGGATTTGACAAAAAATCAAAAATCAAACCTTTTTCCTGTTGACCTGTTATGTCACAGACCAAACAATGGACAAACAAGTTAGCTACGGTTAGCTAGCTGCTAACTGCTACCATGGTGGACAAATTTACAGCTCTATACATATGGTCCGTCCAAAAAGTCACGGCTCTGGATGTAGATTTCTCCATGTTGTTACCGGCTTCTTCTTCTTCTTACACATTTAATGCTATTGGACTTCCGGGTCAAAGCCCGGGGCGGAAACTGTGGAGCATGCTCAGAGCGCCTTGACCAGTTTGTGTCTGATTGACCTTTCCCGCTATCCATTGGCCCTCGAAATGAAGCAACGAGGGGTAGGGGTTGAAATCTTTCCCTAGGAATTGGGACACCTCTCACTACGTCACTGCGTCGGTTACATTCACGCATACTTAACTATTTTAAATAGGAAGCTGCGAGACATCTACATTTCCAACCGGCATCTACAACGTAACGGTAACGTTAGCGACTGTTATACAGTAACGTACCATTAGAGTAATGTCCGACAGGGGACTTCTGCTAGCTAGCTAGCTAACCAGCTAACATTACGAGGCAGCATAGTTATACTAGCTTGCGTGTTATCGTAATGTGAAAAATCCTACAATTTTGCAGAACAGGACAGATGACAGACGGCAGATAGTGCGAACTAGCTAGCTAGCTAACAAGCAACCTGACGACGGTAACGTTAGCTAGCTGGCTATCTTACTGTCAACTCCAATCTAGACATCGTTAATAGCGATAAAAACTTTTCCCCCGTCTCTTGCTCGGTGGTAGCCATGGCGACGTCTACCCCTCGCTGGCAAGTCAGCGTCTGAAATCCCTCGCTCCAAAAGGCTAGTTTCATACCCACTACCCCTCGTTATGCCCCCTACCCCTACACGCAAAAAGGAATTGGGACACCACTACCTCTCGCGGGATTGCGCAAATCTAAGTGTAGGTATTGGGATGCGCCCTTTGAGAAATGCACTTTAGTACGATTTCAGTCAGAATACAATGTTTGCTTGTATCTTAGAAGTCCGGTTTTAGTCGAACTGACACAATAAATCCACTTTCTGGAAACAGACTGAGTGAAAGCAACTGTTCAGACCCACTAAACTCACAGCGCCTGATGTTCTGCTGCTCCGTCTGTACCCAGAATCGCTCTGTGCTGTGAGAGTTCAAATAACTGAACAGTGTATTCATTCCAAAAACGCTCCGAACATAGAAAGTAGTGCATTATCATACTGTTATATTATCTTTATATCTGCGGCACAAAACGATCTCTAAATGACGATAATATCTCTTGGAGAATTTATCGTCCATTAAAACTACGACAGGCCTGGTTACGACACCTCCCTGTAGCCGTGTTGGCCGTGCAGATAGTTTTATCTGTCAGATTTCACAGCAGCACAGAGAAGTGAGAAAACATGTTGTATTTATAATTCTGGGTGGAGTGACCCTTTAGAAAAAAGTAATTAGCAGGAGCAGTGTGCAGAGTTCACAGAGTGTTGGAGAGACGGAGACGGTCCAGGTCTGCTGCTGAGCTGACGGGAGGCTGCAGCCAAAACCAGGCTTTATTTTAATGGAGACAGCAGGGGAGGTGACAGGAAACAGCCCCCCCCCTCCCCACACACACACACACTCCATCCACACACACACACACAACACAACATATACACACCAGCCCCCCCAGTGACTTGTTCTCTTCCTGGTTTTTCTCCTGTATTTCGTCCCTCCAGTCGTGGCCGTGAGCTGAAATGAATCCTCTTCCTCCTGGTTGGCTCCACTGACTGTGTGTCCCACTCTGTGTGTGTGTGTGTGTGTGTGTGTGTTCATGCCCCAGTAAAGAGTGGAGCTCCACTTGTCGTTGGAGCTCATATCAGTGTTTGTATCTTTGCTGCTTCTTGACTAACCAAACGTGCTGTTTGTGTCTCTGCAGTCCATCATGGAGCAGTTCAACCCCTGCCTGCGCAACTTCATCGCCATGGGGAAAAGCTACGAGAAGGCGCTCACCAGTGAGTACACCAGCCATTTCTGCTTTCCTCTCCGTCTTCGTCTCATTCCTCCTGTCTGTCCAGCCGTCCAGGCCGAGGGCCGGCCGACCCGACGCTTGGCGCTGCTTTTATATCCTCTTAGTTTTTTTGCAGTAGAGACGTGATGATGACACAGATATTCGGCAGCTTCTCGTGTTTGCATCACAAACCTGATGTCTCTGAAGAAGTTGCTCTGTCTCTACAGAGAATATCTGGTGTCCAAAATAATGTCAAAGACTTGCTTCAGAGAACGACACTCTGTCCTCTGATTGTCCCTCTGTGATGATGTCCATGTCCACACATCCCTCTGACACAGTTCATTGATCTTAAATGTCCACCTCTCCGTCCGTCCTTTGTCATCGCTTTTTGTGGCTTGCACAGGTTGTGTGTGTGTGTGTGTGTGTGTGTGAGTGAGCAACAGAAAGATGGAGGTGTTCATGCAGCAGTGGCTCAAGGTTAAAGACAAAAGCACCGGGAACGTCTTGGGGGAGCTAAGTGGAACATAAACCAATGGGAAGTGGAACAGGAGGAGTCGTGAGAATAACGGCGCCCCCCCACGGGGCCGAAGAAACGAGAACGAGCCGGTATCCAGGACAAGACCATGGCCAAAAAAATAAAAAGGTTGAGAGAGAAATATTCAGAAACTGAAAAATGGAACATAAATAAACCTTCATCAGCGAATGTCCTGCAGCTCATTAGTGTCTGATGGACTCTGATTAGTCGCCATTGATTAGGATACTTCACGCTTCGTCCAATCAGATTAGACCTGCCTCCATTTATTGATAAGAAAAGCTCTTTTCAGCTGCGCTCCGTCACGTCTCTCTGCAGGGAGCGGGTTATCGGGGTCGTATCATATTTTCAGAGGTGGTACAGCGTGCATGGCGTGCAGCAGGGCTCTCCTTCATGTGCAGGGAAGACTCAGCAGGACCAATAAAAGGAGGCCTCGCTCCAGTCTGATAGATAAGGCTAAAAATAGCGCTGCGACTCCCTGAGTGGGGATTACACTTCATCAATGCCAGGCAGCGGCACACAGAGCAGGCCGGGCACCCAGCGAGTGTCTCCTGTCACTGGAGAGACGCCAGTGCAGCCTCTGGTTTTTCTGTAGAACTGGGGCGCCAGGTCTGTGTCTCTGGGGACGCCGACTTCCTGTTTGTTTGAGTCTGAGAGGATTTGGGCTGGATTGGACTGGATGTGGGGAGTGTGGTTTGGGATGTGGTGCTCAGCCCGGGTTCAGTCTTTATTAAAGTCTGTATCACAGGTTAGTGCTGTCGGAGACGGGAGCTGAGAGAATGTCTCACCTGGGAGAGGTCACCTGTGTGAGAGCACAGAGCACTGATTGGTGGCTTGAAGGTCATCAGACGTTTAGTCCAGGTTAAAACTGCACTTTATCTGTTACATACAACTGTTGTTTCTACTGAGGCTGTTTTCCTGTGACAAGTTAAACGCGCAGATTCGTAAGGCTGCGATCACGTGACCAGTGTGCTGACGTGATTCAGTTTATTATCAGGTAATCTGCCAGCTGCGTCTTTAGCGAGTCGATTGACCTGGTCACCGAGGTCACCGGTCGTTAGACGTTGATATTTGGTTGAATTTAGATTGTGATGGAAAGTCAAAGTCAAGACGTCGGATGCCAACGACAGTTTGAAGCAGAACACTGACGACTGTTTTAATTTGCGGTGTAACCAAAATCTAACGTCTTCCAAATGTCTCATGCAAACGTCATCTTGACAGAGACATTTATTCAGGGTCGGACTGGGAGGAACATTCGGCGACGTTTAGTAATGCAGTGATAATTTAGTTTGTGAAAACTATGATGAAAAACATTCATCAGTGACCTTTTTCTTGATGACGAAGATGAGACGTTGATGAGCTAAAAATAGATCTTTGATAATAATAACTGATGGAATGTAGGTTTCATTTTGCTGACGGGGAGAGACGGGACGGAAATGTTGGCTTTGGACCGTCGGATATTCAAAATCAGACGAGAGGAGAACTGAGTGATAAAATATTTCATTAAACATATAAAAATGTTTAAGCCGAGAACGGCCACACTTGTTTTTGTGGTGTGAGATCAGAGCGCTGTGGGCCGACCTGTGATGATGGGTCAGGGTTCATACGTACAGTATCATATCAGTGTTTCTAAAGTGACGTAGTATCTGAGCCAAACTGTCATCAGGAGGTGGAGGGGATGGTGGATGGTGTGACACTTAGAGGAGACACCTGCCAAGCTGCAGACCACTGTTCAACACCAACAAACAACTAAACAGGTTGTTGTTACTGAGACATCGCTGTGTTTCTGGCGTCATTTCAGCCGACAAATGTGTGTTGTTTAGCGACATGTTGCTGTTTTTCCAGCAGCCATTTTGCCCCCTAAACAGGTTTTTTTAAAACCCCAACATGATCTGAACCATAACCAAGTGTTTTTTGTGTCTGAACACGTTGTGCCTGTTCACATGGCAGATGAAATTGAATATTGCACCAATATTCCTGTTTACATGCAGTCCTGCGTATTCTGATACTGTTGATACTGTTCCCTCACACGTCAGCTATTGCATCAAAATATGGAAAAGTAGAGCTGCTGGAGCCGCTTGTCATTCTACGTCTTTGGATCTAAATAGGATTTTCTCACAGTTTCCTCCGACACGTCGGACCGTACGAGCTTTAAATGGTTTGTTTGTGAAAACAGAAACTATAGACGCACAACATCAGACTTTTTGCTTATATACATTCTCGCAACCCATCGGCTGTATTCAGTGTCTGACTTCCAGCAGACAGTGATACAGCCTCTGGGGGCAGACCCCTGATTTTTTGGCATTCCGGTTTGATTTGGGCGGAGGAGGCGAATTTCCATTTCCGACTAACATTTATATATAAGTAAATATGCTGAACCATTGCGATGGGTTCACAGTTTGCAGTGACGCCAATTATGTTCCGCCTCGTTAGTTCACCGCACAGACCGTTTAACCTGGCAACAGCCGGCTCAAACGTGATTGGTCAATATCACGCAGACTACAAACAGCCTACAACCGGAAACCAGGGCTCTTCCGCTCTTCTTCCAGAGGCAAGATCTCCGGGGTTTGCCTACAGACTCTACATTCACTGAATGTAGAGTCTGTATATTATATTAAATAAAGTTGGGTTGAGTTGAGTTGAGTATATTGAGACTAGCTGATATATAACAACTTATTTGGACGATAACTCATACCGATACCGACCATCCACAAAACTCATTTGGGGTATCGGAGGATAACAGCTAGCCACCTGCAGGCGTGCTGTGTTTACATTGCAACTCGCACGAGACGGACGAGCCGTTCTGACGTTTTTGAAATGCATCAGCAGAGTTTTATTACATTTTCAAAATGATTTTGGATTTTCCTGCTGCTGAGTGAGTGAGTAATGACGTAGGCAGCTAACAGCAAAGCAGAAATGTGGACCCGTGACCAGAGGGACCTGCGGCTGCACATGAAAACACAAATACAGTAACACAGTGGCATTCAGCTGCCAGTTAAAATTCACAGCAGCCTTTTTACAGTGTGTGACACAGCTGACACACACACTGTGACACACACACACACAGTGTGGAAACAACAGTTAATCTATGAAACTGTTTTTAGAGTACAGACTGAAAAGGTGGATGTCAGTGTGAACGTGGATGCCTTCTGACCTGCAAAGCATCAACTCAGTGCTCAGTGGACGTCCGACCTGATGTAGACGTCTTTATTGTTTGTGTTTCATTCACACTGACTCTGTATCACCTTTATATCACTGTTCTAATCCTCTTTACAGGCAGAACCCTCCTCTCCCTCCTCTCCCTCCCTCCTTCCTTCCTTCCTTCCTTCCTTCCTTCCTTCCTTCCTTCCTTTCACCTTCCTCCCTCTCTCCGTCACTTTCCAGCTGACAGACAAGCAGAGCATCTCCTCAGCTAATCCCACCTCGCCGCCCCGCTCTCCTCCCGGCTGGGATTTCTGCGGACATCGATTAAATTAGCCGCGCTCACCCAGCCGTCTTAGCCTCACCTCCATCCCCTCTGTCGCACTCTCATATCCCACCTAGGCTTAACTGAAGCCGGGCTCAGGAGAAGCCAGGGAAGGGTCTGTGCTTGTCTCTGTGTCACAGCTTACCCCGGAGGCCTGCACTGCTGTGTGCAGATTTACTGGCTGTTATCTCGCTTCATGGTTCAGATGCAGGAGTGAAAGCAGGCCGAGTTATTTCAGACGTCGCCTTCACTTTCTGAACAATAAGTTTCATAGCAGCGGGCTTCGCTCGGCGTCTCTGTGGATGAGAACCTTAGCTCAGAATAGACTCCCATTGTTTCCTGTGGTGATATGTGAATCCTCTGTCGTGTTTGCGCTCTCTGGGGATCCTGCATGAGCGTCCTCTGGCAGTTCACAGCACAAACACCCATCAACATGACGGCCCTGTTAGAAACGCAGCCCTCATCCATATGTATCTCCTGGCTGGACATGTGTCCTCTGTCCTCATGGCTGTCAGTCGCTGTGTGGCTCATCCCCGACCTGCTGCTTCAGGCCATCTTGTCCCAGTTTTTGAGGCCTGACTGAGTCACCGTTCTGTCTCAGTGTCCCTGGTCTTGTGTGACAGTGCACCGCAGAGAACAATGGCTGACATGCAGTATCTGAATTGCAAAATGCTTTGACATCAGTGCTGTGGGAAGTTTTCAGCAGGGTGTTTTTAAGATGGTGCTGTTGGATTTTAAAGATTCAGTTCACCCAAATTACAGAATAGTGATTTTCTGTGGTAACCAGCCATGTAGACCGATTGACCTGCTGAACGACATGTTCAAAAGCTTCAGGTAGCTCAAGTTAAACTCTGTTCACCTGCACCTCCAGTGGCAGGATTGAATCCGCTTCATGTCGTATCACAGCTGCTGTCTCTACCTTCAGCAGTCATTCTGTCTTCACAAGTGTTAAACTGGCTCTGATGGGCCGTCATTTATCCGTCACTCCAGTCAGATTTCATTGTCTCACAGTTACTTTAAATAACGTTCTGCAGCAGTGCCGCCTCTTCCATTGTTTAAAGGCAGCGCTGTTTCCTCTCCGTCTCTAACAAACGTTATCTCACTGTGTGAACTCATCAGCTCACAGAGCGCGTCTTAGCGAGACCCCGACCTTCAGCGCAGTTATTCACTGATTTATTCACGTGAATAAGCATTTTGAGGCCTGCGACCTGAGCGTTTTATACACTTCACTTTATTCAAACAAAAAGACAGAGTGTAAAGATTTGACCAAATATTCACCAGAAAAAAATGTTGGTAATGTACGTTTCTGCAAACCACAGATATGTTACATTTCTACATTTCATATTACAATGTTTCTAAAGTGACGTAGTATCTGAGCCGACTGGGGTTTGCTTTTTAGCAAGACATTGCGGCATTCCCTGTCGAGATAAAAAACATACATGCATATATATTTTAAGTCAAATCTGTACCCAAGCATTTCTTCTGCCTAAACGTGACCACAGTGTTTAAAGTCTTTGTGACGGACGATTAGATCTTTAAAGTGTTTGCATGGCTGGATACCATCATGGTCGAGTAGGAGGATGTGTCTTTGTGTAATTTGGGTGACTAACCCTTTAAACTCCAGAGCAGTCTGTGCTGAGATGAGTTTCAGTTTTACCTTGAGATGAGTCTCTAGAGCTTCTCTCTGTTAGTTGCCTCCATAGAGCTTCTTCTCTTCCTGCCTGGTCTCCATTTCCGCCTGTCGCTCTTTATTTCCCATGCCCAGCCTGACCTCTCTGGGGGGGGTGGGCTGCAGGGGAGGGTTGCTGAGCTGAAGAAGATCATTTCAACTCCGCACCCTTGATCTGATGCCCAATGCTTCCATGTTTCCAGGTGTCACATACGCTGCAAAGGGCTACTTCGACGCTCTGGTGCGGATGGGCGAGATGGCCAGCGAAAGTCAAGGCTCTAAGGATCTTGGTGAGTCCTCGTAGTGGCTGTAGCACCCCTGGTGGGGTGGAGGGGGGTTGCACAAGCAGATGGTGAATGGGATGGCTGGAGCTGTTGGAGCAGAAGCAGCTGATGACCAACCTGAAACCAAACACACACACACACACACACACACACACACATACATACACAGCCGTTTCTGCGGTGCTTTAAAGACCTCAAACAGAGTTGTGTACTCAGAGCTGATCTGATGTTTCATCACCTCCAGTTAAATCAAACACATTTTAATTTGAGAAGAATGAATTCTGCATGTCTGCCACAGCGTGCTCGTTTGGTTAATCTTCTGTTTCCCTCATTCAGAGACGATAAAGACTCTCCAGTTGTTTTTTTACTGCAGCGCTGTGAGCCAATCAAACATTCACAAACCCACTACATGGTGATTCGCTCTCCATTCATAACCAGACCTCAGAATATTCACAGCGTCTGAGTGCACGTGAGGAGCAGACGTCCAGCTCGCTCAGCTCTCACGCAGCGTGTTGTCTGGTTTCGGTTGGATCAGCCCTGGTTCTGCTCAGTGTCTCTGTCATAGGCGAGAACTATCAGACGCACAGGTAGGAACATCTGTATGCAGTCAGACAGGCCTGTATGTCACAGCCGTGTCAGAGACCCAGTCACATGTCGGGGAGTGTGACGACGAGCCTGCGTCAGCCCTGGATCACTGCGTCCTCTTTGTTCGTTCGCCCCGACGTGACTTAAGACAGCAGGCGAGGACTGAAACAGCATCAGAGGGGAGGGAAGGAAGGAAGGAAAGGAGAGATGAGAGGATGGCTAACAGGGACAGCCAAGTGAGGAGGATATAAAAGCTGCATCCATTATTCATGGGGAGCCCTTTTTGGGTGCTCCCTGGCACTTCCTCTGGAGCCTCATCATTTCATTTGTCTCTCCGAGTCAATACTCGGCTCGGCCTGTGTGCCCACGCTGATTCTGGCTCATTCCCGTCCCTCCATTCATTCGTACAGCGAGCTCCGTCCAGCCACTTTAAGATCACTAGTGTTTGAGAGGTTCATCTGAGCGTAAAACCTGCGACTCATCGTAACCCCTTTACAGACAGACGGGTTGTTGTTTACACAATCCTGTTTAAATCGATTTAAAATCGGAACTGTAACAGACAGAATATTTGTTCTTTTACCAACGGAAAGGCTTCTGTCTTCCATGTCACCACATCATCACTTTATGCCGTGCAAATGAAACACTTTGCTGTAATTACAGTGGTATGTCCCTGTAATGGCCGTAGGAGATCACTGTTTGAATAGTTCTGTTTATATAGCGATCTAAATTCTAGTTAAGGCTTCTGTCCTCTGTGTCGTCATGTAAAAGGATGTCATTACGCTTTGCTATGTGTCGTGCAAACTACGCAAAAACAGAGAAATAAATAATGCATCCATCAAAGCGCCTTTTCACTCTGCTCCTAAAAATGATCGTATCTCTTTATCTAAAATAAAAATAATGAAATGAAAGTTCAAGTAAGTTTTAGAGAATTAAGAAATATTTTGTTTTTTTGTCAGATTTTTGTATTTGTTTTAAGACACAACTTCAATTTTAAATCAATTATCATAGTTTAGTGACTGACATATTTTTTTAGCACAGGTTGTAAGTGTTTTAAGGATATGAAGCATTTGAAGATACTCCAGGAAATGACATCACAAGAAGCAAAGCAGGTGCTGGTGGACCGTTTCTACTGCAGTTCAGAGGGTTAAATATTTAGTTATCAAAAACCACCTCAGATTTTAAGTTATTTAAGTAAACATCACTTTGTTTCCTGCAGACAAACGTCCAGCCTGTCGTTACCCAGTGTAATTTTTGCTCTCAGAAAAAAAATGACATCATGACACATTTAAAAAATTAATTAAAAAAAAAATTAAAATAAAAAAAAAACACATGAAAGTTTGTGTTGGTGTGCAGACGTGTCATCAGGATATCCCATCATCCATCTGTGTCCATGTGCTGTTGTGCATCTCACTCTGTCTCACTGTGCTGTTGCAGTCGTCTGTCTGCATGCGTGTTGCAGCTCCTTTTTGGATTTCTTTCTCTGTCATCCGAACCATGACTCAGCAGAACCTCCCTCCGCCTCCGGTCAGATGACAGAGCAGGATGAGCAGAATGGATTGATGGCGTCTCCACGTATCAGCGGGGCTCAGAGCAGCTGTGCTCTGTGCAGACCGCTCTGCATATTCCATCATTGGTGTGGAGCCGCGCAGCTTCAGAAAATCACCTTCAGAAAATGCTAATCGCCTGGCAGGATGCAAAGAGAGGGGCAAACTGTGGGACTGTAAGAAGTCACGCTCAGAGAAGCTCCACCAAGTGAATCCATGGGTGACACTGTTTCCACCAGATAGAGTGTTTGTTTGTGGGGAGAGTCATGTGACAGCGGGGAGCTCCGACACGTCCATATCCACCTCAGCTCACTTCAGAGGACTTGTCTTTAGCAGGGAAGCCATTTTTCCCATTCTCGACACATGCACCTGAATGCAACGTAGAGTTTTACAATTGCGTTTCCTTAAGTACTGCACACCGGGAAATATAGTGAGATGCGCAGAGAGTCTGCAGCTCCAACCAAAAGAGTTTCTTCTGAAATCTGTACAACCTGAGCTAAAAAAACATTCTGATCCAACAGATTTTTAACGTAACCTAAATATTTCTTAATACTGAACTGTGCACATTATTTACTTTTTGCAATATGATCATTTTTATGAGCAGAGTGAAAAGGTGCTTTGATGCATTCATGATTCATTTCTCTGTTTTTGTGTGGTTTTGCACTGCACGTCACGTAGTGTGATGATGTCATCATGAGCGTGCAACATGATGACACGATAGACAGGAGCCTCAGCTTCCTGCTGCGCAAAGAATAATTGATTACAGTTCTTATTTTAGATCTATTTAAACAGGACCGTGCAGACAACGATCTCCTGCAGCCGTCCGCAGACACTCTGCTTTTAAAGGGTTAATGTTATAAATATTCATTAAACTGCCTTAAATTTCAGTTTGTGAGGTTGTAATTGCCACAAACATTTTTTAATTTCATTTATCCATCTTTTGTCAAAATGAGTTGAGCTCGTCAGCGTGAACGCTCACATTTAGGGATCTTTAAACCGTCTGAACCTCAAACTGTCTTTTTACTTTTTGCTTTGTTTTTACCTGCTTTTGATTCAGTGTCGATGGAACTGATTCACGATAAAAGAACAAACAAGATGCATCAATAAAAAAACAACAACAACGACGCAGCAATATACCAAGTACATGTTGGTAAAAACCACAGATCAGTCCAATAAGTACCCCAGAGAAATTAAAATAAGTTAACCATTAAAAAAAATCAGGGCCATATTCAAAGTAAACAGTGACTGCTGCCATTTCACATGAGTAACGATGATTTCAGTTTATTCAGTTCATGTTATATCATATAATGAAGTGTGTGGGCTGAAGGCACATTTGTAAAATCTTGCAACTTGTAATTGTGCATTTAATCTGGGTTTTGTTGAGGAGAAAGTGTGTGTGAGCGCGACGGTGCTGAATGAACTTCAAACTGCTGCGTCTGTGTGAGTGAACCCTCTCTGACTGAAACAGTGTCATTAATCAGAGCATTAAGACCAACAGCGGCTAACAGCATTAGCACATGAGCAGAGGATGTGAAGTGCGTGTGACGGGCTGGAAGAAGGAGCAGAGAGCTGAAGAACATGGCGCTCTGCAGGGCGAAGAGGCGCTGGACTGTTTGATGTATTAACTCGCTTCATTAGCATCACTGGAAATATCCAGACTTCATGAATAACATCATGACGTGGAGGAACATTTCAAAGCTGCTCAGAAGAGACTGAAACAGAGCGGTGTCACCTCTGTCACACGAGTCATGAACTTTATTTGGTTTGCTGAACATAGTGAACATATCTGGGGAGGAACATCAGGTGTTCCTGAGTGAAACGTACAAACAGATACGTCAACCTGCAGCTGCCCTCAGGTGTAGCAGTGACTCTGAGGAGGGGCGTGGCTTAAGGTTTGGTTTGTTTAGAATTTATTGAGTCAGATTCTTTTTCTGTGGCGACGTCTTGTGGTGAGGACTGAAGATTACAACCAGCTGAAACGTCTCCTGGTCAGAATTCCTTCAGTGTTGATTGTTCAGGAGCTGAATTATCCACACAGGCCTCTTCCTCTCAGAAACAAACACACCAGCTGATTTAAACCAGAAGAACTCTGAATACACAGGTTTTAAACAGCTGTTGTTGTCAGTAAAGCAAGAGTTATTCCTCTGGGTCACATCGACACCACACCTGCATCTTCAAACAACAACTTCACCAACAAACAAGGCGTCCAACACGGAGCTTATTGTGTTGAAGTTAGAACAAATAAATGTTGAACAACAACTACAATGCAGAAAAGAGAGATTACGGTGTATGTTACAGCATCTGTTATTTTACGCTGTAGATGGCAATGTAGGTTATGATGAAGGTTACAGTGTAGGTTAAGGTGTAGGTTATGATGAAGGTTACGGTGTAGGTTACGGTGTAGGTTATGGTGTAGGTTATGATGAAGGTTACAGTGTAGGTTACAGTGTAGGTTAAGGTGTAGGTTATGATGAAGGTTACGGTGTAGGTTACGGTGTAGGTTATGGTGTAGGTTATGGTGTAGGTTACGGTGTAGGTTATGATGAAGGTTACGGTGTAGGTTACAGTGTAGGTTAAGGTGTAGGTTATGATGAAGGTTACGGTGTAGGTTACAGTGTAGGTTAAGGTGTAGGTTATGATGAAGGTTACAGTGTAGGTTACAGTGTAGGTTATGGTGTAGGTTATAGTGTAGGTTACGGTGTAGGTTATGATGAAGGTTACGGTGTAGGTTACAGTGTAGGTTAAGGTGTAGGTTATGATGAAGGTTACAGTGTAGGTTACAGTGTAGGTTATGGTGTAGGTTATGATGAAGGTTACAGTGTAGGTTACAGTGTAGGTTATGATGAAGGTTACAGTGTAGGTTAAGGTGTAGGTTATGATGAAGGTTACAGTGTAGGTTGCAGCGTAGGTTATGATGAAGGTTACAGTGTAGGTTAAGGTGTAGGTTATGGTGTAGGTTACGGTGTAGGTTATGATGAAGGTTACGGTGTAGGTTACGGTGTAGGTTATGGTGTAGGTTATGATGAAGGTTACAGTGTAGGTTACAGTGTAGGTTATGGTGTAGGTTATGATGAAGGTTACAGTGTAGGTTGCAGCGTAGGTGATGATGAAGGTTACAGTGTAGGTTAAGGTGTAGGTTATGGTGTAGGTTACGGTGTAGGTTACGGTGTAGGTTACGGTGTAGGTTATGGTGTAGGTTATGATGAAGGTTACAGTGTAGGTTATGGTGTAGGTTATGGTGTAGGTTATGATGAAGGTTACAGTGTAGGTTACGGTGTAGGTTATGATGAAGGTTACAGTGTAGGTTATGGTGTAGGTTATGATGAAGGTTACAGTGTAGGTTACGGTGTAGGTTATGATGAAGGTTACAGTGTAGGTTATGGTGTAGGTTATGATGAAGGTTGCAGCGTAGGTTATGATGAAGGTTACAGTGTAGGTTACGGTGTAGGTTATGATGAAGGTTACAGTGTAGGTTATGGTGTAGGTTATGATGAAGGTTACAGTGTAGGTTATGGTGTAGGTTATGATGAAGGTTACAGTGTAGGTTGCAGCGTAGGTTATGATGAAGGTTACAGTGTAGGTTACGGTGTAGGTTATGATGAAGGTTACAGTGTAGGTTATGGTGTAGGTTATGATGAAGGTTACAGTGTAGGTTATGGTGTAGGTTATGATGAAGGTTACAGTGTAGGTTACAGTGTAGGTTATGGTGTAGGTTACAGTGTAGGTTACAGGGTAGGTTATGGTGTAGCTTACGGTGTAGGTTATGGTGTAGGTTTGAGGGTATGTTACGGTGTATGTTATGGTGTAGTTACAGAGAAGATTACAGTGTAGGTTGCGGTGTAGATTACAGGGTATGTTACGGTGTAGGTTATGGTTTAGATTACAACGAAGATTACGGTGTAGGTTACGGTGCATGTTACGGTGTAGGTTACGGTGTATGTTACGGTGTAGATTACAGTGTAGGTTACGGTGCATGTTACGGTGTAGGTTACGGTGTATGTTACGGTGTAGATTTCAGTGTAGATTACGGTGTAGGTTATGGTTTAGATTACAACGAAGATTACGGTGTAGGTTACAGGGTATGTTACAGTGTAGATTACAGTGTAGGTTACGGTGTAGATTTCAGTGTAGGTTACGGTATAGGTTACGGTGTAGATTATGGTGTAGATTACGGTGTAGGTTATGGTTTAGATTACAACGAAGATTACGGTGTAGGTTACGGTGTATGTTACGGTGTAGATTACAGTGTAGGTTACGGTGTAGATTACGGTGTGGATTACGGTGTGGATTACAGTGTATGTTACGGTGTAGATTAAGGTATGGATTACAGTGTAGGTTACGGCGATGATTACGGTGTAGGTTGCGGTGTAGGTTTGAGGGTATGTTACAGTGTAGGTCATAGCGTAGGTATTGGGTTAATTCGATGCAGAAGTATGAATCTCCTTTGAGGCTTCTCCTACAGAGGTGGTGACACACAGATGTTAGCGGCTGCTCTCTGGAGAAGCTCCTGGTGTGTGATTGTAGCGTTCACTGACACTCCGGTAATTCAGTGTGTCACAATTAAAATAGCAGCAGAGGAACAGTTTAATGGTACATTTCAGCTGCCTTCTCACACACACACACACACACAAAGTGAGCAGTGAGGACTAAACATTACAGGATCAGTCACGTCTTTGGAGCTGAAATCATCTGAAGTCAGAACCTGACACACTCATCTGTGTTGTTTCTCACTGAGCTCAGCTGACAGCACGCCACTCTGACAGCTCCACACAGGAAGAGGAAATGATGCCTCGCTGTGTTTCATTCACTTGTTCTTAATTTACACGATGCCGCTGTGCTGCATGACTCCCTGAGTGGAGAGACGAGATACTCCACGACTGCAGTGTGGAGTGTCGTCCCACTCATCCTCTCCTCCTTTCACTACAGCGTGCTCTCTGTGTCTGCGAACGCCCCCGCATTGATGTGGGAGCTGAGGCAGCCCCGGGAGAACACGCCGACTCTGCACACATTTCTAAAAATAGATCAAACCAAACGCCTCGACTGGAGCCGCTTCGCAGGAGGAGGAGAGACGATGAGAGTACGATGCTCGATCCGCAGCCCAAAAATGGCTTGCCGGTGATGTCAGTACAGCTGAAAACGCCGGCGTCTCTCTTCCGTATACTAAATATGGACATGGTTGTGAGGGGAAAAAAGGAAGGAAGCTCCTGCAGTTCCGGTTCTCCTCTCTGACCATATAAGGGCTCCGCCATTCACATGCTAATGTGAGCAGAGGTGGATCTCTGTCAGGTCTGCGCCGTGGATCACAAGCATCCACTCTGACTCTGCTTTATATAACCAGAGGAATTCATATCAGGAGATTCTGAATCTGAGCTGCAGCTCATACAGAGACATCTCCACCGTCCTCTGTCCTCTGTCCCCTGTCCCCTGTCCTCAGGCCTTCCAGCTGTTTCTTGTCTCCTCCTGAGACAGAAACAAGTGTCACAGTCACACACTGCTGCAGTGTGTGTCACAGTGGCGCTTTTTAAGGATTTGATTAAACCTCTCCCAAACATTAAAGCGTCACTGAGCCTTACACGTCTAAAATTAGGAACTACATTAGCAACAGAAATCTTTATAAAAGATTACATTCCTATAAAAACCTAAAGCACCACATTAAGAACAGAAACACACCCTGCTCCTCCCTGTGATGACGGTGTCACTCGCAGCGAGATGGAGACATGCGTCATCTTCTTCATCCTTCCTGAGGAGCATTGTCTTGGCTTTTGCAGAATTTATTGAAAAATAAACGGTGCGTCTGGAAATAGAGAAATCATGAGTGTTTATTTAACAGTGACTTCCGGGTGTAGAACCCTCACGTCAGTTACATCAAAATAAAATGGCACCAAGCAAACGCAAAAGCCCCAGATGATGATGATTTCATATTCCTCAGCTCTGACTGAACAGAAACAAAGAACAGTTTTTATTCTTCAAACATTCATTTGTTTTTGTTTTTTGTAAAAAAGATCGTAAAACTTCACAAACATCCTTTTTTCAGGTTTTAATGGAGTGTTTTATATTAAGAGTTGAAATGAAAAGCATCAAATCAGACACGTCAGCTTGTTTTATACGAGTAGCTCCTCCCTGTGAAGACACAAGACTGATGCTGTGAGACTGTTCATGAGACTCCGCCCACACACACAGTGACAGAGCTAACTGTAGCATCACACAGCTAACGTTAGCTAACAGTTTTTAATGAGCGTAACCAGAGTCGAGCCTTTTTGTGGTCAGTCTGTTGGGACTGTTTAAAGGCTCGGAGTTGGATGTTAGCCGCTGCTGCTGTGTTAGCTCGTGCTAACCGAGCAGACGTTGGTTCTCGTCAGCGTGCTGCACATCTTCTTCTTCTCTGTGTTTATTGGCAGCTCACAGATCAACTCTAAAGGTGTGGACGCTGCCCCTGATCTAAAAGTTGGACTTTACCCAGATTTATGTTTCTGATCTGAAGTGTGTCTTTTTTTGGGGGAATAATCATAATACATTCAGAGATATTTTATATACTAAAAAGCAAAAGTCATGAGACTGAAACATTTCTGACAGATTTCCAGCGTAGCTCTTGTTCGTCTCCTGCTCAGCTTCACCGTGAGTGAATTAATATCCACATATTTTATACTCTACTATATTAAATTTCCCCCTCGTCGTCCTCTCATGTATCCCGTCCGCCCAGGGCTCAGCACACTTTATAAAATCCACCTCATTAAAACAATTAAAGGTTAATTCACATGGCCAAATCTGAGGTCCAGGAAACAATTACCCCGTGGTTAATTAATTCACAGCAACACGCTTCAGAGGAGTGTGTCGGCCTTCGAGGCAGATTCCTCCTCTTCATCGGACATGATGAACGGCAGGAGCACGGCTCAGATACAGGCAGTGATATCAGTGACTCCATGAGCAGGGGAGGCTTTTATTCTGGCGGGTCAGAAAGGCACCGTTTCCTTCCTGCAGTTCAGTATTCATCAGCGGAGTGTACCCTATAATTTCTGCTCATTTGTCTCTCAGATAATTACAGCTGGTCTGAGAGGGAAGTGTTTTAAATCAGCGCTCAGGCGGCACAGCTGGGTGGAGGCAGCAGCAGTGGAGCTGGAAACAGGGAGATGAAAGTAATAATAACGAGTCATAAACAAGGAGAGCGAAGCAGCGACACGCCGTCATATTACCTGCCATCTCTCAGGGAGAGTCCTCCCTAATATTAGATATTGTTTTCTTCCTGCGTCTTGTGTGAAGTCTCTCAGTTTGAGGAGAAAGTGGCGACCTCGCCGTGACCCTCGTTTCTCTGAGCCAGCGCAGGCTGAATTTCCCTCGAGCTTCAACCCCAATCTGAATTCAGCCGGCGTTCGCTCTGCGTACAGGGAAACTGCAGCGAGAGCACTGTTCCCCCTCCGCCTTGTCATCTCACCATCTGTAATAGTTGTCCCACTCCCACACACATTATCCTACAGGGGACGCGTTCTGCCCGTGTCCAACCTTAAAGAGATGGATTGTGGCGTTTCGACTCATCAGCGGATGACGCGTCTGCGAACAGAGTCCGACCTGAGGGATCCGACTGGAGTTTAGAATTAATTGAGTTATATAAGAGCGAGGGAGCGCTGCTGTTCTGTCAGACGACGTGATTGAGTCATTTCAGTGCAGAACTTCTCGTCGTCTGCGAAGAACACCAATGTTTCTGTTTCTGCTTCCTGTCCGTACTCTGCGTTTATTTCGTCTGTATTTGAGCAGGTTTCCTGAAAGCTTGCAGCTATAAATGGAGCAGATCATGGAGGCAGCGTAGCGTAGTTGGAGGGAGATATGACCGTGGGTGACGATGAAAATGACAAAGACGTTTAAACAATGGCAGAACAGAACGAATCAGTGAAATAGTCGAAAGAATTCTCCGTCCACACGTCAGGATGTTTCTAATGACCTCACAGACCACCGCCAACGCTGCCTCTATTTGAAAGTCCAATATTACGACCTCCTCCCCCGCCGCCTCGTTTGTTGCTGTCTGACACTTTTACTCAGTTCAAGTTATACATCATTAAGGGGGCGGGGCCTCTTTGAGTGACAGGCTGTCTGCTGACAGTGTCCTCAGCTTCTCAGTCAGACGCACGCCTTACTCCTCCACAGCTCCACCCTCTCGCCCAAATATGGTCACATCTGGCTCTAAGAAAAACGAAGGTGGCGACGGCTGAAATGCCGAACTTGAGTTTGAAAATGCACGCCAACAGGAAGTGTGCCAGGCTTTGGAGGCAATTTTCATACTGGCCACACGTAGTGCCAGTTTCCTGTGTCTGTCATGTGATGTCACTGGGCCCCGCAAGATTTTTTCCCATTGACTTACATCGAGAAAGAGACGTCTGTAAATAAGTGATTAATTTTTTTTGAGCGTCACAGCCCTCTGAGATTTGTTTCACCATCAAGACTGAACCCATTCAGTCCAGAAAACATTTTTAAAGTCTATAAGAGCTGAGAGACTGAATTATAGGCCGACTGATTTCACTCCTGCTGCTGTGAGCTCTAGTTCTCAGTCTCTTTGTTACCCAGCCTGTTTCATATTTTAACTTTCATGAAGGGTCAACTTTCTATCTAATTATCAAAACCCAAGCGACGGTGTCAGATGGGAGACGAAGCTCTTCTTCGTCTGCCTGCGTCATCAGAACAGCTCCACTGTACCAATTTAGCTTTCCTCGACAGTTTGTGGCCTTTAGAAAGTCCTTGTCCCAGAGTCACCTCAGGAGGTGATGAAGAAACCACACAGAGGAAGGAGGAAGGCGAGACGGAGAGCGATGTGTTCCCGCCTCATTAGCAGCCTTCAGACAAATCACACAGGCCCGAGTGCCGCCACTCTGAATGGTACTTCACTTTAACCCCCCCCCAGCGTGAGGCAGGTCGCTGCTGGTGTCTCTGATCGGGGACGGACTGAGTCGTGTTTGACGGAGCAGACGAGTGTAATCGTCTGTTAATGTGCATTTAATAACCTGTTGGACCAGTGAATGTCCTTGAGGTGTCGCATTGTCCTTCATGTTGGGATTCAGCCAAATGGTGACTTAATGATGCTGATAGTAATGTGAGGCACACACACACACACACACACACACACACACACACACACACACACACACACACACACACAGTAGTGGATGGACGACAGGTTGTCAGAGTGTTTTGGATCTTCTGGGATTCACGGTTTATAGAATTAATAACTGAACGTCGAACCTCTCGTCAGCTCCTCGTTCGCTGTTTGTCACCGAGCTGTGAGGCTGTCGGTGAACCCTGTCTGTCACACCTTTAAAAACAAAACCGCCTTGTGCGTTCATGATCCCGCAGTCCGTCATACAGCTGATTTATATCAACCCAATCACCAGGAGACATGTCAGCATTGTATGTTCCTGCAAACACGGATATGTTACACAGAAGCCGCTCGGTTATGGTTCGGAAAAGGCTTAAACACCTGCAGGTAAACAGCACAATGTCTCTGTGAAGAACAACCGTTTTTCATGGCACTATCTCGACAGGAAACGCAGCGATGCTCTTCATGGCACTATCCACGCTGGAAAAGCATTGATGACTTGCTAACAAACAAGCTGTTACATTGTTTGCTGGTGTTGAGCAGTGGTACAGGTACAAACGTAACGTCTCTGTGGTTTCGTTTTCCGCTGTGGGACCCAATTAGAAGCCAGAAATGATGAGTTGGGGTCATATTGAGCAGCTGAGGTCAGTGTGTGTGTTTGTCAGAACAGTAAAGGCTTTCAGATTTTATCTCTACTTCCCTCCATGTCCCCCGTCCCTCCAGCTTGTGTCTGCTGTCTGCGATGATGCAGCCTGTAATGATTATGAATCGCCGGTCAGTGCCATCGATCTTCTGCAGCCCTTTTTAAAAGGATCTATTTTTCGTTTCATTAGGAGCACAGATATCAAACACAGCCCAGCTCTGACGTGTTTACATGTGTGTTATCAGATTACAGGGATTAATGCTGTTGTCATTCATAACTACATGGTGACAGCATGGTTATTAACATGTGAGCCTGTGTGTGGCTGCCAGCAGGCTGCAGGATTATGTTCTGGACTGCAGATGTACAAAACGTTGATAAATTGTCGTCAAGTAGCTGCTTAAAATGTGAATACTAATGAGGAGTTGTGTTTAGCTGAAGTGGGGCTGTGTGTCCTCGGGTGTGTTTAGGGAAATGAAAGACCCAGAGGAGCACAACAATAACTGCGTCAATCATGCAGCTTTCAGGAGGACAAATCTCCCTGCAGCACCTTGTGCTCCCTCGACTGCAGCTCTCTGGGGATTAGAGCTGCTGTGTTTGCTTTCAGGCTCCTTTAATAGAGTCCCTGCAGAGAAAACACCTTCCTCCATATGGCCCTTCTCTGCGCTCCGCTCCCTGCACCTCTGCTGAGCCCATGAGTCATACTGGACGCAGAGCGGCCGGGGTAATAAACCCAGATGTGAGCTCTGCCCTCGGGTTAACCACGCTGAGTGATGGACCTGTTCCTGCCCTGCGGTCACAGCTGCTCAACACACCAGCAGGCTCTCAGCCAATCAGCAACCTCCAGGGCTGAAACCTGCAGTTCCTCTAATGACCACCTGAGGCTGGCTCCAACAGCGAGTCCGTCCGCACAGACCTCTGTGTTAACATGTAGTTGCCAACATGTTTACAGCCTGTCTGGTCTCTGGAGATCATTTCAACATTTTTATACGACTCACATCATTGAGGGGGCGGGGCCTCTGTGAGTGACACCCCTCACTCCTCCACAGCTCCGCCCTCTCACTCAAATATAGTCACCTCCGGCTCCAAAAAACAAGATGGTGACAGCTGAGATGCTGAAGTCGAGGTCTGTCACGTGATCTGTAGCCCTGCGCCACAGTACTGCTCCGTCATGGCTGCATCTCACGGTGTCCGCTTGTTACGACGTCATGATGTAATCCTACAAGCCTCCGAAAGGTGGTGAAAATAGGTCGATAGGAACGTGTGTTGTGTTTTTTTTTTTGTTTTTTTTTACATTTATGAAATAATTTTATTACATTTATCAAATATTATGGTTTATTGAGTCACAGAACGTTTTAGCTTTTAGGTTGTACAGATTTTAGGGATATGAAAAAACAAAAAATACTGACGTAGGCACCGAGGAAATATTTCTACTGCGGATGAAACTGTCAAAACAGCTTTTCAAATAACTTCTGTAGTGTTAAAATATTTTAATCATGTTCCTACAGTTAGATACTTTGTTTATTTTATCAAATTTGATGAATACTTTTACTTTTTTATGCTCGATTGTCTCACATAACCTTTTGGCTCAGATTGTTTGAAGATACTCCGGGAAGTGACATCACATTAAACGCTGGACAGCTGAATTTTTAGACCAGAGTGTTTAAAGAAGGTTTTTATTTTACAGAATGAACTTTGCTCCACTTTAGTTTGGCAGATACACCGACCATAATTCTCTAATGTGATTCTGAGCCGTGTTTTTGAAGCTGTTTTTAGGTCTTTACCTAATTTTACCCCACGTGTGCAGTAAAGCTCTGAATCTGAGTATTAGACAAACAATAACAAGCCTTTTTTAAATTAACTGGGTCGGGTGTTTTGCTAGTTTTCCAGACGATGCAGCTCTTAATTAAAATCTGCGTCTAGTTTCTGTTTGTAGACGCTGGAGTGAAGCAGAAAGACTCCTGCTGACTGTCAGCTCCAGAGGCAAACATCAGGTTTTGTGTCCAGCTCGTGGTCGTAGAAAGCTTCGCTCTCTGTCTGAGAGAGTCTTTGGTTTGTGTTGTCTTTAATTGACGAGGACCCGTGCACGCTGGTGCGGACAACAACGTGCCCCCCTTCTCTAAGCCCTGAGTGTTGTGATCTGCTCTGATTATCAGTAAGCAGCTTAGCTCTGCCAGGTAGAAGTCCACTCTTTCACAATGCTAGGTGGAGATTTTTTGGGATTTATTTGGGTGCAGTGAAACAAGAACATCCAGGAATTTGGGGATCTTCCAGATAAACTCATTTGTTTTGAACAAAGTGGTTCAGACCTGCAGTCTGAGACCTGCTGGCTGCTTACAGCAGTTTATAACCTCCTGTTTTTCTAATAAGACCCATGTCGACACCATCCAGAATTATCCCTGAGAAACGTTTGATTTGGCTGCAGCAGGTGGAGTCAGGGTGACCTCTGATTGACCATCTGCTCTCCTGAGCTGTTCTGTAGCTGATCTCTGACCTGCCGAGAGAGAAGAGCCCACAGGGATCGATGAGGAAGAGCCTTAATTAGACGATAGACGAACACATTTGTTATAAAAGGCAGAAATAATGAGCAAAGCCGGCGCAGTGTGAGGCAGAGTTAATCCTCCGGCTGTATTTCATTCCCAGCTGAGCGGCTTCACGTTGGCAGAGCAGCAGTGAGGAAGAGGAGGAAAGATGGAGGGAGATTGGTGACGAGTCTCACACTGTAAGGTCACAAAGAGGAAGACTCTGATCCGTCAGTGTTACTGTGTGTGTTTGAGTAAAGGACGAAGGCGTGGGTTCAGCTGTGGAGTGACTATTTGACAGATTAATCGATTAATTGGATACTTTTCTTTATCAAAGAGCAACAGTAAACATGCAAATCAGAAAATAAGATGTCTTCAATTAAGAACTTATTGGTTTCCATTTTGAATTTTTTTTTAACTGCTAGAACTGTGAAAATAATTAGGCTCCATCTGTGACTGACAACACCTGATATTTAGCTTTTCTGGGGGTGTTTTATTTCATTTGCTTTTAACATCACTGCCCACGGTGCAACGACATAGCGCTGGTTGAAAATTGGCAAAATCAGACATAATTAATGTACATTATTTACAAGATTTCATCTCAATGAGCATATTTATTTATTTATTTATTTATTATGTTTACTAGTCCATACCCACTGGTAGCTTTGTCACCTTCTACCTATGCCAGTCCTCAATGCCTATGTGCAGTTTCACATAGATTGACCACGTCAGTTAGTAGAAAAACGTGACAGAATGACACACTGACAGTTTCCGTGATTATGTACATCATACCATACCATGACTTAGTCATACCAAACATTAGAAACAACGCCAACATTGGTCCACAGGGGGAGCCACAGCCATCGGTCGCATTTTAGCCATTTTGAAGCATTTTTCTGTTGTTATAGCGCCACCCAGTTGCCAATTAGAGTTAAATTTCTCCAGTCACCTTGAGGCGTCCTGTTCTACATATCTACCAAGCCACAATTTGTTAACATCCATAATGAGCCTTCATCTCAACAGCAGTTATAGCGATTTACGTGAATGCTAATGTTAAGGTTACCTCTGATCCGCTCTGTTTAGATGCTGAAGCTTTGACACTGAGCTGTAGTGGAGGGACAGAGTGGTCCCGGAGAGAGGCACCTCAGGAACTGTCGTTTGGTTTAGATTCATCGTTAAATGATCCCATCAAATCACGTCTACTCGTTTGAGGTGCAGCGTTGTGCCACAGTGATAATGATCCATGGGAAACACAGTGTGCTGAATTAAACGAAGCGAACCACAGCAAACCTGCTGTTCCTGCATTTATATGCTGTTCAACAACTCTGACTGTATTATGATACATCGATAAACACTGCTGGAGTGATATAGAACTACATATACCATGGTAAAAGATTTTGGCCCCCACCCCTGGCAGAGAGGAAATATAGATTAGAGAGGACTAAAATGATAACAGGGCTAAATAAATAAACAGTCCAGTGTGACGACCTCTGATCATCTGTCATTTCCTCTGAACTAAAATCCTCTCTGGAACGTGTGTTTGTAAAGTGCAGTTTTCTGATCTCCCTCCGGCTGCGATCAACATCTGTGTGTGTGTGTGTGTGTGTGTGTGTGTGTGTGTGTGTGTGTGTGTGTGTGTGTGTGTGTGGTGCTCCAGTAGCTTGTCGATGGCCGGTGGCTGTTTATTAATGGATGGGATGGAGTGTGTGTTGGGCGCCCTCCAAGAATCAAAGGAGAAATTGAAAGTACACGGCGGTGCATTTATCTGCCTCACTGCTCCTGATGCCCCGTCCTGCGGCACTCACACACTTCCACAGTGTTCGAGCTGCCACTGCATTTCCATAAGCAGATGGGTGGCGGGCGGGCGGGCGAGCAGTCGGGGGGGGTGGCTGTAAAGTGGGACGAGAGCGTTGTGTTAAACTCTGGACAAAAACGCCTCGTGTTTCTTTGTGGTGTCAGGTCAGAATTTTATTTTTACAGACGTATATTTACTACACAGCCGTGGTGGAAGAAACACTCGTGAGCTTAAACTAAGCGACTGTTAGCAGTGAAATATATTAAAATATTCAAAGAGCCCTGATGGTGAAGGTAGAGACCTCAGACTGTGTAAAAGGTCCTGGAGTTTGGCATTTTGGCCGTCGCCATCTTGGGTTTTTGTAGCCAGAAGTGACCATGTTAGGATGATAAGTGCAGCTAACGCTAATGCTGGCTTTGTTTATTTCAATGCCTGAACATGACTGGGCAAAAAAGTCCCAGTGGCCTCAAACGAGACAATAAAAATGTCCAAGTGTCCTCAAACGAGAGGATACAAATGTCCAAGTGTCTTCAAATGAGACAATAACAGTGTCCTCAAACGAAAGGATAAAAATGTCCCAGTTTTTTCAATTGAGACAACGATGAAGTCCCAGTGTCCTCAAACGAGACAATAATAAAGTCCCTGTGTCCTCAAACAAGACACTATTAAAGCCTCAACATCCTCAAACAAGACAATAATAGAGTCCTCAAACAAGAGGATAAAAATTTCACAATTTTCTCAATTGAGACAACGATGAAGTCCCAGTGTCCTCAAATGAGACAATAACAGTGTCCACAAACAAGACAGTATTAAAGCCCCAACGTCCTCAAACGAGACAATAAAAATGTCCCATTGTCCTCAAACGAGACATTAATAAACGAGTACTTTCTAATTTACAGTGTCTTAACATCTTATTAATAATCATAAATAAACAAGTTTCCGCCACAACATGAGATCAGGTTTTGGACTTTGTCCACTTTTGTGTTGGGATCAGCTGCAGACTGAGTTGGCAGAGACGGCCGTCATCTTGTTTTTGCATGGATTAGCATATTGTACAAAAAAACGTCCATGAACGAGGACAACAGGTCTGAGTGAGGCAGAATGAAGTATAAGGACCAGCAAACCCAGAACGTGACATCGTATCCTTTGCTTTCTTGATTCCTATTGGCTAATATAAACAGCATGAAGTCGACGTGTCGGTCGGACTCGGCACGCGTCTTTGTCGCGGGTTTTTAATGATGAAATCTGAGGCATTTCTGTCAGTAATGAGTGTTTACGTTGTTCTGATGTAAAAACAAAAGTTCCTCTGATGTCGCTGACGTTTTAACTAAGCTGAACCCGAAACGTGCGGCGTGATGACGTCACAGACGAGCGCGGACCTGCAGACAGTGTGCGAACAGGTGGAGGCTCTGACGAACTGCCCATCTGTGTGTGTTTCTCTGTGTCGTGTGTCTCATTGTTCTCGGGGTAGTTTGATCTGTCGCTGTCTCTCCAGGTCTCTCCCTCTGTTCTTTGCTCAAACTAGATCTTTTTGTTCCTTTTTTTACAACGCATTGCATATTCAGAGGAGGCAGCATGTAGGTATCTTAAAACGACACGCACCTCCCTGGCTGCATGAATCATCCTTTACTTTTGTCTTTTTCTTTCTTAGCTTTCAACTTCTTCCTGGGTTCTGCTTCTTGGTGTTTCCCCCTGTTCTGTTGTAGCTCAACACCTAATGTGTTACTGCAGAGACAGATTTTCTTTGGTGCTGCTCGTCCTGTGTGTCTCAGCAGTACGATGAGCAACTCTTGGTTTCACACTTTTAGATATTCAGTAGTTTGCTTGATTAGCTCTTTGATTTTTCCCCCCTTATTCTGTCTGTGCTGCATATTTCTGTACCGTTCTTTTAATTTGTCACCTTTTTTAATGAGTCTCGTCTGCTTCGTCAGTTTCATGACAGATGTTTCATCCTGTCCATTGCCTCCTCCTCCTCCTCCTCCCTCGACACCCTCCACCTGTCTCTCATCTGTTCTGTGTGGCTGCATGCTCTGGTGTTTGCACGATGTATGTAGCTCTGGCCGACATTGGGAAGATTTAATATCACTCTTCTCTTCTCTCCCCTCCCTTTGTTTTGTTTATTCTTCTCTTTGTCTCCTCTGTGCAGGGGAGGTGCTCTTTCAGATGGCTGAAGTGCACAGACAGATCCAGATCCAGCTTGAAGAGATGGTGAGCATGTGGTGACGGTGGTGTTGCTAAAATCAGCACTTCTAAAGCCACCAGTCTGGAGCCAAACAGATTGTGGGCCTTTTGCTTTGTAATCTCCACACGGCATGATAGATTTTAATATTTAATACTCATAAAGACACACTCTCACACACTCTCACACACTCTCACACACTCTCACACACTCCCACACACTCGTACACACTCTTACTGTGCAGGATTTTCTTAGATTTGGCACAAATGTCCACTTGGTCTCTAAAAATGAAATTATTAGAATTTGGTGGTCAAAGGTCGAAGCTCACTGTGACCTCACAAAACATGTTTTTGGCCATAACTCACGAATTCATTCACTTATTAGGACAAAATGTCTAAATGTCTGCGAAAAAGTCAAAGGTCAGCTTGACTGTGACATCATCATGTTTTATCGTCATATCTCAGGAACAGAGTGAAGTGAACTTGCAGCACAGAGCTTGTATTTTGAAGTGCTGTTTCCTGCTGTAGAGTGAGTGGATAACAGACAGCTACTTGACAGAGGCAGCAAACTACCTCGATGAAGTATGACGCTGAATATATTACTGTTTGGACCTTGAACGAATGACTGAGGAGGAATCTCGAGGCTGTGGCTGCACCAGTTGGGAACCACAGGTATTGATCCTCTGCGTGTGCAGCGTCCATGTTTTCACAGACATGGATGGAAACCGTAACGTGAGGTGGTGGTTCTAGTTTTCCACAGGCGGCAGCTTCACGTAACGACGGTCCGTTCACTGATCTGATGTGTAAATTGCAGCCATCACAGACTGAGAACATTTTTCAGGTCACTTCCCTGAGAGATCTTTCTGGATTCTTTCTCAGAGGAAATTGGCCTATTGTGGCGACATTAGCAGAAAGGTTTAGTCAGCCCAGAGAAGACGTTAGGAGCTTTAATCTTAATGGAGAGTCATGTTGGGTAATGGATGTCAGTGATCCAAAGCAGTGTCATTTACAAATTATCTCTTATTCAGAGAGAAAAGTGACGTGAAGCAAAATATTCTCCCAGACTCATAAACTGGTGTGTCCTCTCCAGGCGGTGAACTCAGAGCTCCTCACAGTCTGTGTTCAGCTCTTGCTTTGTCAGCCAGCGTCTCCTGCTGATAGTAGTTAGATAAAATATGAAATATAAGAGACAACAGCCCTGTTGACACAGAGGTGGCACTATTTTTTCTGTTCTTCTTCGAGTTAGCCGCTAACTGCTAGCAGCTGCTTTTTAAATCTGCAGTTGGTCGCATGTATAACGCGTCATCAAAACCTCACACCCATGGTTAGAATTCCTTCAGTTTTCATTGCGCAGGAGCTGAATTATCCACAGAGGTCTCTTCCTCTCAGAAACAACCTCAGCAGCTGATTTACACCAGGAAGAACTCTGAAGAAAGACGTTTCACGTTAAAAAGTCAGTCCCATTCTGGAGGTGCTGCTACAGTGGCGGAGATGAAAACACAAATGTCTCTATCTGTTCTGGGCTTCTGTAGAAACATGGCGGTGCAACATGGTGATCTCTGTAAACGAGGACCTGCATGTAGATATAAACACATACGATTTTTACTCTCAGCTGATTATAAACTAAAGAAAACAGACTGATTATATTGGATTTAAATTCTCCACAGTGAAGCATTAAAGAACATTTTCAATGCAGAACAATGCAGAACGTAAAGGATCTGAATATTTCCTCCACCACTGCAAGTGAAGTATTAAATATAGAATATTAAATAGTTAACTATGATTTGCAGTTCCCTTGGTAATATTTCAGCACTGGCTCCACCTGCACACAGAGAGGCACACACACACTAAACATGCAGAGAGGCACACACACACTAAACATGCAGAGAGACAGCAAGTTGACTTTGGCATGCTTTTACATACCAGACATCCTCCCATAATCCTTTGGGTGTGACATTTCCAACAGCAAAACAAATCCGTCCCTTTTGAGTCATGCTCGCACCACAACACTGCAGCGTCACATTCCTCTGTGAGAAGAGTCCTCTGTGGTCGTCCGCAGAGCCGCAGGACGTTCATTCAGTGTGTCTCTGTGTCTTACAGCTCAAGTCCTTCCACAACGAGCTGCTCACCGAGCTGGAGAAGAAGGTGGAGTTGGACGCACGCTACCTGAACGTGAGATTCACTCTTTGATGTTCTGTAGAAACAGAAAGCCCCTGACCATAACGCTCATATCTGTTCCACCATTCAACACCTTTCTTTTTAGTTTACTGTTTTGGTTTTACAGCACATGAACCTCATTTCCAGCAGCAGCAGGCGGCCATTTTAAACCCACGATACACGACCTGCCGAGCACCAAACAAGCAGAGTAAAGAGACTGGTGCAGAAAAGTAAAGTGAAATATCTGGCTGATAAGACCCAGATAATGTCTGAGCAGTTTGTGGAGAGCTAAGGGACTGTTCTTTATTCATCAGAGGGGGGGTGGCTGCGGTTTGACCCTGAAACTCCAAATATTTTTCCATGACTTGAAAATCCATGATTCCTCCACTATAGATTAGTGATTAGATTTTTATATGATTTTAGGAAGCTGGTGATCTCAGCAGAGTCATCGACCCCCGCTTCAAATATTAGATTGGCTCTCTGATGAGGAAAAGGAAAAGGTGAGACGAATTGTAGACGGTAATTTGCGGCCGCCAACTAATGAAGCGCCTGCTTTGCATCTCGTGATGAGGCCCGACCTGCGGCATTCCCAGTTATTAATAACATACAGACACGTCCCGTACAATAGTCCACCTTCCACCTTCTCTTCCCTCTTTCTGTCACTCTCTCTGTCACACACACAAACACAGCAGCGCTGCTCCCGTTGAAGCTTCAGATATTCGCAGGTAAATACCACTGACGCTTCAAAGGCCTTAAAATGGTATTTGGGACAGCCCTCAAAATATCAGACTACAGAACACTGACCAATCAGAATCGAGTATTCAGCAAAGCTAACAGTGTGTCTCAGACTGCACACTCACAAATACAAAAACTGTTGTTGAATAGAAGCCGTCACTAATGTTTGTTGGGTCTGTAATGATTTGGTACCGCCAACAAAAATGCGAGCGCTAACGTTAGCTTGCTAGGTAACTTGCTCCCTAGCAACAGAGGCACATTTTAATCAGCACTGATGATGTGGCGTAAGTTTGGTTCATGTGTGGGAGGAGATAGAGCTCAGATGTTGGTGATAATACTCCACCGTCCATTTGCAAAGAAGAGGCAGTTAAAAAAAAAACCTTTGTCACTTCCACTGGCGTTTTGAGACAACACTAGCCTGTTGACATTAGTGCACCACACAGGAAGTACACAGTGCACTACACTGAAGTGCACTAACAGAAGGATGTGATTTGAGACACTCTGGGTAATAATATGTTGAATAACTCTCTTATTGTTGCCATCGCCGCCTCAGACTGAGCTGCAGCTGGAAATGATTTAATTTTCTTTCTCACCATTTCAGTAAAAAAAAATCCAACTTGATTCCACCTTAAATAATTAATTGAACAGCCTGTGTTTAAAGCATCAATCATAATCATAAGTACATTATGTAACAGCGCGCCTGACCGGCTGTGTGCTTGAATGCAACACCACTTTTAACTGTGCTCAGCATCAGTCAGGTCTCTCCAGGGAGTGGAGTTACAGGGGATACAGTACGAACCATGTTCTCATAAAGTCATCGGCCACGCTCTCTCCTTCATTTCCCACCGGCTCTCATCCAAACCACTGCAGCAAGTTACATAAATTACTTCCCACTCTGCCCCGTGAATCATGACTCATTCTGTGGAAATAAGGACTTCTGCAAAAAAAAAAATAAACAGACAAATTCATTTATGGTGATCAGTGGTTTGGAGTCAGTCCCAGAATCATTTCACCGTTAGAGACGAGGGATGTACCGGCGTGTTTGGAAACCTCCACGATGAAGGTCAGCCAGTCAAAAATTCAGATGCATTCAAATGCAAATCAGCTGTAGAGCTGCTCGATGAGCTCATCCTCTACTCTGTACAGTACCAACATGTTCTCATCCCAAATACTGCCACTTTGTCAGTGGACCTGCACGTCAAAATATGAAGCACGAGGTTTGTACCTGTGTCAGTTTTCCAGAGGGCGTTTCGTATTATGTGCTTCACATGTATTGTCTGTTTGTTTGTTTTTTTCAAAATAAACTGATATTTCCTTACGTTAAGAAATAAAATTCTGTGGTTGGGTTTAGAAAAAAAAATCATGGTTTGACCTAAAATTCACACATGACACAAACAGTGGGTGAAAGTCCAGAGTTAGTTTGACCCATCCACTTCTGCTCCCGTCCGCCTTGTTCGGACTTTCTCACTCTTTATATTATGGTAGTTGCCGGCGACCGGTGAGTATCGTAACGTCTGTGTCTGATGACAACGTCACCTGCAGTATTTGTCAGGATGGGGGTGAGAGCGGGCTGATACACATCCACACAGAACACATAAACACTCTTCTGTGATGGACTGGCAACACATCCTAGTGTGGCTTGCCTCTCACCTAGTGCATGAATATGCTGTAGCTGCTATGACCAGGCACAGAAAAAGAGAGAATGCATCAATTCAAACCTGCAGATTAATTTTGGTTTGGGGACAAACAGAAACAAGTTCTCAACTCTTAATAACCAGTTCATCACGATCCCAGATCCTCCGTCAGCTCTGCGGTCCGTCCAGTGAGCCAGCAGCCACTCGTCAGTGAATGTTTGTAAAATATCGTGTGTGGATGCTGCGGACACAGGCGAGCTCTGCCCTGCTGACTTTGTGCTGCCCTCCTCAGGCTGCGCTGAAGAAGTACCAGATGGAGCACAAGAGCAAAGGGGAGAGTTTGGAGAAGTGCCAGGCAGAGCTGAAAAAACTGCGCCGAAAGAGCCAGGGCAGCAAGCACCCGTCCAAGTATGGAGACAAGGAGATGCAGGTCAGTGTGTGTGTGTGTGTGTGTGTGAAATTCAGAGTGCGTAGGAGGCTGAGGTGTATTGAATGGTGCAGACTGTAGTTCCTGGTGTTTCTGTGTCTCGAGAGCTTCCTCATGGTCAAACGCATGACAACATGGCTGCAGAAAATACGATCCCTCTGGCCTCAGCCCGGTGTGTGGTGCAGACAACCTGCAGGCCTCTGGGGAAAAAACATTCATCATTCACTATTTCAGCAGAGTCAGAGTCAGACTGTTAGTGAACTCACGCTGACTCGTCGACAGAGCGCAGACTCTGCTCCTCAGATGCTTTTCCCTCCTCCTGATGGGATTTGAGCTTCAGTGCGCCTGGTAATCCGTGACAGCACTGATGGGATAGGACGTGCTGAGCTGAATGGGATGGGACCCCCGACTGGGCGCACGCAGTTTGGGTGCCAGTCTGCGAGGGCCTTCACTGTGAGAGGAATGGAGATAGAGAAGGTTACGATTTAAACTCAGTGCGGGCTGAACAGCAAAACAATCCCAGAGATCTCAGCTGTGATCGGTACGGCAGGTTTGGAGGTTTAGGATATAACAAAAAGGAAAAGCTGACGTTTTTCAGACTGTGGCCTTCGTCAATGTCAACACCTGCAGAATGCATTTAAATAACATCATAATAAAAATAAAACACAACAACTAATCACATTAAAGACGACCAGGGATGATTGGATGTGGACCAGCGTGTAGTGTCATGTCTGTCGGCCAAGTCAAGATTTTATGACTCCGCTATCACCTGATCTGACATAGTGACATTGTGGATGGACAAAAATGTTGTGTAGTCTGAACCCGGCGTCAGAGGGAACCGAGAAAGTCGGGGGAAGTCTTTGAAGTTTCATCAGGCTTCAACATGTTCAACTAACACTGTAGTTAAAAGATATTTTGTGGAACCAAAGGAAGAAAAGAACACGAGCATTTATTATAATCACAGTGTTTAATTTGAGCTTCTCTACATTCACTTTGTGACTCTTCCACAGCGCTCCCCGTCCACATCGTCTCATGATGGCCGCTCTCTCTGCGTCTTACATAATATTTGTTTATGAGATGTAGGGCAGGTGAACGGGTTGAGTGAGCCATATTTCTCTCATGTTCAGGTAACTGTTGGAGCGGAGGCGTGAGAGACACTGCGAGTCTCTCTGTGTGCCCCCGCCTGTAGGCGTTCTGGTGACACATGGTGGGCGTGCCCTCTTACACAACCTGCACAGGAGACGCTGCTGTCTGTCCAATCAGCTGCTCCTCCTCAGCACGATGAGAGGCTGAGAGAGAGCTGAGGGAGGAGGAGTGATGAAGAGTTGCAGGACTGTGTAAAGTAACAAGCTTTAATCTGGACGGAAGTGACCAAAACTAAACATTCAGATTCTGAAGCTTGCAGCTGAGCTGTGGGTCGGCTCAGATGTCACACACACTCCGGCGAGTTTCTGTGTGAAGCGACACTGACAGGACAAAGGCCGCAGCTCTCCGGCTCAGTCTGCGTCTGTTGTTATATTTCTGCCTCGTCAGTCAAATAATTAAACTCACAGTGGAACAGTGGATATGAAGCTTCATCCACCGACACCATGCCTAGATTCATGTTGTTCAGATTACTGACACATTTAAGGTATTATTGGCGGTTACGTGCTGCTCTCGCTCTGCTTGGCCATCAGGAAGCCCAGCTTTTGAAAAGTGTTGTGATAACCTAGTGTTCGAGACAAGAATTAGCTGCTAGCCACCCCATGATCCCTCCGCCTCGCTCCCCGCTGCTGTGGAGTGATTCCCTGGGAGGAGAGCGAGCAGTGTGTAACAGCAGCAACAGAAAGTTTGCTGATCCGGCGGTGAGTCTGGGCTGTCCGGTCCCCTGAGCTGGGGTTTGATCTGGCTGGATTCAGGTTGCTGCTGCCGCTAACTGGGGGTTAGTCAGTCTCCAGAGCTGCTGCCTGGTCTCCTACTGGCAAGGTGGTCTGTAGTGGCGGGGAGTGAGGTGGAGGATGCTCTAGCTAACGCAGAAGGCTAAACTATTAGCATCATTGTCTCTCCATCTCTGGAATGCTGAAACCGACTTGTGTTTTGTTTAGTTTACTCTCTGTTTGATCAGTCTGTCTTCCTGTTTTGGATTCTCCTTCACTGAATCAGACTTTCCAACATGTTCTCGTCCCAACTCATTAAATACCGCAGCGTCATCAGTCAACCTACAAGTCAAAATATGACGCTCTCGCTCCTGTTCAGTTTTGACAAAATAAGATTAAGAAATCAGAACAACCTGACAGGAGTCAAATCTGAATCTGGAACATTTAAATCACTGTCAGTCAGGTGATCAACACGCCAAAAACAACAGCTAACATGCATTATTGAACACTGTAGTAAAAACCTCTCCACACAGTAGGAGCATGTGTGGTTTCAGCTCATCATGGCCGCGCACAGAGAACATGATGTCAGAGGTTAAGGGTTAATTGTGCAGCACTTCCAGAGTCTGAGGCCGTCGCCCCACAAGGCTCCACAGGAGCAGCAGGGGAGGTAATTATTGTGTAACTGTTAGTGTTGCTCCGATGGATGGCTGGTGGAGCGTGAAAGAGGCGGCCGGGCCGGTCGTTACAAAAATCGATACACTGAGCTTTATATGAGGAACAACAGCACAGGAACGTTCAGCCTCAGTTCCTCTTATCGGCCGTGACAGACACAGGATCAGCTCTGTTGTTTCATCTGCTGACGGGGACAGAACGTCCACAACTGGACAGATTCGCTGTTTTGTTTTTTTAAATTTCAGAGTGTGTGCGTGTACACGTGTGTGTGTGTTCGTCGTCTCCAGCGAGATGGTTATTTTTCTTTCCTGTTTGCACATATCTCAGACTTGTTCACACATTTCAGTGAAATCTTGCAGCAGGTCAGCCGCGGGTCGCGGAACAAGGGATCATGTTTGGTGCAGAATGAGAGATATGTGAAATATTCAGCGCTCAGTGTTTCGATGCAGACCTCCATTTTGCTCCAGAGTTGTGAACAAACCTTTACAATCAGACTTGTGTTTTATAATGTGGAGGATTCTGCAGCGTTAGATACTGTCCGGTTTTTGCTCATGTGTGCTGCGTCCCTCCTGAGCATCATGTGTGTGTTCTGAGGCCTCATGGGGACCAGGTCTTGGCAGGAACAGGCGACACCGGCGACCTGCACCGTGACGCTCACAGACAGACAGAACTGGACACATTTGCCTCATTGAACATACAGTATTGAGCATATATGTTCGTCTGGGTGTTTGTGACGGACAGATAATATGGGTGTGTGAAGCCTGAAAGCTTCTCTGTGTAGATGTGTGTTGGCTCACTTGCTTCTACATAATGAGGCTGTGTTCTTCTGTAACTTCCTGTTTCTCCAAACTGAGGGCCGACTGACACGCTGACTGTGGATCAGCACCTCCAACAACCCACCTCACAAGATCCATCTGTCCCTGTTAGTGATGCTCACTGGAGCCTTTCTAGAGCAGCAGAAACAAAACTCCCACCTCAGAGTGAAGTCGTGGTCGTTCTCTCCTCCTGCTCATGATTGATGTTGATATTAAAAGTGGAGGCGATGGGAAGTCACCCGTTTACAGCGGTGTCCCTCAGGGGCCATAAAGCAGCTCGCTGCTGTCTGAACACAGTCCGATAAATCAGCTGCTACATCTGTGACTGAGGCATGATGGGAGGAAAAACACTCGCTTTGTGACTTTTGATGAAGCTAATGTAAAAGAAATGACTCATCCTCCCTCCCACGTCCCCCCGCATCATGTCCCTTTGTTTCTCTGTTATTACAAAGAAGACATTAGACATCATGGCGAGTGCTGAAACAATGAGTCAGTCACTTAGTCCACTGAAAGAAGATTAATCTTTAATAACTTTGCTTAAGTTTGAGCCGGTGGTTCCCAACCTGCGGGTGGAAATCCCCGTCAGAGGTGACAGAAACTGAACAAGACGAATACATTTAGCTACATGAAATCACATCATATTAATGTGTCACAAACCGAAGCTCTCGATGTACTGGTCCATCTACGTCCCAGCCCTCACCTGTGCTCATGAGCTCTGGGTAGTGACTGAAAGAATGAGGTCATGGATACACGAGTTTCCTCTGTAGGGTGTCTGGGCTCAGCCTTAGAGACGGGGGGTGATATTAACACTCACACCCGTCAGCGAGTACAGAGTAGTAACACCAATCAAACACACAATTAGCAGCAGCACATCAAGAGAGGGAATCCTTCACGGGTGGAGGTTAAAGTGTCAAATGTGTGTGAGCGACACGTGGAAACAATTTCCACCTGCTTGTGTGTGTTTTCTCTTTTTAATGAGGTCAGATGAGGCGGCGTGTCCCCCGATGAGAGCGGTGTTCATCCACCAAACAGCAAGGAGACAAATAAAAACTTCACCAGAGGAAAAATCAGTTTTTCTCTGAGGACCATGAACGTCACAAAATATCACAACACCTGGCAGATGTTGAGATATTTCAGGGCTTAGCGAAGGTCCAATTATGTAACTTAGCATTAAGTTGGTAAAGTCTTTCATAGAATATCTTACATTATTATAAAAACATCAGGCAGGAAACACAGCGAGATAATAATTTACAATAATGAGCAGGAAGTGCGTCTGAAGGGAGTTTGTGCTCAGCAGTTTATTTCCAGATGAACTCTGCTTCGTGTAAACCGAGACGAGTCTGAAGGTGATTCCTGACGTAGATATAACGACTGGTATCAGGCCAGAAGCACCACAATCACTTCCACCCTGAGATCCATTTGTCTCTCAGCCGCGTGTCCTCTCCTTCATCAGTGAGACGGAGACACGTTTGTCTCTTTGAGCCGTTGATCTGAGGAGAGGAGTCAAGGTAAACTCAGAGCTGCATGAAAGAATCACACAGAGAGGAGCTCGGTTTGATTTCAAGAAAACACAGCTTCACTTTTCAACTTTAAAAACTGATCAGTTTGTTACACAGAACTTTATTTCTATAAAAGACTTCAGTGGCGAGGCGAGTCAGAGTGCATAAAACATCAAACGCGTGGAGACAAAGTGCAGAAGAAACAGATTATAAAATACAAAACCAGTTATCAAAGAGCCGAGAGAACAGAAAATACTGAGCTGGGATAGAATGAGACGAGACACAGAAGCTGGAGTCACACAAAGAAATGAATCAGTGTTTGAGTTAATAAAAACCAGCAGCAAACAGAAGAGTCTTCAGTCAAAGCTCCACACGCACACAGGTGTGTTTTTAAACACGGTTCATCCCTCGTTTGTTCTCAACAAAGTGTCGTCCACGCAGAATGAAAACACGAACTGAAGGTGCTGTTCATGTTCATCACCTGAACCCTAAAGCCACTCGAAGATGAAGATGTTGCCCAATCAGAGGCATGGATACCACCGCTGTGTCAATGATTTTTGCATCAGACACCGACACACAGAGGCACCTTTCACCGTCGTAATGATACACACCTGGAACGTGAGGTTTAGAGGCAGCAGGCAACAAGGCAGCTCATCAAATACCGCCGCTCTGTCAATGTTCTGTTCTCTCAGCTCTCTGCCACAAGTTCTGTCGCCTAAACCGAACGGAATAACCCTAAAAAATAACGTGTTTTACCTTCCAATATTGACAGAGCAGGGCCCCTGCTGTCATATTTAGATGCACAGGTCCGCTGAGAAAGCAGCGGTATTTGATGAGTTGAGAACGTGTTGGTGCAAACGTGTGAAAAGTCCTGCTAGCACGTCAGAGCACCAAAACGTTTCTGAACATCTTCACCTGGAGGCAGTTTCACAAAGGTTTATTTTCAGAGACCTGGAATCAGTTTGAGTGGAACGAAGGCCAAAACAGAGACAAAGCTACCTTTACAAAAATCACCATGTCTGTGTGAACGATGCTGCAGTTTATTTCAGATATATGATGCATAGAAACCAAACGCTGCTTCTCCATGTTCGGTTCAGACTCTGGGGACACAGAGCAGACCTGTCCCAGATTAAAGGCCAGTTATGATGTAATGATCTGATCCCAACACATCTGCGCCGTGTGCGGCCTGATGGAGGAAGTCAGCTCTGGTGTCAGAACGTTCAGTAGTTTTAACTCCTCTCGATGTGAATCTGTGGTCTGAGCTGCTCAGGTTTTCCTCCCCCGTGTCAGTCTGTCAGCCTCCGGTGGTTGACGGCTCGGCGGCGGTGGCAGCAGCCCTGACCGCAGCCTGCTGGTCTGAGTCGGACCAACGTGGTCACTCGCTGTGTGAAAATCCTCTCCACCTCCAGCGTTTGTATGATTCATGAGTGACCTTCATCTTCCTCGGTGTGTCACAGCGTCATGTCTCACTGTGAACACTCAGCCTGGTTCGGCTCTTTTCCTGCTGACTGACCATTTCCTGCCTGATGACTTCTTTTAAGGTTGCATTTGGCTTCTTGTGTTTGAGGGTCAAACTCTGGAGGGTGAGTGACGGCAGGTTAGTGGCTCCTCCGTGTGGCACATCCTCAGTATGTCAGCAGTGTTTCCCACAGCGCTGACGTGATGAGACGCGTAACGAAGTGTCTCAGCTGTTATTTTTGTGCACTTTTTTCCCTTTTTAAATATAAACTGTCCGATAGTTTGTATATTCAAACATTTTTACTCATTAAAAGCTCATTTCAGATTCAAATGTGACTGTTCTCATGAAGATAAAAATAAAAACCAATAGAAAGTGGCTGAACGTGAAGCAGGAGGAAATGAGAGCTCAGCTCTCAGTGATTAAAGCATCAGATCGAAGGTTTGTCATAACATAAAATAATTCAGGTGTCATTCACTAACTCATGATTTGGATTTAAATCATCTAAATGTGCCGACACGTATCCTCAGCTCTGTCACACTCTGTCACACAGTCAGTATTTATTTCAGGACTCGATTTTCACCTGGTCTCTGTGGGATCAGAGGAAGGATGGCTCCACGGTGTAGACGAGGCGCAGTGAGGTTCCCTTTGTACAGTTTAGGAGCACTTTGTTCCCAAACATGACGACAGCAACGAAGAGCATCTGAGAGAAGCTGAAAGTTCTTTAACTCCATAAGAAAACATGTTGAGAACCTTGGTCCCCCTCAGAGGGACGGACGGTCTTTAAAATGAAGGACTGACGCTGACCGAGACAGTTTAATAACATTATTCATATTTATCTGTTGATAAAGAGATCAGCAGCAGCATCTTTATCTCTGCAGATTTCTGACCCAGTTTTAATGTTTACATAAGCGTGTTGTCGAGGCAGAAATCTCTCCTAATGAATGCATGAATTATCTTAATGAATGACCTCATTAACACGTCTGCTTTTGGCTGATTACAGCACAGTGTTAGGTAACTTCACATCTCGCCTCCTCCACTTTGTTTTTTCCGCATCTCCACTTTAGCCTTCAGCAGATCTGGTGTCAGTTCGATCAGTCAGTCACGTCCGGTGGTGCGTAGGCTGCAAACAGCCCGGCCACGGTCATCACCGCCTCACAGTGGAGCTCGGCACTGTCTGCCACTCGTGGGAATCTTTTAATGCTTTCAGTTACATAAGTGAAGCTGAGGACAAAGAGGGTCCGACACTTCCTCCTGTGTGTCTCTGAGAGTCAAGGTGACGTTAGATGAGTGGTTCCACTTGTGTGATGCAGAGGAGGCGTCCTGCAGCTCGGCGCTCAGAGGACTCAGTGGGCTGCTGAACGAGTCGAGGGTATAACAGCCGACAGAAGGTGAACGAGTTTGTGTCGGAGAGGCAGGAGCTGCAGGAAACACTCACAGACACATCTGCAATCTGCCGAGCTCTGATTCATAGTTTTCAGGTCTGATGTGACATTTTCAGAACGAGCAGCCATTAAGTCTTTCAAATCACAGTTTGTCTGAGTTTCATATGTCAGGGTCGTGATGCACGAGGTCTGATGGAGTCTGAAACGCCATCAAAACACCGTCCAGAGTCATTAAAGCTTCATTCAGTCATTCAGCTGACACAGAGGGGTTCAGTCTGTTGAGCTCACAGGTCTGAAGATTCTCCACAGTCATCAGGTGAAGTCGCTTTATTTCTATAAGACAGTTTAAAATCAACCAGCAGCTGAACAGAGAGCAGGTAAATGTAAAACAGGATAAAGGAAACAGACTTACAGACACAGAGTAAAGAGAAAGATATAGAGGACGAAATTATTTACTAAAATATATACAATTGGAAAAAAAATCACCATTAAAAATAAAAAAGTGCAGATGAGAGGTGCAAAGATAAAAAGATTAAACTGCAATTTGTGGCTCTTAAACTTAGTGACTTTAACCCAGCAGTCTGACAACGTCCTGATGAGGACAGGCGGCCATGTTTGTTTTAACGCCATCCTTTGTTTCCTTCCTCTCCTTCAGTACGTGGAGGCCATCAGCAACAAGCAGAGCGAGCTGGACAACTACATCGCCGAGGGCTACAAGAACGCTCTGTCCGAGGAGAGGAGGAGGTACTGCTTCCTGGTGGACCGTCAGTGCGCCGTCGCCAAGAACAGCAGCGTCTACCACGGCAAGGTGAGCAGACACACCCCTCCTCTGCACTCGTTCATCTTCTGGTGATTTTTTTGTCATTGTTTCAGCAGCTTTTTGACAAAATATTTTTATCTTCACAGGAAAACTTTTAGACACAGAAATTTAAAGCCACATTTAAGCAAGTTTAAAGCTTTAAATCCAGACGTCTTACAAATCATCAAACCACTGCTTATGAATAAATCCTGTTGTTTTATTTAAGATCTGATATCAGGGGCATGTGCAGCTGAGGCTCTGTGAAGTATTATTTATTAAAGAGGATCAGATTAGTTAAAGTCACGGGTCCCTCTGAAAGTTTGTGACTGCAGAAACAGAAGAGACTCCTCAGGTGAACAGGCTAAAGGTTCATTCCTCACATTAAGGCGATTTTTAAATCACAAATGAAGGATTATTTAATTAAAATTACTTTTTTTGCATAAGTTTCCACAACAGATATTATTTTGATTTTTATCGTCTGAAAGACGGCACCCAAATCTGAAAACTGACCAGTGCGTGAACTAATGTTTTCGCCTGCAGCGTCTCGCCGTCTTGTTTTTTTTTTTCCTTCATATTTTTAGCGAACGAAAATTCAAAACATTTAGCACAACTTACTCAGGTGTTCAATAAGGTGCAAAATGACAATGTTTGGACACACTGTGCGTCAAGTCAAAGCCACAGTTGTTTTGCACCTTGTTAAAGGTGTAATTGAGCAGTGGCTCCAGGAGTTCCTCATGGCTCAGTCCTGGCCCACTGAACGTTTTATTTAATCTCACATGTTTGTGAGCAGCCATGTTGGTTAGTTCCATCTGTGAGCGACTGCTTCGTTACGTCTGTTTCATTCAGGAAAAAGTTTCTTGCGGCTGGAGATGACTCTGTCCTTCCTCCTCTTCCTCCTCTCCCTCCTCACACTGAGGGAATGTGAAGTAAAGAGAAATGAGGAGGAGGAGGGTGAGGAGGAGAGACTGACCTACTTTGACAGGAACACTCAGTGTGTGTGTGTGTGTGTGTGTGTGTGTGTGTGTGTGTGTGTGTGTGTGTGTGTGTGTGTGTGAGAAAGTGTCTGAATGGGTGATTGATAGACGCAGGGAGGAAGCTCACAACACAACCTGCTGATGTGATGATGCACAGACGGACAGACTCCGATCTTAAATCTGTATATTAGTATATATCTGTAAGAGATCGTGATCGACAGGAAGTGAACTGGAACCAGTTTGATAACTGACGACTGGTTTCAGCTTTGATGCTTTTCTTTGTCATGTGATCGTTAACTGAACGTTCTCTGGGGTTTGCATCGTTGTTCGTTCCTCGTGTTGCCTCTGATGTAATTTGACCACAGCTGAATGAAATCAGCCAATCAGAGCCGAGGAGTCTCAGCTGTCGATCACATCGATCACTGCTGGTGAACGGAGGTCAAACTGTCAGCGCTGATCAAATATGAATCAAGATTCTGTCACCGCGTTTCTGTTTCTATCCTCAGATGGTTTCAGAAACATCTTTGAGACACAGCCGCCATGTTGGAGACAGTACAAAGCTCCGCCCACCTGCCAGACTAACTTCCTTATTTTACATACAGTCACTAGAACATGTTTCTGAGGACATTTTACTCAGAGCGTTGGTCACATGATCGCAGCCCTGCAAAACACGCAGGTTATGCGTGAATTACTTTTCGTAGGAAACCTGAACAGCGTGCACGGGTCCCCCTACTGATACTCTGTCGTACTGCAGGGCGACATAAGATTATTTTTAAAACATCGGTCCTCCATGATTCTTAAAATAATCCTACTGTAATAAACTGAATTAAAAATGTAAATGTAGGTTTGATAAACGGCATTTAATATTGATTACTGCTTTTATCAGAGTAATCGTTAAACACAGTTCACTGAGTGTTTCTACCAGAAATCTTTCGAGTTCACACTGATCAGAGACATGTCCCTACTGTCCATACACAGTCCTACAGCCTTGTAAAGCTCTCTTTAGTTTCTGGTACCATTTACAAACTGTGGTGTCTCCCACACACGCTGAGTTTCTGTGCTGGGAGGTAAGAATGAAGGAGGACGCTCCACCGTCTGCTCCTCGATTCGATCATCGCAGTCCCACCCACGCTCCACCTCAGCTATTTGAACGGGCTAACTGAGGTCGTAGTGACTCATCTTCTCTCCCAGCAGCAACAAACAGTGAGACAGACACACAGACAGGAGGACAGGGGGCCGTCTCATTCATCCATTCATCGGCCCAACTCTGTTAATCCAGCCTGAGCGCTTCACTGTGACCCAGGAGTCATCAGCGACCCGGCTGCTGATGTTCAATGAGTCGTTACTGTACTTTTATATTTGTGTCACACACACACACACACACACACACACACACACTGCAGCCTCTAACTCTAACTGTTCATGGATTCAGGACTCCCTCATTTAGTCAGATGCAAATGAGCGGAGTGGTTATGTAACTGTCCTGCTGTATAATGTATGGAGGAGATGAGATTCGGTTCTCCTCAGACGTTCATCAAGAAGATTTATATCTCTCAGCTCCTCTTCCTCTCAGCGTCCTGTCCTTCCCTTCATCCGTCCAATAACTGCTTATATCAGTAATGTGAAGACAGTGGCTCCTCTGCAGGGCGCTGTTTTTCATTAGTTTACTTGAAGTTTGCAGTGGTGCAGATGAAAGAAAACAAATCCCTCAGGAGGAAGACTGAAGACGAGTGTAGGCGCTGTAGTTCAGCTGTACGTTATCTTTAAGTCAAACATTATTCTGACCAGTTTTGTTGGACTCCCTCCTGTGATCAGTGTGATCAGTGTCATTTTTGATGTATTTTTTGTCCCTCTTGGACAGACCTCTTCATCAGACTTCTTGCGTCATGTTTGCTGTTATTTTCAGATTAAATGAACTTCGCAGTTTTTTGTTTTTTTTATTGAATTCTTACAGATTTCTTACTCCCTCTGATTAATTTAGTTTGTGTCCTCTTATCTTCTGTCCGGCCGACTCTGTGAGAGGATACTTAGGTGTGACAACAGGTTGCGGAGGCGATCACAAGCACACACTCAAGCACACAAAGGAAACAGCAGAATTTTCCTGCTGTAAAATCTCTTTCAGTGCAGTAAATGACTTAATGTCTTGCCTTAACTAAGGAAACCTTTGAAGAGATTCTGTACGAGACCCTTAAGTGATTTCCTCAGCTGAGGAAAAACTAAACCTCAAGCTTAAGGAGCAAACTACAGGTGCTTTGTGCAGCCAGCCTTTCTTATTTGAGTCTTTTTATTCTCCTCCTGTCTTCCAGGGGAAAGACCTTTTATCCCAAAAGATCCCAGTGTGGCAGCAGGCGTGCGCCGAGCCCAACAAACTGCCCGACCGTGCCATGTTCCTGGCCCAGCAGATGAGCGGTGCGGCGGGCGCCATGGTCCCCGGTCATCACCCAGGCATGCCCATCTCCGAGCCCATCCCCGGTGCTAAACCCCTGCCGGTGCCTCCGGAGCTGGCGGCCCTCAGAGCCAGCGGAGGGATGGGACAGCAGGTCAGTGTCTGTTGTGTCTTCAGTCCTCGCTCAGTCCAGCCGAGAGCCATCGACTATTTATAGATGTTTTATAGGAGGATGGGTTGTCATGGAAACAGCAGCTGTGATGAGCGATGTGATTGTTGATGTGTTTGGGGTGTTTTTACAAGTTCATAAATCTGTTCAGAGATTCCAACACATTTGAGCCTGTGAGGACGTTGCTGACACGATGCTCCACCCTGACCTCCACCCGACCTGCTCCTCAAACTCCTGAAGCTGCGGAGGAGGATTTAAATCTAAATCTAAGCAGTCTAAATTCATCATCTTAAAATCAGAATGGTTGTGTTCTTGTTACCTCAGAGTGAGACGTTTATATCTACAGAGGGAGCAGGTCCTCGTCTATGGAGATCACCACGTTGCACCGCCATGTTTCTACAGTAGCCCAGAGAGGACAAACCAAACACTGACTCTGGATAGAGACATTCATGTTTTCATGTCAGACACTGTCATTCTCCTACATATCTTCAGTCTGCAGCCTCACAGCTCGATGTCACTAAATCCTCCAGTCCAGAGCCTGATGTTAAACCACTCTGTCCACTAGCAGCAGACATTTCCTGTTCGGTCACAGACATGACCAGCAAAGTTGACAGTGAGGGTCGCTGCCTTCAGGAGCGCTGGGAAACTGAATATTTCTTCACTAAAAGATGAAACAGACGCGTTTGTCTTATTTGTTTGTGATCATGCCTGCACGCCGGTGGTTTTAATTCTCTTCCTGGTTGATTGGGTTAACTGAGATAAAATTTTGCAGCCTCTGCTCCCTGCAGTCCAGAGCTGGGTCTGACCAGCCCTGGTCTCTGCAGCAGCCGCTCCTCTGATCCATCCATCTGATCAGCTGATCCATCCAACCACAAACCGATTGATTAGAAGTGCTGAGAGTAACTATCAAACAGTTTGTCACTCCGTTTTCCATCTGAGACTCAAACTCAGTAAACTGTTGCTTGGATGAAAGATAAAACTCATTTAGAGCTGCGTTCAGGGACCTGCCAAAACCTCAGACTTCAGAGGGACGATGTGGATCTTTCACAAAGGGAGAAGGTTTGACCATCCGACGCATAAAGCTCAGATTGGTCCTCACAAAGATAGAAACAGTACACACACACACACACACCTTGTGTTGCTCCCTGACGTTGCCGTGGCATCATGGGAGCCCTCATTGCTCTTGTGAATGCAAATGAACTTGTAAGCGATGCTAATTAGCTTGTTGCACAGAAGAGGCTTAAATTCCTGCGTTCCTCGGGCTCCTGAAGGCCCCGCCCCCTCCTGCTCACTGAAGACAGAAATGAAAAGCCGGCTTCAGTTCGGCTCCCAATTTAAAAAGCTTGTTTCATGTTCCAGATTAAAGAGCGTGTGAACGTCTCACAGCGTCCCAGCAGTCGCTCCATATGTTTATCTTTAAAGCAGTGTGGGCTCAGATGTGGTCGTTTCATGAAGCGGCGTTTCCTGACCCAGATCTATCCACCTCCTCCCTGGTTATTATTAATGAGCCGTCTGATGTTACGTAACGGCCTCAGGGAACAGGTTTGTTTTAATTGCCTGTATGCAAATGTCCTCATCTCTGCAGAGGCTGATGGGTGTGGAGGGGGGCATGCCGGTGATGAACGGCACTGCCGGCGCTCACGGAGGAGAGGACTACCAGCAGTGGATGGAGGGCAAAGTGGCGCAGGGCAAAGCCTCACCACAGACCCAGCGGCACGGAGGGGAGGTCTACTCCAACACACTGCCTGTACGCAAGGTCGCCCCCGCCAAGGGCAAGACCACTCTGAGTAAGGACACTTTCACACTCCATGTGCCGCTGCTTGTTCAACATTTAAAACAACCATATTACAAACATCCAGTATAAATTGTTTTTACGTTATCAACGTAAGACTCAGTTTAGCATTTTGGGGTAAAAAGACACACGAGAAACACGCTGCTCTCTCCTGTCAAGTTTTTGTATCTGCATGGCTCCAGATTGCAACCATGAAGCTGCATTTTGTAACCATGGAGCACCGGTGGAGCTAACTGCTAACAGCTAACAGGAAGCTTCACAGCAAAAACATCAACACACTTCAGAATAAAAGCACCAGCTTTATTTCAGTATAACAAAGTAAAATAAATTAACCTGACAAAGTAAAATCACACATGCTCCAGTCATATAGGTTTGGATGTATTCTGACAAGGTGCAGCTGCTGACAGAGTTTCTTGTTTATTTTGTGTTGTTTTCTGCGACTATTAGACAATAAATTCCCCCGACTGTGAGGGGGCAGCCCGAAATATTACGGCACTTCATTTAACTTTATTGCAACACTAGTTAATTTAATATTTAAAATATTTTAGTGTGTCACTATATAGCCTAAAAATATTGGGATATAACTTGTAGTCCAAATCCATTGCTCAGCCTGACTGTGTACAAATGTTGAGAAATCTGGGAGGAGGAAGGTTTGTAGTTAGCTTTAACTTCTCTCAGTAAATGTTTCTTTAAAAGTCTCCCAACATGTCGGAGATAAAACCAAGAGACAGAGCTGATTGATCATCTGTGTGAATCAGAAACAGGCAGCAGCAGCAGGACGAGACGTGATATTGAAAACAAAAAGAAGAGTAAAAATAAATCCAGAGCAGATTCTAAACACTGAGTCATCTGAAACGTTCACAGAGAGCTGGTTTGTGTCTGATAAACACCTGTGGACCTCAGCAGAGGAACACACGGCTCAGATAAAGTGAAGGAGTTCTGAACTTTACAGATGTGAAGAGACAAACTGAAAACTGTCCCTCTTCCTTCCTGTCCCAGCGGAGACCCGCACACTGCCACGCTCCAGCTCCATGGCGGCGGGACTGGAGAGAAACGGGAGGACCCGAGTTCAGGCCATCTTCTCCCACGCAGCTGGAGACAACAGCACCCTGCTCAGCTTCTTCGAGGGCGACATCGTGACCCTGCTGGTCCCCGAGGCCCGTGACGGGTGGCACTACGGAGAGAATGAGAAGACCAGGATGTGAGTCAAAGTTTTTATTTTGTTAACAACGTCTGCAGCTCAGAATGAGTCAGCAGATTTATCAGGGTTTGCTGTGAGGTGTGATTATTAATCAGTTGTAATATCATAAACATCTGTTTGAGTCAAAGCTGTAAACAGATTTTATTTTATTTGTGTTGTTGTGTTTTTATTGTGTCTCTTTTTATTTATAACTCGTTTCTTCATTTTTTCTTTTGCGTCTGACTCTTAAACTTCTTTAACCTGTGAGTTTTCCCGCCGTGGGATCAATAAAGTTCATTGTATCGTGATCAGTTTCTTGTTTTGACGTCTTCAGGCGTGGCTGGTTTCCCTTCTCCTACACCCGGGTCATCGCTGAAGGTGACGGCAACACCATGAGGCAACTTCGAGTACACAAGTAGGTTGGAGGAGCTTTTAGAGATTCACTGAACACAAACCGGCCAAGTGTGGTGTGATCGAAGTGATAGATCTGTTTTGCCGACTTATTTATGGTAATTTATGAGGTGAATATTAACATCTGATTGTAACGAAACTTTATTTACTTCTTCAAATCTTTGTTGCTGACGACATTTATTGGTCGAAGAGTTTATGAGCTAAAAACTGAAACCACAGAAACGTTACATTTGTATGTAATGAAGCAGCAGAAACATTGAAACTGTGGTTTAGACACAAAAACATTCGGTCAGGATTCGGCCTTAAAATACCTGAGGGTGGTTGCACACAACACCTTAAGTTAAGATTTTCCTTAAAGTCCTAGTTAAGTTTCCTCAAAATAAAATCAGTTGCAAAAACACCCTTTTTGTTCCTGATGTTTACCATTTGCTCATTTCCTGTACACCTGTGTGTCTCCAGCCTCCACGGGAAGAGCAGCAGCACAGGGAACCTTCTAGAGAGAGAAGACATGGCTCTCCCCGCCCCTGATTACGGCGTCCAGTCCCGCATGGCGGCACAGAGCGCCGCTGCGCTGCACGGCAGACAACAACGCCCCTACAGCGTGGCGGGACCAGGCTTCTCACAGGTGGGGGGCCTGCAAAACAAACACACACGCTGGCATCCACCCACACACCAGTTCACACGTAACACACAAGCTGTCACACGAAACCTGGCGAAGGTGTTGCACTCGTCTCCCCAACAGAGCGCCGCTGACCTGAGATAGCTTGAGGCAGGACGTCTCTTCTTCTGCTGCTCACAGAGAAATCATGTTGCTGTTTACGGAGGGTGGAGTGTAGGATGTGGCGCCTGGCTGCCTGGCTCTCTGAGGGACGTGCTTCTGACAGGCGTCCAGCTGGTAACAGAGCGAGAGAGGAGGCAGCCGCATCAACGAGGGAGGAGGGGGGTAATTTTTCAGAAGGCAGAATCAGACTTATGCAACGCTGAACTATCTACTCTATCAGCTTCCCTCCCACGCCTCACCTGGAACATTACATGTGGGCGATGCTTAATTGCTCAGCAGTCATGTAACAACTTAAAGTGTTCCTCCGCCTCACAGCGCTCAGGATGGAAACATCTCTGCTGACATTTAAGGAGTCGGCGTTATGCATGTCAGCGATGCTTCCACTGGATCATCTGTATGTCCGAACACCTGAAAAGTTCCCGTAGACACACAGCTGTGTGTCCACAGCGTGAAAGTCTGTGTTTGAATCTGCAGTCACACCAAAACATATTTATTTATTTATTTTTTGTTTCACATCTCTTGACTTACAAATCACTGAATCAACAGTCACAAAGAGCAACGAGGTGTTTCAACCTTCAGACTGAGATGTTCTGTCACTGACACACATCTCTGCAGAGTTAACAGAGGTTTGTAGTCGTTCAGTCGTTCAGCTGCGGCTGGATGAAGAACCTGCAGAGTCTCTTCTGCTGTGTTTCTCTGCTGCCACCTGCTGGCCGCTGTGCTCACTGCAGCTCTCCAGTTTTCTCCAGTCTTCAATGTAGGGCAGGTCAATGCGCACAAAAAGTCAGGCTGAACGGTGATACGCAGGATCTATACCTCAGTATTTTCTTCATGTTCAGCTGCAGGTCAAAGCCACATTTGAGACGTCACAAGCACTTTTATAAAAACTATAACATGACTGATAAAAGTATCAGGTAGGTTTGAGACAATTGAAAACCTTTGTGGGCGGCGTTTTCCATCTGTCGGGAGATGCTTTGTGAAGAGCGGTGTTTATCTGTATCTTGCTTGAAAATATATGGATGTATCGTACACATCATTTTATCCCCCAGCCCGACTCCAGCCTGAGTGTTTGTTCCAGTATGCTGGTTCAGGATAAACTCCAGGACTAATTCTGTGTCTGTCTCTGTCTTCGCAGCAGGCGGTTGAAGAGTACGAGCCGCGCTTCCCCACAAGGTAAGAAGAACGATTTGTCACAGTTGATATTTTTTTATTTTCCATTGATACAAAAATCAGGTTCGGTTCAAATCATCCACTGTAAATGTGTTGAAAAACTATGGCACAGCGTAAAGGACAAAATTCAGACTACTGAGAACTGAAAATTCAAAGAGATTCAAAGTAAAAACATTTATTGTATCAGAGAGAGGTTTACTCAAGATAGGTGATAAGCATTATGGGTAATGAGTGAATGAATGAATGTTCAGTCCCTCTCTCAACAATATATTTGAGTTAATGGGAAAAGTCTTTTCAGCACTTTATTTTTAATAAAATCTCACAACAAAGGCATCTAGTCAAACTTTCAAACAGTTTATAATATAAATGTTTGTTTATGAACAAAATGACAAATAAAATAATAACGACTTCAGTTTCCCGCCACTGGCCCTCAGTCTCCAGCGCTGGCTCATCATTGGTCAGATCAGGAGCTGATTTCTGATTTCTCAGTGGTCTTGATTTTATTTTTTTCCCTGCGCCATAAAAAACTGGATGACAGCGCCTCCACTCTGATTGATAGCTACTGGAAGTGTTTGTGGGTGGGAAGCCAGTGAGGGGTTGTGTCCTTTAGGCTGGGCGCTGGGATTGTCCGTGCCCTCCTGAGACCCGGCGTCCTCATGTGACGACATTATTACACTTCATTCAGCTTCACTCAGACCTGTTGTCCTCGTTCGTGGACACTTTGGTGCCATCTAGTGGTAGCAAGCGCACTACACACTGATCCATGTAAAAACAAGATGGCTGCCATCTCTGCCAAGTCAGTCTGCAGCCAAAGCAGACACAAAAGTTGACAAGGCCCAAAACCTGATGACATGTCATGGTTGAAACTTTTTTATTTATGACGACACATGTGACCAGTTCAGTCACCAGGTTGATCAGGAAGTGCTCGTTTGAGGACATTGAATAATCGTTGCATTGTGTGTAACTTAGTTTTTGCACAACAATGTTGAGGCATTGAAATAAACACACCCAGTGTCCCCGTACGAGGACGTCATTCATTACAAATACTACAAAGACGGTACATAGTTTTCAATATTTATCCTGTGCTACTGGTCCTGAATAGCGGGGAGAAATTAAAAAAGTTGGGGTCTCAGGAGGACACACCTCTGAGTGGACGGACTGAACGAGAACTGAGCGGGTGGTCAAACAGCTGAAGGTGGAGCGGTGAGGGATTGGGACGTTTGGTGACCTGCAGACACACACGCTTCTGTTTCCTGTTTGTTTTCTCTTCTGTTTGTTTGCTAGGACGATAAGTTATAATGATAAGTCATATAGTGTTAACACTGCATGTTGGTGGACGGCTGGCTCTGTGAGGTCACCTCTCAGGACCATCACAGAGAATATATATATATATACTTTTTAATGGTAGAAGCAGATGATACCTTAAGGCATGTTTTTGGGTTGATTTGGTTTCTGTCTTCAGTTGATTTCTTTTTGTTCATTGATATCAAAACACTCGTGCTTTGACCTCCCAGCTCCTCCCCATGCACCATGCACCATGCACCATGCAGCTCCAGTAGCTCCTGCACCTGCTAACTGCACCCACCCACCCACCCACCCAATCCCTAATCACCTGCTTCAAACCCTCTTATTCACATTCAAGGTGGATTTATAGTTCTGCATCAGCTCTATGCCGTAGCCTTCGCCGTTGTGAGCATTTCTGCTTGTGCGGTGGTGTGTCTGTGTCACTCTGCAGTTACACCTCCAAAACACTAGTCGGCGGCAGAGTTTCTGTGAAGTGTTGTAAAGTTTGACTGATTCAAAACGCACATCAAACATGGCTTCATAGAGACAAGGTCACACACAAATCAGCTTCATTATAACTCACAAGATTCACAGACAAACACTTGTCTTTATCTGGACACATTTCCCCCACATACAACATGCTAACATTATTAGCACAAGCCTATGGCATTTTACATTGTATAAATTAGCCTAGCAGCTAGCAGAGGTTTCCTCTACTCGCTGTATTGTCATCACAATTTGTTTCTGATCTGTGATATAAAAGTAGATTAAAGCTTTGTTTCCACTGAGGAAAAAAAAGGTTTTCACTTCACAAAACTACACAGGAGGTCTGCATCGCCGCGAGGGCGTAGGTCACGGTGCAGGGTATGTGTTTGATGCAGACGTGTAAATCTCTGTTGAATGTGACTGAAACCAGCCGTCATGTCAGAGGCTGTTGAGTTCAGCGTCAGATCCAGTGTGGGGTTTATTTCTGATGTGGGAGGGGTCGGCGTGGTCCCGCCCCCTCCGTGTGTCCGTGTTGTGTTTGCTGCTGTTTCTCCTGAGCCAGCCCACCTGGAAGCCTCTCCCTCTCTCTGTCCGCAGTTCCACAGAGGGCAAATTGATTTCGACAGTGTGAGGACAGACAGACAAACAGACTCAGCCAGACGATGCGATAGGACAGGCACCTCGCTGCCCCTCCACCACCCCCTCCCCCATCCTCACCCTCTCCTCCCCCGCCTCCCACTCACGGCAATAAACTCTCCCTGAGCCAATCAATGCGAGGAAGAGGCTTTGGTCTGTATCCTCCCCCGCCTCTCTGATCTCCCCTCCCCCCTCCTGACCTGCCCTGTGCTGCCTAACTGGCCGGTAGCCACAGCGGGCCGCCGGCGACGCCTCGGTGCAGCAGACTCTGTGCCGGTCCAATATTCAGAATCAATGTGACGGACATTTTCTGTGAGGAAAATGTATCTCTTGCTTGTCTTTCATGCATGTACATTTGTTTTACACACGACTGGGGGTTATATTTCCCCAGCAGAGGAACCTGGTTCCACATGTCAGTGTTCTCCATCAGAATGACCATGTAATGGAACATGTAAATCAGGGTGTGAAATAACGACGAGGATTTTCATGTGAAAACGACATAATCAATATTTTACTGGCTCTTTCAGTATTTAACATTTGAGCTTTTGATGCTGTGAGCTTTTGTATCCTCTGAGACGAGAGGCCATGTATCACGAGTAGTGAACTGCTGATGTAAATGTTTGAACTCACGGGACGCAGACGATGTGACGGGGATGTTTACTGTACATAAATGTGCCATACAGAAGTGCTTGTCATAACCTATCTATGATCAGTTCATTTAATCAATAAAACCCGCACCTTATCAAAGTTTATATTTCTGACTGTGTGTGAACTCTAACGTCTTCAGCCTCCGTCGTGGTGTGGAGGGACGCTGTCCTCAGACACACACGCGCGGAGGCTCGGCGTCGATATCTGTGGGAGTGTGTGAATATCATGCCAAGGCTGAATGGGGTCGACTGTCCCTGAATCACATGACGTTTCCCAGTGTGGTGCTGAAACTTATTCATGAAGCAAAGAAACGTTCTCTGACTCCTGCTGCTGCTCAAACGTCTCAATCTGCTGCTTCTTTCTGTTTCATAATTGGACTCCGTCACTTTGGTATTTATCAGAATAAATAATCACATTTTGAAAACACAATTGGCCGACTGTTAAAAATTCTGCGGCCTTGTTGAACCATCGTTCATGCATGAAAGAAAAGACAACTGGTACTGTTGTTTGACTCGATGCACATTCAGCGCCTCCAATTCAATCACGTCTGTGAATCGTTAATTTAAATGAAGAATGCAAACCTGTTAAAATCCGCAGGTGACCAGCTGTTGCCGTTCAAAGTGGCACAGAAGTAGCGTCTCATTCAGCCATTCTCCTCCTGCTCTTTCTGCGCGGCTAACACAAGCTAACACAGCACAATATGATCTTGTAGCTACTCATCATATTTTACCACTTGGGCAGAATCCTCGCAGCAGCGGTTAACGTCCGACACCGAGCCGTTAATCACTCATCAACACCGAAACATTTCAACTCTGTTGTCAAAGCTGCTATAAGGGTAATGTTAGCAGTGTGATGCTAACAGTTAGCCCTGTCACTGTGTGCGTGACTCTGAGCTCTGGTCCTGCAGCAGTCTGATGACACACAGAGAGAATTAAAATTTTAAAGGGATAGTGCACCCAAAAATGAAAATGCAGCCATTATCTACTCACCCAGATGCCGAGGGAGGCTCAGGTGAAGTTTCACAACACTTGCAGAGATCCAAGGGGGGAGTGGGTAGCAGGCTACAATGAGGCTAAAAACAGAGTTCAAATGACGTTTTTCCAAACAGCTTTTTATATCGGGGCTTCAGGACACTTGGATCACTACGGACGAGCAGTATGGAGATATTTTGTATTTTCAATTACGTGTTCTTGGACGTTTGAATAACCAGAGGAATAACATGTTAGAATTTTAAAAATTAGTTCATCTTTAAGGCCGACAATGACTCCGGGGTGGAGCCAGACGCTTCAAACATTCAGGGCTCAGAATGATTTCAAATGATTTAAGACATTAGACTGGATATTTACATCATTTGGAAAAATCAAGATGAAATCATCCTGTTTTGTATCTTCATCACTCTGACACCAGAGTCATCCTCAGCATTTGTTGAGGATGACTCGTTTTCACTCCGGCCTCCTAAACATTGTCTGATATTATTTTTAAGTCGTAAACGGCATCACTAATCCAGAAACCTGTTTTTGTTTCGCTCTGCTGGAGTTCACAGAATGACTAATATATCTGCCACGTAGATATATAATAATAATCCATCCCATAATAATCTGTGCCGCTCTAACTGCAAATCAAGGATCCCCACCAGGCTGAATAAATGTGAACTTTAAAACTCTGAGGAGCCCCAGAAGCCCCGCCTCCTCTCCGCCCCTGAAATGATTGTCTGATGAACGTGTGATTGAATCGAGGCGTCCGCGCTGTGAACATAATCAATCAGAGTCTTTGTTGTATCCGGGGCTCATGTTTGTGCAGCCATGAAGGGGGGAGGAGTTAATGTGATGTTGAAACCTCATTCAGCCTTCATCTTCTTCTTCTTCTTCTTCTTCTTCTTCTGTTGTCTTTGTAATTAAAAAGATAAACAAAAAAGCCCAGTGAGTAAAAGCATCATGTTCTGAAGATAAAAGACTGTCTGATTCTCTCTGTGCTAAATAAAGATGCTGGTCTGCTTGTCTGTATGTCCGTCCAGTTAGTGCCTGTCTTTACTAACCCCTGTCCCTCTGTCCACATCTGATGTCCACTAACGAGCCCACTAAGAACTGGTCTTCCTCATGTCGTTGAGGTTTTCACAGAAATTTGGTCCCTGTAGTTTTTACCAAAGAGAAGAGGTGAACGTTTAGACTCCTTGTGCGTCCCCTGCTCTGCAGAAATGTCTGTCCTTACCAATTCTTTTTTAAGAGTTTAAAAAAGAGATATTTTTACGTGTTGCCAGCAGCTGTTCAGTGTCAGCTGCGTTTCTATAAATGAGACTCAAGTCAGGACGGACATATCTGCACTGTGGACATGTTTCCTTGCTGTCTCTCTGCTCTCCTCTCTGTTTGTCTGTCTCCTAACACTCGTCTTCCCCCTCAGCTTTGCCAACTCCCCTTTTTTTCCATCTCTGTTTTGATGAATTTAGAGACAAAAGTCGAGAGCAAACCGCTGGAAGCTGCCAGTGTTTCTTCTTTCTCCACTAAATTAAGCCCAAGGTACGACTGCCATCGCTGCAGAGATAGCACACCAACCACCTGTGGCCCGATAACTCCGACATCAGCTGATGTGCTTTTATTTTGACGGGTTTTGTTGTAAAAAGAATAAAAAGTTGTACAGAGAATTCATGGACATGCATGATTTGAGGGCACCAAAAGGTTTAACGTTGATGACCTCAAATGTATGGTGACTTTCTACTCTTCAAGGATCTAATAAATTAACTCAGTTGGACATTTTGGTTGTTTCTGTTTTTTTGTTTTTAACCTTCCAAGAGAAAATTAAAAAGAAGCATTTCATTTTTCCTCCTGTTTTCATTAAATATAATGTGTCTCTAAATAAGCTTCGAAACCAAATGTGTCTTTCTTCCGCTTCTTTTTACTGTAACTTGTAAAATGAATTATCTTCATAGAGCAGGAGGTTAAAAAAACAGCTTTTAAATCTGAACTAACTTTTGTGGCAGTGTCAGATGTTTCTGTCAGACTTTATAAACTTCTCCAAAGAGGTCGTCTTTGCTAATTCACCACGTCTTAACAGAAGAATGAGCGCTCCCGGTGATCATCCTCGTGCTTTAACACATTAACTAGAGGCTCTCCTTGCACATTTGGTGTCACTTCTCATGTCAGCATTTCTGGAACAGAGTCGGTTCCCATCATAACCTCCACCGGCCTTGTTGCATGTACGGTGTGTGTGTTCAGTGCACAGTAGTATTTAAACTGCATCCTACCGCCCTGACCTGCCACTGCCATACACCCACTGGCCTGCTCTTCCTGCTGCTAGATAAGGTACCTTTCTCAACTCAACTGTATGTGTGTGTGTGTGTGTGTGTATATGTGTGTGTCCTGATCACAGCATATTCATTTTATAGAGCCTTTTTATTTTTTAGATGACTGTGTTGTGTTTATTTGCCTGTCTGTACGCCTGCCTATTTGATTTGTGTTTCCTGTGTTCTGAATTAAATATATTTGGGTCATGATTTAAGTGTTAACACACAGCACTGAGTGTGTAGAGCCTTGGTCTGTTTAAGTTTCTATGATTGTGTTTGTTTCACACTTTAACATCAATGAATCAACACCACACTCATTTTGGATGAATCAGTAGAATAACCAAGCAAGATCATCTTTGAGTTTGACTGGGAGCCTTCACAGCACAGCTTCACAGGGTATGACCAGCAGAAACACTGAACAGCCCCTGAATGTGTCATGGAATGCATGCATTATGTTTTAATCATCCAAATCTCCATTTAAATACATTCACTTTCGGTTTGTTATATTTAATACATTACTCAGCACCTGCACTCCCCTGAAAAGCATTTGTTGGGTGAGCAAAGAATTCCAAATATTTTGTAACAATTTTTTTACAGAAAACAAACTATAGTAAGTCATCAAAAATCACCCTCAAAACCCTCGTAGTACAGTATGTCGTCAAAAATCATGAAAAAAACGTCATAGTATGGTATGTCGTCAAAAATCATGAAAAAAATGTCGTAGTATAGTATGTCGTCATAAAGTATGAAAAAAAGTCATAGTATAGCATGTCGTCCAAAATCATGAAAAAAATGTCATAGTATATTATGTCGTCCAAAATCATGAAAAAAATATCATAGTATAGTATGTTGTCGTAAAGTATGAAAAAAAGTCATAGTAGAGTATGTCGTCCAAAATCATGAAAAAAATGTCATAGTATATTATGTCGTCCAAAATCATGAAAAAAAAGTCATAGTATAGCATGTCGTCAAAAATCATGAAAAAAAAGTCATAGTATAGTATATTGTCCAAAATCATGAAAAAAAAGTCATAGTATAGCATGTCGTCCAAAATCATGAAAACAATGTCATAGTATAGCATGTCGTCCAAAATCACGAAAAAAACATCATAGTATAGCATGTTGTCATAAAGTATGAAAAAAAGTCATAGTATAGCATGTCGTCCAAAATCATGAAAACAATGTCATAGTATAGTATTTCGTCAAAAATCATGAAAAAAACATCATAGTATAGCATGTCGTCCAAAATCATGAAAACAATGTCATAGTATAGTATGTCGTCAAAAATCACGAAAAAAACATCATAGTATAGCATGTCGTCCAAAATCATGAAAAAAACGTCATAGTATAGTATGTTGTCAAAAATCACGAAAAAAATATCATAGTATAGCATGTTGTCGTAAAGTATGAAAAAAAGTCATAGTATAGTATGTCGTCCAAAATCATGAAAAAAACATCATAGTATAGCATGTCGTCAAAAATCACGAAAAAAACATCATAGTATAGCATGTCGTCCAAAATCATGAAAAAAACGTCATAGTATAGCATGTCATCAAAAATCATGAAAAAAAACGTCATAGTATAGCATGTCGTCCAAAATCATGAAAAAAACGTCATAGTATAGCATGTCATCAAAAATCATGAAAAAAAACGTCATAGTATAGTATGTCGTCCAAAATCATGAAAACAATGTCACAGTATAGCATGTCATCAAAAATTATGAAAAAAAACGTCATAGTATAGTATGTCGTCCAAAATCATGAGAAAACGTCATAGTTTCGCATGTCGTCAAAAAGTATGAAAAAAACATCATAGTATAGCATGTTGTCTTAAAGTATGAAAAAAAGTCATAGTATAGCATGTCGTCAAAAATCACGAAAAAAACGTCATAGTATAGCATGTCATCAAAAATCATGAAAAAAGCATCATAGTATAGTATGTCGTCAAAAATCATGAAAAAAACGTCATAGTATAGTATGTCGTCCAAAATCATGAAAAAAACGTCATAGTATAGCATGTCGTCCAAAATCATGAAAAAAACGTCATAGTATAGCATGTCGTCCAAAATCATGAAAAAAAAGTCATAGTATAGCATGTCGTCCAAAATCATGAAAACAATGTCATAGTATAGCATGTCGTCCAAAATCACGAAAAAAACATCATAGTATAGCATGTTGTCATAAAGTATGAAAAAAAGTCATAGTATAGCATGTCGTCCAAAATCATGAAAACAATGTCATAGTATAGTATTTCGTCAAAAATCATGAAAAAAACATCATAGTATAGCATGTCGTCCAAAATCATGAAAACAATGTCATAGTATAGTATGTCGTCAAAAATCACGAAAAAAACATCATAGTATAGCATGTCGTCCAAAATCATGAAAAAAACGTCATAGTATAGTATGTTGTCAAAAATCACGAAAAAAATATCATAGTATAGCATGTTGTCGTAAAGTATGAAAAAAAGTCATAGTATAGTATGTCGTCCAAAATCATGAAAAAAACATCATAGTATAGCATGTCGTCAAAAATCACGAAAAAAACATCATAGTATAGCATGTCGTCCAAAATCATGAAAAAAACGTCATAGTATAGCATGTCATCAAAAATCATGAAAAAAAACGTCATAGTATAGCATGTCGTCCAAAATCATGAAAAAAACGTCATAGTATAGCATGTCATCAAAAATCATGAAAAAAAACGTCATAGTATAGTATGTCGTCCAAAATCATGAAAACAATGTCACAGTATAGCATGTCATCAAAAATTATGAAAAAAAACGTCATAGTATAGTATGTCGTCCAAAATCATGAGAAAACGTCATAGTTTCGCATGTCGTCAAAAAGTATGAAAAAAACATCATAGTATAGCATGTTGTCTTAAAGTATGAAAAAAAGTCATAGTATAGCATGTCGTCAAAAATCACGAAAAAAACGTCATAGTATAGCATGTCATCAAAAATCATGAAAAAAGCATCATAGTATAGTATGTCGTCAAAAATCATGAAAAAAACGTCATAGTATAGTATGTCGTCCAAAATCATGAAAAAAACGTCATAGTATAGCATGTCGTCCAAAATCATGAAAAAAACGTCATAGTATAGCATGTCGTCCAAAATCATGAAAAAAACGTCATAGTATAGCATGTCGTCCAAAATCATGAAAAAAACGTCATAGTATAGCATGTCGTCCAAAATCATGAAAACAATGTCATAGTATAGTATGTTGTCAAAAATCACGAAAAAAACATCATAGTATAGCATGTCGTCCAAAATCACGAAAAAAACATCATAGTACAGCATGTTGTCGTAAAGTATGAAAAAAAGTCATAGTATAGTATGTTGTCAAAAATCACGAAAAAAGCATCATAGTATAGCATGTTGTCGTAAAGTATGAAAAAAAGTCATAGTATAGTATGTCGTCAAAAATCACGAAAAAAACATCATAGTATAGCATGTCGTCCAAAATCATGAAAACAATGTCATAGTATAGTATGTTGTCAAAAATCACGAAAAAAACGTCATAGTATAGCATGTTGTCGTAAAAGTATGAAAAAAGTCATAGTATAGCATGTCGTCCAAAATCATGAAAAAAACGTCATAGTATAGCATGTCGTCAAAAATCATGAAAAAAACATCATAGTATAGCATGTCGTCAAAAATCATGAAAAAAACATCATAGTATAGCATGTCGTCAAAAATCATGAAAAAAACGTCATAGTATAGCATGTCGTCAAAAATCATGAAAAAAACGTCATAGTATAGCATGTCGTCAAAATTCATGAAAAAAACATCATAGTATAGCATGTCGTCAAAAATCATGAAAAAAACGTCATAGTATAGCATGTCGTCAAAAATCATGAAAAAAACGTCATAGTATAGCATGTTGTCGTAAAAGTATGAAAAAAAGTCATAGTATAGCATGTCGTCCAAAATCATGAAAAAAACGTCATAGTATAGCATGTCGTCAAAAATCATGAAAAAAACGTCATAGTATAGCATGTCGTCAAAAATCATGAAAAAAACATCATAGTATAGCATGTCGTCAAAAATCATGAAAAAAAACGTCATAGTATAGCATGTCGTCCAAAATCATGAAAAAAACGTCATAGTATAGCATGTCGTCAAAAATCATGAAAAAAACATCATAGTATAGCATGTCGTCCAAAATTATGAAAACAATGTCATAGTATAGTATGTCGTCCAAAATCATGAAAACAATGTCATAGTATAGTATGTTGTCAAAAATCACGAAAAAAAACGTCATAGTATAGCATGTCGTCCAAAATCATGAAAACAATGTCATAGTATAGTATGTTGTCAAAAATCACGAAAAAAACGTCATAGTATAGCATGTCGTCCAAAATCATGAAAAAAACGTCATAGTATAGCATGTCGTCCAAAATCATGAAAAAAACGTCATAGTATAGTATGTTGTCAAAAATCACGAAAAAAACATCATAGTATAGCATGTCGTCCAAAATCACGAAAAAAACATCATAGTACAGCATGTTGTCGTAAAGTATGAAAAAAAGTCATAGTATAGTATGTTGTCAAAAATCACGAAAAAAGCATCATAGTATAGCATGTTGTCGTAAAGTATGAAAAAAAGTCATAGTATAGTATGTCGTCAAAAATCACGAAAAAAACATCATAGTATAGCATGTCGTCAAAAATCACGAAAAAAACATCATAGTATAGCATGTCGTCAAAAATCATGAAAAAAACGTCATAGTATAGCATGTCGTCAAAAATCATGAAAAAAACGTCATAGTATAGCATGTCATCAAAAATCACGAAAAAAACGTCATAGTATAGCATGTCGTCAAAAATCATGAAAAAAACGTCATAGTATAGCATGTCGTCCAAAATCATGAAAAAAACGTCATAGTATAGCATGTCGTCCAAAATCATGAAAAAAACGTCATAGTATAGCATGTCATCAAAAATCACGAAAAAAACGTCATAGTATAGCATGTCATCAAAAATCACGAAAAAAACGTCATAGTATAGCATGTCGTCCAAAATCATGAAAAAAACATCATAGTATAGCATGTCATCAAAAATCATGAAAAAAACATCATAGTATAGCATGTCGTCCAAAATCATGAAAACAATGTCATAGTATAGCATGTCATCAAAAATCATGAAAAAAACATCATAGTATAGCATGTCGTCCAAAATCATGAAAACAATGTCATAGTATAGCATGTCATCAAAAATCATGAAAAAAACATCATAGTATAGCATGTCGTCCAAAATCATGAAAACAATGTCATAGTATAGCATGTCATCAAAAATCATGAAAAAAACATCATAGTATAGCATGTCGTCCAACATCATGAAAACAATGTCATAGTATAGTATGTTGTCAAAAATCACGAAAAAAACGTCATAGTATAGCATGTCGTCCAAAATCATGAAAAAAACGTCATAGTATAGTATGTCGTCAAAAATCATGAAAAAAATGTCATAGTATAGTATGTCGTCAAAAATCGTATATATATAAAATCGTATAGTCTTTGAAAACTATTAAAAAATGTTATTGTATACAATGTCATTAAAAAAAGTACAGCATGTTGTCGTAAAGTATGAAAAAAAGTCATAGTATAGTATGTCGTCAAAAATCACGAAAAAAGCATCATAGTATAGCATGTTGTCGTAAAGTATGAAAAAAAAGTCATAGTATAGTATGTCGTCAAAAATCACGAAAAAAACATCATAGTATAGCATGTCGTCCAAAATCACGAAAAAAACATCATAGTACAGCATGTTGTCGTAAAGTATGAAAAAAAGTCATAGTATAGTATGTTGTCAAAAATCACGAAAAAAACATCATAGTATAGCATGTCGTCCAAAATCATGAAAACAATGTCATAGTATAGTATGTTGTCAAAAATCACGAAAAAAACGTCATAGTATAGCATGTTGTCGTAAAAGTATGAAAAAAAGTCATAGTATAGCATGTCGTCCAAAATCATGAAAAAAACGTCATAGTATAGCATGTCGTCAAAAATCATGAAAAAAACATCATAGTATAGCATGTCGTCAAAAATCATGAAAAAAAACGTCATAGTATAGCATGTCGTCAAAAATCATGAAAAAAACATCATAGTATAGCATGTCGTCCAAAATTATGAAAACAATGTCATAGTATAGTATGTCGTCCAAAATCATGAAAACAATGTCATAGTATAGTATGTTGTCAAAAATCACGAAAAAAAACGTCATAGTATAGCATGTCGTCCAAAATCATGAAAACAATGTCATAGTATAGTATGTTGTCAAAAATCACGAAAAAAACGTCATAGTATAGCATGTCGTCCAAAATCATGAAAAAAACGTCATAGTATAGCATGTCGTCCAAAATCATGAAAAAAACGTCATAGTATAGTATGTTGTCAAAAATCACGAAAAAAACATCATAGTATAGCATGTCGTCGTAAAGTATGAAAAAAAGTCATAGTATAGTATGTCGTCAAAAATCACGAAAAAAACATCATAGTATAGCATGTCGTCAAAAATCACGAAAAAAACATCATAGTATAGCATGTCGTCAAAAATCATGAAAAAAACGTCATAGTATAGCATGTCGTCAAAAATCATGAAAAAAACGTCATAGTATAGCATGTCATCAAAAATCACGAAAAAAACGTCATAGTATAGCATGTCGTCAAAAATCATGAAAAAAACGTCATAGTATAGCATGTCGTCCAAAATCATGAAAAAAACGTCATAGTATAGCATGTCATCAAAAATCACGAAAAAAACGTCATAGTATAGCATGTCGTCAAAAATCATGAAAAAAACGTCATAGTATAGCATGTCATCAAAAATCACGAAAAAAACGTCATAGTATAGCATGTCGTCCAAAATCATGAAAAAAAACGTCATAGTATAGCATGTCGTCAAAAATCATGAAAAAAACATCATAGTATAGCATGTCGTCCAAAATCATGAAAACAATGTCATAGTATAGCATGTCATCAAAAATCATGAAAAAAACATCATAGTATAGCATGTCGTCCAAAATCATGAAAACAATGTCATAGTATAGCATGTCATCAAAAATCATGAAAAAAACATCATAGTATAGCATGTCGTCCAACATCATGAAAACAATGTCATAGTATAGTATGTTGTCAAAAATCACGAAAAAAACGTCATAGTATAGCATGTCGTCCAAAATCATGAAAAAAACGTCATAGTATAGTATGTCGTCAAAAATCATGAAAAAAATGTCATAGTATAGTATGTCGTCAAAAATCGTATATATATAAAATCGTATAGTCTTTGAAAACTATTAAAAAATGTTATTGTATACAATGTCATTAAAAAAACGGTGCAGTATCGTATGTCGTAAAAGAAAACATACTATAATATGACGTCAAGAAAGATGAAAAATGTGATAGTTTAAGGCATGATGATGCCAAAAAAGTATAGTATGGCATAAAAAAGTGAATGAGTTTCCCATAAATATTCATAAAAATATGTTTAATCTAAAAATGTCATAATGAATGTAAGGTTTAGGTCAACAAACAAAGAATAAACAAAAAAAAAAAAAAAAAAAAAAAAGGAGTTGGCGCTGACCGCTGGGAGAGTGTTGAGGACCAGAGGACAATAAACTCAACATCCTGCCTGGACAGGAAACAGTGAAGTCTCCCAGTCGCCTCAGTCATGGTCTCATGTGTTATAAAGCCTACACAGTGTTCCTTCAACACTCCTGACAGTGTCTGTTGATAAGTGTAACAGAGAGGCCTGTAAGAGCACATGTTGTAATAATTAGACTGCACCATATTAAACATGTCTCTGTGTGTTTGGGAAGATGATGAGTGTTGACACATGGGGACTGTCTCTGCCTTTCAGTACAGGGCCTGATTACGCCCGATTTTGAGTGACCAAATCCCATCGTAAGTGACTGACCTTTGGTCTTCAGGGTCTTCATGCTTCACTTCTTCTGTCAGCTTTCCATCACCACACAAAACTGCTTCATTATCATGTCTGCTTTGAGTGTGGTGGAGCGGCTGTTGGGTTATGACCATCCTGTGATGTCACAGCAGACTGACCTGTGGGCTGCGTGCAGTGTCAGGAAGTGTGTTTGCATGTCTCAGCATCATGTCTCAGTTTTTCCTCTATCTTTCTTTTTCTCTGTGCACGACTCATGAGACTTTTATTGAATTCACTTTATTCACTTGTTGTTGCTGGAGTCATCCTGTGCGCTCTTTGACCTTTACTGACATGTTTTATTTCTTGCATGATTTGCATGACATCCTTCATCAAACAAAATAAATACATACAATAATGTTTTTTGTTTTTTTTCACAGTTTCTTCTCTCGTCCTCACAGCGATGATCCGCCCATCGAGCCGGCCGTGGAGGCTCCGCCCAAACCGCCCCTTTCTGATGATGAGGAGGAGGAAGTGGAGGAAGTGGAGGAAGAGCAGCCTGATGAAGCTCACTATGACTCCTTGGAGAAGGCCTCAACTCCCCCGGAGGAGGAGTAATGAGCTCTGTGTTTAAAGCAGCTGCAGGAGGATCTCTGGTCCCTCAGCCGTGAAGCTCTGATTCAACAGTATAGTGTTTCTATATAGATACAATTATTACGACCAGCAAATGAAGTGCAACACAAATATCCACATTTACAGCTTAGTCGAGTGATGATGTAAATAAAAGTTAGACCTGATTCATGTTTGATTTTCTAGCACACTAAAAGCCGGATGAATTCTTGAATTTGCTCTTGATTGTTTCCCTCAGAGTCGTATCTCTGTAAAAGCATTTATGAGTGATCATGATGGACAGCAGTGGATTTCTTCAAGGAGCATGTGGTGATATAAGAATATAGGTTAGCCTGCACAGCTCACTTGGTTCATATTTTTGCCTCTTACATCGTATCACCGCTCAGAGACTGCCAACACGCTCCTCATATAGACCGACAGGATCCGCAGCCGGCCTGAGAAGTTGCTCAATGACGTCTGTGTGATTTTATAATACAGCTTCTTCCCCCGCCTCGTCAACAAAAGGGCTTTACACCTCATCAGGCGTTGCACCTTTTAGCCTCACCTGTTAATACTGCCTCCTCACAGGGCGAGCATGCGACTCATGTTGGTGCTGTGTGGAACACTGTTACACACCTGGTGAAGCACAGAGAAGTCCATGACGTGTCTGGACAAAGACAGATAATCTAAAGTAGGACAGGTCAGAAGTTCCCGCAGATGGCGGAGGGAAATTGAAACACAGCAGAGACAGTAGACTAGCCTGAAAAATCAGCAGTGTCTGTGGAATAAATTCATGCTGAGTGATCACATAACTGATAAGCACACGACTCATAGTACTGTTTATTCAGCTGATTATGTACTGACAGGAAGTCCTATATTCTGCAATAATAGTTGTACAGTAATATTGCACTGTAATCAGATTACATTGATTTGATGTTTGATTAATATTGTGTACCAACAGTTTGTAAGATCTTCAACAGAATCATACGATCAACAAGAGACAAACGTGATTACATATTGTCTTCAGTCATGTTTAAGAAAACTGATGTAGAGCGACGAGCAGTCAGGAACCCACTGATCAGGTTATTGTTAGTTAGACAGAGCTGATGATGATATTGGCCTTTCATTAAAAAACAATGGTTAAAGGTTCTGTGTGTAACTTGTAACACGTGTTAATCATTTGTATCTATCTGTGGCTACAGAGATACAGATGCTGACAGATGCTGACTGCAGTTCATGTAACAGCCTCAGAAAGAGGAGAACTCACTGATAACAAGGATTTAAATAAAGTTACATACAGAACCAAACCCCAGTTCCTTCATTATGTTGGAGGTGTATACCAACATTTGGACGCCACGAGCGGTGAATCAGACGCTATAGTTTGTTTTGTTTTTTTGGAATTTGAGTGAACCCACTATTAAACTTTGCCCCCTGATAATCTGATGCAGGTGAGGATATGTACGAATTGTTAAACTTTAAGTGGAACTGTCGAGTGGTTTCTCTTTCACAATTCATAAAATTAACACTAAGGTTTAAGAGCTTGTGCTGCAGACGACACAGCTCCAGCAAAATGTGCCTTAGTTTAATTTTTCTAAATGTGAAAGGGAACTCATCTCACAATAATCAGTTTCTCACATGAGATTCAACCGCACTTCAAATTCTGCATGTAGGAAAATCATTAGTGCTGAGAGGTTTAACTCTGTTAATCACAGCTGGGTGTGGCCCGCTGTAATAGTTAGTATCTGTGACCACACCCAACTCTAATAAAGTACTGTAGAATTGTACACTGTGAAGCGATGTACCGAGCAGGTACCACAGAGCATGTAGCAGCCGCTCAACACAGTCTCACAGAAATATATGAAATGATCACAAGCTCTTGACCACACAGAACGTGGCGGTTTGCATGAAATATGTTACAATTGACCTATGGCTAAGCCCCGCCCCCTCCACTCACACGGACAAACTATCAACATTCAGTGACGGCGCTATGGCAGGTGTCACAGTACACGGCATTTCACAGGAGGCAACTGATGATTTTTGGGGACATAACGATCAGATGTCATTGAGAAGTAACCAAAAGGGCCTAAACTACGCATTGGAGGGATATATTCATCATTTTATTGTTGAGAAGGTCGATGAAAAGCCGAAAAATTTCCTTTATTTTCAAATTTGTCCAAATTTGTCCAAAAGAGACACTTTTCTCGCTTGAGATGTGGTTTAAAGTGTAAAAATACACCTGGTCGCCCAGCCTCTCAGGATACCTTGTGTCAGAGCTGCATGTACCCCATGCACACCGTTTGACCATTTTTAAACTGCAAATCTCAGAAAAAGCTCATAAAACCGAACAAACTGACTTTCTGTAATGCATTTCAATGGACGTCCAGGCAGAGGATGTCCCAGTGTGTGGGAATGGCTATACGCACTGTGATTGGCTCATCATGTTTGAGGGCGGGGCTTAGCCATAGGTCAATTACGTGCTGGCAACACGTCGGTGGTTTTACCCGACCCAAGTGGGCCCCATATGGGTTATGCTACGGCTTCCTGGGTACCAAGTGGGCATAAGCCTAAAGTGGGCATCTTATCTTAGACCGACTTGATTAAACCCTCTCATGTGAGCAGTTGGCATTGGGCCATTATGGAACTATTGGACAATCCAACAAAGGGCCCATTTTCCAGCTCATTTACGAACTACATGGCTGTGGAGTTAAAAGTCTACCTTTGTTTGACCCTTCCACTACCGCTGCTGCCGGCCCTACTCAGACTTTATTGCTGTTTGTACTCAATTCGTGTGTCCACAAAACATCCTCACTGACTTTGAATTGACATTGTCATCGTGTCAAACTAAGAGTTGTGTCATGTATTTCTGTGAGACCAGGTTGAACCACTAGATGGCACTGCAGGCTGAGTTTATACCTGGTTGTAGTTACATGTAAAAAAAAAAAAATCAGATCTCAGCAGCTTGCAGTTAATGTGTTCTCTCTCCCAGCTGGTCAAAAACCGAAGCATGGTCGGGGCCTATGCCTCAAACTATGACACTGTAGGTACCCATCAGGTCCTGCTCGTTACGTGCATGCATCTTTTCAAAATAAACTTCAGTTATTACAGGAAATGTAGAGTTTATGATCGCGACATGTACACAGTCTCTTTTTTTATTTTATTTATTTTATATACCTTATTAATCAAGGGGAAATTCAATTACACACAGGTCTGAAATACACACACATGCACAAACAGGACCTACAAAGTGGAGAGATATCAGAGTGAGGGGGCTGCCCATGACCGGTGCCCCTTCTGTGCCTTGCTCTAGAGCACCTCGGCAGTTCCCAGGAGGCGAACTGGCGCCTCTCCAGCTACCAGTCTTCACTCCATATTTGGTCCGGACGCAGACTTGAACAGGCGACGCTTTGGTTCCCAACCCAAGTCCCTATGGACTGAGCTACTTTGTTTTTAGATCTGGGCAACAAAAGTACTTGGTTAGGTTTAAAAAAGATCGTGGTTACGTATGTGAGGTCACATGACAAACATTACATCACTAAAGTACTAGTTAGAATAACTCAATGTTGACTTTTGGTTTTACGGAGTTCACAAACAGCCGTCTCCTGGGTGAACGTCCTGTGTTGGTTTGACCCGTCCACCACCCTGACTTCCTGCCCTAACCAGACTTTCTTGCTCTTTACACCCGTAGCTTGGAGTGTCTAATAAAGGCATTGCCTGGTGTCTCTCACACAGATGCGTCGGTATTTGACAAATGGGAGAAAGAACACCTGTTAAAAACAAATCTTTGTACTCGAACTGATAAAACCTGAATCAGTGTAACTCAGAGTGACACATGAAGACTTATATCCTACAAATATGAACCTGTATCATGTGATTTGATGGCAGTGTCTGTTTTTCAATTTAATTTTGAGAATAAAGAATCAAGGATTAACCCACATTGTGTTGTACTGTAATGTTGGGATCAGGGTCGGGAGAGAGTTACTGCCTCAAGTGAAGGAGTTCGAGTATCCCTAACCCTTGTTCACAAGTCGGGGTCTTGCAGTGATGAGTGTGTTGCGCCGCACCGTCGTGGTGAAGAGGGAGCTGAGCTGGAAGGTGAAGCTTTTGATTTATTGGTCCATCTACGTCCCAACCCTCACCTATGGTCATGAGCTCTGGGTAGTGACTGAAAGAATGATTAAATAAATGATTTAAAAGGTAAAATGATACTAACTAAAGCAACATTGGGTTAAAAATGAACAAACAGTCAAAAGATATCTGAAGATGTGTAAAACAGACTTTATTTATATTTGATAGAAGGTACAGAAGGTAATGATGTGACCAGGTCAGTGTGGGGGCACATGTTACTGACAGTATCGCAAACCAAAACCTCACCTGTGCGTTGTTTTTTAACGAACAGGCCGAAGCTCCTGTAACATCCCTCCTCTCTGTCTCCATCTGTTGCCCCTGAACCACAACACAACATCTCTTTGGCAACAATAAAACGTAAGAGACATAATATTTTTAACCCTCCCACCTGTACAGGTACAGTACATCAATACTCTGAAAAGTATTTTTGTCGAGATACAAAAATATTACGGACAGCTGTCTAGATGGTTCTATGCTAAACTGTTACAGAATATTAAAGCCTCGAAGGCAAACAAACACTTAAAGACACTATATGTTGATCACAGGGCGTTCTGAAAGGTCGAGGCTCACAACAACTCATCACACACACCGTCTGTTCACCTCCGTACATTTACACGCACACAAAGCACTGTAACATTTCATGATGGTGACGTCAGCACTCTGAGGCCTTTCAACCAGCTGATCGGACAAAGGAATTGATCTGTCAAAGCAACGTGGCTCAACAAGTCATAAATAGTTAATATTAAATCTTGTTCTGTTTCAGCGTGATGCTCACATTTGTCCTCCTGCTCTGAAGAACCCAAATTATAACCACTAACAACAAACATTTTTCTCTCGAATCTGAAAAGTTTCATCGTTTCAGAATTATTGTACAAAACGTCTTGGAACAAGCTGAGTGTAGCCAAAATACCCTGAAACAGCGCAGTCAGACAGCTGCTCTCCTACAAACAGATAACATGGTGAGAATACTGGATGTGTAACGTGCTGATGTACAGACGCAGAAGCGTGCTTGTTCAGACCGACCTGTGCAGACAAAAATATAAGTTAACAGCCTTTTCAATGTTGTTGTGCAGGTTTGTGTTTGGATGTCTGTAGGGTTGGGCCCGATGTGATCATACAAACTGACGATACAAACGTTTATCTGTCCCTTTAATATCTCTGGTTTTACAACAAATGTTGCAAATGAATGAGTATTAACTGCTTTCGGACATTTACCGGATCTTTGCATCAATGTGATGAAGAACTTTGATTTGTCAGGTGTTTAACTTCAGAGTAGACATTTTATCTATTGAAGGAGAAGTATGTAGGAGTTATTGGCATCTCATGGCAAACTGAGTACTCCTCCCTGTCCATGCAGAGAACCTACAGTGGCCTTTAGGTGATGTGAAATCAGTAGACTGTATAAGATAAAGGACGTAGCCAATGTGACGTCACCCATTGGTTTGTGGACTCTGCGTAGATTTATAATAATAACAAGACACAGGACGATAAGATGGCGCCTAGTCAGTCCAGTGAGGTTGCTCACCTGGTGCAAACGGGAAAAAAATGAATAAGAAAATGACTCCACCCACAAGTAAATTGTTAATTTTTACTAATATAAAACCTCCATTAAAAAGAGTCATATTTGAACTTGTTCGCAGTTGGAGGTGTCAACACCTTGACAGACATCTTTTTTATAATGGCCGTCTATGGGGAAAAATTTGCTGCAATGCCGTGATACCAGCTGCTTTCCTGGGGGTCTGTAGTTTGACTGTCGCCATCTTGGATTTTTGGAGCCAGGTATGAGCAACACAAATCCTGCATCGCGTTGGGTACTGTAGCTGTGCAACGGGTAAAAATATGTAGGGGCGGGCAGCCGGTGAGAACAAAAACATCTAAATCGCTATTATGAAACAGTGACCCCATCATCACACTGGTCACCGACATGGAAATTTGCAGCCCGAGGATGAGGTGGTAGCGTACATGTAGTTCAAGACACCCGAAGAAGGATCCTTTTGAGCATTAATGGAGAAAAACGTTAACGCAATGTCTGAAAAAAATTATGATAAAATGTCCAAAAACTTTCTGATGAAGCAAATGTCAAAGAAATGTTGGAAAAAATGTTGACAAAATTTTTAAAAATATTATCAAAGTGGCATGCTAAAATGTTTCCTAACCTGGCAGTGACTGAATGCTTCACCATCCAGTGAAAGAGACGTCTCCTCTGCTGGATTTGGAGAACCAACCTTCATGTGAGTTTGTGTGTTTGATCGTTTTATTGACGGGTAACAGGGAGGGTCTGGTACTGAGCTTTATGGGTATGTGCGGGTGCCAGTTTTCATAAATGGACCTGTGCAGGCCTCTGATCCACCACTCCTCCCAGCCAGCCTGTAGGAACTTTCCAGCTCCTTAGATTATCTCGTTACTGGCAGCATTTCGACATGAGGCCGTCCTGCAGGGTATCACACCTCCATGATAGGTGCCATCCAGCAGCGTTATGAACTGATGCCGCCTGTCTGCGTATCATACTTCTTTGACAGGTGCCGTCCGGCTGACCAGTGGCGTATCATAACAAAAGGTTATGTTTTGCTGCAATACAAACTGATGCCACCTGGTTGCGTATAAAACCACTGCAAAAGGTGACTTTTGGTGTCAGGTATCTAACGCTGAAACCACTGACAAAGCGGCCATATTTCAGAATGAGAGCAGGCTGGTTTGTCCGTTATGAGCTACCTCAGAAACGTGGTGGATTACGTGGACAAGGACCCGCTCCCTGTGTAGATATAAACGTCTCAGTGATTCTTATCTTCAGCTGATTATAGACTAAAGTAAACACACTGATGAGATTTTTTTTATCTCTGCCAATAAATCCCACACACTGGACCTTAAACAATTTCAAACGTGAGGTTCAGATAAAGTACTTTATGAAAACATATGCCATTATCACAGTATAATATGGCATATACTGTGGAGAAGATTTCGTCCATATGGCCCAGCCCTATTGGTCCGTGTCTTTATGGAGAACTGGTGTCTTTATGTAGCCTCCAAATCATCAGCGTCCTGTCTTGATGCCAATTTGTTCTGGCAGAAAGAGGAAACGTGATTTCTGTGACCATGTGTGTCTGTCTGCTCCAAAACCAAAAGCTGTCCCCTTCTGTCTCCGAGCAATAAATTCTTATAGATACTGTTTTCTAGATACTTGAAACCATGCATTGCTATATCTGAAAAACTGTTAAACCTTTAATAAGAGTTAAATAACTTCCGTCACCTCCTGTCACTACGGCGACAACGTTGTGCCTGGTGTTTACAGCGAAGAGGGGTCAGCTGTGATGGCGGTGCTGGCGCTCAGTTTGGTCGAGAGAATGAGCCACAGATTCATGTAAAACAGTACAGTAGTGGTCCTGGTACAAAAACAAGAAAAATAAATAGAGTCACAAAATATCACATTGTCCAGGTTCAATCAGCTGCTTCCACAAAAGCCACCCTGTAACCAAACACTAAAATACCTCCTGTCACACCAGCGCGTCCTTCGTCTCCTAACGAACCAAATATTAACGTTATATTACTCATGATACCTCAGGGATTCTCCGCGATATTTATTAAGACAAGTAAAGCAGTTTCCTAAAAAGTACAAAGTCTGTGGAGCTGTACAGTCTCGTTCAAAGTGCTGATCCTTTTGTTGAAAAGCCAGAACTCAGCGTCTGTCTGTCGTGTGTCTGTGAGTCCAGGTGTTTCCACGCTCTCATCGGTGCTTCCCATCACAAATGAACAAGTGAACGAGGTGGCAAATGTGATGCTGTCCTTCCTTTGTGTCTCTTTGATCCCAAAAATATGCACAATACAAGCTTCCCCTGCGTCCAAAGATTCCTTACATCATACATACAGTATATATTAATATTCTGTAAATGTTATATATTAACCATTCTCTTCCTCGGTAAGACGGACCTTTCAAAAGTGTCCACAGGCGGTAAGAGGCACTGTCTTGTGTTTCTAAAACCTGACGGTAAAAAATAAATTAGAAGTCATGCTAGCAGGCCAAGTAGTTGTCACAGAGGCAGTAAATCTCCACAGCTCGTTACTCTTTGTCACCGTCCTCACTGCTTCCTGCAAGACACAGAGCGAGGCACAGAGGATTCATAAACACATCTCTATATCTCCACAACGTTGGCAGATTTCTACAGAAGCTGGCGAGAAAGTTTATGAACTCATTGGTGTGGTGCACACTGTCATTGAGTCTGAGGCAACACGCTGGAGCCAACAAGAGGATCTTTAATGGGCCCGCGTCCCAGACCGGGGTTAAAGGGATAGTGCACCCAAAAATGAAATGCAGCCATTATCTACTCACCCATATGCTGATGGAGGCTCAGTGATGAGTCCTCACAACACTTACGGAGATCCAAGGGGAGAGGAGGTAGCAACACAACTCCACCTAATGGAGGCTGACGGCGCCCCAGATTCAAACGTCCAAAAACACATAATTGAAACCACAAAATATCTCCATACTGCTCGTCCGTAGTGATCCAAGTGTCCTGAAGCCCCGACATAAAAAGTTGTTTGGAAAATACAACGCAAGTGCGCACACGTGAGTGCGGTGCCCAGAGAGGCAGTCAGAGCTACAGGCTACAATGAGGCTAAAAACAGAGTTCAAATGACGTTTTTCCAAACAGCTTTTTATGTCGGGGCTTCAGGACACTTGGATCACTACGGACGAGCAGTATGGAGATATTTTGTGGTTTCAATTATGTGTTTTTGGACGTTTGAATCTGGTTGTGTTGCTACCTCCTCTCCCCTGGATCTCTGCAAGTGATGTGAGGACTGAGCCTCCCTCGGCATATGGGTGAGTAGATAATGGCTGAATTTTCATTTTTGGGTGCACTATCCCTTTAAGATGAAAACAAGATGAAAGTAGCCTTTTAATTATCATATTTGCTAAAACACATCCAGACATGGTTTGGAATTTGTCTACATTTAGATCACAGTTACTCTGAGAGTCGACACTTTGATTAAAACTCCTTTAAGTTCAGATATTTGTTAAGATATATTATCATTTGAAGTATTTGACACAGCAAGCTCAAATAATTACAGTAATCCTGATGGTATTATCTCTGTTCCACTGTCTCTGTTGCAGCATCAGCTCAGCGCTGTGAGGACCAACACGGGCCGTTTAAATTAATCTCATTAAATCAGTGACTCCAGAGACGAGAAGGAGCCAATACACATTAAGGAGGTGTTTCAGAAAGCCAGAATAAACTCATCTACAGTAAAGTCGACTCCTAGGTTTGTTTATATTCTGTTTGGGGGAAAAAGCTCCACGTGTTTTTGTGTGTTGTGCTCTTTAATGGTGACAGACGATGAAAAGGTCTCAGACTCATGAACTAAGAGATGAAATCAGCTGAACAGTGTCAGGGAGTCGTTTAACCTACACAGATAAAGACACACTGATCTAGGTTTCTTTGCAAACACTGCTGTAGGAGCCACTTTCAGTTTGGTGGGAAATTTGATCTGAATCTCAGAAAACTAGATCTTTCTATGTGTGTCAGTAAAATCCCGTCCTTAACCAAACCTCGTGTCTGTTGAGTTTGTTGTGTCAAGGCGACTCACCTCCTGCAGAGTCCATGTCAGAGTCAGAGATGTGGGTGATGGAGAAACGGGACACGTTGGAGGGAGAGACGGTGAAGCGGGAGAACCGGACAGCTGGTTTGGGGTCCGGAGCTTTGGGGACGGAGCGGGGGGGTGGAGGGGAGTCAGACGCCACTGAGGACGTTGGCAGAGGGAGCAGAGGGAAGTCGTCCTCCCACTCATACCCTGCGCCTGAAGATAACAGGACATATTTTTAAAAAGGTGTATCTGATATTTGAGGACCAGGTGAGATTTCTTGATGCTGAAACGAGCCGACTGAGACAGAGACATGTTGTTGTACTCACTCTCCTCTGAGATGTTCCCATCTGAAGAGTCATCTGACGCGTTGAGTCTTTCCTGGGATTTGCTCCGTGAACTTTGACCCTCAGCTCCTAAATTGAAGCCGTGCTCAGCCAGCTCCTTGGTCGGGCTTTCCTGGTGGTGAAGTTCAGACAGTGAAAATGAAACATCACTTTTAAGATTGACTGAATGTTTGATCTGAGCCGGGTGCTTTAAGCTGTGTGCAAATTTTTCACACTAAAAGCCTTTTTAGAAAATGCAGAGATTCTCTCAGCTGAAGTTATAAGGGGCTTTTAATTTGAAACAGATACAGGAAGTGTTGAGTTTGAAATGACGGCGTGATGCATTAAATTTATCAGGATTAAAACGACAACGAAATAACGGCCTGTTTCTAATGTAGTGTGTTTGAAATGCAGCTGGTAGCCTCTGCAGCTGTGCTGAGTAAAGGCCCAGACACTATCTGTGAGTTTGATTCCTTTATATCCTCCATTATGAAGAAAGAACATTGTTTGCTAGCTTGATGCTAATGGCAGCACTCAGCGGGTTGATAAAGTGCCTCTGCTGTTTCCTTTTTACTCTGTGTGCTAACGTCCCTACAGGAAGTATCTAAAAGGCTGGGCTGTTGTTGTCGCACAGTTTCCATGGCAGCAGATCGCTCTGTGACAACAACAAAAAGTTGACGTCAGTTGTCGCCCACTATGACACATCACACAAGATACAACAATGGATTGTCGCGTACGACACTCATAATCATTCATGCTCCAAGCTGACACCGACAAAGTTGCGTCAGGCTGTAATCAAACTGATATCGTGCAGTCTGAACCCGACATTAGTCCGATATTCACTCTCCTCTCAGAAAACTACATAGAACTCTCTCAGAACACTTGAATTACAAAGTACTCAGAGGTTATTATGGGACTTTTGTCTAATGAGGCCAGAACTAAACCTGATGCAGTTTTAAAGAAGATTAAAACAATGAGTAAATGCTCGCTGCCACTCACCTGATCAAACAGATAAACGGTGACATCATCGAAAAAAGACACCGTCTTCTTTTTGCGATCCAGCTCCTCCTCCAGGCTCTCCACCGTCAGCAGCGTCGGCATCTTCAGGAGGCTGCGGAGTTTGTGAGCTTCGCTGTCGTCACTCACCACGATGGGCACCGGGTGGCACTCGTCCTCGCTGTCCTCCCCTCCGCTCTGCTCCTGCACGCTGTAGGTCCGCAGCTCTTCATCCGACTCGTCGCTGTCGTCGGTGTCACCGTCCTCCTCGTCCGCCTCTTCCCCATCAGCTGGTGACCCTCGGCCCTCTGCTGCAGGGAGCGGAGGGGGAGGGGTGGATGGAGGTGGCGGAGAGGAAGAAGAAAACCTCCTGGTGTTCGCTGTTTGCTGTAAGGCCACCTCGTCTTTGGGTAAAGAGTGTGTGAGTGCAGCAGATATCCCCAATGGCCGGTTTGGAGCCGTCTTGATTTCTGACTCTTCTGTTGTTTCTGATGAATCTTGACCTTCTGCTTCCTCCTCCTCTACCTCGACTCTCGAGTCTCCATTGAGGGCACCGAGGGCTTCTTCCATGGCTCCCACCACCTCTGCTGCCCAGTCTCCTAACGACGAGCTCTCTTCCTGTGAAGGCCATTCGTCCAGCCCCCCCTCTGTTAATGAAGCAGTGTCGGAGGACTCTAGAGGAAGTCCCAGCACCTCGTCCTGGTCACACTCTTCTGTGTCTGGTAGAGAAGAGGATTCTGCTTCTGCTGATATGTGTTTCATATCAAGTTTTATGTCTTTGCTCACCACAGAGTCATTTAGTTCCTCCTCCTCCTCATTCTTCCTCTTCTCACCCTTCTTCTCAACATCGTCTTCATCCCTACTCTGCCTTTCATTCTCATAGTCTGAGAAGTAGGCAGAGTCTCTGTACGGAGTCTTATCGCTCAGTGGTAGAAGGATGTGGTCCTCTGTCTGTGAGGGTTCATCCTCTGTGGTCACCACTTCACCTCCGTGCTCCTCCAGCTCCTTGTCCTCCTCCAGGCTTGTATCGAGGGCGGACTTCCCCAGAGGTTGTTCCCGAGGTTCATGAGGCTCTTTGGGTACAAACTCAGGGCTCTCATTATTTTCTGTGTCGTAGCCGCTGTCCATAGCTTTAGGTGAGCTGGACGGGTGGGAGGATGCAGGACTGAAGCCTTCACAGGACCCGGCTGCAGACGGCAGATCCATGGAGTCCATGGAATCAGGAGTTCCTACCTGCTTCTGTAGAGACTTGAAGGCCGGAGACGCGTTCAGCTCGCTGGACTCGTCCGCAAAGATGCCTGAGGTAACGTCAGTGATATCGTCCGTGATGTCATCGTCCTCGTCCTCGTCGCTGCAGTCGAGGATGTCGGCGAGGCTCACGCTGGAGCCTTCTCGGTCGACCCTGCTGTCGCCGGTGTGACTCAGCTCCGACTGCTGATCTGTGAGGGCCACCATCACGTGCGTGTTATCGGCAGGAGGTGGAGTGGTTGCGGCTGTGGTCAGGGTCACCTCCTCTGTTTTAGGGTCTGTGGGTTTGATTGGATTTTCTTTGATTACATCGTCCCTGTTGTCTTTGAAGAGTGACTCATCAGTTATTAGATCAACATACTGCTCTCTGCTCTCCTCAGTCTTTATCAGGGCCGTTTTGGCCACAATGGGGCCCCCCGGAGCCGGTGATAGGTTGATCATCTCATCATTGCTCGGGATGTCAATGGCCTTATCGCTGATGTAGCTGCTGTGACTGTAGCTGTGACTGTAGCTGTTGTTTCTGACCAGCAAGCCTGTGAGCGGGTCAACAAAGTGCGAGTGGCAGCACTCTCCAGGCGCCGGCACCTGAGTCTCGCCCTCGTGGCACATGTAGATGTAAGCGTTGCAGCTGTCTGAGGGCACCATGGCATGGTGTTTACTCAGACTGAGGCAGGCACTGTTATCTTTGGCCTGGTGGGGTTCAAGATAGTCGATGGGTTTGGGTAGAGAGTGGAAGGCCAGGCTGTGCTCCTCTGGCCATGAGTCCTCGATGTCTGTACTCGGCATTGTGTAGTGGAAATCCACGTATGCGTCCTGTCTGCAGCTGTGGCTCGCGCGTCTGTGGTGACCCACGCTGCTGTGGCGGTGTTTTGAAGGCCAAGTGTTGCAGGTGTGTCTCTCAACAAATATGTCCTCTTCCTCTTCCTCCTCTGTGTCGCTGTCTCTGTGCCCGATGAAGAGCGCCCCCTGTGTCTCCATGTTGATACTGACAGAGTGGCTGTGGTGCCTGGTGTGGTTGGGCATCGTCTTCCTCAGGGAGCCCATCATGTCGTAGTAGCCCCCTGTCACGTTCTTTCCGATGATGGAAGTCTGACTTGTGTCCAGGTACGTGTCTCTGTAGGCCTGTTGAGGTGCACTGTTCACAGCGGGGGAAATACCCAGTGGGTTCTCCAACTCACCCAAGGCCTGACGCAGGCTCCTTGACCCCCAGCTTTCCTGATGGCGCTCACTGGCAGTCTCAGCTCCAATCAGATAGTGATCAATTCCCAACGTTGGCGAGTGCTCGTAGTAGTAACCGCCATCTCTGTCTTTATAGGACACGTAGTGACTGGACTCCCAGGGTCGCAGTGGGCTGTTGTCCAACACCTGCCCTAAGAGGGGCTCCATCGTCAGGGAGATCGCAGGACTGGACTCATTAGAGTCGTACATGTCAGACTTATGGATGTCTGCTGACCAATAGGGACCCATGTTCTTAGCCTGTGACGGGCAGGCCATGCACTCGCCTGAGTCGGCACTCCCAGTCAGAAAGCTCCCGCTGCTGCCCTGGTAGTCTGGGCTGTAGGAACACATGGTGTAGTCCGGGTCCATGTTACAGTCTACTGGCTCTTCGATGCGGATGTAGTATTCACTGCTTACTGAGGGGCTGTGGGCGCTGAGGACAGGAAGTATGCCTGGAGCATGGAGATGTTTTGATTGGTAGTAGGAAGGGGACAACCCGTGGCTGAGGCTCTCCATGGGGCAGCCTCCCACGATGCCCCCTGGTGGGTAAAACGCTTCCTGACAGTGATGGCTGACCTGACCCAGGGTGCTGGACGAGTCTGGGGCTCGATACGACTGCTCCGCCCTGGCTTGCTCCCACTTGTACTCAAAGTTGAGGCCGTGGCTGGTCTCAGTGACTGTCAGGATATCGTCCCCGGACTCTGAGTGGTAGCCGTCACCAGAAGAAAACTGCTCGAGGAGAGGAAAAGAGGAGGAGGTTGATGAGGGGTGGTCTCGTGACATTACCGAGGCACCGCGGTGGCTGTTGAATCCGGTGTTGGGACGCAGGGAGTTCCATCGCCTCTCAAAGTCCTCTTCGGCCTCGCTGGCCCCCTTCGCACACAGGTAGCTGAGCAGCAGGTGGACTTCCTCTGCATTGGGTCTCTGATCAGGCTGTAGCCAGCAGAACTGCATCACCTCATACCTGAGGAGCCCGAGCACAGACAGACAGACAGACAGACAGATATGAAAGAGAAGATGAAATCCAACCAGATGTTTCTGGTGTAATAATTTACTGTGCTTCATTCTGCTCAAACAGCAAAAAATATTATCTAATTAAGGAGAGACAGCTTCACAAAATGTCTCTAATATGTCCCCAGTGTGACTTTATAAATGTAAGGCTGGTGAAGGCATGACCCGCCCTACTCTGCATTTGGCCTCGATCAGACACACCGTGTTTTAGCAGCTTTTTTGATGGTTTTGCTCGCTGCTGAACGTCTTTGTGCACTTCCTGTTTTTGCAGGAGCGTCCCAAACACCTCAAGTTGAAAAAAACCTCAGAGCAGAAAAAGGGTCTAACGTCGTTGTCGTTTTTTCCCATTGTCCAATCAGATGATTTGAGAGGCGGGCCTAAAGAGGCAGTGTTCATGGTTTGTGTTCAGCTAACATGAGGAAAAATTCAAGTCACAGTCACAGTGGCCTTTGACCTTCGACCACCAAATTCTTATCAGTTCATCTGTGAGTCCAAGTGGATGTTTGTGCCAAATTTGAGGAAATTCCCTCAAGGTGTTTTTGAGAGATTATGTTCAGGAGAATGAGACAGACATACGGACAGATACAAGGACAACCTGAAAACATAATGCATCCACGGCCATAAAAAGACACCTGATTGGGGCCCTACTCTGTCTCTGATTGGCTACCCCTGACATTCAAACCCAAACCAATCCCTCTCCTCATGCCTAAACTTCACCAACAAAGGCAACAAGTACTGGCCAATCAGAGGAAGATTAGGGCGGGTCACGCCTTCAGGGAAACAAAACCATCAAGATAAACATCACAGTGACAAAGAAGTGAACACGTTGCTCTGAATATTGTGTTTGTCTGTTGAGTAAAGACGTGTGGTGGTTTTTTCTCACCAGCGCTCAGCCAGCGGCACTTTGAGCAGCGGTTTGGGCAGTCGCAGCTGCTGCTCCCTCACAGCGTAGGTCAGGACCTGTCTGTCTGAGTAGTGTCTGTACGGCTGGTTCCCCAACTCAAACAGCTCCCAGATCGTCACGCCCAGAGACCTGAGACACAGGAAGTCATGAACACTGTGATGGTCCAACACAGGAAGTGTAACTGCAACAAGTCAGTGTCGTCCAGGTACAAAGACTTTATTTAGATCCGGACTCCTCAACGTTTTTCCTCTAAGCCGACTTAAACCAAACTCAGTCCTCCAGAAAAGCCCTGATCTGAGATCTGTGTGTGTGTGTGTGTGTGTGTGTGTGTGTCATACCACATGTTGCTGTGTTGGGTCTGGTCCGCCACCAGCAGGTTTCCGTGCACTTCGTCCACCAGCTCTGGAGCGATCCAACGCAGCGGCACGTACACCTGATCTGATGTCACAAAGTAATCGTCCTGAGAGAGGGACAGAGAAGACAGAAGACCATCAGTAATAACATCAGCTGCACAGTTAAAAACAACAATAAAACAAAAATTGCTTTTTGAAAGTTGATAACGAATTTGTTTGTTCCATTGTTACTAATCTCTAAAAAACTTTTTAAATTAAACATTATAATCAAAAACAAGTGAAAAATGCTCAGAAGATTTAAAAGATCTCTAGAAACTCTCTCAGGAGAGTAAATGATGTTTGTAGTACGACGGAGGAGTAGTGCTACACTGAGGGGAGATTTTCAGTATAAAATCGTAAGATAATAATTAGTAGTTCAAGAAAAAAGCCACAATATTACGCAAAAGTTGTAATTTAATGAAACTAAAGTCATGCTGTTTCAAGAAAAAAAAGTCATAACATTACACAAAATTTTACAAGAAAAAGAATCTTAATATTACAAGATTACAGTTGTAATTTTACAAGAAAAAACTGTAAGATTGTGAGAATAAAGTAATTAGAGAAATAACGTTTTAATTTAGTGAGAATGAAGTTATCAGAATTCAAGAAAAAGAAAAACTATTTTTTTTTAAACCACACAAATATACACACCACTGTAAACAGGTGACACACCGTATAAAGAGCTGCAAAATCTAGCAGCCGCTCGACTTTCTTGCAATTAATTTGTATTCTCACAAATTCATGAGTTTATTCACGTAATATTATGACTTTTTTTTCTTGAAATAGTTTGACTTTATTCACATTACATAACAACTTTATTATCACATTATTACGACTTTATTCTTGTAAATTTGATTTGATAAAATGATTTTCCTGTAAAATCAAACTGTTTCTGTTTTACATGTTTGACTTTCTGATAAACAGACCTTGTATTTGCTCTGAGCCAGACCATAATCTCCGATCTTCACTGAGACGTCAGCCGTCAGAAGGCAGTTCCTCAGAGCCAGGTCACTGGTTACAGAAGAGGAGGAGGAGGGTTAACAGCTGCTACAGCTCTTCAGGAGCGTCACAGCAGGGTCAGAATTAATGTAAAAACACTCACTGATAACGAGACGAGATAATTCATCTGTGTGAAAGTACATGCTCATGGTCACATGGTCACATGCTCATCATGCTCATCATGCTCATCATGCTCATGGTCACTGCTGCCTCTGACTGACAGGAGGCGTCAGCTGGTCCGGAGACGAAGGTCACCGCCTGCAACAAAATCACTGATGCTGGAGTCTGTGAGGAGCACTCAGGCAGCACCAGGATATTGTTCCAGGAAGAAACCAAGAGGCCGAGGGCAGGTCGCACTGCTCACAGAGAGACGCTGTCTGGCTGCGGCCTGGAGGTTAGACAGGTGTGACGTCAGACATCGGTCCCTACCTGTGTGTGAAGTTGTGTTTGTGCATGTGCAGGAGTCCTGCGGCGATGTCACAGGCCATCCTCTGGAGGATCAGGGGCTCTGGGGTCATGGTCTCTGCAGTCCTGCAGCTCCGGAGGTAACCCTTCACATCCCCCTGCACACACACACACACACACATCAAACCTCTGAGTGTTACAGCCTCCGGCCAGCAGAGGGCAGTCCTGTCACTGAGATTCACATCAACTCTGTGACCTCAGTTTATACTGAACTGTTCGGGAGGAACAGACCAATCAGAAGGGCTTCTGCTTGTTTCTGGACAATTCTGAAATTAAATGTTACTGTGAAGAAAATATTTCATCAGCTGTCACAGATTTACATCACTTACACAGTGGAGTGAATTAAAACCTGATGGATGAGCAGTGATGGAGGCCAGCTCTTCACTCTCTGATGAATAAATGTCAGAGTTAAATCCACTCTGGAGTGTTTAAGGCTGCAGTCTGAGACCTACAACTGTAGCAGGACTGAAAACTCTTCTTTACTGCCAGAAGTCATTAACAAAAAAATCCAATAAAGTTCAAATTATGAGACGTTTTTAATTCATTTAATGTGCCGAATGAGAAACAGGGTGTCGGGCAGGGTGGAGGTCAGAGAGTCTCACACTGAGGATTATTTTCATACACTTTATGAACCAAATGTGGTTTAGCCTCGAATCAACCCTGATAAATCTTTCACACCAGATCAGCTCTGGTTCCTGAGCCGGTTCTGTTCAGAGATCTTGTTTTCTACAGGTTGATCAGAGACATTATAATCAGGACGTGTCATTAACAGTGGGCGCTGCACAACAGAAGAAAGAAGTCGTAGCAAAGAGGCGGATCGCACTGATCACCCGAGAGCGTTTGTTACGTTATCACAGATATCTGATTTTACCATGAACTAGTATTTACCGCCCTGTGGTTGTATGACTCCGCCCACCAGCCCAGTGTCTCTGACAGTCTCCATCCACGTCAGTGAAAACATGATGATGTCACAGTCAAGCTGACCTTTGACCTTTTTGAATGACTCATTTTAAGATTTGATCCGATCAGATCAGACCTCTCGTGAACATCTGTTAAACACTAGAGTCAGATTTCACTTCCTGTGGTGACAAACAGAAACTGATAATTACTGAAGAGCAGTGATCATCATCAGGACCGTGTGTGTGTGTGTGTGTGTGTGTGTGTGTGTGTGTGTGTGTGTGTGTGTGTGTGTGTGTGTGTGTGTGTGTGTTTCAGCTGTTCATCTGTGATAATCTCTTTAAACCCTCAGCAGGTTCGGAGACTCACCAGAGGACAGAACTCCATCACCAGCAGGTACGGAGTGACCTCGGTACACTGAGCCAAACACTGCAGGAGGGCCGGGTGCTGCAGGGCTCTGAGGAGGAGAGGAGGAGGAAGAGGAGAGGAGGAGGAAGAGGAGAGAAGGAGAGAAGCATGAGTTATGATAGAACTTTATTAAGCCTGACGTAAATTTCTGTGCAGCAGTTTCAGTACAAAGTTCGAGGAGGAGGAAATGTTTAGTGAAAATAAAACTACATGAAAACAAGACAACATTTAAGTCTAAAATACAAGAACGAACTCACAGCAAGGTTCAAAATATGAAATATAAAATATAAAAATTATATAAAATATGAAAACTAGCCAACAGCAAGGTTCAAAATCTTAAATTTAAAATATGAAAAAAAAAAAAAAACCATAAAAAACTAGCCAACAGTGACAGTATCAGCAGTATTTGTGAAAATATACTACAAATTATTAAGTACCGGAAAGGCCGAGCTTCCTCCAGGAAGAGCATCTGGTCCTGCACGCTGCTGCTGGCTTTCAGCTCCTTCACCACCACCTGGGTGGTGCTGAGACCTGCGTTCACCTCCCCGAGCAGAACCTGAAACAGAGGACAGACAGAGACATATACGCACAGAGAAGACAGACAGACAGATGGAAAGACAGACACAAACAAAGCCACAGAGCATGGAGTGGGAGTGACCATTACAAAGAGACAGACAGACAGACAGTCATGCAGGAAGTCAGGGAGGACAATCCAGAGACAGACAGACGTACAGATGGACATACCCAGTCAAGGTAAACAAGGATGGAGAGGACGCACGGATGTTGATGAGTGGACGGAGACACAGGGGGAGAGAACGACAACAACATGTTATCTGAGAGTTAAAACAGGAAATGATTCAAAACATATGTCCACCTGCGAGACGCGCTGACATCACAGACAGCGCATCGGCCATCTTTAACTCTACACACACTAACAACCCTCGTGTGTGTCTGCCTTTCATCTACCCGGCAGGAAGCTGCGGCGACCGTCACAACCAGCAGCAGGAAGTGATGAAGACGGAGGCGTCAGAGGAGGCTTACCTTCCCGAACCAGCCATTTCCGATCTCTTTCAGGTACAGAAGACTGTGGCGGCCGACATCTGCCGACTTCAGGAGCTGGACTGGAGAAAGAGAGGAGGAGGAAGAGTGTTAGATCCTTCATCATCAGGCTCTTAATGATGATGAGGATGTGGTGGTTCTGGGTGGAGGAGGAGGAGAGGAGGATTGTGATTGAGCTGCGTTACAAAGCATTACTGCAGGACTGAGGATCACTCTGATGGATGGCATCGCTCAGGCTCAATTAGCAACGCTAATCGATTTTCATACATTAGAAAATGGATGGAAATCAATGGCTGCTCTGACTGACAGAACACAACAGGTCAAGAAAATCGTCCAACCCACACGACCACATGAGCTGTATGTTCAGACCTCTGAATACGACCCACAGGAATGATTCCTAAATTAGCACGTGTACGACGATTAGATCAAATAAATGATTCATAACTGATACATTATCTGGAGCCTTATTTTTACACGAGTAATATTCATACTGGTTTAAGCAAACAATCTGATTGTATTTCCTGATCTTTGCTGAGCAACAGTTTTGCGTGAAAGGAATTAAAGGTCTGTCTCTAATATAGGCCTGTTGACGTCAGCGATTTAAGCAAATAATAGCTACTAACAAAAGTTTTACAGTAAATCCTGCTGTCGAAATAAACATTTAAAACCTGAGATGTCTGACTAAATCAGTTTATCCTCGACTCAAAGTGGGTGTTTGTGCCAAATTTTAGGAAATTTCCTCAAGGTGTTCTAGAGAAATCGCGTTCACAAGAATGAGACGGCTGCGAGGTCACAGTGACCTTTCACCTTGACATCTGACCTTTGACCACCAAAATCTAATCAGTTCGTCCTTGTGTTCAAGTGGGCGTTTGTGCCAAAAGTTGTTCTTGAAATAGGTCATCGATAACAGATTTTGTTCATGTCAAATATGATGGTGGGACCAGGTCGTACTCACAGGTGCTGTCAGGTCCCAAATGGCAGACAGAAGAAACAATGTCACTTGTGTGAAGAATGAGACGGATCACAGTGACGAGGCGCACCGTGTCCAGGTTCTTAAGAGGTCACTGTAGAGTCCATCCTCTGTCATATCGACTGTTATTAACCCTCCCAACATGCCAGAGGACACCGTCCACGTTCCAAACAGACATAACTCCACTCCTGTTCTATATCAAGCCGGCTTTGGCACCGTTCTGTCTGACCGTCCTGACGCATCTCTGTCAGCATCCCCAGACGACCTGAGTCCTTCCTGCCTGCCGAACACGCCCGGCCGTCCCGTCCCAGCTCAGCCAAATGAAACGCGACTGACGACGACGCCTCCCTCCCCCCCGTCCCACGATGACACTCAGATTGTGTCTGTACTGGCAGACAGACGGATCTTTGTGGTGCTGTCGTCCCCCTCCAGACTGCCACACAGTCCCGTCACTGTGTGGAGGCCATATTGGACGCCCCTGTCTCTGTCCCCAGGCCGCTCGTTTCTTACACCCACTCACGCTCTCTGCGGCCCGGAGCAGAATAACCGCCATTGTCTGTCTGCTCAGGGCAGCGTGGCACCAGTTAGGACCAGTTAGTACACACACACTGGGACCATTATCCACCTGCTCCATGACACACCAGGGAACAACAAGCGACGGGTTCCACCTACGCCATCACGTTAACCTCAAACATTCATACTGCTGCTGGAACAGTGAGGGGAGGCTGATGCATTCTGGGGGAAAAAACTAACTCCCAAAGACGAAGCTGAGGAAGTAAACAAGTCAGCGTTACTGCGTATGAGCACGTTCCAATACACTGTTCTCACCTTCACTGTCTGTCACTGCTGAACATGTCACAGTAATCACATTACTCTCTCCAGTGATGAGCAGAGTAACTAATTACTAATAAAATACCCCAAAAACAAATAGCTAGTTACAGTGTAACTTTTCTAGGCCCCCTTCTGCTGATTTAAAATCCAAAAATAAATCACATTCTCGGATTCATTATCATAACCGTAGTGCATAAACTTCACAAAGCATCAAGCTGAAGACAGAAACTTTCACATTCAGCGGCTCCAAACAGGACAGCATTACTTATTTAGTGGGTTAAGTAATATAAGGCCTAACTCTTTAAATAAACAAACAGGATCCTCAGCAACAAAAGAGCAGCTCAAATCATATCGTTCATGTTCAACAAGAGTAAGAAGAAGTTCAAACTTTTCTGGTCCTACCCCCACAGCCCTCAGTGACCGTGATATTTATCTGGGTCGGCTTTAATCAGGGGTCGGCAAAAATCCAAATCCAAAAATCTGCCTGGAGCCACAAAACATATTTGAGCCTCTTGGTAACTAATTGAGTCTAAATTTGTTGCTGTTAATGATTATTAGGAACTTTAACTTGGCGGCGTTGGCGGTGAAAGCAAACAAATTCATTCATCAAACACTATTAAATTCTCTATTTTCCACTGAGACTTACTTTTATGGATTTTGAAGCCGTCGCAAGCCGAGGTGGCTCAAGACTACTGCAGCCACTGCTGCTGAGGTTTGGTGAAACTTAGAGGAAAAGTCGCCAGGCCGTAGACATGTGATGCACAGTTTAGTAGACAAAATGCTAAAACTTTTTTAGGCTACGTTTTAAAGCAGGAGAATGTAAGAATTTCTTCAGGCCTACAACAATGATAAGTAAGAATGAAAGGGTTAAAAATAGATAAATAACCATTATTAATTTTCGTGTGATTTTTTTTTTTGTTGTCAAAGCCACAGAGCCGCTGGAGAGGCGGAGCTTAAGAGACACATATGGCTCGCAGGTTTTCAACCCCTGGCTTCAACAAATCGACCCTTCTGAACAGAAGAAGAAATAAAAAATATTCAGACCAGATGAAACAAAACCATCAAACAGTCTATAAACAAGAAATAAGCAGGTATAAATGAACCAGTCTGGCTCATAACCATCCAGTGTTTTGTTTCTGAAGAGTCTGGTTAAAGGTTGTTTTTTAGTTTGGATAAAGTCTGAAGTTTTGTTCTTATTGCTGTTTTTTTGAAAATACAGGTTTATTTCCTCTCAGCTGAAACAACAGAGTTGTTGATTAGCTGCTCTGAACATAATGTGAATAGTTTTATAATCAACCAAATCTTGATTAAAGGTAATAATATTACTTTTTAAGACGCTTGTGGTAAATGAATAATAAAGTTTTTTTAGTAATGAGCCCAATGCTGCTCTTTACATAGCGTGACTTCTGACAACATCAGGAAGAACCTGTGCAGTTGTCACTGTTCAGAAGTTGAACGTCTATATAGAATATATATAGAATATTATAGCGACTCATTGCTGTGTTTCCAACACGGCCTCACTGTGAAGTCGTCGAAAACCATGGCTTGGTTGGTGACTTCAGTGTCTGACACTGACGAAAAAAGCCATTCTTTCATGTCACCATGATACGCAGCCGGTCACTGTTATTGTTTAACGATGCCTGGTGGTGTCATGGTGGGACAACAACAAAAGGTAAGGTGGCCGGCAGGAGGGGTGGTGGATGGGTCCAACAACCACCGACTTTCACCCAGGAGGACGGTGTTCACTTCCTGTAAGATTGTAAAGCCAAACCCTGTTCTTTTGTCCTAAACATCATAATGTGGTTTTGTTGTTGAAAAAAAAAGACAAAAAGAAGTAATTTCACGGTGTTGTACGGACGTAGTGCTTTTATTTTGAAAGACACTGTATGCAAACTGTACATTTGCTGTGAAAACAGAAGTGTATTTTGAAAACAGACAATGCATGTAACAGGCTGAAGTTGACACGGCGTCCCAGAACGTCAACAACCAACACACCCAGGGTACCATGGACATCATGTTGACGTGGAAAGTCCATGACCAAACGTCATGGAGCGAGAATGTGTGTCGTTTCCTGTTGTATTTTACCAGGTGATTTAATATAACCACACGGTAATTTGAGGATTGTTTCGTGAATCAGCCTCATAATAAAATACAAAGGTATCTGTGGTTTTCAGAGACACACAGTGCCATCATTTGCTCTGGTGACTAAGGTGTCGTTTGTCGCTGCATGTTTCTATTATTAGAGTCATTAGTTTGGAGGAAGTGCAGCGGCGGCAGAATGATATTGGTGCTTTGTATTTTTCCCGCTGTGACAAAGTGAAAACTCCTCCATTAACCTGCTGGCTCCTTCACAGCCAGCACACTAACTCAGTTTCCATCGACAGGACCGTCTGGTCGTCTCTGTCTCGGTCTGTCTCTCTGAAGAATGCGTCTCGCTTCATCGCTGCTGTCGTATCCAGGAAGTCTTTGGTGAAATGCACAGCGGCTAAATCACTCAGATCCATGATGGAATTCCCATCATGCTCTTCCTCCAGTGCGCTCTGTGCTGAGCTGCTGAGCTGTGGTGCTTCATTTAAACTCACTGATGATGTTTGTTGTTCCTGTTGTGCGGTGGTGAGGAGTGAGGACTTAGACGTTGATGTATGTGAGAGAAACACATGTATGTGCTCTGTGTGTGCAGCGGTTCACGTGTCCTCTGTGAGCTGAGTGGGTGTGAGCTCCATTAGTCTTCCCAGTGATTTGAGGCTGCAGCAGAGAGCAGCTGCATCAGGGTGGGTCCTGCACAGGGACCGAGCCTTGCTCTGAGCCAACGGTCTCATCAGGAACTCCACCTCTCCTCGCAGTCTTTGGACGGCCTCGCTGCGCCGCAGGAAGACAGAGGAGATGGGAACGTCGGCTGAGAGGAACCAGAGCTGCTGAAGTCCACATGGACCTGAGCTCTCAGGAATCAGCAGAGATGTGAAATGTGAGACGTGCAGCGAGCGCTCCTCTCTGCTCTCCTGCACTTCACTCTGTTGAATATGTGTTAACACTGAATCACCCTGAGGACGTGGAGCACGGATAGAGTTGTAGGAGACAGAGTCGTGATAAACGCAGTCAGCTCAGATCAGAACGATTATTATAAAAATGAATTAGTCAGCGACAGAAGTGTGTGATCAAAAATGTATTTCCCCTGATGATGTCAGAGGGTGAGGTCGTCCTGAAGGTGCAGTAATGAATCTACTGTAACACCATCTGGTTTCTGTTATTCACACATGACAGAGCACATATTAAAGGGCCAGTTCACTCAAATCACACAACACAGACACATCAGGGACTGAGCCTGCATGTTGAATTCATGAAGAAAACTTTGTCTCTTACTTGAAACAAACTTCCTGTAAGAGACTAACTGAAAAGGCGGACTGTTTAAAGACACACAGACATCTAGTGGATGTGGGGTTTTTTTGGATAACAGACCTGAACCGGATGGTAGAGACAGCTCAGTCAGGCTGAGTTAAGTCCAACACATCTTTCATTAAGATCTAGTGATTGAAAACGTGCTGCACCAAACAGCTGAGCAGAACGTCAAAGGGTTAACAACAGAAAAGCTGTATCCAAACATGTTTACATCTGGGGTGTGAAACTCATTTTAGTTCATGAGTCATACACAGCTCAATTTATCTCAGATGGGCCGGACCAATAACCATCATAAAATAACCTATAAGTACCTTGTGAAAAGAAATTACAAGTACGTCGTGTTGACGTTCATGTTTTTACAAAACAGACGACCATTAACACACAACCAGAACCATTAACACACAACCAGGACCATTAACACACAACCAGAACCATTAACACACAACCAAGACCATTAACACACAACCAGAACCATTAACACACAACCAGGACCATTAACACACAACCAGAACCATTAACACACAACCAGGACCATTAACACACAACCAGAACCATTAACACACAACTAGGACCATTAATACACAACCAGGACCATTAACACACAACTAGGATCATTAACACACAACCAGCACCATTAACACACAACCAGGACCATAAATACACAACCAGGACCAAATTACACACAACTAGGACCATTAATACACAACCAGGACCATTGATACACAACCAGGACCATAAATACACAACCAGGACCATAAATACACAACTAGGACCACAAATACACAACTAGGACCATTGATACACAACCAGGACCATTAATACACAACCAGGAAAATAAATACACAACCAGGACCATAAATACACAACTAGGACCATAAATACACAACTAGGACCATAAATACACAACCAGGACCATAAATACACAACCAGGACCATTGATACACAACCAGGACCATAAATACACAACCAGGACCATTAATACACAACCAGGACCAAATTACACACAACCAGGACCATTAACACACAACTAGGACCATTAATACACAACCAGGACCATTAATACACAACCAGGACCATTGATACACAACCAGGACCATAAATACACAACCAGGACCATTGAAACACAACCAGGACCATTAATACATAACTAGGACCATTAATACACAACCAGGACCATTAATACACAACTAGGACCATTAATACACAACCAGGACCATTAACACACAACTAGGACCATTAATACACAACTAGGACCATTAATACACAACCAGGACCATAAATACACAACCAAGACCATCCATTAATACACAACTAGGACCATAAATACACAACTAGGACCATTAATACACAACTAGGACCATAAATACACAACCAGAACCATTAACACACAACTAGGACCATAAATACACAACCAGGACCATTAACAAACAACCAGAACCATTAACACACAACCAGCACCATTAACACACAACCAGGACCATTAATACACAACCAGGACCAAATTACACAACTAGGACCATTAATACACAACCAGGACCATTGATACACAACCAGGACCATAAATACACAACCAGGACCAAATTACACACAACTAGGACCATTAATACACAACCAGGAAAATAAATACACAACCAGGACCATTAATACACAACTAGGACCATAAATACACAACTAGGACCATAAATACACAACTAGGACCATTGATACACAACCAGGACCATAAATACACAACCAGGACCATTGATACACAACTAGGACCATAAATACACAACCAGGACCATAAATACACTACCAGGACCATTAATACACAACCAGGACCATTAATACACAACCAGGACCAAATTACACACAACTAGGACCATTAACACACAACTAGGACCATTAATACACGACCAGGACCATTAATACACAACCAGGACCATAAATACACAACCAGGACCATTAATACACAACCAGGACCATTAATACAAGACTAGGACCATTAATACACAACTAGGACCATTAATACACAACCAGGACCAAATTACACACAACTAGGACCATTAACACACAACTAGGACCATTAATACACAACCAGGACCATTAATACACAACCAGGACCATAAATACACAACCAAGACCATTAATACACAACCAGGACCATAAATACACATCTAGGACCATTAACACACAACTAGGACCATAAATACACAACTAGGACCATTAATACACAACTAGGACCATAAATACACAACCAGGACCATTAATACACAACCAGGACCATTAATACACAACCAGGACCATAAATACACAACCAGGACCATTAATACACAACCAGGACCATTAATACACAACTAGGACCATAAATACACAACCAGGACCATTAATACACAACCAGGACCATAAATACACAACCAAGACCATTAATACACAACCAGGACAATTAATACACAACCAGGACCATAAATACACAACCAGGACCATTAATACACAACTAGGACCATAAATACACAACCAGGACCATTAATACACAACCAGGACCATTAACACACAACCAGGACCATAAATACACAACCAGGACCATTAACACACAACCAGGACCATAAATACACAACCAGGACCATAAATACACAACCAGGACCATTAACACGCAACCAGGACCATTAACACGCAACCAGGACCATTAACACGCAACCAGGACCATTAATACACAACCAGGACCATTAACACACAACCAGGACCATTAACACACAACCAGGACCATTGATACACAACCAGGACCATAAATACACAACCAGGACCATTAATACACAACCAGGACCATTAACACGCAACCAGGACCATTAACACACAACCAGGACCATTGATACACAACCAGGACCATTAACACACAACCAGGACCATTAACACACAACCAGGACCATTGATACACAACCAGGACCATAAATACACAACCAGGACCATTAATACACAACCAGGACCATTAACACGCAACCAGGACCATTAACACACAACCAGGACCATTGATACACAACCAGGACCATTAACACGCAACCAGGACCATTAACACACAACCAGGACCATAAATACACAACCAGGACCATTAATACACAACCAGGACCATTAACACGCAACCAGGACCATTAACACACAACCAGGACCATTGATACACAACCAGGACCATAAATACACAACCAGGACCATTAATACACAACCAGGACCATTAACACGCAACCAGGACCATTAACACACAACCAGGACCATTAATACACAACCACGACCATTAACACGCAACCAGGACCATTAACACACAACCAGGACCATTGATACACAACCAGCACCATTAACACACAACCAGGACCATTGATACACAACCAGGACCATTGATACACAACCAGGACCATAAATACACAACCAGGACCATTGATACACAACCAGGACCATTAATACACAACCAGGACCATTGATACACAACCAGGACCATTAATACACAACCAGAACCATTAATACACAACCAGGACCATTGATACACAACCAGGACCATTAATACACAACCAGGACCATAAATACACAACCAGGACCATAAATATACAACCAGGACCATAAATACACAACCAGGACCATTAACACACAACTAGGACCATAAATACACAACCAGGACCATTAATACACAACCAGGACCATTAACACACAACCAGGACCATAAATACACAACCAGGACCATTGATACACAACCAGGACCATTAATACACAACCAGGACCATTAATACACAACCAGGACCATAAATATACAACCAGGACCATAAATACACAACCAGGACCATTAACACACAACCAGGACCATTAACACACAACCAGGACCATAAATACACAACCAGGACCATTAATACACAATCAGGACCATTAACACACAACCAGGACCATTAACACAGAACCAGGACCATAAATACACAACCAGGACCATTGATACACAACCAGGACCATTAATACACAACCAGGACCATAAATACACAACCAGGACCATTAACACACAACTAGGACCATAAATACACAACCAGGACCATTAATACACAATCAGGACCATTAACACACAACCAGGACCATTAACACACAACCAGGACCATTAACACACAACCAGGACCATAAATACACAACCAGGACCATTAACACACAACCAGGACCATTAATACACAACCAGGACCATTAACACACAACCAGGACCATTAACACACAACCAGGACCATTAATACACAACCAGGACCATAAATACACAACCAGGACCATTAACACACAACTAGGACCATTAATACACAACCAGGACCATTAACACACAACCAGGACCATAAATACACAACCAGGACCATTAACACACAACTAGGACCATTAATACACAACCAGGACCATAAATACACAACCAGGACCACTGATACAGGACCAGGACCACAGTAGTCCCTCAGAGTCAGAGCTTTTTCAGCTCTCACATTCTTCAGATTCCCTGCAGCAGCAGTGTGGGCCGTCCGCCTGGACCTGGACCTGGTTACGTAACAGACAGATGTTTGTGGGAGAGAGGGAAGTTATAAAGTTCAGTCTTTGGGGACATGCAGCGAGGGATTGTGGGATAGGTGGAGACCCAGCTGACTGAGGCCAACATCAGGGCGGTGCTCACTCGGGGGACACACAGCTCTCCTCGCTCTTACATCACCCTCGCACCCTGCCCTGCGCTGCATTCACTGAGCTGCTGTCAGGTTTACATCAGTTCACTGGAACTGACTGAGGACGTAAATCACAAACTCTGACAAGCTTCAGGACTGATATCAGAATATTCTCTGTCCACCCGACCATCTAATGTCTCATCCCTTTCAGCTGAAGGAGAAAGTATAAATCTCGTGAACCTCCTGAGACCTAAGCTTTGTTCGGTATGCATTTTTAATTTCTGTTCGGGATCAGCGGGCCTGATACTTATAAATAATGAAACATTGGCTCCAAATCGTATTAAGTAGTTCTGGAAAACAATGATGTCTTTATATGGGGACACTGGGTTTATTTGTACGAGCCGAGTCTTTGAACCGGCTCTTTGAAGTGAACGAGTGAGCGGCTGCACTGTCTTTCTGCCTCACAAACTAGTCTCTCTCAACTTGTTCCGGATCAAATAATCTGAAACTAATGGATACAGAAAAATTAAAAGCAAAAAACAAAGAAATTGGGAACCGGCTCGTTCACTCTAAAGAGCCAGTTCACTCGTTAACTTTAAAGACTCCGCTTGTTTGTGAACGTCACATCACTAAGTCTGAATGTCCTCAAATAAGACAACTGTATTTGTGTACAGTGTCTTTCAAAATAAAAGCACTACATTGGTACAACACTGCCAATGTTTTTTCCTTCAACAACACACACACACACACACACGGTCATGTTTAGCCAACACACACACGTGGTTGGGTTCAGCAAAAATGAACCAGTTTTGGCTTAACAATCCTACGGGATGCGAACACTGCTCTCTGGGCTCTCTTATCTTGTTACTGTTGCTAAAATTGGTCGTGCGTGTCGTCATATCAAACTACAAACATTATTAATTATAAATAAACAAGTCTCAACAACAAAATGCGATCAGGTTTTGGACCTTGTCCACTCTTGTGTCGGGTTTGGCTGCAAGCTGATTTGTCAGAGGTGGCTACCATCTTGCTTTTACATGGATTAGTGCAGTGGGTTTATGTTTACAGTGTGTTGACAGTAGCTGGAGCCACTGATGGAGCTGAGGAGGTTAAACTGGACAGAATGCAGACTTGGACCGACCTGATCGAGCAGGTTGCTTAGCGACCGGCAGGGACACCTCAGTGAGCGGCAGGATGTAGACGTCCGGGCTGCCCTGGGAGGCTGGCGAGGCCAACGTGGACATATCTGCGTGGTACTCCTCCCCGTCCACATTCTTGAATTCCTGGAAAACACAAACACATGAAGAGGTCAGAGGTCACGCAGAGGAACAGGCTGCTGGTGTGAGATGAGGAGGTGAGGTCACAGAGGTGAGGACAAACAAACCTCACACACGCCTTGATGGATGCACGCTGAGCGACATGTAATGTCTGACTGTAGCGATGTGCGTGTGTGAAACCATAAAGACACCCGTGTAGATATTTGGCCGGAGCTGTGCGGCAGAGCTGAGATAAACTGACTCAAGCTGTCCTGCTCCTCCGAGCCGTTACTGGAACGTCAGAGTGTAAACAAAGCCAGCGTGATTTACACAAAGATTACATGTATCCCAATCCTCATCTTCACTATTAAGCCTGATGGTTTTAGTGCTGAGCTGCTCTCTGGCAGCCACTGTGACTCACTCTCACTCTCACTCTGCACGAATGGAAGACATGTTTAAAATCTACATTCACTCAATGATGAGACAGGCAGAGAGGACTTACTCCACTTCTTTAAACTGATCAAACTCAAAGGCGCCAAACAGGAGGCTGATCAATAAGTCCGATCAGTGTTCGATGGCCTCTTCACGATCACTGAGACTCTACAGGTTGTCTGTTCTTCAGTGAGAACTGAACGGGAGATTTTAATATCTGTCAACAATGGTATGCTCGCTAACGTTAGCCTCGAGAGGGAGGATGTTTACTGTTGCTTGGCAACACCGTCAGCTGCTCCATACTGATGTAATAATCCAGATTTTAAATCCTAAATATCAAACATGTTTGAAATGCTCAGGGCGCCGCCGATGAGTCTGTGCAGGTCAGGAGGTTTAAACGTCCACATGTAACCACACGGACATCAAAAAACTACGACAAAAGCAGAGTACTGCGTCACCTCAGTGTCTCAGCCGAACAGTTGCACTTGAACACACCACAGAGAGTACAGCCAACCGCCTGTTCTGTGCCTGTATGACAGGAAATACCTCTCCACACCAGCAGGCAGCAGCCATCTGTATTCATCACTCAAAAAGGGAAACAGGACGTGCGATAGGACGGATTCAAGATGCTAGTTAGCCAGTTAGCACATTAACAACACAACCTGATGTTAAAGAACAAATTATTTTTACTGTGAGCTTAAAAACAGGTACAAACAACAATGAACCATTTCTGCCAAAGAGCCCAGCGACCCAAAAAATAATCTCACACCATACACTTATTGATGAGAGTTGAAAAATTGGAACTTCAGCAACCGATTAGCGCCGCGGTAGCCAATCAGCATTGAGATCACCCAGGGAGGTGTGACGCTGAGGACTCATCTGCAGAAGTTCTTTCATCAATTCAGCCATCTCATGCGTGCATGACGTGAGTCAACACAAAACATTATAGCATTCAAACTCGCACGGGAAACACGACACAAAAATTTGCATCGTATTTGATGTGAACACGACATTAAACTGGATCTGCTAACGTCTCAAATCATCTGGGCCGAACATCTGTACCGACCAAAGTCTCAAACCAGATCTCTCTGATCGACAGGAGGGTGAGTATAAGTGCATTAAGAGCTGAAATCCACAGTCACAGTGTGTTACTGTTAACGGGTTAACTGAACGGGTTAATGTGTTTAAACCATAAACCAAAGACATGAGTCTGTGTTTTAAGAACATTAAGAGTTATTGCTTCGATCAGTCACTAAGAAAAAACATGTGTAAATGAAAAGTGGAAAAAGTCTGATACAAACTAAGATATAATTAAGATAGAATATACAGTATATTTCTCTGAACTTCATTAAATCATGTGACGATGATGAACAGGCTCTGATCAAACAGTTCATTCTGTTTATTAATGTATTTTTCTCTCTTTTGTCTTCTCATCGGAGGATTCGTTGGGTGGAGCGCCTTCTGTAATGATGTCATTGCTGTTGGAACAATAATATGGAGACGATGAACAAAGACGATAAAGAGAGAGAAACATCAGTGTCAGCAACAACTTTAGCAGTTTTTGGAAACACCCTGCAGGCTCTACCCAGACTTTATGACACTGTGGCCTTTTTGTGGTCCAGAAGAAGAGCGCGGCGGCGGCGACATCTGAGAACGAAGCGTGTAGAGTGAAGCATTATTCAGTTGTATTTAATGTGTTTGGCGTGTCCAGGCCTCTACGCCTTGTTTCGTCTGCAGTGATGTCAGAGAAGATGTTGCCGTGAGCTTTGATTGTGGAAAAAAACTGTTTGGTAAAACTAAAGTTATTTTTTTATGCCTCCGCGCTGGCGCTAGGTGTAGCTGAGGAATTCTGTTCTCAGGTCGTCCGTCTGTCCGTCCCTTTCTCATGAAAGCAATATCTGAAGAAGAGGCCAAAGGAATTTCTGCAAATTTGGCAAAAACATCCTGCTGTGACTCAACAGTGACCTGATTAGAATTTGGTGATCGAAAGTCAAAGGTCACTGTGACCTCACAGAACATGTTTTTGGTCATGACACATGTCTAACAGGATAAAATAATGAGTGTCAAAAGGTCAAAGGTCAGCTTGACTGTGACATCATCATGTTTTAACGTCATATCTCAGGAACAGAAGGGGAGACATTTGGTCAGATACTGAATTGGTGACTCTAATCTTGAAACTGTGCTGATTGTATAGATCTGCTGTGTGTGAAGCATCCATGTTTTCACTGACATGGATGGAAACTTGATGAGTTCATGGAGGCGTTCAACTGCAGGGTGGTGATCAAGTTTGACATCACGATTAATCGATTAACTGATCATCAATGTTACCAATAGTTAAGTTGCAACCCTAGTCCAGACACACCACAGGATAGAGAGCGGAGGATGAAGAGGGGAGGATGAAGAGGGGGGGGGGGGTTGGCTGCGTCCACAGACCGGATGTCAGAATAAAAGTCTCTCAGTTTGGATCTGGAGAGCAGAGGGGTCCCAACACTGGAAAAATGTGACCCGCTGCAGCCCTCTGCAACACCCACCCACACACACACACACACACACACACACACACACACACACAAATGCGCACACACACACACACACACAAATGCGCACACACACACACACACACACAATTGCGCACACACACACACACACAAACACACACACACACACACACACACACACACACACACACACACACACACACAAACACCTCCATCTTTCACTCCATCCTGTCCCAGAAGAATGTGAGCGCACACACGCACACACACTGCTGCACACTGCACCCCCGCCCTCCATCGGCCTCACATCCAAATCTTCACACGGCCTCGCTCACCCTCCATTCAACATGTGGTTTCACTCTACACACACACACACACACACACACACACACACACACACACACACACACACACACACACACATACACACATCCTGCATTGGAGCCTGCACACAGTCTTCAGATTCTGGATCGGATTTGATCGATTTCAAACATGAAAAATAAATAAAAAAATAAGAATAAAAGTAGGAAAACAAAACCAGAATACTCAGCAGACGTACTCAGTAAACATGAGAACTTTATGTCTGCAGTGAACACTTAGTGAATTCTGCATTTTTTTTGTATTTTATCAGTAATATTAAACATGAATATTCCCGACTCAGTGTTCATCGTACACACCTTCATCTGATCAAACAAAAATTAAATATTCAAGACGAAAGAAGAACAGATGGATCTGAATACAACAAATCAACAAGGAGAAATGAGCGTTACAGTTTCCCAGCATGCAATGTGACCAACGGTCCAACACCTCAATCATACTGATAGTGAAAAGACAAAATCAATCTGCCATTTGTCTGATATTTACCGGACGCAGGAAAACGTGTTTAACACTCTGCAAAAGAAACGTGCCACCAGTGGCCACACTGGTATTTCTGGTCATTGTGACGTCATTTCCTGGAGTATCTTCAAATGCTTTACATCCCTGAAAATCTGTGCAAACTCAGCGAAAAGGTTTTTTCATCAGATTTTACAAAATAAAAACACAAAACGTTTTGATCCAAAAGATTTTTTAAATGCAGAAACAAAAAATCAAAAATATTTCCTAACTCTCCAGAAGTTATTCAAACTGTTAACATTATATAGTTTTGTAGATATGATCATTTTTATGAGCAGAGTGACAAGGCGCTCCTCGTTTCTCTGGTGCGTTTTCGTGCAGTTGTGACGTCATGTACGACACGATGACACAGAAGCCTTCGCTTTCTGCTGCAAGATGAATGAGTGTTCTATCTCTTGAGGTTTTTATTTTAGATCGATATATACAGGATTAAATAAACAACGATCTTCTGCGGTCATAACGGGGAAATTTGGGCATAAATTTGTCACAATACAATGTTTGCACCTAAGATAAGGTAACATAAGGCCAAAACAGCAGGCTTCACTTTCTGCTGCAAGAAGAATGAATGCTTACAGTTCTTATTGTAGATCTAGTTTAAAAGGATCATACAAACATTGTCCTGCAGCCGTGCACGGGACGTCGGTTTTTAAAGGGTTAAAAAGAGAAAAAGCATCAACAGATTTACACACAGGTTATCACATGGAAATCTGCTCAAAGATTTGGTTTCATATGAAGTAATTTCATTCTCAAACTGTCCGGTAACAAACCAAACGCCTCAGCTGGAGCTCTGCTGGTGAAAAACCACGACTCAGTGAAGATGTGTCAGCTTACCTGTCCTCAGAGTCCGCAGGAAGGGACAGACAGCTCAGCTTCGGCTTCAGCATCTCAACCTCTGCTTCTCACTCACACACTGAAAACCTGCACCCATCACACACCCATCAGGCACCATCAGGCACCCACCGCACCAACAGGAGCGCTGGGGGGTCAGCTGTGTGACGGGCGGCAGGAGGCTGGCAGTGCCAGGAGAAGCTGCTGCAGAAAAAGTCATCATCATTCTGCAGACAGAGTCTCATTGTTGAGTCCAGAGAGGAGGAAGAGGAGGAGGAAGAGGTTTTGTAGCTGACTGACTGACTAACTGCTGAGGAAGGAAGGACGGACGGACAGATGGAGGGAGAGGAAGATGAGGAAGAAGGAGGAGCAGTCTGTCTCCCAGTTCAGTGAACCTGTGGTCATCTCAGAGGGACGGAGAGAAACTGAGCCCCCGCAAAAATGTGAGGCAGAAAAATACAAGTGGGAGGAGGAGGGGTTGGGGGGGGGGGGGGGGGGGGGGGTCACATACTATACATGTGACATCACTCCCTCTCTTCCTCTCTTCTTCTTCTCTCTCCCAGAAGCCCAAGAATATCTGCGGGGCCGTCCCCACAAACACACACACACACACACATACACACCTCTGATTAACACACTGAATGTGAGGACCGACAACTCTCACTGCTGACCTCCAAACCCGACCTTCAACTTCAGCTGGCCTTAAACCAAACCTTAAACTTAACCCTTACAATCCTTAAAATCTTAACTCATTCACCCTGAGCTTAAACTAACTGCAGAAGTCCTTAATTTTACAACTTAAAAGCCCCTTAAACTTTTTATATCAGAGTTAAGGGGGCTGTTCATGGACTGAGTGATCTTATTACAACTGAATATAATCCTTAAAAATTGCTTCTGTGTTTTTGTATTAATTATTAACCGTGTTCTGATTTGAGTTTTTTTATGAAAAGAAATCTGAGGTGCTACATTCAGAGATTTAAGTGTGCATGAATCCATTATTGGATGATGAAGTAATTTTACACTGGACTGCATGTCAGACTCCAGATTAATTTCTCTACTTTTCAGTTTACTGCAGTGTGCACCATGCAGGTCTGGTGGAAGCAAACGCTAGCTAGCAGTGCTGCTTATTAACGCCGTCCTGATGCCACAGTGTTGCTGAGGAAACATTGTTTTCATAGTGGCCAAACAGTGGTACTGCAGCTTCAGCTTCATCTGACACCATGAGGCCCAAAAAGACTTTTACCCATAGACACTGGGAAAAAGACATCTGTTCATCAGTGGATACATTTTTTTTAGCGTCACAGAAGAGAAGTTACTTGTTTCACTTTCAGAATTTGGTCCATTCTGTCAGATAACATTTGGAAAGTCAAGATGAGCTGCAAGATGAAATCATTTTATTCCCATTCAGGTTAACAGGGTGCCAAACTGGTAGTTAGACATTCAGTAGGGGGAAGTAAGGCGCTCGTCCCGTGCTCTATGGGCCGCACAACGCAGACATAGCGCTGATAATCTCCAGATTAACCGGGCAATTAAATAAGCAGCAGTTGAACCAGTTTGGCTTCATGTGCCACTGAGCAACTTTCATAGCAATGAACGAGGCCCCGCCTCCAACACTCAGGACTCTTTACACATCCATGCTCTCTCACAGATCTCTGTAAGCTTCCTAGGATGGTGAAGAAATGACCCGCCTCTCTCTGCCTCTGATTGGCTTCCCCTGACATTCTTACCCCAACCCTAATCAGTCTCACTCTTCTAACCTCAACCCAACCAATCCAAGCAATGAAGGCAACAAGTTCTAACCAATCGGAGGGCAAGTAGGGCGAGTCTTTCCTTCACTATCTTAGGAAACACAAATTTAAATCCAAAAGGTGTGAAGCTATAGAGGGACTGGAGTGTGCGTCTGCCGCCCCCTGAGCTGACTCAACTCTCAGCTGACACGCCTGAGCCTCGTCCTCATCACGTCGTCAATGGACGCGCTCACGTTGCTGCGGCGCCCTTTTATCGACACACAGCTTGACGACACCTCAGTATAGCTTTACCCCTATCACCACCCGAATCACTCCAACCACGAGACCTTGGACAAAAACTGATTTTTACTTAAAAAAAAGAAGAAAGAAAAGAAGAAAAGAATTTTATCTTTTTTTTTATAAAGGTCAGTGTCTGCAGTGGGTAATGATAATTCTGACCCTAAAACAGAGTCCAAAGCCCCCAGCAGCCCCCCCCCCCAGCAGCCCCCAGCAGCCCCCCCCCCCCCCCCCCAGCAGCTCCCAGCAGCTCCCAGCAGCCCCCCCCCCCCAGCAGCCCCCAGCAGCCCCCCCCCCCAGCAGCTCCCAGCAGCCCCCAGCAGCTCCCAGCAGCCCCCCCCCCCCAGCAGCCCCCAGCAGCCCCCCCCCCCAGCAGCTCCCAGCAGCCCCCAGCAGCCCCCCCACAGCAGCTGAGAGGATGGTTAGAGGAAGTTTCTCATCTTTCCGACAGCGTCTGTAAGACACAGGGAGCTTTTCTCTCTCGTGTCCTCTTGGAGGGTTTTTTGTGAAACCCCCTCTTCCTGCTCTGGGAGAGGCTGTGTCTAATTCCAGATGGGGCCCTGAGGCCGGATGCACCGCGGCCTCATGGGTATGCCCTTCCTCACGCCCTCGCGCCCTCTCTCTTCCCCCTTCTCCCGCGCCGGCCCCTTTCCTCAGACACACCCTGACAGGTCCAAGCTGGGTGGTCCAACGCGCCAAAGCCACAGAGCAGACATGATACAGGCTGTGTTTCTGTGATCGGCTGTATGTGAGGAACAGGCGTCCAACACGCACAGTTATAAACAGATAAGGCAGGAAGTTATGTAACACAGCTACAGACACTGCTCTGTGCTTTTGAAGACGCTCAGAGAGCGAAAATAGATGAAGGACAGAAAGGCGGAGAGTGAAGAGAGAAGATGGAGATGAACCCAGAGGCAATCGTACCTCATTATTCAAACTATCCGAGATGACTGATGATTAAACACTGACAAACTTGTTGATCAATTTTCTGTCAGTGAAGTAATCAATGAAACGATAGTGCTAGACTTTAGTGGCAGACACTGAGTGTTGCGTTACATTCATTCATTCATTTTCTGTATCTGCTTATCCTGTTCAGGGTCAAGGGGAGGTGCAGCCTATCCCAGCTGATATTGGGACTATCACACAGAGACAGACAACCATTCACACTCACATTCACACCTACGGACAATTTAGAGTCACCAGTTAACCTGCATGTCTTTGGACTGTGGGAGGAAGCTGGAGCACCTGGAGGAAACCCACGCTGACACAGGGAGAACATGCAAACTCCACACAGGAGGGCTCCCCCACCCTGGGTTTAAACCAGGGACCCTCCTCCTGTGAGGCGACGATGCTGCCCAGTAACTAAATGTTGTGTTACAGTGTGTTTTAGTGACCAGTGAAGGTCCTCAGTGGAGACTGGGACCACCAGTTGGTATCTAGTGATGAATCTTGAGGACAAATACGTGCACACAGGGTGATGTGACACACATTCCTGCTGACTGAGGAAGGTTGTGATGTAAATGTGTAGTGTGTGCAGGATATACGATACTCCTCAGTTTCAGGCTGTCCGACAGCTGCTGGTGGTGATGTGCCAAAAAAGAATGTGCCGGCAAATAGAGGGAAGAAGAAGTAGGATAAGAAGAAGAAGAAGAAAAAGAAGAGGACTGCTGTCTTGTGGATGTAAATAATTCAGGTTTCAAACAACTAAAATTGTGAAAATTATGACCTCACAGTTCACAGCTACAGTTTCCATCAGCATCTGTGAAAACATCTATACAATCAGCAGTTTCAAGATTAGAGTCACCAATTCAGTATCTGACCAAATGTCTCCCCTTCTGTTCCTGAGATATGACGTTAAAACATGATGATGTCACAGTCAAGCTGACCTTTGACCTTTTGACCTTCATTATTTTATCCTGTTGGATATTTGTGTGAAGTTTTGTCATAATTAGTGTATGAATTTGTCAGGTATGACTAAAAAATGTTTTCTGAGCTCACAGTGACCTTTAACCACCAAAAAGGTATTCTTGAGCTATCATATTCACAAGAATGCAATGAAGCAAGGTCACAGTTCATCCTTAAATCCGAGTGGGTATTTGTGCCAATTTCAAAAAAATTGTCTCAAGACCTGTGATGTTGCAGGGTCACAGTGACCTTAAACCTTAACCTTTAATCACCAAAGTGCAATCATTTTGCTGCTGAATCCACCTGGATGTTTGTGCCAAAGTTAAAGAAATTCAGTGTTTTTGTGATATTGTGTTCAGAAGAATGAGATGAAGAAAGAGAAGTCTCCAGTGACGGCTGACGCTGGCACAGAGGCATAAAAATCTACTTTGCAAAAGGACGGAAATACTGTCAGGACGTTTGTGAAGCCGCAGCGTTACACAGAAACACTGAACATAAACAAAACTACATTTGTTTGTTTATTTACAGGAGAATCTCCACAAGGGGACAACTGTAAACCTGGAGGTGAATCAGCACACACACACACACACACACACACACACACACACACACACACACACACACACACACACACACACACTATCTTTCTGTCTGTCCTATTTTCCGCAGTGTGTGACCCATTTCAGCCTGCAGCTCAGAAACAGGGTCGACATCAGCGACACAAGATGGTTGCAAAAACTGCAGACCTCAAAACACAGCCTCCACAAACAAACAGCCTCTACAAACAGCCTCCACTAACTGTCTCTACAAACAGCCTCCACTAACTGTCTCCACAAACAATCTCCACAAACAGCCTCCATAAACAAACAGTCTTCACAAACAAACAGCTTCCACAAACAAGCAACCCCCACAAACAAACAGCCTCCATAAACAAACAGCCTCCACAAACAAATGGCCTCCATAAACAAACAACCTCCACAAACAATCAGCCTCTACAAACAGCCTCCACAATCAGCCTCCACAAAGAGCCTCCACAGTCTCCACAAACAGCCTCCACAAACAACCAGCCTCTACAAACAGCCTCCACAAACAGTCTACACAAACAGCCTCCACAAACAAACAGCCTCCACAAACAAAAAGCCTCCATAAACAAACAGCCTCTACAAACAACAGCCACAAACAATCAGCCTCTACAAAGAGCATCCAGAATCAGTCTCCCCAAACAGCCTCCACAGTCTCCACAAACAGTCTCCACAAACAGCCTCCATAAACAAACAGCCTCCACAAATGAACAGCCTCCACAAACAAACAGCCTCCATAAACAAACAGCCCCCACAAACAGCCTCCACAAATGAACAGCCTCCACAAACAAACAGCCTCTACAAACAGCCTCCACAAACAATCTCCACAAACAAACAGCCTTCATAAACAGCTCCCACAAACAAACATGCTCCATAAACAAACAGCCTCCACCTGCTTGTCTGTCTGTGTCCCATCAGCAGCTGTAACACTCTGCAGACCTTCTGTCCTCTAACAGAGGTCTAATGAGAGGCTGAGAGGAACGTTTAGGGTTCATTTACAGTAGTGTTGACGTGCACAGAGAGTCAGAGTGTGTATCTCTGATGGATGGGTGAGTGTGTGTGTGTGTGTGTGTGTGTGTGTGTGTGTGTGTGTTGTTGAGCTCAGAGGAGGGGCCCCACCTTGAAGCCGGTTCTGCGTTTCTTGCAGCAGATGCAGGCCAGCATGAGGAAGACGACGGTGAAGAGGCCCGACAGGGAGACGGCCACCACGGCCAGAGACGACGACCAGGACAGCTCGCTCAGCGGGGCGCCATCTGCAGGACACAGAGGTAAAAGCATGTGTGAACAGTGAGGTTACAACAGTAAAACATTTCCACTGACACGTCAGGCTTCTGTGTGTCACTGCATTGTGTCTGATGGATTGAACAGTAACTGATGATCAGACGCCTCCTCAGGAGAATATTTACACTCAGCCACACTCACATGACATCGTGTTTTGGCTCAAATGAAACTTCACAGCTGTATGAGCTGATTCATCACCTGGTATAACAGAGACGTTCTCACATGATGAGGATTCAGAGGGTGGAGGATGAAACATACACACTGTACACACAGACACACCCCCTGAGATCAGCTTCATGTGTGCAGGTGTGACAGGGTTTGTATTGTGTGTAATTCCACTTCCTTTTATTGCTTCAAAGTGACAGTCATGCACTTCTGTGGTTCTGTGGTTCTACCTGTGTTATTGGCTCAAGGGCGCCCTCTCTCAGAGGTGGTAGGTAAATGCCACTGCAGGCATGAAAACATGGCCACTTCATGAGAGACGGACAGGACGCCAGACTATCACAGGGCTGACACATAGCCCACATTCACACCTACGGACAATTTAGAGTTATGAATTAACCTAGTCCCCAATCTGCATGTCTTTGGACTGTGGGAGGAAGCCGGAGTGCCCGGAGAGAACCCACACCGACACGGGGAGAACATGCAAACTTCAGTGGGGACATTTTTTTAAAATCTTTTTTTCCTCTCTTTTCTTTTTTATTTTTAATGTAAGTAATTCAACAGTGTCATTTCTTTTCTTTTTTCACTTTTTTTGCATTTATGACAAGTCAAGACAAGACAAGACAGGACAGGACAGGATAGGACAGGATAGGACAGGTGAAGACAAGACAAGGCAGGGCATGGCAAGGCAAGAAAAAACATGACAAGGCAAGCCAAGACAAGACAAGGCAGGGACAGACAGGACAAGTCAAGACATGACAAGACAGGTGAAGACAAGACAACTCAAGACAAGACAATCCTTTATTTGTCCCCCAGTGGGGAAATTTGCAGCAGCAGAGAGACAGAGTGCAAACAGGAAGTAAAAAAACAAAACACAAGAGGTGGAGTTCAGTGTGAGCAGACGGTAATTACATACAACACAACTGATACAAAAACAAACAGCATCAGTCTGTCATCACAAAAACACAATCAAACAAACAAACAAACAAACAACAGCAGACAAAAACTAAACAATGTAGCTCATACAACATGGAGACAAACAGTCATACAACAGAAATCATATTGGCAAAACAATATTCAAAAACAAACTCAGCCACAACAAGTCGTCAGGAATAAAGGATCCTTGAAGAGAATTTACAAAAGTTTTAAATTAGGCTGAATATCTCATATAATCGAATAATTGAATGATTTCATATCCTCCCAAAAGAAACTGGTGTTTGGTTTTATCCAGTTTAATCTCGTCCTTCTCCTGCTTCTATTGTTTGTTTCTTACATCTCTTTCTATCGTCTGTTTCTATCCTGATTTTCCCATCACGGCTGTTAATGAAGCAGGTAAACCCTTAAGAAAAGGGACGTCAGACTCTCAGCGGTAACAGGACGAGCAGGTACAGTAAACACACACACACACACACACACACACACACACACACACACACACACACACACACACACACACACACACATACACACACACAGAGCGACAGGGCTAACTGTTAGCATCACACAGCTAATGCTGCTGTCCAGCCCACGTCTCTTTGTCAGGTTTTATTAGACGATGATGATACATAAACAGCTGCTGTGTTTGAGTGGTAAACTCATATTGTTGGAAAGCCACGCTCCTCATGGAGTCAGTAACGCCGACCATTTCAAGATACAACCACTTCTGTTTCATCGTTTCAAACTTTCATATTCCTCCACATATTATCCATCATCTCTCTGTCCTGCATGTAAACAAACCGAAAGGACTATCTCAAAATGGAGGCGAGCTCCTGACCTTTTGATTGACACCTCATTGAGGAGCTTCCAGTGCTGTTGCTATGGCATCGATAGCCATGCAGAGCCTGAGCTGAAACAAAGGGCCTCTCTTACATCATAAGGCCCCATAGCCAATCAAAAGCCAGTGATTGGCGCGATGGCTGATGGGTCTTGTAGTCAATGACACTACTCGCCTCCACAGCAACCTCAACCAACCTCAGGTCTGAGTTCACAATTTCGTGTACAAGACTTCCTGTGCTGTAACCACAGGCTTCCTTTGCATGCAACACTTTTTTTGTGAGTATAATAATTCCATGCATGCGCTCCAACATGGAAGCTACTTTAACTGCTTTACCTCCACACAGCTCTGTGACCCACAGCTGAGAGCTGGGTAATGAAATGCAGGCGACCCAAAGACACCCTGAAGGACACTCTGTCTCCACATGTGCTGAGGTATCTGATAAACTCCTCCCATATGTCCTGGATGCATCATTGCATTTACCTGCTCAACAACAAATCTGGTGACATCATTCACAGTGAGATGAAATTAAAATAATGATACAACATTGAATCCTGGTCTCCAGGTCTCTGTGTCTCATTCAGCTGCTCTGAGCTTGAGTCACCCTCTACATGAGCTGCGTGCATGTTCTCCTCTCCCATCAATATCTTGTTCCCAGTTTTTGGGGCATTTTTCAGCAGCGGATGATTTATGTATTTTTTCTCTCTCGTTCTGCGATGGCTTCTGAAATGCAACGGTTACCAGGGAAACAGATTGGACGGGCAGCCATGCAGGATTGTGTTCAGCTGTAAATCTCTGGCAGTGCTTCCTGCCAGCAGCAGTGCCACCCAGCTCCGCCGCCGATCCTCTGAGAGCTGCTGCCACCGGCTCTCAGCGACTATCAGCCTCTTAGTGTAATTGGACAGAGTGTGAACAGCGTTGTTCATGGGGCCGGCTGGCAGCGTGCAGCAGGACAAGAGAATATTTCTAAAAAAAAAAAACATGGACGTTTAACAGTTAAACGCAGGATTAGCTGGCCGGCTCAGGGCCTCTGGAACAGGCTGAGTTCTGCTGAATATTTCACTGGACTGGGCTAAATAAAACCAGGAACAGCGTCTGTAAAAAGCAGCGTGTGATGGAGCGGAGTGGGAGGACGGAGCTGAAACAGCCAGCTTGCTAAATCAGTCCATAACACTTCAGTGCTTTGAAACGCTGCACGAGAGGACCCAGGTTTAATTACTCTGTATTTGTCAGGAGGGTAATTACACAGAGCGGAGACACACTGCGGCTCTGTTGTGGTTTATTTACAAATCCCACCTCTCCCAGCAGCACCAGTGGGAAACAGAGACTGGGGACGCTGCTCAGGATAAATACCCGAGGAGCTCAGAGCAGCAACGTCCAGCTGCTACAATTAGCATTGTGAGTGTGGCTGCCTGACTTCAGAATGAGAATGGGCTGCAAATATCACCCTCAGCAATTTCAGCATCAGATGCCTTTTATTTTGAAAGTCAGTGACACAAGTGGAACCTTTGACCCCGAGGTCACGTTGGTCGCCAACGTGGAGGACTCCAGCCATGAAGCTGAATCTATTAAAAAATGTCTAAAAAGATGGAAATAAAATGTCTAAATAATATTATTGAAATGTCCTAAAACAATGTTGATAAAATGTCCAAAAATATTTGAAAAATGACCAAAACCTATAAAAAAAATGTCCCAAAGATGTTGATAAAATGTCAGAAAATTTTTTGATAAAATGTCCAAAAAGGTTTATTTAAATGTCAAAAAGATATTATTAAAATGTCTAAAAAAAAATGTTAATTAAATGTCTGAAAAAAGGATGATAAAATATTTCAAAAATTATAATGTCTAAAAAAAATTGTTCATAAAATGTCTGAAAAGATGGAAATAAAATGTCTGAATAATATTATTAAAATGTCCAAAAACAATGTTGATAAAATCCAAAAAATACTTGAAAAATGACCAAAAATTATACATAAAATGCCCTAAAGATGTTGATAAAATGTCAGAAAAATTCTGATAAAATGTCTAAAAAAGTGTTGATGAAATATCTAAATAAATACATTATTATAATGTCTGAAAAAATGTTAATCAAATGTCTGAAAAAAGATGATAAAATATTTCAAAAATTATAATGTCTAAAAAAAAAACATGAAAAAAATCCCAAAAAATGTTCATAAAATGTCTGAAAAGATGGAAATAAAATGTCTGAATAATATTATTAAAATGCCCCAAAGATGTTGATAAAATGTCGGAAAAAATTTTGATAAAACGTCCAAAAAAGTGTTGATGAAATGTCTAAAAAAATACTATTATAATGTCTGAAAAATAAAAAAATATGAAAAAAAAATCCCCAAAAATATTTTAAAAATATTATTAAAATGTTGGAAAAGGAAATGAAATTTAAAGAAACCTGGCAGTGACTGAATGTTTTCACCATCCAGTGAAAGACGCGCCTCCTCTGCTGGATTTGGAATTCAAGAACGGAGAAGACAGCTTAACGTGAGTGACTGTAGCCTGTGTGTTTAATCACAGGTGGAGGTCAGGCCACGGGACTTTTATTAACGGGTATGGGCGGGTGTGGGTTTTCAGAAATGGACCTGAGCTGGACTCAGGCCTTCAGTGTCTGAGCTGTCTTATTTTTTATTGAAAACTAGCCTGTGCTGTACGCCTTCATTTTGAACCAGTCAGAAAATATTGAGAACTTTTCTACTGAAACATTTAGAATGTATCAAGCGAGCTGATCCACATACTCGTGTTGTGAATCCTCTGAGTGAGTCAAAGCAGAGAAATCTGCAGCAGGAAGACGTTACACCTCCTCTCGTGTCTGAGGAGTACTCAGAGAGGTGAAGTGTAGGCAGGTGCAGAAACAAGCAGAGGAGAGATTATTGAAATACGTATGGGTGCAGGTACAGGTCTGATTTGGACACTCAGCTGAGACATCATCCGTCCTGTCTTAATAACAGCTGAGATGAAGACACAGAGCAGACCTGGCTGTTGTGTTTTCCTCCCTGGCTGAGTGAGATCGATGCCATTGACTGCTGATCTTAATGAAATAGAGAGGATTCTCCCTCCTGTTAGCGATAATGAGTCCAGATCCAAAGCGACAAATGTCTCCTGCTAAAGGACGCTCAGTTCACGGGACACGTCCCCCAGAGAGCTCCATTAACTGCACTCGATAACACACAACACAAAAGCCCATTTACAGTGAGGAAGACTTCTGAGCTGCTGCATCTTTCCTCTCCTTCTACTACTCCACACTGCCAGCCTGAACAGCGAGCAGCTCTCAGCTGCTCAGAGGTGGTAGCCATTTTTAGCCTCCCGAGGCAGAGCTGATGACTAAATGATGAAAAGGGAGCGAGCATGAGGAGAGAAGAAAGGATGTGAGGAGGAAGAGAAGAGGCTGAAGGGCTGTGTACTCTGCAGCGTCTCCCCCAGGAGAATCTCCTCAGCACTCGACACAGAAACGCAGCCAGCTGAAGACTCACTAAAGTCTATCTGACATCCTCACGTGTTCGCTCTGCCTTCACAGGGTCGAGTATTTCTGCAGCTTAATGAGTTAGCTGCGGAGTATCTGTGAACACCGACTGCCAGCTTCATCCTGAGCTCCAGGTCCTGATAGGTAAACCGTCAGCAGCTGCTCAGCTCTGTGCTGGTCGAACACCACCTGCTGTGCAGCTTCGAGAAGACTACAGCTCAGGTAGATGCACTCAGCCGGGACATAAAGAAATAGTTTGAGCCCATAGTTCATACAGATGCACTGAGTTTGACTCTGTGGGCTCAAATGCTTTGCTGCCAAGAGTTACATGAGGAGATCAATACTTCAGTCACGTCTGTGCACTAAATCTGGAGCCAGAACAACACGTTCCCATCCCAGCTTCTTAAATATATATATCAGTGGACCTACACGTCTGAATACGACCCGCTACGTATCCTCCTGGATCTGAAATTCACAAGAAACAAACAGCAGCTCCCAGGTAAACTTCATCCACCTCCGCTCCCTCCCTACACGGACCTTCACGCTCTTTACAACATAGTAGTGTACCGACATCACTACCCCAGTTTTTATCTTAATATCTTTAATTTCGTCAGAATAAAAATCATCAATTTATGTTTACCCTTTAACATAATTTGACCTTTGACCACTAATCTAATCAGTTCATCGCCTGTCAGCATCATGCCATTAACTCTGCAGCTCCACCAACACATACAGTACAGGTGTGTTTCAGGAAGTGCTTCGCAGGAAGTTGTCTGCCCATTAAAGAGGAAGTGATGGTGCAGCAGCTGTGACGCAGGAGATCTGAGCAGAGTCAGAGGCAGGACGGTCACAGCTCGGCTCCGCCTCTCCCCCTGCGCACGCCGCTCGTATCCAGCAGCAGGAAGTGGATCCACCCTTCATCAGACTAAAGTCAAAATCTAAAACAGCTGCCAACATTAACACTGATCTGCAAAAACGTACGACGACATTTTCCTCTGGTGACGGAGCTGATGTCAGATGCTAATGTGACCTATCGCCTCGTAAAGGTCTCCATCCCCCTCACATTCATCACAGCTCAGCTCGCTCACACTGTCGCTCCTTCATATGTGGAAATAAACGCCTCACTTCCTGCCACAATGAACACCAGTAGACACACACATCATTTCTGACTGACAGTCAGGTGTCACAGTGTGAGCGCTCAGGTGAGTGATGCGTGCGACCCTCTGACCTCACACACATTACAGTAACAGCCTGCAGACAGCGCTGATGGGTGTGTGCATGGACATGTGTCTTCTTGATTTTCTGACCCTGTAAGAAGCAGTCTGACCTTTGGGATGATGTCATACAGCCTTTTTTTTAACACCTACTCTGTTTCGTGAGTCACGATTAAGACCAGACAGAAATAAAAAGACAAAACCTGCCGTTCACACCGAGCTGAAACTGAGCTGCCATATTTTAAAAATACAAAAATCATGTTTATGCATGAATTGTTATTCTAAGTGTCTGACAACATTATGGAAATGATCCCTACAGAGATAGAGCTTTGTGTTACAGAGCAAGATCCAGAAACAGCCCTGAAATCACCGTCACCAAACCCACCAGACTCCATTTAAATAAACAGTAATTTTAGCATGAACAGAACCAGCTTTGTTTTTACATCTAACTGTGTGAATTAAAGGTTAATTTCAAATAAACCAGAGCTGGTGATCGTTGGAACAGTGGAAAGATGATCTCAGATGGTTTCTCTGAGTTTTACTTTGTTTCTGTTGACTTTGAATAAAGTGTGTTTTATGGTGATAAAATTACTGTTTATTCAAATGGAGTCTGGTGGGTTTGGTGATGGTGATTTCAGGGCTGTTTCTGATTAAACAGAAAGGGATCTGAGTCTGTAACACAAAGCTCTATCACTGTAGGGATCCTTTCATAATGTTGTCAGACACTAAGAATAACAATCTGAGCCTGTCAGTGACAAAAACAAACGTCCTTTTGCTTCATAGTGCATCAGTTTCATTAACAGTTGTTCCCATTAGTCACTCAGGGTGCGTTTGGTCCGCACCAGGGTTCAACCATATATAACCATATATGATTAATAATTAATTTTACAGAGCACCATGTAGCGTCCAAAAATAATGACACAACCCGTGAAACTTGCAAAAAAAAAAAAAATTAAAACACTGTGACCATCTCTCAACTTTAATCTCGTCCTCATCATGTCACCTGCTAACCTGGAAATCCAGATGCCCCGCCCCCAGCGAATTTGAATTTGCACTGCACGGGGATCTGGCCCCGACGAGCAGAGCCCGCTGAATCACCATCGGACCAATCAGATCAGTCTATCTGACAGAGGCGGGCTCTCAGGATGGCAGCTGCCGAAGGACCGCATCCATTCAACTTAGCTTTGGAAGAAACGCTAAGCCAACTACACTTAACTTTTTCCTTGACAGAGGAACAGAAGACTGCCCGAGAAGCCGTCGCTTCCAGGAAGGAAGTTTTTGCCGTTTTGCCGACGGGATACAGCAAAAGCATAATATATCAGTCAGCCCCACTGGCTGGCACATAAATACAGCAAACACTGTAGGAGAGGAGTCACAGGGATGAGTCAGAGGGGTTACTGCTGTATGAGTCTGCACATCATGCAAATCCTTTGAATGATTCTGTCCCTGCACGTTACACCGACTTTACCCTGACATCACAGAGATGACAAAAATGTGCAGTAACCTGATTGACTGTATATGCAGGAGTCACATGATCTGGGTGTGTTAGTTCCACTGTGACACATTCACTTTAGGAACATTTCAGTCACACTAACATGTTTACAGGGATTTTAAAAGTCCGGTTTTAGTCGGACTGACACAATAACTCAATTTTCTCTGATGCCATGGAAACGGGCTGACTGTGAGTCAAGTGAGCCGAACGGTGACAGAGACAAAACTTCTTCGCTCACAGCCGACTGTCTGAGAAACGCTGGGCTGGTAAAATAAATCTGTGTCCTCTGCAACACTACTGCTGACTCCACACTTCTACCAGGCACCGAGAGAGAGATGAGGACGGGGTGACAACAGGAAGAGTCATCAGTTATAAAAACAACAGGAGGAGGAGGAGGAGGAGGAGCATGGTGACAGGAGGGGAACAGACGGGTGGAGGGAGGGTCAGAGAGGCTGAAACATGTGAACTGCATGAAGCTGATAATCAGTCTGCCGTACATCTGCTGCTGCTGCTGCACACGAGATGACACACTGGTCATCCTGACAGACAGACAGACAGGCAGGTAGGCAGGCAGACAGGCAGGCAGACAGACAGACAGACAGACAGACAGACAGGCAGACAGTGCGATGCATGCTTCACGGCAGATCTAAGTGTAAACACAACCAAATGTTGGCTGCGAGCAGCTGCCGGCGGCTCTGACTCAACGACAAGCTGCAAAAAGAATTTTAACAAATCAACTGGTTTCCATGGCGACTGCTTCCCCCCAAAATCCTGCTCAGCCCTCCTGATGCTCACAGACGCTGTGCCAAGACAAAGAACAACTTGTCCCCGACACCAGAGGGGAAATTAACCTGCTACACGCTCACATTAATAAAAAAAACAGCCGACTGAGGACCAAACTTTAGGATGAATGTAAACGGCTCTCTGAGCGTCGGCAGTCTCACCCCTGAGGCTGATGTCACAGCACGCTGGAGTGTTTCTAACATCCGAGCTTACTGGAGTTTCAACTGCAGAAACAAAATCAACTATCTACAAAGTACAAGTTTATTAGTGAACGTCCCCGTCCTGCAGGCAGCAAGGTCACTATCTGCCAACAGGTGTACGTTTCATACATATTTTTTGCCACAACGGTGGTCTGTAGTGACCCGACGCTGACAGGTAGGAGTGGGCGGATTGATACCAAAATATGGATACTACAAATATTACTTTTTCTTATTGCTGATTGATTTTAGCATCAGTAGGATAAATACCACATAAGGCATCACTTTGTCTCTTCTACTTTCGAAATTTCAAAATATTATCCCAGCAGAACTCTGCACTCTGAGAACGCAGGGTTACTCGTGGTCCCTAAAGTCTCCAAAAGTAGATCAGGAGCCAGAGCCTTCAGCTATCAGGCTCCTCTCCTGTGGAATCATCTTCCTGTTACGGTCCGGGAGGCAGACACCGTCTCCACATTTAAGACTAGACTTAAGACTTTCCTCTTTGATAAAGCTTATAGTTAGGGCTGGCTCAGGCTTGACCTGTACCAGCCCCTAGTTAGGCTGACTTAGGCCTAGTCTGCAACCACCAACTTTTACTCAGGAGGCTGGTGTGCACTTCCTGTTTGAATGTAAAGCCAAATCCTGTTCTTTTTTCCTAAACGTAATCACGTGTGTGTTGTTGAAGGGAAAAAACATCAATTGGCGGTGTTGTACTAATGTGGTGCTTTTATTTTGAAAGACACTGTATGCAAACTGTACATTTCCAACGCATGTAACAGGCTGAAGTTGACACGGCATCCCAGGACGTCAATAACCAACACACTCAGGGTACCTTGGATGTCGTATGCACGTTTCTGTTCTAAAAACAGGATTCTGCAGCGTCTGCACAGAAAACTGCTGTAGAAGAAGAAGAGGAGCAGATTTTGTGACGAAGGATGTAAATGTTGTTTACTACATATATACTGGAGGAAACTCTCCTGATGTTACTACACCATCGTGTTCCACCTACGTGTTCGTCCCACAGCTGAGAGCAGACACTTTGTTTAGGAGCTGTTCACAGTGTGGGAATCACCACTCAACAGGTAACATCCAAAACTACATGGCTTATATATTTTACAGAGACGCTGACGCCACGACACGTCAGAGACATTTAGGAGTCCATATAAACACCAGTGAAATTCCAAGAGTCTCGATACAAAGCTATGAAACTGAGCGGAGTATTACAGCAGCTAACGATGGAGCGGCCAAAAGGTTACGAGTTGCTCAGAGGACGTGAGCGGCTTCAGCAAAAGGAAGTATTAGATTTTTGGCACATGTATCCAAAGAGAAAATCCATCCGAACCAAGAGATGCACATTCTTTGGACGAACAGCACCACAGATGTCTGAGCAGTTTTCCTGAGCTGTAACCCTTCGACCCGACCTCCAGAATAAATGTTCAGATTGTGGGTTTCTGCAAATCACAGATATGTTAGTCTGGTGACATCGTCCTGCTCACTTTCAGACGGCCCGCGTCCTGTAAGCCCATCACACAGGAAGCTGTTACTCAGAGTAGTTAACCATGAAACACATCACATCACCTTGGAGCCGACACATTTCCTCTGCACAGAAACCTCGCACCAATCACAGAGGAGTTCTCAGGATCACCTGCGTCAGCACCTCTGCTGTCAGGAGTGTGTGTGTGTGTGTGTGTGTGTGTGTGTATTGGAGCAGATACTATTCAGTCCGCTGAGCGAATCCTTGGCTGTGTGTGTGTGTATGTGTGTGTGTTTCCACCTGAGGCTCTCACCTCCCTCCAGATGATCCACAAACACATCGGCCTCGTCTGGTTTGTTCAGCACACAGATCTCAGATCAGTAAACTCACTGACGTACTCTCAGTCACTTTGTGCAGTACTGCTACTTGTTTTTCTGCTCCACACTTCAGATAAAGATTTTTCATCCATCCTTTCCCTTTTTCATCCTTTATTTCCCCTCCTATCTTTCCTCCTTTCCTTCCTCCCCCTTTCCATCTGTACTCATGTTCATGATTAGCTTTTTCTTTTCTCCTTTAACTCCTTCTTGCCTTCCTCCCTTTTGCTTTTTCCTCCATTCCTTTCCTTCTTCAACCAACCTTAAACACTTTAAATCTCCAAGGTTCCAGGTTTTCCAGCTGCACGTCACTGTCGTTCAGTGTGAAAGGTACGATCGCAGAATGAGGGGACAGAGTTGTCTCGCCTATGAGCGGACCGCTGCAACATTATCTGTATAAAACGGACAGCCAGCAGGACGGGACCATAGTCAGGATGGTGTGACGTTTTGATGTGGTATCGGTGTGACCCACCACAGGAGACTTTAAAAGCAGCAGTTAGCAGTTAACTCAAAGAAGAAAAACAGCAGCTGTTAGCAGTTAGCAGCTAACCCAAAGAAAGCGGCTGAAAATGTCCACAAACAGTGAAAACAGTGAGGTCCAGGAGCTTCTTACCCTCTGAGCAGAGGACGAGATCAGCCGCCACATAACGGGGACGCTAAATGTGATGTCATTGTTATTGTATACAAAGAGCTGCTGACACATATGTTATATGTCACACTAGAGGCCGACGCTGTTGTGTTACATGTCACGCCTCTTTTGAGCCTGTGATGTCATCATGTTGTCACACTGAAGCAACATGATGCCACCGTTTGGTTCTGTGTACATGGCATACAAAGGTACAGCCACATGATGGCTCTGTGTGTGTGTGTGTGTGTGTGTGTGTGTGTGTGTGTGTGTGTGTGTGCTGTGTTTAAGGTCAGCGGTGGTGCAGCGACATCCCTCCCACTGACCTCCATCACAACAAACATGAATGTCACTCGTCTGTTTGCGGCTCGGCGTCCCAGGGGATGATGGGATTTGCTGCATGTGTTTGTGGGGGGTTAAGCTCGGTGTGTTCACTGTGTGTGGGGATAAACAGCACTTTTGTTGTTCTCTGTCACAGAGAGGCAGGCTGCATCGATTCAGCGTCTCTCTTGTAGGATATGGAGGCTCAGTGCGATGATACAAATGTCACTGACCAATAATCTGTCCTTCTTTGAGGGGCGAGTAGCAGACGTCCCTCCGTAGCTTTGTGTTGCATTCATGTGTTGTTGGAATAATCTGAAAAATGAGTTCCTGGTCATGTTTCATGGCTCAGCTGCTCCATCTTCTTTGTTTGCTGTCTCTGTCCCTTACTCACTCACTCACTCACTCTCAGCAGGAAACGGCACTTCAAAATAGAAGTTCTGTGCTGGAAATTCACTGTACTTCAAAATAAAGTGTGTTTTTTCACAAACTTGACACATTGGAGTCGCTGTGGACAATTCAGGATGGACCCATGACCCACCAGTTAGGAGCCACTGGTTTAAACAGTTAATAAAAAACATTGTCATTGTAGCGTCCATGTTGTCTCAACATTACGACTTAAAACTCATGAACGCACCAAAGTCGGAAGAACGACCATCCGAGGCCGGTGGAAGTTTTGACCTGAGTGCGATCAAATCTCTCATTCATTCAGAACCAGTCCTGCACTACGTGTCATTGACGTGCATGTTCACCTGTACAGTAAGTTCATCAGAGCTCATTTAAAACCTTTTTTCTGCTGGAAGTAAGGTTGATGAGAGCCTGGAGACTCAACCACAACCAAACCTGCAGTAACAGCAACTGTACTCAGGCACAGCGGTGCTGGAAGCTAAATGCTAACGCCATCATGCTAATATGGTCACACAATGACACTGATAACATGCTGATGCTTATGTTTATCAGCATGTTAACATAATTAAAATACTGACAAACACGAAGAACGTAGAGCTTCTGTTTGTTTTATACACATAGTAATAAATGGGAATTTACATTTATCATTAATATCTTAATATAGTTTATCATTATGTTCGTCAGACACATGTTTGAATCCTTCAGATCTGAATCTGTCGCCACGTTAATATTCAGCAGACAGCCTCAGAGAACAGAATCTTTGTGTTGAGAATATTATTCAGAGTGATTCGTAGTGAACGGCTGACATTTCTGAGGCAGAGCAGGAGCAGGGGATTATTATGGTCTGTGGAGCGTGCAGCTCACGTGTAGCACGGCTTCGCTGAGGCGTGAAAAGAAAACAAGCCTTTATGTAGATGTGGAGTCATTGTGTATGCATGCACAGGAACATCTGACTGACTGAGCGCAGGAATGTTGGAACATGTCACGGTTCACCTGAGCGGACCTCAGAGCGTCAACACGTCCCGCTGTCTGTGAGACTCAGCCGAGCGGAGACAATACAGACGGTGGAGCATGGTTTCACTTATCGCTCCACACTTATTACCTCCTCCACCTCTCCTCCATCTACAACTTCCTCCTCTCAAAAACTGAAACCTGTTTTCTTTACACTCACTCAAAGGTTTTTGTTTGGTCCTCTGTCTCCAGCTCTGTCTCTGTTGCTGTCTCTGTCTCTGTCTCTGTGTGTGTGGACAGATCTCTGAGAGACAAGCAAGGCCACTGGAGCAGAATGAATCTCTTCTCCCTGCCGTCTCTCCCCAGCGGCACTCACTGCACACGTTCAGATGTGGCATCACGTCACAGATGCCATGCTATTACATAACACACACACACACACACACACACACACCCTTCATTAGTTTTCCAAGACTCTCTGCAGTCTCTGGTGTTAAAGCTCCAGTCGTCAACATTTGTAAAATCAACATCAACAACAATTAATGACGAAGTTTAACGTGAAAGACGTCGCTCGCAGCGACCAAGCCAACGCCGAAGTTCCAAAAACTGCAGGTCCTCTAACGCTGGACAACATGATATCAGTGTGTCATAGACCACAACCGACGCCATGTCTGGGACGCCTCACGACATTCCAACAGTTGTCTTCTACGACTGCTCCCGTCACAGCTGTCACTTTGACCAATAGGAACACAGAGCGATCTGCTGCCGTGGAAACTGTAGGAACAACAGCCCGGGCTTTTAGATACTTCCTGTAGGGACGTTAGCACACAGAGTAAAAAGGAAACAGCAGAGGCACTTTATCAACCCGCTGAGTGCTGCCATTAGCATCAAGCTAGCAAACAATGTTCTTTCTTCATAATGGAGGATCTAAAGGAATCAAACTCACAGATAGTGTCTGGGCCTTTACTCAGCACAGCTGCAGAGGCTGTGTGTGCGTGACTGCAGTGTTCTCAGCGTTAGAACAAGATAAAGCGGAGACGCCACATGTGACAAACACGACATGTAGACGAGGTCCTTCCTGTCTGACGAGAGGAAGCGGCATCACAGGATGAAGAGGGCTCATCTGACTCTCAGCGTTTCTAATGACAGTCGTCTCTGCAGATTCAGACGTGGAGGCATCTCTCCTGTTTTCCTCTGAGCATTTGCATAAAAGCATCTTTTAACCAATCAGGCGTGTTCGCCATCAGAGAGCGCCGACCGCAGAGCATCTCTTCACACACTGCGTCGTCTTCTCAACTATTAACGAGAGGCACCGGCCACGTTTCTGATATGTGTCTGCCATGATTATGCGTGATCACAGGGAGCGGACCATCTCCAAAGTGCCCCCCTGCTGTGCGCCGCATTTCCAAGCACGGTTGCCATGGAGACAGTTTTAGTATATCAGGCTGCCTGGTTTCAGCGTGTGGCTGTGTGTGAAATGGCTTTATGGTTTTAGGAGCATTGTGTATTTGAGGTGCTTTCAGCAGGAAATGGCTCCTGAGCCGAGAGCCACCTGCTCAGAGTCAGAGTCGGTGTGGCGAGGTGACATGTGATGAACATGTGCACGCGGCTTTATGTAACCGTGGCGACCTGATTCAGACTCAGGCGGAGGAGAAATGGAGCCTGTGGCATGATGGTATAGGAACAAACAGACTTAATGTATACATGATGAACACAGGACAGGATTCCTTTTTATCTCCACGGCTCAGACGCCTAATTGGTTCATTACATAACCAGTTTGTGTTTGAACTGGGACGGCGCTCAGAGAACTGGTGCGCTGGGTGTTTGCCCACATGAGTAGCTGTGCTTCTTATCGAGTGCTGCTCTCTGTGAGTGAAAACATTAAAGCTGCACTGATCAGTGGTTTTATATGAACAATGTATGAAATGTCTGATTGTGTGATGTGAAGAGTTTTTCTCCTGCAGCTCCCGGAGAGTTTTTACATCCTGGATCTTTACTGGGTTTCCTCTCTCATCAGTACGGCTGCACCGAACCATTTGTTTTTCCTCTGTTAATCCAACAACAGATTTTTTTGATAATCTTTAGCCTATTTTGGCCTTTTTGAGGGGTGTAAAAAGCTCTTTAAAGATAGACCTGTATCTAGAGCTGCACAATTAATTTAAATATCATCAGGACCACAGTGCGGCCACGTGAAACATTCGCATCACAGCAGCTGCAGGTTTTTGATAAAGGTAAAATGTGTCACAGCATAACATTTTAAATGAAGCATGGTGGTGCTGCAGAGACGCCCCGGCCTGCAAATCATGTTCTAGATGTCAGGAAACATGCTTGGTCTTGGGCCTAGGCAAAGACTATCAGACTATATACTACAGTCAACTTCTAGTCCTGATGTTTTCTACATGTTTTCTCTTTAAACTGATCCAGTGAGGTGTCATAAAAAAGTTTGTCAACAAAAAATTCAAAATGTTTTCATCAAAAAATGTCAAATTTTTAGTTGAAAATAATAATAATAATAATAATAATAATAATTTAGTCCACAAAAATTCTAAATATTTAAGTTGACGAAAATTAGAAGGGTTTTAGGTTTTTTTTTCTATTGTAGTTGGAAAGGTTTTTTAAATCATATTTTAGTCATTTTTTAAAAAAAAAATATTTACTTCTAAAATTTAATTAAATTCAAAACTCTAAATGTTTTAGCTGAAAATTTAAAATATTTTAGTTGAAAAAAAGTTTAAATGTTAAAGTCAACAAAAATTCAAAAATGTTTTAGTCATGAAAATTCAAAATGTCAAAAAATGTAAAAATTTTAGTTGAAAAAAAATTAAAAAATAATTTATTCAACAAAAAATTCTAAATATTTAAGTTGACGAAAATTAGAAAGATTTTAGTCGACAAATTTTTTTTTCTATTTTAGTTGAAAACGGTTTTTTAAGTCATATTTTAGACATTTATTTAATTTCAGAATTTAATGAAATTTAAAATTATAAATGTTTTAGTTGAAAATTTTAAATATTTTAGTTGAAAAAAGTTTAAAATGTTAAAGTCAACAAAAATTCAAAAATGTTTTAGTCAATGAAAATTCAAAATGTCAAAAAATGTAAAAATTTTAGTTGAAAAAAAATTAAAAAATAATTTATTCAACAAAAAATTCTAAATATTTAAGTTGACGAAAATTAGAAAGATTTTAGTCGACAATTTTTTTTTTTATTTTAGTTGAAAATGGTTTTTTAAGTCATATTTTAGACATTTATTTAATTTCAGAATTTAATGAAATTTAAAATTTTAAAATTCAAAATGTGAAAAAATGTCAATTTTTTTTTGAAAAAAATTAAAAAAATAATTTAGTCAACAAAAACATTCTGTAATATTAAAGTTGATGAAAATGAGAAAGGTTTTAGTTGACAATTTTTTTATTTTTTCTATTTTAGTTGAAAAAAAATTTTTAGCCTATGAAAAATTCAAAACGTTAAACTTTTAGTCATTATGTTTCCATGTTATATTGCCTTCAAACTAATGCAGTGAGGCTGATTCATGTCAGAATCAGAATCAAGGTTGTGTAAAATAATGTGTGTCATGTCTCCAGCAGTGTGTAACAGGTTTAAGGGCTGATTCACAAGCACACTAACTAACTAAACTTTCATCTCTGTCAGAGAAAACTGATCTGAGTTCAGCCTGTTTACTTACAGCACAGCTACACTCACAGATAACTGAGCCTCCTACCTGCCTGTCAAACACCATCAACCCACAAACCTGCTCCAGTCCGGACTGAGTGGAGTCCTGCGGGGTGAAGCTGTGAAGGCTGCGAGCGGAGCTAGCTGCTAACAGCCACCGCTGCAACTAACAAACTCCACAAATCAATTCAGCAGCTCCACCATCCACAGTCACACACACAGCTGATTATTTACTGCTGAGTTACAGCTCACAACTCGTACCAACGGCTGACGCTGCTCCGCTCTGACTGTTTCTATTGGCTACTGACACATCCTGGAGTTTCCTGGCCTGCTGCTCATGCTGTGTTGTGGATGATTACAAGCATGACTGTTCTCGACTTTCAATGTCCGATTGTCCACCACCAACATTTTCATCACATCTCGTCTACGAAAATGAAACACAGATTTCATCTTAGTTTTAATTATCAGGATTTTTTGCTCGTCATCGTCTCATTTGGACACGGAAAAAAGGTTGTTGATGAAAAATTACTTCATCGTTTTTGTGATTCTAGTTCCTTTATAAATCAAAAACACGACACAGTAACATTACAGGAGTAAAAATCGACTCCCATGTCGTCCTCTAGTATGAATATTATTTTCCTCTAAATCCTAAACAGTCCTGTGTGGGACTCGACCGGCTGAGATCAGGGGACGCTGATCCAGTCCGGACTGACTGATGCTCTAAATACTGGATGAGCTCATCTGTCACTGAGAGGAGGAAACGGCCCGAACGAGAAAATGGAGCAAATACTGTCTCACACACACACACACACACACACACACACACACACACACACACGCACACACACACACACACACACACACACAAACACAGCGACGACACAGATGCTCTCTTTTCCTGCTCGTTCTCATTGGACATGTACAGATGTAGTTTGTATGTCCACACATAGACTAACACACACACACACACACACACACACACACACACACACACACACACACACACAGAGGAGGATCTCCTCACTGCCTTCATCACATAAATAACCAAAGTGCTGCAGCTGCAGCGGCTTCACGTGCGCTGTCTCACTGCTCACGTGCAAATTATGACAGAGAGATAACGCACACAGGACGACAGCTACCGACGCCTGCAGAGCTGGAATCCAAAAACCATCAATTAAACATTCATCTAAGACAAAGTGACCCCACTCGTCCCGTCATTGAACCCCACAGCGTCAAGAGCAATGACATCAGCCGCCTCACTCAGCTGCTCCTGAACCAGTTTAACCAGTGATCTGCCTCAGGACCAGTCTGACAGCAGAACCACCAGTCAGCCACAGCACAGCGCCACCGAGACTTAACGAAGCCACACAGTTACATGTAACGTTATCTGTCCCTGACCACAGTGATGGATGTTAAACACTCAGAGCCGGCCCACACAAACAGCCAGATACAAGACCACAACCAGCTCCCCAGTGCTGACCTTTGACCTTCATTATTTTATCCGTTAGACATTTGTGTCACGTTTTGTCATAATTAGTGGATGAATTCTTCAGTAATGGTCAACAACATGTTTTGTGACCTTCAACCATTAAAATCTAATCAGTTCATCATTCAGTCCAAGAGGACTGACCATAGTTGAGCGCACTTCTGCTTTGTAGTTTCCTTTAAAAATGTCCCTGTAACCCCAAATTTTTGCGCGTTTCTGTCATATTCTGTGCTCCGAAGCTTCGAATGTCCAAAACTGGAGTCAAAGGTCAGCCCTACTTAATTAAGTGTCATGCTTAAGGAGAAAACTTAAGGTGTTTTGTGCAACTGGCTCCTGACCTTTTGATTGACACCTTACTTGAGCCAATAGGAGCTTCCGTTTCCTCTCCACAGCCTACAACAGCCAACGAGAGCCGCCTATCTTCTCAGATCAGCCAATCAGAAGCCAGCGATTGGCCTGATGGTTTATGGGTCTTGTAGTAAATGACACGCCTCACCTCCACAGCTGTTATACATGTACAGATAAACAAGTGGCTCCTCTGTTGTTCTGATCAGTTTTTCATCACACAGTCAGTTCATGTGTTAGCCTTATGTTCAGTGTTCCCCTTCAGACGAGACAATGCATGTACGTGTACTAAAGACGGAGGAAGAGCAGCTCTCAGTTTCCTCTGGGTCTGACTTCGACAGGAGTTTCAGCGGAAGTTTACAGGAACGTTAAAAAGCTTTTTAAAGCTGTGTGAATCTGACACAGAGGAGCTGTTTCATTCCGTCGCTCAGACCTTGATCAGTCAAAGCGCTCTGAAGCGCTGAATTAACCTGTGATGAAAGACAGCGCTGATGCAGTGAGATTGGTTGCCATGGAGACGGCCCGAGGGAGTATCTGCCGTGTTGTTAAATGACTGACGCATACGGTGGCTTATCAGCTGCGTGGGTGGCGGCGGCGGTGGCACCGACCTCACAGGACGACCAGCAGACAGATCCAACATGTCTCAGGGAGGATCTCCTCATAAAACAACAGGACATGAAGAAGGACTACATGTTTCCATAGCAACCTACTGGTGTTCATACACTATATATGGGTCTATGTGTGTGTGTGTGTTTGTGTGTGTGTGGTATCCACTTTTAGCAGAAAGGATTCTCCTCCATGAATCAAACTCTCACCGTCTGAAGGGACGTGCACGCACATCTGCATCTGCGCAACAGCCAATAGGAACGCCCTCTCTCTGAAATCACCTGTGATTGGACTCCTGAACGCAGAGCAGAGAGGAGGTGCAGCTTTCTCACAGAACAGTTAAATTACAATACGCCATCCATTCATTCATTTTCATCCTCTTATCCGGGGGCAGCAGGCTGAGCAAAGCACTCCAGACGTCCCTCTAATCAGCAACGTTCTCCAGCTCTGCACCTCTAGTAGCTTCAGATCTGCTCTGCAGTCTGCACATTAACTATCACTCTGATTTCCTCTTTCACTCCTCCACCAACACTGTTCCTTCTTCTTCTCTCTGCATCAGGACGCACTTGCAGTCTGAGCCAATCACCTCATTTCTCAGCCAGCCGAGCGTGGCCAGCGATGAATCCCTCTAAATCACTGGCTTAACAGCCTGCTGTGATACTGCAGGGACTGAGAGGGCCTCAACAGCACAGCTTGGGGAAGCAGAGATGGATAGATATATATATAGAGAGAGAGATGAAGACAGAAACAGGGAGGGCAGAGACAGCTGAGGACAGTGACGGGGACAAAGTTTCTAAAATCAAAACACAGAGGACACAAACAGGCCTGAAATAAACCAGCGACATGGTGCATCGACTGAACCTGCAGTCAGTCAGTGCATCACTCTACTCCTCTGTTGACTCCCCGTCCTTCAGTCCACTGATCAGCCTCTGCTGTGCAAACAGACGAAGCAGAGCAGAGACGATAGCTGGACGTCTCTGTGACAGCGTATCGCTCCACAGCAAATCAATTTGTCATTAGAGCCTCGGCTGAGAGGCTAAAGAGGAAGCAGGAAATGAAATTATTCCCTCATACACTCCTAATGACACTCACAGGTGAAGCAATAAAAGAAATAATAGCTCTCATGATTTCATCCAGAGAGCAAACTGTTTTATTTTGAGGCTCGCTGTTATCAAAAGGACACTGCTGCGAGGCGGCCATGACAGCGTCTGAGACGGTCGTCTGGACTCTGGTTTTCAAAGTAAGGAGAGAAGGATGGATTCGTTAAGAGCAGCGGAAATTCACTTCAGAAACCCCTTAAACCAGATTTTTAAGAGACATTTAAGGGCTTTAACTTTGAGTTTTGAAACAAATAAACTGTTCTCAGATTAAATATCCAGACAGGAGCATCTGTTTGAGGTGTTTCATGAATTAAAGGCACTTCGTGGAGTTTCTGACCACCGGTGGCGCTGTGGAGCAACACTTTGATGAGTGGGTCCTGTTTTGTTTGTATCACTTGTTCGACCGGCACATTCATGATGACTAAGGGAAGGAGGAATAATCAGTTTTTAGATGCATCTCCATGTAGATGGACACGATTATAAAACGATTTACAAATGTTTGTTAATAGTGTGACGCAGATGAAATGACAGAGGTGGAGCTCAACCACGAGAGCAGTGCAGCACCTGAACAGACCGCAGCACGGACACGCTAGACCAAATGTCTAAATATTTACATTTACGAGGTGAACGTGAAGTATACAGTGAAAACTTCCTTCTGCCATCGCCCAGAGATGAATGTTCACAAGCAGCGATCAGCAGTATCCTCAACAAACACCACCGACTGACCGACACACACTGCAGCATTAAACTACTTCAACCAAAATAACAATCTGACTGGTTTAAAGCTGCAGTGTGGAAACATTTAGGCTGTGAGGTTGAAACCACGCTGCCTGCAGGTACATTCATGGATCACTACAGATACAGTGTGCTGTGTTTGGAAAGTGAGAAAATAAATCATGAGTAAGAATCAAACAATTTGATGCACTGATATCGTTGTATCATCGACTCGTCGGCCTCTGAATCAAATCACAATGTGCCTGGAGATTCTGCCCCTAATGAGGACACACACATATACACATACACAAACATGCAGGTCGGGTGTTACACATTCCTGCCATCATGTCAGATTATTCAGCTGATCGACAGTGGAGAAAAGAAGCAGAAATGCACCAGCAGAAGTCAAAGAAGAAGCGGATGAGTGCAGCAAACACATATGGACCCAAACAAAGCAGGTTTAATTAAAAAAAAACTTTAACAAAATGTCGTGTGCAAATGTTTTGTCGGGATTCAGCCTTCACAGACGCTGTGGTTCGAAACACAGAAACTGAAATAAAGTTAAAACAAATTCCTGCAGATCCAACAAATGAGTCCTGCTGACTGAGCAGCGACATCACAGCATTATAAACCATCTATTAATATCACTGCTAAATAAATAGAGTGTTCATTAAACACTTGAACTGTTCTCAGAGGTGAGCTCAGCTTTCTCTCAGCTTTCTCTCAGCTTTCAGAGCTGGAGCTGTCCGAGGTGCTGAAACACTCCATCAGGCCTGATGTGTGTTGTAAACATCATCATGTGTCTGATCAAACACTGTGACATCATCAGATCTGAACAGGTGACCGCTGTCACCTGATATCTTCTGTCCCGTTACACAGGCCTACAACAGTGAGAACGCTTCAGCTCGGTCTGCTAACAGTGGGAAGAGCATCCCGACTCTGAGAGAGCCGCTGGAGGTCTGTGACGATCCTGTGGTCGACACACTGGACGCCACAGGTTTGATTAGTGCTGCAGCAGTGACTTCATTCATGGATTGTGATAAACAATCTAAATAATCTGACTGTCTACAGACTCAACAATCATATCAACTGAAAAACTGCTTTCCTCATGAAGCTGGTGGAGGCAGATATGTGGAAAAGATGTGAAGACACACACTCCTCCTGCCAGAGCCGCAGCACCAAACTCTGGACCATATGCATCAGCAGTCTGATTTTATTCTCTCAGCCCCTTCTCGCCCCAAACTCTCTGTTTACCACAATTAGCAGTTAGCCACCTCTTGCTCCCTCCGCCTCACTCTCTTCACCTCGCTCCCCGCCACTGTGGACTACTTCACCAGGAGGAGAGCAGGCAGCAGCTCTGGAGACAGACCTTCAGTCGGCAGCTGTAGCAGCTCAAATTGAGCCAACACGAACCCTCCCAGTGTCACGTCTAACCTGTGTAACAGCAGCAACAGAAAGTTTGCTGATCCAGCGGGGGTCACAGCTGTCTGGTCCCCTGAGCTGGCTGGATTTTGGTTACAACGGGCACTGACTAGGGGTCTGTCTCCAGAGCTGCTGCCCGCTCTCCTCCAGGCAAGGTGGTCTGTAGTGGCTGTAGATCCCAAAAATTCAGACCTGACACGACATGATCCTGCACAGTTCTGTCCACGGCAGCAGTTCTGGGCCTGAACACGATTAAAAACCTGAATTTTACTATATAATGACGGAAACTCTGTGTGTGTCTGTTCCACGTTTTTCTCCTCACTGACTCGGTCAATCCATGTGAAATGTGGCACAGTGGTAGAGGGTCATGGGAGGATGCCAATGAAGCAATATTACATCAATTGGCCAAAGGGGGGCGCTATAGCAACCCATTGAGATGTCAAACTTTGAATGGGCATATCTCATGCCCCGTATGTGGTAGAGACATGAAACTTTGCACAGAGATGCCTCTCCTCATGAGGAACACATTTGCCTCAAGAACCCATAACTTCCACTTATATAGATTTTCCACCATTTTGAATGTTTTGAAAAACACTTCAAATGGATCTCTTCCTAGGAAGTTTGAGCGATCTGCATGAAACTGGGTGAACATAATCTAGGGACCAATATCTAAAGTTCCCTCTTGGCAAAAGTTGGAAAACTTACTAAAACTGAGCTTCTATAAGGCAATGAATATTGCGGAGGGCGTGGCTCATCACATAAAGGTGTATAACATCTCAAGGGTTTCACCCATCACCACGCAACTTTGTAGGCATATGACCACACATAATCTGAGGGGACCCCTCCATTATTGACCCCATCAAACAAAATGGGGGCGCTAGAGAGCTCATTTCTTATCTAGGCCTAACCGCCATATGGATTTTTACTAAACTTGGTAAATATGTAGAACAGGACGCCTCAAGGTGACTGGAGAAATTTAACTCTGATTGGCGACTGGGTGGCGCTATAACAACAGAAAAATGCTTAAAAACAGCAAGTTTCCTCGCACCTCTTCTCCTAGCGAGAAGATGTAGCGTGCAGAAAATGATCGCCGCTCTATGTTGCATGTTACGCACATCTCTCCCACTGGCAGACACAAACACTGTCAACCAATCAATTTGCCTTACAGCCCCTCTCTCTTGATCTCTTACTCTTGTTTTCTATCCCTCTCCCACACTCTCTCTTTTTCCTTCCCCGGTTCGCCATATCACTCCACTGCTCCATCACTTTCCCTCTCTCAGTCACTCCCCCCTCCTTTCCCTTTAGATTGAGTCCATTAAAACTCCTCCCCTTTATGAATGAGAACTGCTGATTTCATTTGGAAAAACAAAACAAAAAAACAACACTAATTTGGTGAGAACCCAATGATGAGCAAGTACAACCCCGCCAAAACCTGGCAGGTCAGATCAGGCCCAACTGGTCTCAGGCAGAGAGTCAGAGTGCTGAGTGGTGGGGAGTGAGGTGGAGGACACACTGTGATTTGAGGCTCTAGCTAACGTTAGCTACATAAACATGAGGGTCCAGTTAGCAGAAGGCTAAACTATTAGCATCAGTTCCTCTCCGTCTCTGAAACACTTCACTGATATCGACATGTGTTTTATTCAGTTTACTGTCAGACTCTGTTGTTGGTCGTCTCTGCAGTGTAAACAGTTGTTGCCAATGCTGGAACTTTCTCTGCAGGATTCTCCTCCACTGAATCAGACTTCCACAATCTGAAGGGACGTGCACGCTCATCTGCATCTGTACAACAGCCAACAGGAACACCCTCTCTCTGAAATGACCTGTGATAGGACAAAGTGTTCTCAAAACAAGAGGAGGAGCAGAAGTCTAGTTTTCTCACAGAACACGTGAATAACAATAAGCTCAAAGGTTATTATGGGATTTTTGCCCAAAGACGCCAAAATTAAACTGCAGCTTTAATGATAATGTGAACTCTGGAGGTGATCTGTGTGTCTCCATCGCAGCACAGAGACGCTCAGTAACATGAGAGGTATTGATCTGCGATCAGTTTAGAGACACAGAGCGGCAGATGCAAAGTGGTGAGCTGCTCTGTGTCTTTGTGTTGCATCGATCCATTAAAGTATCAGAGTGCTGTGTGTGTGATAGTCTGTGTGTGTGCGTGTGTGTGTTTGTATCTGATCTTCCACTTGTTTTTGTCCTGTTTTCATTCATTCATCATCGACAGGAACTCACCATGATCACTTCATCTGAACAGAGGTGGAGACGAGCGAGTGGGAGTGTGTTTCCTCCAACCAAAATAGCTGATATACTTATATTCAATCAGAGGCTTTTATTCTCCACACACACACGCACGCAGTTGGAGGCTCTGTCAGAGTGCACAAGCTATTAGCAATCAGAGGCATGTCTGCAGCAGCCTCACGTACGCCGCTGATTATGTTCTGAACAAGCTGTTCTTCAGAAACAGAGGAAAGTACTTGAGACCACCTCAGGCCTTTCATCTCCTCACATCAGTGTGAGCTCCTAACAGGAGGAACTGGATCAGAGCAGGAAGCTTTTAGAAGCATGAATCCAGTTTACACACACTCCACCTCCTCAGCGTGCCAACTGTACCTCATTTATCCTGTCAAACTTATTCTGTACTTGTGTAATCTGTTCCTGTCTGTACAGAGACACCACACACCGAACCTCCAGCTGTGAATATGTGGGTTTACCTGCTCCATCCCTGAATCGTCCTCAGCGACAGCCTGGAGCGAGTGTAGTCCAGCGGGCTTTCAAACACACCATGTCCTGCTCCGCCGTCTGCTTTGTGTCCATATAATTAGAGAGTGCCTGTGGATGTGCAGCCAGGAGCCCACTGAGAGATGTGAAATGATAACCTGGGGCCCGGGAAAGCAGCCAGCACTGCCAGTAAACATCCGCTGATAAAAAGCCCCGCCTTCGCTGGGCCGTGATGTCATCTCTGGACCTGCCCCCTACGCAGCAGCCAACACCGGAGGAAGAGCCAGGTTTCTCTCTCTCACTTCTTAAATATATTTCATCCCAGCTCCACCAGGCCTCTTCTCTGCTTCCATCTTTTCATCGACACAGAGATGGAGAGATGTGACGAGCAGCTGCAGCTCAGCTCCTCCATTCATCTGCTTCTTCTCCCTAAACTACAACAGCACACCCACTGCAGCCTTTAGAAATGAAACCTGTAACATGTGAGGCTGCATCTGATGACTGACCTCATGATGTCACACATTAATCCTCTGCAGCCTGTCAGAACCAGGCCCAAACGTCCAGAACACATTACTCCGCTTTAAAGGGCTCGTCATTGGCTTCCTGTTCGTTTTGGAATTCATTTTAAAATTTGGCTTCCTGTTACGGTCCGGGAGGCAGACACCATCTCCACATTTAAGACTAGACTTAAGACTTTCCTCTTTGATAAAGCTTATAGTTAGGGCTGGCTCAGGCTTGTCTTGAACCAGCCCCTAGTTAGGCTGACTTAGGCCTAGTCTGCCGGAGGACCCCCTATAATACACCAGGCACCTTCTCTCTCTCTGGTTCCTCTTCATTTGCTAACATTCACGTCCTCTTACTGCACATCACTAACTCGGCTGACTACTACTGCTGTTATCATTAGTCATACTTCTACTGTAATTATACACATATGATTATTGTCACGTATGTATACTATCAGATATTAATATATACTTTCAACATATTGTATCACAGTAGCCAGAATCATAATTATAATATTATTACTTTCATTAATGTTGTTATAAGCTACTGTCATTACTGTCTGTCCTGCATCTCTCTCTCTCGCTGTCTCTGTCTCATTGTGTGATATGGATTAATGCAAATTTTGTTGATCTGTTCTGTACCACATCTATTGCACATCTGTCCGTCCTGGAGAGGGATCCCTCCTCAGTTGCTCTTCCTGAGGTTTTTAACGTTTTTTTTTCCCCCAATTGAAGTTTTTTTGGGGGAGTTTTTCCTTATCAGCTGTGAGGGTCGTATGCTGTAAAGCCTTGTGAGGCAAATTGTGATTTGTGATTTTGGGCTTTATAAATAAAATTGAATTGAATTAATGATGAATACAGACAACCACCATCTGCTGGTGTGGAGAGTTATTTCCTCTCACACGCAATTTTTTTGCTGAGACACGGCGACACGAGGCGACACGACAGTCGGACTTCGTCACTAATCAGTGTCACTTTGGTGCGTCCAGGCCTTTAAGGAGAGGAGTGCATTAATAAACACAACATGAAGCCGCAGGTTTGCTAGAACACAAAGTGACACTCCATGCAAACTACAGTTTTATCACAAATGAATCTTTGTCAGTCCAAACTACAGGTGGGGTAAAGAATGGATTCTTAGATGCAGGGCGATGCAGACGTGGATGATTCCACATTGATCCACAAATGTCGATAATCGATCAGGTGCTCACATTAATTATTACAGTTCACGTAAAAAGGCTGCAGATCATTTATCTTCAAAGCTACTTAGTCATTTCATACTGTGTCTGCTGAAACAGTCATTTTTAAACTACCTCTGCGGCGTGTTGGACTGTTCACGCCGCCACATCATCCCTTACTTCATCTTCACAAAAGGCAGCAGCTGTGAGCTTGTTTTAGTTTAAATAATTACATTTACGAGGTGAACTTGAAGTATACAGTGAAAACGTCCTTCTGCCATCACCCAGAGACAAACGTTAACAGAGCGGAGCAGCAATCAGCAGTAACGTTAACAAACGACACCGGCTGACCGACACACTGCAGCATTAAACTGCTTCCACCAAAATAACTTCCCTGCTAAGTGTCTTGGCTGATGAAGACATTAAAACAATCAGCAGCTCCTCCACCTCCCCCTGATTTCACTATGCTCATACAGGCAGGTGCTCTCACATTTATTATTACACTTCACTTTTTGAAATAAAAAGGCTGCAGATCATTTATCTTCAACAGTGCGCAGTCATTTCGGTCTGTGTCTGGTGAAATATTACAGCATGTAAGGATCAGTGTGTGACCGCAGATGGAAACAATCTGACTGGTTTGAAACTGCAGTGTGGAAACATCTAGGCTGTGAGGTTGAAAAGAGACCTGAACAAGAGCCACGCTGTCTGCAGGCACATTCATCTGTTAAACTATGGATCACTACACATACAGTGTGCTGTGTTTGAAAAGTGAGAAAATAAATCACGAGTAGATGCGCTGATATCGTTTTACCATCGACTCGTCGCCCTCTGAGTTGTAGCAGCTCCCAGTTGGAGGAGTGATGTGTCACAGACCCAGCTGGGGCCTAAATGTTGTGAATTTGTGTTGTAGATCAGCTGAAACGTTCATCAGAGAACAGACCAGACTAACACGCTCTGCAGCCACAGACCCAATGAAAACCTTCCTCCTGTCATCCTGCTACAAACCGCCCGCTGCAGAGAGCGAAACACTGAAATCACTCAGATAATGTTCTTGTTAAAGGGCAGGAGGGCGCCGTGAAGCCAGGCAGCAGAGACTTCAGAAACCTTTACAGGATATTTACTGGCTGCTCCCACACTGTACACTCCATCCATTTTTATTCACTGCTGGAAACAAGCCGGAGCCTGCTGCACCTCCTGGTTACCATAGCAACCACCTGGATGACAGGCCAGCCGCTGCTCATGCTGCAGAATAATAACAGTACTGGGGAAAAAGAAGCCAGATTTCTGATGATTTCACCATGATCCGCCTCCATTCATCATCTCCCATAATCCTCTGCTTCTACACTAATTGGATAACAGCAGCTCCAATCAGAGGCGGCCTCCGTTCCTCCGCTGCCACCTTTCACCTGCCCTCCTGCCTGTCACCTTTACTCTCAGCTGACCTCAGAGCAGCTGCTGTCACTCACACCTGATGTTTCTGCAGCTTCGCTCACATCCAGAAACCTCAACAAGGACGCACCGCGCGACACCTGCGGGCCATGACATCATCTGTGCCCGCTGTGTGCGTCCACCGGCCGGCTGACAGCATCACCAGCATCAGCAGCAGCAGCAGCACAGTAACGGACGGACCGGGGGCTCACCTGGGCTGAAGTGAGAGCTGAGCGCGGAGCCGCGGCTCCAGAGCACCGAGGACACCGTCAGCAGCAGCGCCAACATCTTCATCAGCGGAGCGGCGGAGAGACACGGAGTGAAGCGGAGCTCAGAGGGAGACACACTAGGCAGCGCTGATCCTCCTTCCCGAACCGGCTCCTGCTGAGCTCTGCACGCGCCCCTCCATCCCGCGCGCACACGCAGGCCGCTTCTCCTCTTTTTATTTCCCTCCTCAACTCCTCAGTGAAGACTCTCTGCAGAGGAGCAGGAGGAGCAGGAGGAGCAGCAGGAGGACACGGTCCTGTCTGACAGCAGTCAACTTGATCCAGATTTTAGTCTCCTCTCTGGCGCACAGCTTCACGCGACACCTGGACGCAGTCACATCATCTGAAAGCTCCGACCGATAGAGATCAGACACGTGACTCCTCCGCCGATCGATCAGATCAGATCGATGGTTGAGTTCGGTGCGGGAGCTGTCCGAGGTGCTGACAGCACGAGCGCCATCTTGCTCTGTAATGCGCCCACAGAGAATTCATGGAGCGGTTTTTGCGCTCAGTGCGCAGAGGGGGGAGGGGCCGCGTGCAACATACAGTGCAGTGTGTGTGTGTGTGTGTGTGTGTCTGTGTGTGTGTGTGTGTGGAGGCAGAGCCTGCAGCATCACTTCTTAGATAATCTGAGATATAAAAAAAAAAAATCTCCCATGAACACACTGTGATGTAACACACAGCGGACCCCCCCCCCCCCCCCCCCCCCCCCCAATCCTACTGTTCATACATGTTGGATGAGCCCCTCCCCCCTCCTCCCCCTCAGATCTGATTCAACTTTCCCTCCTGCATCTTACTATGATTGTGAATCTTCACCCACGCAGCGACACAAGTGTCACAGACTGAGCTGAGAAAACAGGACACGTCCACTGCGTGTGAATCTTCGTCCTCCTCACTGTGCAGCCTGCTCTCTGCTGCATGGCATCATTTATGATTAATAAATGAGAGATGCTCTGTGTGAAGGAGCTTCTCTGCAGGCAGCTGTCAGGTTCACACTCAGACAGGAACATGAACAATCACACAGCAGGAACCTGAAAATCTCTCAAGTTCATGTAAGAATCCTCATGTTGTTCTCTGCTCATCAGTCAGCTGACTCTCCGGAGCCAATGAGATGAGCCCACAGCCTCATGTGCTGAGAGTCATCCTCGCCCAACATTTGGACCCTTCTCCAAACATTCACACATTAAGAAGAGATGAGCGGCATTTTATTCTCATATTGTAAACAGACAGTTTGAAGCATCAAACACAGCTGAGAATCTGCTTCATGTTTTATTTATCATCTGTATGAAAATCTTGATCTTCAGTCACTGTATCAGTGTCACAGAATGTTACTGGTTGTTTTTACAGCGTTCACTTTGACAGCTACTTTAGATTCAGTCTGAGTCTTGAGAGGAAAATGTTAATTTAAGTCATTTTTAAAAATTTAATTTAATTTAATTATTTAATTAAAATCAAAATTCTGAATGTTTTAGTCGAAAATTCAAAATATTTTAGTTGAAAAAAGTTTAAAATGTTTTAGTTGATAAAAATAAAAAATGTTTTAGTAGAAAATAATTAAAATATATTTCAGTCCACAAAAAATATTTAAGTTGAAAAAAGTTTAAAATGTTAAAGTCAACAAAAGTTCTAAATGTTTTAGTCAAGAAATGTCAAAATGTTTTAGTAGAAAAAAAATTATCCACAAAAAAATATTCAAAATGTTTTATTCAAAAATTTAAAATATTTTAGTTGAAAAAAGTTTAAAATGTCAACGAAAGTCAACGAAAATTCAAAAATGTTTTAGTCAATGAAAATTCAAAATGTGTTAGTTGATAAAAAATAAAAAAATGTTTTAGTCAAGAAATCTCTAAATTTTTGTTGAAAAAAATTAAGAAATAATTTAGTCAACGAAAAATTCTAAATATTTAAATAAAAAGGTTTTAGTCAACAAAAAAATTGAATTTCTTTCTATTTTAGTTGAAAAAATTTAAAACATTTTAGTCAACGAAAAATTCAAAACGTTAAACTTTTAGTCCTGATGTTTTCTACGTGTTTTCTCTTTAAACTGATCCAGTGAGGCTGATTCATGTCTCAGAAATCAGACTCAAGGTGACGTGTGAACTCTGACCCTGATCTGGATGGAAGTCCATATGACTGTTTCCAGCTTTCAGCGAGCGCCAACACGACAAACTGACCTCCATCTTCTCCATCCTCCAGAGTCCATGACAGCAGCTGATCCCGCCTCAGCTCCAGGTCACATCCGTCCAGCGTCAGGTTCAGCTCTCTGAAATCACAATGATAGAAACATGGTCAGCACCGTCAGTGCTCGGACACCTGTCGGATTCTCCTTCACCTGTTCTGTACAGACACTGATCGTCCTCAGGTGGAGACAGACTGCACTCGTGTTTACAATCAATCCTCATAAAAACTACTCAGCAAGTTTAAAAGACCTGATTTTATGTACACAATCCCGACAGGAAACACAGGTGAACAATTTACCTATGGCTAAGCCCCGCCCTCAAATGCGATGAGCCAATCACAGTGCGTATAACCATACACTGGAACATTCTCTGCCTGGACGTCCATTGAAATGCATTACTCCAAGCTGTGTTGTTCATCATGTCACCTTGTTTGCTGGGAGTTCATTAGCCTGTTTTGTTCTAGTTTTGTACTTTGGTGATGGTACATCATTGTTAGCTGTTGTCCAAAGGGCTCTAGTTAAGCTAACGTTAACTTCTGGAGCTTAGCTTCATTAACTTATCTGTAATGGCAGAGATAACAAAGGTTGGCAAACGTTATGCTGAATGATTCAGTGTAAATACTGTAGCACCAAACTAACGGAGACACACTCTTGGTAAAGATGGTAAAAAGGCCGTTATCCTTTTCTCATATTCTGAGCCTTACTTTATATATTTTATGTTTAATTCAAAATTCACTTCACGTCACTCTAAATTCTCCAACAGGTGACTGTGAAGCCCTGAACATAAAACCATCTGCAGTCAGGATGTATTCAGGTTTTTCTTTAACGTCTCACCCGTCTGCAGCGGAGGAATGTAACTGAGTACATTTACTTGAGTACTAAGTACAAATTTGAAAAGGGAAGTGTTGCACTTTTTAATTCACATTTTTCTGACAGCAGTAGATATTAGTTACTTTATAAATTAAGATTTTTGCATTAAAAAAGTTTTTTCGTCTGTGAATCAGTGAATGTGATTTTTCTCTGATTCCATTCAGAACCATTTACTTTATAATGGAGTCACTGTTCGAGGAGGAGGAGGAGGAGGAGGAGGAAGGACACAGTTCATATTTTACATACATACTCCTATTTTTGGACGTTAGATTTCTCTGACAGGAATATTCCTCCTAAATCTTTTCACTCCTCCTCCTCCTCCTCCTCCTCCTCCTCCTCCTCCTCCTCCTCCTCCTCCTCCTCCTCCTCCTCCACCTCCTACTCCTTCTCTTGTTTCGCTGTCTCGTCACGTCATCTCTTCCTCTCTGATACATTGTGTTGCATGTCTGCTGTTTCCCTGGAAACAGAGCGGAGAGCAGAAGATGGATTTCTGGCCTGAGACGGCAGCAGAGGGGATCTCAATGAGCACCAGAGGGTTAACTACTGGACCGTTATGTGTTTATCAGCCCATTCAGGTCATGAACAAAGCTAATTACACCTGCACCCCCCACCCACAACACCTCCCCACCCTCCCACACAGGAGCAGCACACACATCATGCTGACCGTTTTCTACATGAGTCCAGTTTGTGTTGAGGGAAGCAGAAATGGAATTTCACTGCAGGAATTTCAACAGCCGTCCGCCCCGTCTGTGTCCATCCTCACCCCACAGTTCAGACCTGTCCCCGGGGTGCGGGTGGGGGTGGGGGGTGGGGACACAGAGCAGGCTCCGAGCCCAGCTTTAACAGCTCCCTGCGGAGCCTCGGTCAGTCTGCACCCGGGCAGCTGCACATGCTGAGTCCCTCCTCTCTGGTTTCACTGTGGGCTCAGCCTGATTCCCTCCAGCTCAGCTGGGACTCTGTTTACTGAGAGCTCAGGACACATTAACACTGAACACAGCGCTGCGTTTAATGTCTGCAGGAGAAATACATCCTCAGAGGGTCTGTAGATTCTGCTGTTCACAGAAGATTCTGTTGCTTCTGCTACTTAAGAAAAATCACAGCTGAGGATCACTTAAAGCTGCAGTAAGCAGTTTGATCCTGGCTTCATTGGACAAGAATCACATAACAACCACTGCTCCTTGTGGAGACATTGTCCAATCACAGGTCATTTCATTGTAGAGGTAGGGACTCTTTAGATCAGGAGCAGTGAGGCTGGAAACAGGACTGTGCCATGAGGTGTTGTTGGTGTGCGTCTTGGCTTGTACCTAGAAAATAACTGGGCAGCTGTTTTGGTGCACGTCGTTTGGCACCAGTGTGTTTTGGCGTAAAGGCTCCTGACTGCATCTTCATGTTCATGTTCATGTGGCTGATATTGGCCTCAAATCACAGTGTGTCCTTCGCCTCACTCCCCACCGCCACAGACCACAGGAAGAGTGCAGGCAGCAGCTCTGGAGACTGACCTCCAGTCAGCGGCTGCACACAGAGGAGCTGTGGACTGTCCTTTGTCCTCTGACTGCAGGGACACAGAGTGTGTCTCCATGCTGAGGGTCCTGCAGTTTGTCTCTGCAGCTAAACCAACTGAACTGTTTTGTCTCTGAGTTCCTGTAAAATGACCCAAAAGACAGACGCTGACCTGACGTGTCTCAGTCTGTCTCTGAACAGCAGTGAAACTCCTCTGGGAACTTCCTGGAAGTTTTTCTTCAGTAGTGACATCACACAGTATTCAGAGGCCCCGCCCCCTGCCTGCCTCTCCTGGACTGACCGTTTATTGGTTCAAATTTTCTAAAGGTGCCTCACTACATTCTGTCCCACCTCAACTTCCTGTTTCTACAGGAAATAAAAGTGCAGATTTATTTGAGCTTCATAAAAAACATGCACACTAACATGCTAACATGCTAACATGCTACCCCAGCAGCTCATAGGGATTTTGTTGAATTTAACCAACTCAGAAAACTTGTGATACAAAAAATTGAATAGTTTCATCAGTTAAAATGTCAACGTTTTATTTTTGCTCCAAAACATTTGTAACTTTATTTAATCACATTTTCAAAAGCTGTTTTCTCAAAATGAGTTTTATTTTTCAAAATCTAACCTTCAGCAGCTCCGACATCTCCAAACTGTACACGCTGCTTCCTGTCTGTGTTCTAAAAGTTTTTACAGGGTTTGTTCGTATTTCAAACCCTGAATCATTCATCAGCTGATTAAACACATAGCTCCACAGAAAGCTGCCTTTCCTGTCGGGACAGTAAAATGTGACGTGTGGAATAATGTTCACAGTTATTCTGGTGTATTTTGGGTTTCACAGCAAACGACGGCCTCATTCCATCAACATGTAACATGTAACATGTCTGAAGCTCGCTGCTCTTCCTCACTCATTCTGTGTGATGTTTGCCCTGCGCTGTGTCTTACAGGAATAAAAGTGAATGCATGATTCAGCATATCTTCACACACAGCACAGTGCAGTAGTATCACTCACTCTGCGACAGGATACAGCTCTGTGTGTTCACACATCATTAGGAGGCTGTCTGCGCTGATCCTCCACGTTAATGTACATCTGGTGAATGTGACGCCTCGGCTGAACGCCGCCTCATGGAGTCACTCTCAATCAGACGAGTCCTTCAGCACATGTGTCAGGAGCTTCATGAGATTCATGTCACTTTTATTTGTGCAGGACAGTTTTGTTCAAAGGGCGTTGAAGTTTTTAACTCTCTGAGGCTGTCACACCTTCAGATCAGTGACATCAGAGACGTTAGACTCGAAGGTTTCAGGTCTCTCAACAGAACATCACTGATACAAACACAGTTCACCTGATGTTAAAAGATGCAGCAGTACACCCACACACACACACACACACACACACACACCCACACACCTGTGAGCCTGCCGTCTTAAAATACCCAGGCATTCAAATGACTGAAAGATAATTGATTAAGAACATGATTAACAGATTATCAGCTACTGACAATAATCACCTGATAGCTGGTCTGTTGTTTACATCTGTATGTCATTATGGATCTGTTGATGATCTCTTTGTCTTTGCTGCTGCTCTCTCTGCCTCAGGCTTTCCATGTAGGCGCATGGAAGGGCAGAGAGGCCCCAGAAAGGAGCCATACCACCAAATATTATACTGTAAATGGAAATAAAGTTTTCTTTGACTAACATGGTTCTAACTGGACATCTTTCTGTGGCACTAACTCAGCAACAAACATGTTGACGTCTGGTTAAACAAAAGCAACAGGATGGAGGCCCTAAACATTTTGTACAATAGGTGTTGGATGGAGAATTTGGTGTTTGATAAAGGTAGTGTTTTCATAATGGTCTGCATCTGAGGAGCAACATTTTTATAGATATATTCATTAATATATATTGAAAATTGAATTTTTTACTTCCCGCTATCAACATCAGCCAAAAAATTGAGCATCGCGCAGGTGTTGTCATGTGGTGAGGGGGTGAGGGAAGTCTGTGACAAGCTGAATTTAAGAGTTTTAGTTTCCTGCCACAGCTCACAGACGACACCAGTTTTACTGTTTTATCAACTGTGCCTGTTGACAGCAAACTGTTACTGTCAATCCAAATCATCACAGAAATACGCTGTGTTTCATTTTTACAGACAGTGTGGATACTGTAAAATGACAGTATATTGATAGTGTCTGTGCTGCCGGCTCTTTACTGTTATTTCATAGTGAAATTATTTGTAGTGTAGCAACGACTCGATAAAACACAGCCGGTTTTGTTGTGTGTTGGTGTTGAAGGGTGGTCTGCAGCTCGGCAGGTGTCTCTCTGAGGGGTCACGCTGTCCACCATCCCCTCCACCTCCTGATGACTGATGCACAGCTGCTCAGACGTTATTTAATGCACGTTAGCATCCACAATAACAGAGCTGTGTAACTCTGTAGCATCAGACTTCCTGTGCAGAGCCCTGTTTCTCTCTGCAGCTTTCGGCCCTGCAGCCAACAGGCGGTAAACCTGATTACCTGCCTGTCATGATGCTGGCAGGGAGCCGCCCCGAACTGATTCATCACTGTAACGCTGATTTCTGATCAAAGAGCTGATGCTGTGCGTGGCACGGAGCAGGTCTTCCTGCCTGCAGAGGTCAGCTACAGGTGTTAAGGGTCAGGTATAACTGGCTCTGGCGTCGGGAACACTCAGCTACACAGTGTTCTGTATGCCAGAACATCACTAACACGTCAAAATGTTTCTGAGCAGCCTAAAGGCCCCGACACACAAACACACATCAGAGAAGCAGCGTGAGTGGAGCTGACACTCAGAGGGATTTTTGTCACAGCAGAGACGATGTGCTGAATCAGCTGAACAAAGCCGACAAGGACACACCGCAGAAATCAGGGCAGCAGGAGCTCACCGGCGGCCCGTCAGCTCAGTGTGTCAGGCCTTAGCCTGCTTTGAGAATCAGCTGACTCCAGTGATTCTAGAAACATTCAGGTTCAGGAGAGAAGACACCAGATGAATGAATAGGTCCTGATTTTCTTCTGTCATCATCGCAAATCAGGAAACGCAGGATTGGACCCAAACACAGAGGCAGACAGAGTCACACAGTAACTTTATTTTGAAAAGACAAGGCATGTAACAGGTGTAAACTGACACGCCATCCCAGTACTTCAACAACAGACACACGTACAAATGTTATGTATTCATGGTTCGCACAAACACACAGCTCCAACATTTAAGGCCCATTTCTTCCTCATGCTTCCATGTGTCCATTATGTTGGCAGAGATGCAGCCAGTAGATGGCACTAGAGGACGGAGTCAGAACAAACAAGGCCATGGTGGAGAAGGTGGTAATATTGTACCTTTAAATGGAGGCCATGTAACGTTACATCCTGACATGCGGACGGAAAATTCCTCTCTCTATATTACTGATTTTTTGTTCTGTTGTATTTACATTTCTTGTCCTACGGTCGTATCTGAACTACGCTACATTGCCTCCGCCATTTTTGGTGGTTTGTAAACTTCCAGAAAACGTGCACAAACACGGACGATATGAACGCAGAGTACGAACAGAAGGCTCCGTCCCTGGAGGATAACTGATGACTGGGTGGGTGAAGATGTCGTGTGTGTGTCAGCAGTTATTTCTGACGCACACTGCAGAAATCTTACTGAGAAACTCTGGATGCACCAAATATTCTGACTCACTTCCAAGTGCCGCCCGGGCTGTCCTCCAGTTCAACCCCATTAACAGGCCTAATGTGGGGTCTTGCCTCAGTACATCTGCAGAGATGTGTCCTGTGTGCCGCAGCAGGAGCCAAAGTTTTAATGGAGAATGTCTCCGCCGGGGAGGACAGGACAGGTGCAAGGCCGCCGGAGGCTGCGTCCTCCTCGTATATAAGACAGACAGAGAGGGGGAGGGTGGGCTGTACTGCACCAGGACACCTTGAATCTGGTGAGTAGCGCTGGACAGGATACGTGTCGATGGGATGGATCTGATGATGGTGTCCGGTATTTCACTCTAGTTTTCTGGTTTGCTGTCGTGGTGCTCGTTTGTCGGTGTCAAAAAGAAGCTGCAGACTTTTTCTTTTTAGAGCAGAACGGTCTCGTTTGATGTCGGGCGTCTGTGTGTGTGTGTGTGTGTGTGTGTGTGTGCGTGTAGCGTCAGGCCAGTGAGAAAAAACACACATTCATCTCCAACAGAAAGTTCTTGAAGTGTAAATGATGGTGTGAAAGTGGAGCGTCGACGGGCGGAGGAGAAATGATGAAACAACCAGAGGAAACGCAGCAACGCTCTCTGCTTCATGTTGAGGATCTCTGCTCGTTCATCACGGTCCCTAACTCCCCCCGTCACGTCTCTCATACTCACACACTGACATGACGCGTCCTCTGAGATCACCACTAACAGACTAACTGTGAAGACGAGGACCCAAAATATCTGTGACCCATCCTGCATGAGTAACCCAGCTCTGACTAATCACTTCAGCAGGTAGATCAGCTGCTATCGATTTGGAGTCGTTTGTGATGATTAACAAGCCTCTGAGTCTGCCAAGAGACGCAGAAAATCACCTGCACACAACTTCCTGTCAGTCACTGCAGGGTGAGCAGAGGGATCGTTAAAGGGATAGTGTGAATATTTGAAGTGGAAACTTGTCGGTGAGCGCTTGTCGCCCCCAGCACCCGCCGGCCCTATCTGGCCCTTGTCTGTGTTTTTTTCAGCCAGTTTAACATGTGGAATTAGCCCGCAGTGATTTCTGCGTTAGACACCAACGCACAAATTCGTGGTGGTGTGATATGCTGCCATGAAGCATCAGATAGAAGTGCCACCAGTAACAATGTCGGTATAATATGCGCCAAGTGACGTCAGTTTATAACACAGCTGGACGGCGTCGGTTTGGCCTCCAGTAACAACCTAATATATGAAGCTGTCAAGTCTCTATAGGGCAGGCGAGAGGGGAGGTGAATGGTCCCAACAAACCCTGGACTTACACCCGGGAGCCCACTGTTCACTTCCCGTGTGCAGGTTGAGTTGACATCCTGGCGTTGGTTGCAGCGCCCCCGAACATCAACTGCAGACATACAAGGATACCTGGAGTGAGAACATGAAGACTGAATCGGCGTCAGCAATGTCGGAGCCCGTCAGTGAAAGAAATCCCTCTGATGGTCAGCTGAGCTCAGCGCACGAGAAAATAAACAAAGAAAATGCCGAGCTTAAGTCCAGATTGAGCAAGACCAAAACACCCTGGTTCCATAAGGTCAGATTTTTTTTCTCTTTAGCAGAAACGTTTCCTGACAGTTTGTGTTGTAGTTCCCTGGCGCAGGGTAAATATGCTCTGATTGTGTTGTTAACGTGCTAACTGGCTAACTAGCATCAAGAATGATGAATACAGACGACCGCCGTCTGCTCTCAGCAGGAGCAGAACGTTGATGATGGTTGGGCGTCAGCTGTCGTTTTTGTGGTGTAATGATGTGCAACTTTTTGGCGGAGACAGCAGTTGACTTTAATGAACACTAGTCCTGTGATGTGGTTTGGTGTGTCTGGGTGTTAGATACAGTAGATGATGTTCGGCACAATCCCAGTTTGGAGGAACTTGAACCACACACTTGTCACATGTCCACGTTTGGTCATGGACATCACAAAACACAACATGACGTCCAAGGTACCCTGGGTGTGTTGGTTGTTGACGTTCTGGGACGCCGTGTCAACTATAGCCTGTCTGTTTTCAAAATACACTTGTGTTTTCACAGGAAATGTACAGTTTGCATACAGTCTCTTTCATAATAAAAGCACTACGTTGGTACAACACCGCTAATTGATGTTCTTTTCCTTCATCAACAAAAGCACATGGTTAGGTTTAAATAAAAACATCATGGTTTGGATCAACATTCATACAGGAAGAGAACAGCAGGCTCCTGGGTGAAAGTCCAGGGTATGTGGACCCGTTCACCTCCCCTCCCTTCTTAGAGGGACCTCCCAGCTCCTTACATGATGGCGTTACAGGCAGCGGTTTATCATACCAACACTAAATTTGCTGTCCAGCCAGCCAGAGGTGTATCATAACCCTGCAAAAGGCCCCATCTGGCTGCGTTACAAACTGACGCCACCTGCAGCGTATCATGATGCTGCAAAAGGTGTGACTTGGCGCTAGTGTCTGACGATGAAATCCCCGACAAAGTGACGATGTTTGATGAATGAAAACAGGCTGATAATAAAACCTTTGAAAATGTTCATCATGAATGTGGTTTGCAACATAACTGAGGTAAATAATAACTGTTGGTCTCCGGCTCAGGACACGCCTGCAAAACATGGAGGACGACTTTCGGCCGCAGGTGAAGAAGGTGGCTGTGGCCATGGGCGCTTTGCTCACAGAGCAGGACATCGAGCGCATGCCACGGGAGATGAGAACGCAGGGTGACACTCTGTGTGTGTGTGTGTGTCTGTGTAAGGCGGTGTGATGAATGAGTCGTCACTGTGATGTCACTGCCTGATGTCATCTCGTGTCACCCTCTGCAGGAAACTTTCACTACAGCAGGTTTCTGGAGTACATGAGGCAGTTCAAGACCTCTGAGCAGAGAGAGGACGCCATCAGGAAGGCCTTCGCCATGCTCGACAAAGACGGAAGCGGATACATCGAGTGGAACGAGATCAAGTACGAGCCCTGCCCCCATTTAAAGGACATTTTCTCATGGTCAACAATTCCAGTTAAAAAGGCGTAAAACTTCCATTCATCCATCTGTTGTCTCTGACCGATTATCCTCTGAGGCACTCAATGTACTTAACCTAAGAATAAACGCCCAGGAATGACGTACATCCTTCACGTATGGGTACATCATAAGCCTTAAGTTACAGAGGTAAAGCTTAGGAACAGAAACACAGCGAGGACAAACCTTAGAAATGAACTCCAGTGTGCGTTCATGCTGATGAAGGAACATTTTTAATAACATGCTCTTTCCGCAGGTACATCCTGTCTACTGTCCCGACTGCAGCTCCATCAGCTCCTCTGTCTGATGAGGAGGCAGAGGCCATGATCCAGGCTGTGGACACTGACGGAGACGGACGCATCGACTATTCAGGTGAGGGCCTTTGCCAAATTCTACCAGCGGTCACCACTGAGGGGCAGCACTGAGTAACTCTTTAGGCTGTGCACCGTAAACAGGAGAGAGAGTGTGAGCTTATTTAAACAAACACACAGTTTGTCAGAGAGAACAAAAAGACAAAATGTGAAACACAGCTTCATTAAGTCCCTGATGTCCGTCCTTGTCTCACAGAGTTCGCAGACATGGTGAAGATGCAGACGAAAGCGAAGAAGTAGAGGTCACGTAGTTGATCTGAGTGTGATGAAGAGGAAGACGATGTCCCCTCCCTCCCTGAAGAAGGATCTTCCTCCTGCTGTGGACGGAGAGTTGAAGAGTGTTGAGTGGACTGCTGTTATCAGTCTGATAAATGACCGCCTTGTGTCCAAAACCAATAATCAGCCTCCATCTGAGTTTGTCCGTCTGCTGAAAAAAGATTATTACCACCAGGACACCGTACCGCCTTAAAACAGTCTCACCTCATGTTTCCTGTTGGGACGTTTCAGCGACACTTTACGTCCAGAATTTGTACCCGGGAAATAAATGTGTGGTTTGGTTCCAATTAAAGAGGAACGCCTCATTATTTTATGATTTATTTCTGTCGTTGTTTCACTGTATGGACGATGACGTTGATTCTTGGCCACAGATAAGTTCAATGTTCTTCATAGTTCTTGGCGTGGTTAAGGGTAGGGTAGGAACGTCAGGGTGAACCAATCAAAGGCAGAGTAAGGCGGGGTGAAGGAATGAGTTGTGAAAAGGTCGGCATCAGTGTTTACATCGCACACTGTCACAAACATGAGCACCTCCTCCATGAGACGCACGCTTCCTTCTGCGAAATGATACGGTTGGTAGGTGTAGTTTGGTAGAGAGAATAATAATAATGCTAACAATAATTATGTGTGTGTGTGTGTGTGTGTGAGCAGTGACAGGCTGACAGACAGGAGTGTGAGAACTGTGTCGTTACTGCCCTCCAGTGGTCACACAGATGAATTACAGCACAGCACCAGTCATCACACATCCAAACTTTGGTCATAAAAACTTTATAACTTCTCAGATCAGAGAGTTTCCTTCAGAATGAGACACAAGTTTTTCACTGCAGAACATTTTCTGAAGAAATTTAAGGATGATATAAACTGTTGTTTTCGCTCAGCTCATCCACAAACTGTGTCTGCGTCTTTTCTGCTGTCGTCAGAGATGTTTCCAGATTTATGGTTGATACTGTTCCTTAAGACTTTACATTATTTTATGTGATGTTCAGAATCTTTGTCTGTGACAGGAAATTAAAGGAAAGGCATATATCACAAATGTATTGATTCATCTCGGCTAATTTTAAATACATGTCAGTTTACAAACCAAAGATTCTGAAAATCACATAAATAATATTAAATCATGAGCCAGTAAAATATAAATTTGTTCTTTATCAAACTATTTTTCTTTTTACTCATTTTCTTAAATAAAAAACAATTAGAAATGTATTTTTTTAAAATAATAATACATATTTCAATATATTAGTTTTTCCCCCATGTGTTTGGTTTATTATATAAAAGATTTATTATAATAGACTTCAGCATAGAATTACAGCATTTTGTCTAGTTGTCTTCACATTTATTTATTTTTATTATTATCATTATTATTACTACTATTTATTTTTAACAATTATAATGAAGTTATAAGTTATGTTTATGTCTCAGTAATTTTGATTTTTCTTTTCAACATAAAATCTAGGTTTTAACATTTTTTCTTGCCAACAGTCAGACAGGGTCATCAAATTAAATTATTCTTTAATTAAATAAATAATAAATTATGATTCATAGCCACATTCATATTCAGTAGCAGCACTTATTTATGATTTTCTTCTGCATATTTGTTTAAATGTAAAACACATCTGGGATTATTGTAAAATCTGTTATATAAAATAAAGTTACATATTCTTGCAGACAGAGTTGAATAACTTTATAAACTTGCAGGTGTTGATCCGGTGTTCACCACGACAGTTACAAACTCACCAGGAGCACTGAGGTGAGTCAGACCAGCAGACGGCTTCCTGGTCCGTTCTTCAATAACTTGAGTCACTGCCACGCGTTCATACGTCTCCACAAACCCGTCAAGTTACAGACTCCATCCATGTCTGTGAAAATATGGATGCTTCACACACAGAAGATCTATACAATCAGCACAGTGTCAAGATTACAGTCACCAATTCAGTATCTGACCAAATGTCTCCCCTTCTGTTCCTGAGATATGACGTTAAAACATGATGATGTCACAGTCGAGCTGACCTTTGACCTTCATTATTTTATCCTGTTAGACATTTGTGTGAAGTTTGGTCATAACTAGTGAATGAATTCTTGACTTATGGCCAAAAAATATATTTTGTGAGGTCACAGTGACCTTTGACCACAAAATCTAATCAGTTCATTCTTGAGTCCGAGCGGACGTTTGTGTCAAATTAAACAAACAAACAAAAACTTCTCTTCAGGTGTTAATCTATTGTGTTCACAAAAATGATGCGGATGTGAGGTCACAGTGACCTCTGACCACCAACACTGAATCAGCTCATGGTTGAGTCCAAGTGGACGTTTGTGCCAAATCTGAAAAAGTTTCTCAAGGTGTTGAGATGTTGCAATTATGAGTCAGATGGTGCAAGGTCACAGTGACCTTTGAACACCAAATTCTAATCGATCCATTCTTGAGTCCAAGTAGAAGTTTGTGCCAAACTTACAGAACTTCCCTCAAGGTGTAATATCATGTTCACAATACAGACGGGCAACCTGAGAACATAATGCGTCCGTCTGCAGCTGTCGGCGGCGTGGAGACATAAAAAAGGGACGAAACTTTAATGAGGATTAACATTTATTCATGAAAAGGTGGCATCGAGACCACAGAGTTTGTTAATGACGAGTGTCCGTCCGGACACGGGGTGATACAGGAGGAAAATACAGCACACAGCTAAACCACAGTCATTAAAAAATAAAATCAGTGCACGGATAATCTTACAAAGATTGCATAATATAAAGAAAGGTTATAAAATTTCCCAGAAATAGTGCAATTTTACCACCACCAGGAAAACAAAATGAAACCTGCTCCACTTTCTCCACCTCTCCCACAGAGCCACAGTTCAGTTTGTTTTATTCTTCATGTGGAATATTTCCATCAGGACGTGACGCTCTCTGAACAGGAAGCAGGGACGAGACGCGTGCAAAACAAGCTGATGTCATACAGATGGCTACATGTTACTGACACACATGAACGTGAATGGCTGAATAAATACCCTTCATTGCACTTAGGAAAGCAAATATAAAATATAGGTAGTGTAAATGTGACATCGCAAAAACTCCTCCGTCCTCGCCGCACATGTTGACGCAGTGCCAGTGTTTTATTTTGTCCCCTGGTGAAAAGGGAGCGAGGCTACATGTGTGCAAGAAAAAAAAATGTCAATGGCGTTTAAATTAAGTTTTCACATTTAAAAGGAGAGAAAACACATGACAGTGCAGCGCTGCTGCTCACTGTCTCAGGCTGAATGTGTAGTGTCTGTGATCTGTGCTCTGATGTCAGTAAAGTTTATCAGCTTCAGACTCGTTCAAAATAAAAGAACTGATACTAATACTTAAGTGAGCTCTGCTTCAGACTCCTTCAAAATAAAAGAACTGATACTTAAATGAGCTCTGCTTCACTTCCTGAGGACACAGGAAGTGGAAAAAAAAGGAAATAAAACATTTGTGACAGAGATGGTAGCTGCTGCAGAAACACACGAAACTACATAAGCCTAGAAATGCCAAAAAAAAAAACCTAAAACTATCAGTATCAGATATTAACAAGAAAAGTTTCTTGTCTAACAAAATATTTTCATTTTCATCTTTTTCATGCTTTCCCTTGTTCCTTTGTATAATGTGAAAAAATCTTGTTATAACTCAAAAACATCCAGTTTTAACATGAAAATATGTCGTAATAATGTGAAAATTTCTTGTTATGATGCAAAAACATAAAATATCCTGTTCTAACAAGAATCTTTTCAAGTTACAACCTGATACCGATCTTTTTTTAATGTCGTGGCATTGATACTCTTCTGTACGAATCCCAGACACCATGTGTGAGGCTTAAAAACCACCGAAAAGCATCTGCGTCATGAATCTGAGCATCGAACACATGACGGAATTCGGCACGGAAAATGATTCATGTTGGATATTTGAATTAAATAAGCATCTCTAAAACAAACTCAACTTCTGCTCCTCCTGTTCTCATGAGATGAGACAGAGATGGACAAAACAAACACACCCTGCAACAAACACGCCCTCTGTGGAGCTTATCGTGTGGAGTTATGAGGTCAGAGTTTGTGTTGCCGCTGCACCGGGTCACATGACAATATGGAGATCGATTAGTCTCAGTGATATCTGTCAGTTATCTAAATATTTTGGACATTAAAGGGATAGTTCAGATGTTTTGAAGTGGGGTTGTATGAGCTACTTCTGCATAACCAGTGTGTTACCTACAGTAGGTGTCAGTCTGACTGGAGTCTGACACTGAAGCTAAACAATGTCCGGCTGTGGACGGCTCGGAAAATTTATTTCAGACACCTACACAAAGTTCCACTTAAATAAAACATCAGTTTCAGTGCTCATTATATTCAGAATACTTTCACTGCTTCAATGTTAGACAGTGATTTACAACAGGAAGCCGTTATGTCGCTCCCTTCAGAGCCAGACTCCATTGAGAAAAACAGTGATTGAAAACATCTGTGAACACAGGAGCTGCTGGTCGACTGCCTCTGTTCGTTGCTTAGTTTGCGTTATTGTGCGACTTTGGTGTTTTAAAGGGTTAATTCAGATTCACCAAAGTCACACAATAACACAAACTGACTAACTGATGGAGGCAGCAGTCGACCAGCAGCTCCTGCGTTCAGCGAGATAAAATTACTGTTTTTCTAAATGGAGTCTGGTGACTGTGACGAGAGCAAACATGGGAACTGACGCTGTTAACGTCTTTCCCGTCAAAACAAGCTTCCTGACAGAAAGACAAAGTGGTGAAAATACTCTCAGTAACACATGATATTGATTTATTAGGAGGTTAAAATAAATGACACACTTCAAAACATCTGAACTGTACCTTTAACACACAGATTGTCCATCTGTTCACCCAAATTACTCTGAAACAAATCCATCTCCATATTTTATCAGCTGTTCCTGTTATTTTGTCCACCTCTTTGTGTCCAACTGACCCAGCAGACTAACGGTGATAGTGACAGATGTTCAGCTAGCTCTTCAGGACTAATCTCACCCTCCCACACTGATGTACGGTCGCTGACAAAATAAAACTCGACCAAACATGTCGAACGTTCCTCAAAGTGTCTTAAATTCCCTTTAACCCTTTCATCCTGTCACCTGAACGTCATGGAAAAATTACAATTTATCGGTGTTGCACCAACAACCCACCTGCGTGTACAGATATACAATACACACACACACACACACACACACACACACACACTCGCTCACACATAGAGTTAAAACAACAGCTGCGTGATTCGAAGTGGCACCAAAGTGAAACAGGGCGACGTCAGGAGCCAAACGTACATTCAAACATCAAAAAATCTTCATCGTCAAAACGCTTCAAAAAGCCCCGTCTGCATGCGAACGCAACCTCGAGCTCCGCCTCTCCACCGCTGAGGTCATCGGCCCCGGCTAACGTCTGACGAGGGCAGTGTGCTACATGTACTGGAGTGCATATTCTACACTACGTTCCCACATGGGTTCAAACCTGCAGAGAGGAAGGCCACAGCGACCCAACAACCCTCCATCCCAACATCCGTGTGTCTGTCCGCCACATGTCTAAATATACCCAGCCTCCTTGATAACCAACAGTCGGTCCTGAAGGACGTTTAATGTGAATGTGGACGTTAAGGTGTGCATGCTGGTGTAACATGACGAGAGGGGTTTGTTAAGTCGAGGGCTCTGCGAAGGTCGTGTGTTCTCACAACCTTCCCCTCGTCGACACTAATCCATCTGTTCACATGCTACCGACACCAAACAACAAATAGAGACGTGTCAGTTAGTGAGGAGGTGTGGTGGTGTGTGGTTCAGAGATGTGCTGCTTTGGTACGATCGTGGATGGATCCCAGTTCTGGTAAAAAAAAACAAAAACAAAAAAAAACGGTTTCACAAACACAACAGACGAAAACACACACTTACTGTAACACCTCCAAGCAGAGGAGAACACATGATTACAAAGCATAAATATTATATATTATTTATAGATATATATTTTCCTTTGACTGACTCCCTGTGAAGATAAAAAACACTGTTAGAAAGAGGAGTAGGTGTCACATCGGCGTGTCGAGAAAGACCGCGGCCCCCCTCGGTCAGTGCGATTCAGAAAACACGGAGCACCAGTGGACGAGGGTCACACACATGCACACCTCAGACCTGGAGAAGGAGGCCGTTAACAGCCCGGAGCCCAAATACTCAAACACACACACACACACACACACACACACACACACACACACACACACAGTCAGAGCCAGTGTGTGCCAGCGCCCACACAGCTCTGTCCCATTCAATTAAGGGCAGTGGGCGTCGGTTTGCGTGGAGCGGGGGCGAGTGCTGGCGTGAGCCGTCAGGCGCTGAGGCCCGGCAGGTCGGTCCTGGTCAGTCACCAGCCTGCTCCCTCTCGGCTGGAGTTCAAAGCTGGTGCACGATGCTGTCTGTGTGGTTCACGGGGGCAGAGCCGTCCTGGCGCAGACGCTGCCACTGGAAAGTTGTGCTGAGCGAGCCGACCTCGTCCTCCTCGTTCTCCTGCTCCTTGGCAAACTCCATGAACACCTGCAGGACGGAGAGATGGAGCAGAGGAGGAGGATGAGACATCGGGGAGCGTCAGCACAGTGACCTGTGGCTCTGTGGTGTTTGTGAGGCTCGTACCTGCTCCAAGGTCGACTGGGAGAAGTTGTACTCTTCAAAGTTGAAGGTTTGTTTTGCTGAATACAAACAGAGATTAAATCAGATGAAATAATACAGGGACTGAGTCAGCAGTGTGTGTGTGTGTGTGTGTGTGTGTGTGTGTGTGTGTGTGTGTGACTCACCGCTCTCTAACTGAGAGAAAGACTTGGCCAGTGACTTGACGTCCTCCATGGGGATCTTATAAACCATCAGAGTAGCAAAACTGCAGAGAAACCATCAGCCAGACACTTTATCATCCTGTGTGTCTTACTGGTGATTTTATTTTGAAAGTTACGTTAACAACTGATACATTTCCTACTTTAACAGAACCAGAGGAAAAGAAACGTGTTGCTAATAAATCTTTATGGGGATAAAACAGAACCCCAGAAATGCTGCCAATTTTTCCCAGTGGCCACTCGCGGTACTGCAGCAAAACAAATCAAACTGTTTGTGTTACTTCCTCTTTTTCTTGTCTTTTTTCTCCTTTTAAAGATCACAGGATCCTCAAAAGTGACTTTCTGGCAGCTCACGTGACATTAATTTGTACTCACTGACACCTTTAATGGGACTGGGTCTCACCTCTCCTGCCGGGCGGCGTGAGGGAAGATGCGGAGGATCTCTTTGTGCAGCAGCGCCACCTGCTGGAGCCCCGTCAGCTCCTCTCGGAGTTTCACCTCTAAACTGTAACCTCGACCATACTTCCCTTTTAAATGTTGGATGGAGCCGATACACCTGAAAGACAGACGGAGCTTTGAGAGATTCAGACACCTGAACGAGTCCCGTCAAAGAAAGACACGCCGCTGTGAGTGCTGACCTCAGCTGGCCGGACACCATGATGGCTACGCGGTCACACACGGCCTCGGCCTCCTCCATGTAGTGCGTGGTGAGGACGGCTCCCCGCTGGCGGTTCTTGAAGGCAGCACGTATGGCCCTCCTACACGGACAGAGGTCAGACGCTTTAGATGGGACAGAGATGGCAAATCATAAATTCTCTCTGAACTGACTGCTTCATCAGACTGGGACAGAAATAGGATTTTATAGGAAAAAAAAAAAAATGTATATGAAGTTAAAATATTGAGCTGTGAGATCTTAATCAAAACGTTCCTCAAGTAACATTATATCTTTTTAACTTATTTTTAAATTATTTTAAATGATCTTAATTTTTTTAGTTGAAATAAATTAATGAAAATAATCTTTCAGGAGACATTGCAGGACGTTATAAAGTCTCACCACATGCGCTGTTTGGATTTGGGGTCCATCCCTGATGATGGCTCATCCAGCAGGACGATCTGAGGATTCCCGATCATACTCAGGGCGAAGCACAGCTGCAGACAAACAACAGTGACGTCCATGTTTAATCTTTCTTTGTTTGCAAAGTGTGTCCAATTATTTAATTTAAAGTCCAGTGGGTTCTCTAAGATCCTGTGTCTTTGTGAACATGCTGACAGCGGAGTGACTTTGTATAGATTAGAATGGTGAACGTGTTCTCACCTTCCTCTTGAGTCCCGCTGACAGGGTCTTGGCTTGTTTGTTCAGGTGGTCCTTCAGCTCCAGAGCGTTCACCACACTGACAACAACAACAGTCACAACACAGCTCTCACATCTCATCACAGATCACATCAGATGTCCTCCATCATTATGAAACAAACTCAGTTTACAGGTGTCTGACTATCTGTAGTCAGCAGGTGGAACATGAAAATACTGTCAATAAAGTTACTATTACTGAATTCACAAACAGCTTTCATGGTGAAAATACCATGTTTGACTTCCTGTTATCGTCCACCCAGACGCTGAACACTCCCAAAACATTATGTCATCTTTAATGAATCAGAAGAATCAATAATATCTGGGAACTCTCTGGAGGAGGGAGGTGTACCTGTCACACTGCACCATCATACAGTACTTTGGTCCTAATGCCTGCGTAGTATCATGACAACAGTCAGTCCTGGCGGTCAAAGTGTCGTCTCACCGTTTGATGATCCCTGGTACGTCCTGTCCTTTCAGGCCCTTGATGGCAGCGTAGATCTCCAGGTGCTCCTGCAGAGTGATCCTGGGCCACAGAGGGTTGACCTGAGGACAGTAGCCCACGTGTTCCACGGGACTGTCCACCGGACGAAACTCTGTGCTGTAGTCCCCCATCAGCACCTGGACGAAGACAGTCAGTGAGCCAGTGACCACCTGCCACTGTGACTGGTGGATTTTAAATTCTACCAGCCATAGATGACCATTATTTTTTTGGCTGGTAAGTGAAGCAAATCTAGCAGCATATTTGAGCAGCATTTGGCTGGTGCTAATTTACAACCTTGCTGTTGACAGCACTGGTCCCCATGCAGCAAGGTATACACACACGTTTTCTCTTCTTCGTAGCCAGGATTAGTTCCTATTTTGTTGGTACCCATTTATTTCTGGGATTCACCAGTGTTTTTTTAGTTTTGCTCCCGTCAGGTAACAGAAAGTTTAACGAGTGGTTGAGAGCACGCGGACCAAGAAAAGAGAAAAACATCTTTTACTGGCGACAAACTGTTTGTTCAACATGAGGAATTATAAAATTACAAATTCAGATTATATTTTAGAGTAATTCCAATGATTACTGATAAATTAATAAATTAAAACGTGTTCTGAAAACTTCAATGACAGATGAAATTTTTGGAGTAGGTGTGTAAACATGAGTGACGCAACGCCAAATGTACGGCAATTTTGGACCAAAACTAGCTGCAACAGTGTGAGATTTCCACGGTACGATTACCGCCATGAAAGAAGATATACTTTATTAATCTTCTTGGATTCAATCCTGGGATTTTTTTCACTCTGGTGTCATACACACACAGGCCTGAAATACACACACATGTACTTACAGGACCTATACATGCATTACGTGGAGGGATGTCAGGGTGAGGGGGCTGCCGGGCAAAACTTAAAACCATTTTTTAATTGGTGTATGTGTAAACAGTCTGATAGGCAGTAGAGGATTCTCCGTCAGGTGGCATGTTTTCCTCAATATTGTAGATAAGCAAATACACGGTATGATAACTAGTAATTTTTAGACCACTCTGAAACTGGTGTACTGCTGAAACCCTCGTGAGAGACACTGAAATAACTTGAGGATAATCTGAGCAGTACCTGTCCTGCAGTAGGGTCAGTGTCACCTGACAACATGTGCATGATGGTGCTCTTTCCTGCTCCGTTGGGGCCCAACAGTCCGAGAACTTCACCTGAGGAAACAGCAGTTTTATTTTTCCTGAAACGCAGACTGTGGCTGAACATATGTCACCAGTCAGAGCAGTTTAACACACCATTAAAGTACGAGTCCACTCAGCAGACAGACGGAACAAACCTTTGCGAACACAGAAAGAGACGTTCTTTGTGGCCACTTTTCTCCTCTTGTTGAGAGAAAATCCTTCTCTTCTGCCTTTGTACTGTTTCCTCAGGTTACTCACAACCACAGCCGGTTTCTACGTGGACAGGAGACAGTGAGGAGAGACGACATTAACTGTGATCAGCAGATACCTCGTGATGGTCAGGGGGCAAAAACATACCATGAATAAAAAGGAATCCTGCAGATTCAGGCTCACGAGCACAACTTTTGTTGATGGAAAAGGGGTTATTTAAATAATAAACGTATAACCTGTGTGTGTTTATCTTAATTATAAGAGAACATGAAGCAGAGATGATCAGGAATTTAGTTGAAATAAAGGCACAAAGACCTGTGCATCCCAGAAAGTAAAGCTCCTTTCCCACTGGACAAAAACCCCACTAACACCCACTGACATCTGACAGACGAACTTCAAAAGCTCCTTATGTTCCTGTAGCAATGACGAGACGTTCCCTCACCTCCTCACAGGACTGGCAGGTGAGGGCCTCCTTCACTCTGGCCTTCTCCATCTGAACGTCCTCATCCTCGTTCAACCCTTCTTCTGGGTTTTTCTCCACTTTGGGCTTCGACTTGGACGAGATCCTGCAAATACAAAAGAGATCTTCCACCATTACAGCTGAATTGAGACGAGTGTCAGACTGAGAAGCTTCAAGTGTTCGTGTGAAATACAAGTAAAACCTCCATGTTAAAATAAAAAGTGCAGAGTCAGTGTGTAATCTGAGTTATGACCTGAAATCTGATCTTTACCTGCAGAACTGATCGCTTTTCATTGTTTTGCCTCCGTAATGGATCTCCAGCCAGCGCAGCAGGCAGAGCAGCAGGATGCACTGCAGATACGGCTGAGCACAAACACACACATTTTAAGGACTAAACACACATTTTTTTACACTCTTTGTTCACTGAGTGCAGCGATGTTTGGCACTGATGTTTCTTTATAGTTATATACATACAGCTATGACCGCAATGAGCAGGTTTTTCCACAGGAAGTTCTCCTCGTACAGAGAGGGGAGGAAGGTCGCCTGAAGACGAAGAGAAAGCATCAGCAGCTGGAGCTTTCACATCTTCAGAGAAAACACCCTGAACCATTTGTTCATTTAGCTCAACATCTAACACTGTAACATTATTCACTGCTCAAAAACATGAAGGGAACACATGATAGTCTTAGTCTAACACCACGTCAGCTGAACTTCAGGGACACCAATCTGTCTATTTCGGCATGCCCAGATGTTGTCAGGAGGTCATACAGGCAGGCTGAGCCCGTACACACTACCCACTGCACCAGGAGGAACCCAGGGATGTGTACGAAGATTTCATGTGTGATTTAAGTGTTCCCTTGATTTTTTTGAGCAGAGTATATATGACCAAAATCAAGGAAAAACATAGGAGGTCCCCTAAAAAGCAGACAGAGAAACAGCTAAAGAAAGTGACTGCTTGCCCTGTGGAGCTCCTACCTTGGTGATGCAGTTGAGGCAGCCCATGAGGGGGTACAGAGGGTTGAAGAAACACAAGATGTTGTGCAGGTTTCTGGTCAGTCCTGGGTTGTCATTCACAAACGATAACTGAACCAGTGAGGCTGACACGACACACACCTGAGGCGTAACACACACAGTTAGACAAGGAAACTCTTTCATGTGGCTCTAATGGTCTAAAACATGATTCGATAAATCACAGATACATCATAAAATGGTGTGAATGTGAAGCTGTTACAAGCCCCTTTACTTTTTATTTTAAAGGAGTGTGATCACGGGTTTTAACGTCAATGAACACATCTTATTGTGCTGTTTGCAGTTCACATTATAGAGGGTGGTTACACCTTTCTTTTCATTATGTATAAACAAGGCATCCCGTCTCACCATCATGGAGATGACAGAGAAGAAATCCCTGTTGCTTTGGACTCGAGCGAAGCCAAAAGAAAACACGTAGGTGAAGAGGATCATGGCTGGACCAAAGCCGACGATACACAGGACCTGAGAGAGGTTTGAGGTCATGAAGAGTGACTCAATGGAAACATTTATTTCTCATAAATATCACCAGAAAAGAATATTAATTACATCATGTATTATATGTTTGATCTTGGAATGTTTTAGAAGGTTGACTGAGCATTTTGTCACAGGTGTGCGGAGCAGAGAGGCAGGTCTCTTTGCAGAAATTAAGATATGGTTGTCCACAAATTGTGTGGATGAGGAGGGGTACACATAATAATTCTGTGTAAGCTATGCATGTACGGACCACAGCTGTGAGGTTGCTGGAGGTGAGCAGGTTTCCAGTGTGGAAGGAGAAGAGGATGATGGTCATGCAGGAGAGGATGAGGTAGTAGAAGGGGATGTCCACAGCTGCCTGGCCGCACCAGTAGGCTGACGGCACCAGACCGGAGATACGCAGTGTTGAGCGACACTTGATCTGCAGGAGACAAAAAACATTTCCTGTATTATTACATTAATATCTAATCAGGATGGTGAGATGGTGAAAAGCCAGCAGTAACGCGACACTGCAGGAGAACTGTGTGTCCAAATGATCATCTGAATCATGACCACTGGGAGTGAGTGATCACCTCTCTGTCTCGAGTGTGGTCCATTGCAAAATATGCAGGCATTCCAGCTGCCAGCATTCCCAGTATGATGGCCTCTATGTACACCAGAGCATAGGACGTGGCATCTGGGATTTGCTGAGGAACATCAAAATGGGAACATTTAATATCTTTAAATCACAAAAGAAAACAGGATCTGTGTCATCTGTCACATACTCACATAATCAAATGGTTTGGTCCACGTTCTGATCTGTCCGCTGCCATTCAGACCTCTCAGAAGAGCGTTGCTCAGTATATTGACGGCCATAGGCAAGGAGTGAACTGTGGTGCTGTTGAACGCAACACTGTATCTGAAACCCTGTGGACAGACAGAAAAGACAGTGTTAGAGAGACGCACGTCGACAGGTGAACTCCACTCCATCTAAATATACAGTCAGGCTCTCAGCTGGAGGACTTAGCGGCCCTCAAACAAAGGGCCCTTCATCTGAAACACCACCAACACCATAACTGTAGGTGGAGGTGCTGCAGGAGAGCTGAGCACTCGTCTGATGTTTTATCTCCAGTTCCATCAGATATCTGAAATCTAACTAGAATTACCGCCTCAAATCATAAACAATACAGCTTTTTGTAAATGCTGCGATATACTTTGATCATGCATGGAAATGTACTCAGGCAATAAGGCAGTGATGTCATCATGTCAATATGGACCAAAATCTCTGAGGAATGTTTCCAGCACATTGTTGAATCTGTGACACCAAGAATTTAAAAAGGGGGCCCAACCCGGTACCAGCAAGGTGTACCTAATAAAGTGGCTGGTGAGTGTATATGATAAGGAACTGTTAACCCACAGGATAAGGACTCAAGAGGAGCGATGTCAAGAGAGCGAGTCACTATGTCACAGGGATGAACAGCTTTTGAGCGACAGGACAATTTTCTTATTTGTTTGTTTGTGTTTTAATTTGAACTCATTTTTTCACATTTTGTAAAAACACTAAAAATAAAGTGTTAAAGAGAAACATGAAGTGACCTTGCTAGATCCTGTAACGTTGATGGCGGCGCTGTGGGGAGCCGCGGCCATGTAGTCGCTGTGTTTCATCATGTCCACTTTGATGTCCTGAGACTCCAGGTTGTGGACGAAGTCAGAAATATCAGAGCCTGTTGGCACAAGAAAAAAACAAAACACTGATGAGCCACACGTGAGAAAAGAGCACCGTGAGGGGTTCAAAATGGAGGAAATGAGAGTAAAAGGATATTCTGAGGGTCATCGAGGAGGTCAGTTAGAATTGCACCCACGGGACAGTTCTGATCGATTGTCGTTTATGGTGTAATCTAACAGCTGTACAGCAGTCTGTGGACCATCACAATATTTACAGCATGCAGCACTTTCTGACAGAAAGGAGATCTGAGGTCTCACTGAGGATACACAGCATTATAACAAAACCTGAACTTCACTTCAAAACAGAATCTAACACCAGATCAGATATATAGCCAACATCCTGGTGCTAAACATCATCCAGTTTCCTCCCAGGTCACAGGACAAAGTCTCATCCTTCAGAAAACCTCCTGCGGACTCACCTGAGGAGTTCTGAACCAGGAGGCTGGTGGCGTATCTCCGTGGCGACTGGTTCCTTTTGAGGAGGTAAATGGGCAGAAACTGACGGTCTGGAGAGTGAATCTGGATGTTTCCTGTGGCCAGGGACAGGACGAGCACCGCGGCCACAAACACCAGGAACAAGGCCAGGCTGCAGGGGAAGGCAGACAGTGAGGACAGACAGCATTAATGGAAGGAAGGGACAATATCTCATTAAAGCCACTCTTACCTTTCTTGCATTTCACCCAGCACTTTAAAAAAATTTGAATATCCACAACTCCCGCCTCCCTCCAAGGGCCTACTCCTCCATTACATGCTCATTACGTCTATGACGGACGTAGCTTACGCGAGCGGTTACATCAGTCGGAGGCCTCCACGTGGGGAAGACAGACAGGATGCTCTGCCAAGACTGGTCAGAGTTTTCTTAGAACCATATGAGGATGGTATAATTATGAGTTTGTATCTCTTGTCTTTTTTGACGATTTACTGCTTTGATTCATGTCAGCTGTCACACAGGTGCTTTCACTGGCAAAGGTTTCACTCTGCCTGTCCTCCACTCTGCAGCCTGCCCGCCATGATACACTGTCCGCTATAAACAACAGCAAATCACAATGCTTATTTTTGTTATTTACTGCAGTTATGTGAACTTGTTTCAGCTTAGTGTAAGTCTCTTTTGTTTTGCTGTCGTCTGTGGCGCATGATGTTTCATCGCAGGCAGAACAAAGACAGTGGTCTCACCACAGCACCGCAAGTGCAACAAAGCCCGAGCTAAACGCCAACGAGAGTAACTTATTAACGTGATCCACGCAAAGGATTTTCAAATCATTTTTGTCTCTGTACACTAGGACTGCCAGGTATTGGTACTCATTACCTCATATGGTATGAACTAAAATAACCCAGTGTTAAGAAGCATCAAAACTTCTCCACTCAATCCTGCATTCAATCCTTTTTGTACCCAGATGTAGAAAAAAATGACTCTAGTATGGTTTTGGTTGCAGCCAATCACTGCAAGCGTTTGCTGCAAAGTGTGATTGGCTCACTTCAGCAGCAGATACAACCCAAACAGTCTGTGGCGTGGTGAAGTCGAGCACAATGTATTTACGGAGTCTGCAGTTCAGTGTGCAGAGATGCCACCAAAATGTTTGACGGTATCGCTGTACTAAACATAACTCTATTCACATGACGCGTATCAAATGAAGTAGAAGAAGAAGGTATGAAATGAAGTACTCTTCAGGGTTCTGGTAGAGGTACTGTAAAGTATGTTTTTAAGCCAGCTCTATGAACACTCACGTGTAGACGAAGGCTTTCCTCTCCCTGCGCATGTTGAGCATGTGCAGCCAGGCCACAGTGCTGAACTGCTGACGCCACAGAGCGTGACCTGACACGACGTCTGACTTGCTGTCTGAGAACGCTAGCAGCCGCTGGTCAGTATCGTCCAGAGAGGCGTTGTCACATTCGTCCTCCGCCTGCTCCCGATTGAACACACTGTAGTCTGAAGACACGAAACACACACACACACACACACACACAAACAGATGTACAGTTTAATCAGGGACTAGTTTGGGATTTTAAAACAGAAGGCTGCTTTGGTAACACACTCACCAGCCTGGTCCACTTCAGCCTCCGCCTCCAAACGAAGGAATACATCCTCCAGTGTTGTCATGGAAACCCCATAGTTGATAACTCCCAGATTGGGCTGATGGTCAAGCTCCGAGAACAGGCCTGTGACAGACAAGTTAATCAGCACTTCCTGCTGGTTCAGTATTGTTTCAGTTTGTTATTAAAGGACGCCGTATAAATAACCAGATCTGACCTGGAAATGTGTCCATGCTCTCAAAAGGCAGAGTGAATGTTAACTCTGCCTCGTGTTGTCGAGACAGCTTTGCTTTGGGAACGTGCTGTTTGACCAGTGAGGTGATTTTTTCGGCTTCACATCTCTCATTAATAGACATCCTGCAGGGGAGGAAAAAACACTATGTTAGAAAACAAACCCTCAATAAGTCGTAGCAAAAAAACAACAACATTAAAAACACTGAATGATTCTTTAATTTATTCATCAGGTCATTTACAGAATGATCCGATAATGGGCCAAGAGGATTTTTAAATATCCAAAAATGTTTTACTGTTCTTTGAGTTTTCAGTAGTTGACAGCTGAAACAATAAACTACACCAGGGAAGCAAAATCTACTTGCCTGAGATGATATCCAACGCCACACTTGACCTTGAGATACAGAGAGGAGCCAACGCATTTGAGCTGTCCTTGAGAGATCACAGCTTTACGATCTGGAGAAATAAAAATAACATCTGTGTCTGTGATTCTGAAACTGCAGCTGGCTGCAAACAACTTCATGAAAGATCATCAGAGTGCAGCAATCGGCACTCAGACATCAGATGCTGACATGAACAATGTCAACTGCAGAAGTAACACTAGAGTCACTGCCCCGCAGTCGTATGACTCCGCCCACCAGTCCAGAGTCAATCTCTAGTCAACAACTCTCTGTACTTCTGATTTGTAACGTTGACAGGAAGTGACCACCATGAGACGGTGTTTCATCTCTAGTCAACAACTCTCTGTATCCACTGTATTCATAATCAATACCTGCTGCAGCAAGTGAACACGCCGCCTGTGGTCATTTTGACTTGATCAGCGGACTTCACTAAAAAGCTGATTGGCTGTTGAAACAGGGGACGTGCTTTAAAACCAGCCGCCTGCGATTTGACCAGCTGAGTTGCAGGTGACACCATTAGCCAGCTTGAGTCGAGCTCAATTGGTTTCGTCTTGTCACAACTCTTTTGTCTGAACTGGACTTTATGGAACAGAGTTCATACCAGCTAGAATGTCGGCCTCGTCCATGTAGTGCGTGCTGAGGACAGTGACCCTGCCGGCTCTGCGGCTCTTCAGCAGCGACCACACCTGGTGTCTGGAGCAGGGGTCCATGCCTGCTGTGGGCTCGTCCAGGAGCAGGATCTGACAGGAACAAACATGATGCAAACGGCTCAGAAAATGGACCCATGATGATGTTATACTGCTCAAAGAGAGACTGATAATGCCAAAGACTTTCCAGTGTGAGACCAGGATACACACAAAAAACACATTAATGGTGAGAGCCCTTGAGCCTCGGGTACCTTAGGATCTCCGAGGATGGCGATGCCCACGGAGAGCTTCCTCTTTTGGCCTCCACTCAGATTCTTTGCCTGAGCAGTCATGATCTTCTCCAGGTCCAGATCCTTCAGCACTTTGGTCACCTGTTAAAGTGAATAAACAGTCCCTCAATCTCACACTGCATTTCTGAATAAGCCGTCTGAAATTAAAAAAGGTCAAACTGGTAACAGGGTTTTTGTTAAACTGGTTATTACCAGTCAAAGTGCATTAAAAAAAGCCTCAGAACCCTGACTGATAACTTAAGATGATTTATGTTCATGTATTTAAATACTTTCAGACGAAACGGTTCACAACAAAGGCTGTGAAACAAATCCAACTAGAGAACAGAGACTTTCAAAGTGTTTAGACCGTCCTGTTACCTCAGCGTCGATGTCCGACGGTGGGATCCCTTTGATGGCAGCAAATATCCTGAGGTGCTCCTCCACAGTGAGCACGTCAAAGATGATGTTGAACTGAGGGCAAATCCCCACCAGCTGCTTCATCTCTGACCCGTCTGCAATCTCTGCCACGGGGGAGCCGTAGATGGTGGCCGAGCCGTTGGTGGGCGGGCAGATGCCACACAGGATGTTCATGAGAGTGGACTTTCCTGCCCCACTATGTCCCAGCAGAGCCGTGATCTGACCCTCGTAGATGTCAAACGTCAAACCTGAAGGAGGGAGGGGAGCAGACACTCAGTAGGGCTGAACACCGTTCTGTTTCAGCACTGACATTCATCATGTGGGTCTCTGTCAGAAAGCCCTGAAGGTTAACTGATCCCATGTGCTGTTTAATATGTCAGTGGAGTCAAAATACGTGCTGTTTTTATCTTTTATGACCAAAAGTAAAAAAAGAAAGGGGGTGGAAGCTTCTTCTGTTCCTGACTGTGTAAAATGAGCAGATGATATCGATGACATCACAACAGGTGCTAACTGAGAAGCCTTTGTGCTAGAGTGTTGAGGCCTCACCTCTCAGAGCCTCCACCACATTGTCCTTCTCCTTGTACACTTTCTGGATGTTATTGATGCTAAAAGACAAGAAGCAGAAAACATTTTTCAGATGTGTCAGATTGAAGGGCTGCGCCCACAGGCTCTCCTCAGCCAGGACCAGGAGCCTGACTCTGATTTCTACTGGAGACTCTCAAAGCATCACTCCTCTCCTCATGCTTCACAATCACAGAGCTCATCGTCTGAATGAATACTTTAGATACTGTGTGCACACTTTGATAAAACAGCAGTAATACCTGAATCTAAGTGCTGAAGAGAAATAATGATGCTACAAAAGTATCCATCTGAAAAACTGTAATAACTTAGCCAGAAATGTAACAAGCTGCATTTATTACAACCGAAATAAACATCTAACTGACATTCACATGCAAGCTGAGACTTTTACCGGATGGCTTCTTTGCCTCTGAACTCAGGTGAAACCGGCTCGACACACTCGTCCCCACCAGGAGCGCCTTTCACCTCCGTGTCGTACACAGAGCTCACTTCAACGTAGCGCTTTCTGCGTTTGGACCAATAGGACGGCTTCAGGAAGTACACCAAGGACCTCCTCATCCCAAACTCCCCTGCATTGCAGACAAAATGAATTACAAATCATAAGAACACTCAAACAGTGAGAGGTTAAAGTGAAGTGATCCCACGGGGAAACTTATCTGGTGCTGCAGAATTTATAAAGGTTAGTTTAGATTAATTAATCACAGAGCAGGTAATTAATTAGATTCATTTTTAAATCACCGACCAGACCTTTTCTAAACACATGAAAACTAACAGATCCTGATGACTTTGGGTTTTTCCCGCCGTAATGAACTCGCACTGAACCGTGACTCATGCGCACCGTCACACATCTAGCATTAAAGCAGTAGTAGTAAATGACACTGGCGTATGCAGTGTGTGTGTGTACTCACCAGGCAGTACCTGGTCCAGGTAGATGGCCAACAGAAGGTAGAGGATGCAGTCCAACACCAGCATGAGCAGGGGAACGTAAAGAGGATGAGGGCCGTTGGCCAGGGAGGAAAACACAGCCCCATCTCCCTGAGCCTCCAGGTACACCACCTGACAAACACACATAGGCACACACAGATTACAGATCATGCGTTTCATATCTTTAATAACTGCACGGCTCCTATAAGTGTATCCAGACAATACAAAGTTATTTCAGTTTAATCAATGACGTCGATCATGTCGATGGGTCGCCCCAACCCTGATGTTGATGCATAATGAATAATGTTGGATAACTATTTCTTATTTTATAGGATTTTTGGAGTGATACATAAATATAAATGGAGCATTTAAAAACTGATTTTAATGTCGATTACTACGGCAACAGCTTGGAAGCATGTGGGTCAAGTTGAATGAGTAACACCTGTTCTTCTAGAAATAAATCCTGGTACCAAACACACAGACATCGTAGCTTCAGACAGACAGAAAGCTGCGACGTCAGTTAAGGCAACTAAAGCCTAGTTCACATTACACGATTTTCAGCATGATTCTGACGTCGCAGAGGATCTTGAGAGCCACCTTGGGTCGGAGGTGAGTCGGCAGATAGTCTGCCACGACGCGTCTTCATGTGTGAACAAGCCTACGAGCAAGTTGCCCCCTCGTCTGTGACTGGGACTGGATATCTGGCATGCTAGAAAACTGGAGAAGTCTGACACGACTGACAAAGAGCATCAGCCAATGAGAGGCGGGATACGTCCCACGTCAGCACACAGGAGGACGGAAGAAATGTGAGGAGGACAAGCCGCAGGGTTGCCAGGTCTGCTTATTAACCACAACTTTGCGCTTGTTTCTAAATGTCACCTTCCTCTACATATATCCGTCTAATAAGTTATTTAAATGCATGACAGTCGCTTCTTTTGAGCTTGTTTCCATAGCCCTGGTTGCTTGTTTGTCTCCCAAGATCTGGCAACACTGACAAGCTGGCAAGCAACAACAACAATGGCGGCGTCCACAGGATCACAGGGAGTGTGTTATGTTTGGACGCAGGCCCTGGAGGCAGATCTGACTCAACACGGGGAAGAATATCCATGCCTTTACGATGTGTCGTCTCCAAGTTTGGTGACGTCACCACGTTATCTGGGGCTCTGTCAGCAAGGGCTCGGTGGAGAAATCTTGGTGTGCACACACAGGTCGTTAACGCAGTTGGCGAGACTCCCACTGACAGAAACACACGTCACCAGGTATGAACACTCAAAAGATTACGATAGTCTCTGCGACGCAAAATCAGGGTGAAAATCATGTAATGTGAACTAGGCTTTAAGTAGGCTTTTCGTCTTATACTTTAACAGTTTTAGGACAAACTGCATCTTTCTTGACTCGCAAACTTATCTTTTAAACTGAAAATCATTTAATGTGTAATTCATAACACACTGCAGACAGGATCAAAACTTATTTGTCTCTACTGAACACATTTTTTTCTGAAATTAGGTCCCATGGTGCGAGGTTTCTCCGTGCCGGAGAATAACCAGTGGAGCTCAGTGTGAGTGTGTTTGTCACCTGAGCTATCCCGATGGAGAAGGCGCTGGGGGAGAGCAGGCAGAGAAGCCAGACGAGCGGCTGAGGGAAGTCCTTCATCAGCACGGTGAACAGTGACAGGCAGCCAAACACCACCGTCAGCATGGAGCCCACAGTGCTGGCAAACTTTGGCTTCTTGAATAACGGAGTCAGCATGAAGGAGAAAAAGATCTGCGGGACGAGAGAAGAGCGAAAGACGACAGAGGGAGGGAAAAGGATCAGTATTTTACTGAGTCCCACCATTGGAGCTGTTTGTACTGAGAGCACAAAACTAAACAATGCTGTAGTTAAAACCTCCAGTTAAACTTTACTGGGAACACTGGGAAGAAATCACCTTTAAAAATTGGCGACAATTTTAGAAAATGTCATACTTGTAGTGCTGTTTCCTTAGCAGTAACTGGAAAGTCTCTCACCATTGCAGCCCTAACTGGGGGTAAATAATAAGATATGAATGTGTCTTGTGAGCGTCTAACCACAGCAACACATCTGTCGGGGTTTATGCTTCCTCTTTGTCACAGCTCTACTCACCGATGATATTCCATAGAGGAAGATGAGGAAGAAGATAACGAAGAAGTCGCTGTTAGGGAACAGGGCTGTGTACGTGGCGATGATGGACATCAGGATGGACATGGTGGTCACCAGAGCGGCGTACAGGAGGCCCCAGGACAACCTGTTGTACGACACAAAAACTTAAAGCGTGCAAACAGAAAGCAGGTTCCTGCTGATTATTTATCTACAGCAACTGACGCGCTCCTCTTCCTCACCAGAAGGCGGTGTCGTACAGCCCCATCATGGTCATGGTGTCTTTGAGGCGATGCTCCTTCTCAGCTGCCACGTTGACGATGAGGAAGGTGACGAAGGGTGTGAAGGCCAGGACCAGGTAGATTGAGATGAGGGCGTGGGGGAACTTCTGCACCTCCACGGAGCCTGGCTGACCCATCATGACGACCTTCAGGAACATCTCGCTCCACACTGAGCGCTTCGTCTGCATCTGTACAGACGGACCATAAACACCATCAAACCACGAGTGTGAGGAATGATTATATCCATTATAGATTATCAACTGTGTGTTCTATTAGCTGATAAGTCTTAAAAATGTCCAAAAATCAGAAGATCTGGAAATCCAGGGCGACAATTTTAAACTCATTGTTTGGTCTGACCGACAAAGAAGCCTGATGAGACACAACGATATAAAAAAGAAAAGCAGTAAATCCTCTGAGGTAAAAGGACAGTGTGGATTTTTCTGAAGTGGGACTGTATGAGTTACAAAAGCTAATTACGTGCATTACATACAGCAGATGTGTCAGCAACTATCCCTTTAAAAAGCAGGAACCAACACCTTTTTCTCTGCACTGAAAGTATTTCCTTTAAAAATACATTTTCTTTGCAGTATAAAAATTTCTCCTGAGCAACACTCGCACTGCATTTGTTCTCTCTCTCAGGGTGGAGTGGATTCACGCTGGAGAACATCGTCCTGATCTCTGGCCCGTCTCACCTGAATGATGGCTGCATCGATCACAGACTGGAGGCGGATGAAGCCAGAGTACCAGTAATTAGCTGCTCTGCAGTTCACCGAGCTGGTGAAACAGTTGGCTGGAGGAGAACAAACACAATGACAACAGCATCAGGTCTGTGCAGATCTCAGACGCAGCGCTGTCTTCAGAAAAGAATCCAAAATCTAAAGCCCAATTCTCAACATTCTGATCACCTGAAACAAGAAACTTAATCCTTTTTTTGAATGAAATCTACAAAATATTTAAGACATATTTTACGTATATATGAAGGAGGTAAAATAAAAAATGTACCGATGGATTCTGTGTAGTCGCTGGGTAAGGGCAGCTGGTTGTACGGGAAGCGCAGCCTGTAAGACATGGCCGAGCTGTCCGTGAACACAACACCGACATAGCTGGAGGGCTCGTACAGGCTGGCGTTCTCCAGGTCCTCCTCACTGGCAAACATCTCCAGGCGATCCTGCAGGTCTGAAAACACGAGCAGGAGGATAAAAAGGTCATGAACCAAAAATATCTGGTGTCCTGTTACCTTCTCATTTCCACTGTCCTGTTTGACACACATCAGTTATGAAGAACAGCACAGCACAGTCCTGTCCTGTAGGTGTGACTTACGCATCTCCTGGGCCACCTCCTCCATGATGTGGTTGGTGATGTTGGTAATGGGCGTGTAGCCCAGGCCCTTGAAGAAGAGGTCGTCATGCTCCAGCTCCATGGTGCTGATGCCTCCATAATAAACGTGAGGATTGAGGGTGCTGATGAGAATCAGGAGACCCAACAGGAGCAGAGGTAGGATCAGCTCCTGCAAACACAGACACATAAAAGCTGATGAGAGAGAAGCGCACAGGGGACACGGTTCCTCTGGGGAAACTCTGTCAGGAGATTTGGTTCACCTGTGATTGCCTCTGTGCTCTTTCAGGAAACACTTTGTCCTCAAAACATTAGAGACACAACACTGCACAGAAGCATGAACTCATTTTTAAATAACTTGGGATAAATGGTTATCCTGAGCTTCTGAAATGAGGTTGTATGAGGTCTTTCTCCATTGTCAGTGTACTAGCTACAGTAGATGTGAGTCGGTGCGCCCCCAGTTCGGAGTGGAGTGGAGTGGAGTGGAAACAGAGTGGAGTACGGACACAGAAGCCAATTAATGTACTGCTGCGGACAGTCAGCAACAAAATGGATTTAGTCACCTGACAAAATCAACATCAGTCTTCATGAACACTGTATTTACAATAATTTCACCGCTTTACCTTTTTGTCAGACAGCTATTTCTGATGGTGAACTGAAGCCGTTACGTCACTCTCTGCAGAGCCAGACTCCTTCGACAAAAACAGTAATTTCACCTCACCTACACTGGTCCTTATTCACAGTGCGCTTCCCAAAAAATGGGTACAACGGTATAAAATCTTCACCATACAATAACCGTCTCAGAACATATCAAAGTTTCACAGTATTACAGAGCTATTATTCATATGTCAGAATGACCTTAAAGGAATTAAAACGGAAGCGTTATGTTTGATTAATCATACGCTTTATTGTTGTATTTAAAACATGAAACTATTTTTTACTGAAAGTATGTGTAGAAAGTCTCCCCTGACAGCAACTAAAATAAAGTTGTTTTTTTCTGTCCAGTACACAAACAAGCAAATGTACATGAGAGCAGCAACAAAACAGAATTTTGCCACCTCAAAAAAAAAAAAAAAATCAATATCAGTCTTCGTGGACAGCTATTTCTGATGGTGAACTGAAGCAGTTATAACGCTCTCTGCAGAGCCAGACTCCACTGACAAAAACAGTAATTTTACCTCGCTTAACACAGAAGCTGCTGCTGAACGAACCCTTTAAAACACCAAAGTCACACAGTAACACAAACTAACTGAACAAACTCTTCTCCTGTCACAAGCGGTGTTCCCCAAGGCTCTGTCTTGGGCCCTCTACTATTCATTATCTATCGGTTACCTCTCGGTCTGATTTTTAGGAAATTTGGCATTCAGTTCCATTGCTACGTGGATGACACCCAGCTCTATCTTTCCACCAAGCCAACTTCCACTCTCCCACCCATTAAATCTTGGTTTTCACACAACCTTCTCAAACTCATTATCACTTGAACTCACTGTCAAACACTGTATCAACTTCAAGATTTTGCTGCTCACCTTTAAGGCCCTTCACAGCCTAGCCCCATTGTATCTTTCTGAACTCTTTCATATCCACACTCCTTCCTGTACTCTAAGATCCTCTTCCACTATCCAACTCGCCACACCATCCGCCTGCTGGTCCACCATGGGAGCTAGAGCCTTCAGCTGCTCCGTGCCCCGACTTTGAAACTCTGTCCCACAAGATATCTGCAATATTGACTCTCTCTCTACCTTCAAATCCCATCTTAAAACACATCTTTTTAAACTGGCATATGCCATCTGATTCATCCCTGATATCTATTTTGTCTCCTGATATTTATTTTGTCTTGCCTGTTGTTGCTGTTATTTTTTGTATTGCTTGTTTCTAAACTGTGATTGTAAGGTGTCCTTGAGTGCCTTGAAAGGCACCTTAAAATAAAATGCATGATTATTATCATTATTATTATTATTGAAGAAGGCAGCGGTGCACCAGCAGCTCTCAGGTTCTGCAAGTTGAGATTACCGTTTTTGTCAGTAGAGTCTGGCTGCAACGTTATGGCCAAGACGCTAGTCAGGATTTTTATTTATCATAATTATGTAACAATTTCAGGGAAAAAATATTTTCATTGCACTTTCATTTCTAAATAAACAGAGCACTTCTTTCACTTCCATGCTGTGCTACATTCCTGCTGATGTACAAGTCTTTGCATCAAAATCAGACTGCTCCTTATTCTCAGTGCGTCTCCTACAAACTGAATATGAATTAAAGTGTTTATTGGACACATACCTTTGGGAGCAGCAAGATCTTACTGCTGTAGTTGGTTGAGGTGGAGCTCATTTTCAACTACTGACTAATGATTATTTTCATTGTGAGTTAATCCGCCAATTATTTTCTTCATAAACTGATTGTGTGGTTTGTTGAAATTGTGGAATATTGAGAGGTAGCGTCACACTGACCCAGAGCCCCAAGAGACGCCTTCATCGTGTTTATTTTGTCCAACCAACAGCTCAAACCTCAACATAAAAATGATCAATTAATAACAAGAAAAATCTGCAAAAAAATCCTCACAAGTATGAAGCTGGAACCATGAAATGTTTTGCATTACAAATGATAAAGAGCCGAGGCAGATGGCACGAGAAGAAAGGACTCATGGTATCTGAGGACACATGTTTGGTTACATCCCACCACTGAGTGCAGTTTATGTTGTATTATCTTCACGAGTTTGTGAGTATGACTTGAGCTGTGACTTGCTTGACCTGACCAATGATTCGACTCAACTCCCACCTCTGGTTAGTTGTATGCAGCTGTTTTTTTTTTTTTTTTTTTTTTAAAGGCAGTGGCATCAGATTGGAACTCACAAGGACTAAATGGTCCTCTAATGGCAACTCTAATGTTTTTGCTCCACAGTTCAAACTGAACAGTGACTTTGCTTCATGGTAAATTTGTGTGATATGAGTGTCACACACGGCAACAGAGCCACAGACGTGAGCTGGATGAAAGTGAACACAGCAGAACGAACAGATCGATATCAGTCAGCTGAAAACTGAGCACCTGGAGACTCTGCTGCTTGGTCCTCCATTTGATGAGCAGATTCTTGTAGAGGAGACTTCTTGTTTGGTGCCAGACTCCAGCATCTCTTCTGTACATGGGCTGCATACTTCCAGCATGCCTCATCTGGATGACGTACGGACGAGAAGTCGCCTCCCTAATGCTGGCCTCACCTGCAAGTTAGAGGGAAAAAACAAGTTTACGTGAGCTGTTTTTCGAAACGCATACTTTAGTGAACAGAATAACAACCGGTTTAACCAACTAATATCACCATTTCTTTCTGTATCAAATGCTCTGAGACCATTTTCAACAAATCTGCTTCATATTTATTCAGTGTTTCAGAGAGCTTGGTTTCTCGAATACCCAAATTTAGCGAGCAATTTAAATCTATAAATTTGAACTGTGAAACATTTTAACAGACATTTTTCAGTTTCTTATATTTCATAGACAACAGGACTGCTGCACACTGCTATTATGTTGATACCTATGGTGATATGAGTTCTGATTCTAGCAGGAATGGCGATGGCAATGATGTGGTGATTTTTGCTGGGGTCTGTCCCAAACAAGTATGTTCCCTTACATCTGGAATATGATCTGCAGGCACAATGCTTCATTTATGGTATGCTGAGACACATTTTACCTTTCTCAAACAAGTGAAGCTCCTGCACACTTAGCCTTTCGATAACTTTTCATTAATTGTGCAGCCTTAGTAGACAATCATTTCATCGAGAAAATAATGGGCAGATAAATTGATAATAAAAATAATGGTTAGTCGCAGCCCCAACACACAGTGTGTTCCTGCAGAACTCTCATTCATAGAACAAACTACAAGTTCAAACACATTCACCGTCGCTTTGATGGACTTTTCTCCAGTAATGTAATGATTAATTACAGATGGATGTTAGTCAATGATCTTTGTAATGTAAACACAAAGACAAACTTCCAACAGATTTTCTTATAGCACAGGTGTAGAGCTGCGACAGTCAATCAATGAGTTAATCAACAGGAATTAGTCAGCAACTATTTGATCATGGAATGCAGAAGATGCCAAACGTTTGCGACATACACTGATAAGTATTAAATGTTTCCATCACGATATGAGTATGCCTGCACAATATGATGTCACAAATTAGGTGGGGAAAGCAGTGGATATATTGATATCGGTTAAATGAGTTGGTAGGCTACATATCGGCATATCAGATATCTGCAGAATATCTAATATCGTGCAACCCTATAATTTATTTATTATTCAGTACCGCTCTTGTCCTTTGCTGAAATGCTTTAAATGTCCTTTTACAATGTGTTTCCTTTGCATCTCTTTTATGTGAATTGCTTTGTTGCTGAATAATGGTCCATAGAAATGAACCGGTCTTGCATGCATGCACAATAAAGATCCACTGGATGAAACATTAGCTTTAAAACTACCCCGGCTAACGTTGCAGCCAGCTGCAGCTTCTCCCACTGACCCACCCGCTGCTTCACACCGAGCGGACACTGCGATCAAGCCAGCCCTCACTTTGAAACATTTGGTCAAGCCAGCCCTCACTTTGAAACATTTGGTCAAGCCAGCCCTCACTTTGAAACATTTGGTCAAGCCAGCCCTCACTTTGAAACATTTGGTCAAGCCAGCCCTCAAGTCAAACCAAGCTTCCAACACGACCTCAGGGTGCAGTGAAATTAAGCAATATCGCATGAGAGGGAGTGATGTTGTACTGTATATCGTCACGGCTGTGATTCGGTCGTAGGCAGAAATAAATCCTATGTTATGTAGCTCCGCGAAAAAAAAAAAAAAGGCCGTTCCCCTGGTCTCTTGCCAGGCAACGCAGCACACACACACACACACACACACACACCAGGAACTCACAAGCTACTTTGCATTTACACTGATCTGCAACTGTGTAACTTCGTCCAGTTCGGCTGATGAAACGTTGGCACGGCCGGATTCAGCTTGCAACCTCCCTCATCCTCATCAGCACCTCATCAGATGATCATTGATCATTTCTGACCGTGTTCACTTCATTTTTGCTCCTCTCCAGTTTGTCGAGCTCGGCTGGTGTTACACAAACACACCTGGAGGCCTGCACAGAAGAGTCCTGGCTTTGCTTTTCCTCGTCCTCTCCTGACGACCACTCATGATTTAATTCAAATGTAATTTTGGGGAGAATGAATCTTCTTGGTTTAACGCTATAGAGTCAGTTTGCGTCACTGTAGCGAGTGTGACAGCTGGTTAATTAACAGCTGTGTTTATATTTATAACACCTGTGAGCGGAGTGATTTTACTGTTACAGGTCCCAGTCATGTTATACTCTATATTATTAGCACTCCAATCAAATTACTCGGTCGTAACTAACTGTTGTACAAGCAGCTTCCAAAACGACCTCAGGGTGTCACCAGGAATATATCAGGGCAATCTGATGTAGCATTTCACAATAAAAGCCCTCTGAACTGTCATATTTTACTGTACTCCTTTACATTGAGAATAATATTCTTAAATATTAATAAGTAATATTCTTTTTTTCTGAAATGCTAGATCAGATTGACCTGATATATTCTGAGTGACACCCTGAGGTCGAGTACTGTCAGTCTTAAGTTGAACAGCTGAGTAATAACAGGTATTTTTTTTCTTAAATGTTATTCTTAATGTACAAGGAGTAAAGTAAAATGTGACAGTTCAGATGGGTTTTTTCTGAAACGCTACATCAGATTGACCTGATATTTTCTGGGTGACACCCTGAGGTTGTGTACTATCAGTCTGAAGTGCAACACTAGAGTAATAACAGGTAGTTTTTAAAATATATGAATCTTAATGTACAAGGAGTACATCAGCCCTTTCTCGCTCTTGCCGTAATGTGTAGTATATGCGCGCACCGCAAAACAACGTGAGGGCTGGCTTGACCAAATGTTTCAAAGTGAGAGCTGGCTTGACTTTAGTGAGCTGACGCCGTGTTGACAACTGACAACACCACAATGCTCGTCAAGTGTCTTGAAAGCAACGCGAGCCGCAGCGGACACCTGGCGCACCTGTCCGAGCAGCGTTTAGCTAGTTACCATTGACAGCTAGCTAACGTTAGCCTGTGAGCTGACGCTAACCTGCGCTACGGTTTGATGTCAGGGGTGAAATTACAGCATGCTAATGATTTAAATTGTTCCCATGATGGCTGGAAATGAGACGCAGGGCAGTGCGCAAGACAAACCGCCAGAAATGAGACGTTTGTGTGTGTTAGCTTTTCACCTGAGCTAAATCAAGCTAGCAGGCTGCAGCAACACAGCCGACAACGACCGGAGCAACAAACAAAGGCGCTGATAAAAGCAAACATGTCACATACTCACGTATGAAATACATTAAGGCATATCTTTCCTCAGCGTGTGGAACAGCGACCTTACATCACAGGTGGTGTTTTCTGTCCAGTTAGTCCCGAGAAACAGCGAGCTGCTTGTCTTTAACGTCGCTACTTCCTCCTGTCAAATACAGACGTGACGTCCACCAATCAGAGCCGGCGTACGTGTGATTGACAGCTGTCTGCACCAATCAGAGTTTGACCAAATGTTTTTTATTGCCATATCATCAATAGAAAAACTGAACAAAAAACTCGTTTACAGGAGAAAATAAATAAATAAATTCAAATAAATTAAACCATAACTGCTGCTGGTCCATAGAAACATGTGTGTGTTACAATATGCAAATGAGTGAAGTAATTTTGTTCACTTTATTATAATGTTTGATGAAGAAAAGCTTTAATTCTCCAATTAAACAGGCATGACAGCTGTGTAAAAAATCACCATAAGCCTTATCCCACTATCAAAGCAACTGCCAATGAAGTTTCTGTCGATCGGCTAAATCGATTAATCGACCAATTATGGAGATAGATTTGTCTCATTATTATTTGTGTGAGCACATCTACACTCTGTGTCGTGCAATCTGGAAATAAAAAAATACCTTCCATAAATATTAAAAAAAATTGTAAACTCCAAAAACTATTTTGCAAATTTAAAACAGATCTGCAATACACAAATTCCACAAATAAAACACATTAAAAAAATCTGTGCATACTTTAATTTGTAAATAAATAAAAAGCAATTGTGTCCATCATCCTGACATTCAAAACTTTTGAACAGATATTTGTAAATGTAGTTTAGTTTAGTAGTTTTTTTTTTGTAACTCTAAATTATGCCCTTGTGGATTTTGTGTATTTGGAAATCTGTTTAATATTTGCAAAATATTTCTGTAAGTTTACTTATCTTTTTCTGTATTTGTGAAAGTTGTTTTGTATTTACAGACTGCACATTTACACACAGATTAATTGAAACAAATCTATCTCCACAAATAACTGACACAGCTCTGATTATAAAGTCATCTCCTAAGCTCCTGTTAAAGGTCCAGTATGTAGAATTTAGTGGCATATAGTGGTGAGGAAGTAGACTGTAAATAACTGAACTTTCTTGTGTGTGTCAAGCATGTAGGAGAACTACAGGGGCCAACATGACGACTCAAATGTCCCTCTCTAGAATGAGGGTTTTTGGTTTGTCCTTTCCAGGCTACTGTAGAAACAATATGGCGGTCTCTGTGGCAGAGGACCAGGAAGTTTTCCTTGTAGGCTTTTTCTAAGGAAATCTATAAATTTTAATCCAAACCACAACTTTATTTTCCAAATCTTCACCAAGAATCCCTTTCTGATAGAAAACCTTCAAGGACAATTTTTCCCAACTGTGACCAGGCCTCCAGAAGTGCAGGCTTTGAAGCCAATTTTTAAAGGGACCAAACAGTGTTATCACATTGTTACGTGATGACCTGTGGCCCAAAAAGACTTTTCCTTTAGACTGAAACTGGGAACGAGACATCTGTAAATCAATGTCACAACCCCCGAGATATGACTCATTTCAATTTCAGGATTTGATCCATTTGGTCCGATAACATTTGGAAAAGTGTAGAAGAGCTGCAAGTCTCTATCTAGAGCCAGTGTTTGGTTTGTCCACTTTGGGCTACTGTAGAAACATGGCAGTGCAACATGGCTATCTCCGTAGATGAGGACCTTCTCCCTATGTAGACATAAACGTTTCATTCTAAGGTAACAAAAACACAACTATTCTTATTTTCAGGTGATCATACACTAAAAAAAAAAAAAACATACTTATTTGATTATATTCACTTCCAGCCGATAGACCCCCCTCTTAATCCGACACACTGGACCTTTAACCAAACTAGATTTCTCTTTTTAGATCTCTCTGGCTCACCTGTGTTGTCAAACTTTGTAACAACCAACAGTTGTTCTCCTAACATCACCAAAGATACCAAATCTGCTGAATTTTGAGGGAATGTGTGTAAAATGATGCACAAATATTCAAAATATTTCCATTTGCTGAGACAGTGCAGCCACAAAAGACACTTGGAGTCTTGGGTTTCTTGGAGCTGTGACAAACTGACAGAGGATGAAAGACGAGGAATTAAACAACCTTAAAGCAACATGAAGAGGAAGCCGGGCTGGGGTTATAGAACATGTCTGTGCTGGTGTGTGCTGCGGTATCCCTGTAGTCGATTTGAAAGTGGTGACGGCGGTGAGTGTGTGTAGGAAGCTTCTGGGATGTCTCTGAACTGGAGGAAGTGGTGGAGGGGGGAGGGCACAGGGAGCTGCTGGACTACATCGCTCCTCATCAGCAGATCTGGCCCGAGCACTGACCGAACCTGCAACCGACACATGTGGGAAAGACAGGGAATGGAGTCTAGAGGGAGGAAAAAAAAACCCAGTCAGCACTCAAAGTTTACAACAGATTAGTGAAAGCAAATCTGCAGTGTGTGTTTTGTCAGTGTACCAAAATGTGGTTCCCAAGTCTTCTCTGCCCGCCTTCGATCCAGGATATGTTTCAGAGGAGGAGACACGGTCGACCAGTTTACAAACTCCAGCAGGTAATTCAACACCTCACTGTCAGCCTGCTCCAACCTAGAAAGCATTGAGGACAGAAAGTGATGTATGGTGTTTAGAGCCATCTGATACTCGACCAAAAAGTGAGACTTACATGTGGGGCTGAAGCAGCAGAGACGGTTCCAGTCCTGCCTTCAAAAGCAGAGGAAGCCAGCAGGCTGCAAAGTGCACTTGGTTTAGTGCCACACAGAGCAGCTCCCTCAGTTCCTGCAGCATTAGTGTTTTCCCATGATGATGCGGTGCAGAAGAGTCTCTGGTCAAAGTCTCCAGTCGAGGGATCCATCTGTGCTCAAGTATCAGTTTCAGCAGCTCTGTTTTGTCAGTGGCCAAGGCATACATCCAGTCCTCCTCGCTCAGAGTTGCTCCTGAAGCTACCAGCAACCTCACTGACTCACTGAAAGAGATTTTAACCCAAATCAAGAACAAATTAATCTGTTTTACCACAGCGCGTGTGAGAGAAGCCGAACGTGCTAACACACCTGTGTGGTTTGTTGGACGTGCAACACAAGGCGAAGGAGAGTGGTGAACGGATGCCCAGGATGCGCGTGCAGTCCTGGGCATCTGGGCTGTAACCTTCCCTCAGGAGCATCTCCACACTCTGGCTCTGATGGCTGTGGACGGCCACGTACAGCGGACTCACCATGCCATCACCGCGGTCACACACACGATCTGTAACAGCTATCAGCCTCCTCAGGATCCTGGATTCACAAAATACCAGAGGGTTAAAAGCATCCTGTGAAATTCACCTGAAACACCAAGAATCACTTTATCACAAAGTCATTATGTTTCATTTTCGGTGATGAGACGTGACAAAAATGTTAGTCTTGGACTTATTCCAAACCTTTTCCAGGCCTGGAAAACAGTTTTTCTCATTTCATATCTTTTCCAGGAATTCCATGACCGTGGGAACCCCATAAAAACGTTGGGAGTCACCACCCAACAATACGTGATTTGAAGATAAGAGTCAGTACCCGATGTGGCCAAACTCAGCAGCAGCATGAATGGGAAGCTGGGGCCAGTCGTTACTGCAGGCTGTGTCCGGCTCTGCTCCGTGGTCCAACAGGAAGTCCACACACGCCTGGTGACCCTCCTGAGAGGCGATCAGCAGCGGTGTGGCCAGATCAGCTGCCTGGGTGTTCACATTTGCTCCTACGGTGACAAAACACAGCTCATCATGTGTTTTATTTTAAGGTTTCAGAGAGGAGGGAAAAGAAGGGGCAGAGACAGCAGCTGGGACACAAAAGGAGAACTCTAAGCTACTGACCAACATTAAACCTCCACAAACAAAGTTTTACTTAGAGCTCTGAACAAATGCACATAAAGGAATAAAGAAAAAAAGAGGTTTACCAGCATTAACGAGGACTTCCAGGCATTCCTGCTGTCCGTACTGAGCAGCCACAAAGAGAGGAGAGATCTTGTGGTCATCTAGTGCCTCCAGGTTGCACACACTGACCAGTATGCGCACTATTTCACTGTGACCCTAGGATACAAAAATACAACTAGAATTACTACCCCATGGTTGTATGACTCCGCCCACCAGTCCAGTGTCTCTGACAGTCTCCATCCATGTCAGTGAAAACATGGACGTAGTTTCAAGATTAGTGTCACCAATTCAGTATCTGACCAAATGTCTCCCCTTCTGTTCCTGAGATATGACGTTAAAACATGATGATGTCACAGTCAAGCTGACCTTTGACCTTTTGACCTTCATTATTTTATCCTGTTAGACATTTGTGTCAAGTTTTGTTATAGTTATCAGTCACACTGACCATGACCTTTGACCTTCAACCACAAAATTCTAATCAGTTTATTCTTCAGCCCAAGTGAACGTTTGTGCCAAATTTGAAGAAATTCATTCTTGAGGCATTCTTGAGATATCATGTTCATAAAGATGGCTGTCACCAGCACAGAGGCATATAACAAGTTGGGAAAGACCTGTGTGTGTGTGTGTGTGTGTGTGTGTGTGTGTGTGTGTGTGTGTGTTTTGAGTCCCATTATCACCTTATACACAGCCTGGTGAAGGCAGGTCCAGCAGGACGCCGTGTGTGTTCTGTTGACCTCGGCACCTTTACTGACCAGCAGCTCTACAACATCCGTGTACCCCCCGTCTACAGCTGTCGGAAAACAGAGAACAGCTGATCAATACTGCAGACAGAATTCATCCAATCACATCCTATTTTACTTAAAAGAGAAAATGTATTTAGTCAGAAGTGAATACAGGAGTGAAAACACACGCAGGTGTTGTACCTGCGTACAGAGGACAGGACAAGTCATTCGTCAGCTGGTTGATATTGGCGTCGGCTTTCAAAAGGAGTCGGACCACGGCCAGGTGTCCACGCTGCGCCGCCAGGTAACATGCTGATTCCCCCTCATGTGTCAAAGAGTTCACATAGGCACTGCAGCCCCGGGAGGAGCCCGCTCTTACTGTCACAAACAGAAAAACATAAGTTGTTTCTCACTGACGTATTTGACTCTCAATAAAAGCTGATAAACTTGTGCTGATGGGGTTGATTGGTTCAATTAGATGATCATCAGAAAATTCATCAACAGCAATTTTGATAAAACTAAAGTATTTCATCAAGAAAAACTGCAAAACATTCTCTGGTTCCACCATATGGACATTTTAACCAGGGCTCAACTAGCAATTACTTTCACTGTTGATCAATCTGTCGTTTATTTTTCTGATTAATCGATTAATTGTTTATACCTGTATCTTCTTCTTTGCACCTTACTGTATGTTGTATTCTTACTGTATTCTTTATGTTTTGCACTGACGACTAGCGAAACACAACGCTCCTCTCTGTACTGCACTGTACACAGATGGATGACAATAAAGTCTCTCTTAAATGTGAGAATTTTTTAGCTTTTTTATGTCTATACAACTGTAAATTGAATATTTTGGTTTTGAACTGTTGAGTCCAAGTTAGTGCCAAAATACTGAGTCCATTCACAGATAGTTCATGAGCAGAAAATTCATTATTTATCCAGAACAACAACCCTTTCCTACCTCCTGCAGCAGACAAAATGTCCTCCACACACTCTTTGCTGCCAGCGGCTGCCGCCTCGTGCAGGGCATTCCAGCCACGGTTATCTCGACAGTCCACGCTGCAACCTCTCTTTACCAGCCTCCTCACCCGCTTCCTACAGCCTGAGCGAGCTGCAGCAGCAACGCTGGAGACGGTGTCTCTGTAGCACTCTGTGAAGTCCATCCCCTGCTTTAAAAAAGAGATAGAGCTATTATTTGTTCACAAGTTAGCTCAGGTATTGTAAGATCAACAGAAAATCCAAATGCAGTGAGGGAATGTGACTGAGTACATTTACTCAAGTACTGTGCTTCAGTACCAATTTGAGGTACTTGTACTTTACTTGAGTATTTCCATTTTTATGTAACTATTTCCTTCTTCTCCATCGCAGGGGAAAATATTGTTCTTTTTGCTGCACTACATTCATCTGGCAGCTTTAGTTACTTCCTGCTACTTCCGGTGCATATCTCCAGATGTCTTGATGCTAAATGTTTGTGATAAACTGAAGAATGAAGTGTTCCTTTAAGTGTTGCTAAATAAACTCTTTGAAAACTCGTCTGGATCAGGTGGAAAAGCTGTCATCACAAAGCTGAAGACAGGTTGTTTTGATAGGATCAGGGATGAGTACATCAGAGGGACAGCTCATGTTAGATATTTTGGAGATAAAGTCAGAGAGGCCAGACTGAGATGGTTTGGACATGTTCAGAGGAGGGATAGTGAATATATCAGTAGAAGGATGCTGAGGTTGGAACTGCCAGGCAAGAGGCCTAGAGGAAGACCAAGCAGGAGATTTATGGATGTAGTGAAAGAGAAAATGAAGTCAGTTGGTGTGAGAGAAGAGGATGCAGAGGACAGGGTTAGATGGAGGCTGATGATTAGCTGTGGCGACCCCTGAAGGGAACAGCCCAAAGAAGATCCACTAAAAGATTATTGTAACAATTCCATTACACACAACACAGTTCCATTGTCTTTCTTTCATCAAAATTAATTAATTTCATGACTTTTCCAGGCCTGGGAAATGAGATCCCATCACCCTGGGAACCCTGTTTATTTACATTTTACACAGGAGTCCTTACTGTTTTGTAATTGGAGTCATATTAATTCAAAAACATCAGATAGAAAAGGAAAAAAAGACTGTCAGTATGGATCATGTATGGATACATAACTTTATTTACACGTTTGCTAATACTTGTTTTACATCTGTAAAACGCACTTCTAAATGCAGAACTTGTAGTGCAATATTTAAATAGTGTAATATTAGTACTTTTATTTTAGTAAATGGTCTGAATATTTCTTCCACTACTGTGCAAACGGGCCTTAAAACAGAGAAACACAACTTTAGCCTCAAAGCTAACGCTGTTAGCTTAGTTAGCTACGATGCTAACGTTCACGAATCAAGATGTAGCTTTTCACTCACCATTCACTGCAGCGTAAACATATCACAAGCTTTGACACAACGCTTAATAGCGTCACATTCTTACTAAGACAGCTCGCAGAGTTATATTTCCTAACAACTTGAAATAAAAAAGTGTTTATTTACCAAAGTAGCTCCTGGATTGACATATCAGTGGTCGCTGTTTAATGACGTCACGCCACAACATCCCGTCGCGTGCTGATGCAGAGAGTTTAGCTTTAGCTTAAAGTGGAAAATTCACCGTTTTATCATCAGTTTTATCTTAAAATCGAGTTCATCCAGATTTTTTTAAATAACTCTGAAGAAATGCGAAGACGAAAGTTCACAAACTGGAGGAAAACGAGCTAATCTACAGTTTCATCGGAGGAATTTAAGGTAAAAAAGGTAAAAGTAGCTCGATATAAGCAAAGCTATAAGGTGTATTTACAGTTAACGTTACTGCTGTAGGAGCAAAGATTTGCATCTAACGTGAAATATAATCTATCATGCCGATAATTATCATTTTGTAAATCAAAAAAGATGCTCGTCAAAGAATCACAGCTGTCAAATGGTTCATCCTGTAACTGATATCAAATGGAAGAAGAGCAGGGAAAGAAAAATGAATCCTGTACATAGTGTGAAGACAACCCTCAGTGTCATATCAGATATAGTTATGATGTCAGGGATTAAGGTTTATCCGTGAAAAGAAATCCAGACTTGACTGCAGTCAGTCCTGGTTTGTTTCCTAAATCATGTCCTAACTTATCTCCTGAATCAGAATCAGATTTATGTTTTTACACACAAGGGATTTGCCTCGATGCTTAACAAGGAACAAGGTACAAATAGATAAATAAATAAACAAATATAAAAGCTTCAAAACTCAAGAAGCATAAATATTGAATAGGAAAAAATAGAATAAGACGCCTATGTGTGAAAATATGTAAAATATGTCTGTTTTAAAATGAAAGACCGGAACTTTTTTGTGCTGGACATTGTAAAATATTGACCAAAAAAACTTTAAAATTACAACTTATCAACACACTAATTGTGTTTCATTATTTTGAAAGGATTTACATGTATGAAATAAATACGATTTATAAACTATGTTGATCTCCATCCATTTTTTTAACCTATAAACTAAACTATAAACTGTGTCAAAAAAACACCCTCGTCCCAGACAAGAATTCACAACTTCAAACTATTAAAAACTATGTTAAAAGCCTTCAAAATCTAAAAAAGTATGCACTGATAATGTGTGTAAAAATGTCCTCTTCATAAAAATGTTAAAGATGTGTGCCAGATTTGTGCAGCGCCGTCAGATTTGTATGAAAACATCATTTAACAAGGTATAAATGGAGTTAAATGTGTCACAAGGACTCCTGTCTCACTTCCTGGTTTCCAAAAAGGTCTGAGTGCTGCTCACGTCCTGGTACACTTTTTATTTTATGATATATTAATTAGATAATATTGCTATTTCAACCATAACAGGTCAACTCCAAACTGAATACGAATTATGGTTAAAATGAGTCTTTTATTCAGCATCAGCATCAGAGAACTCTGAGCAACTCTTACAAAATAAAATCCTCACTGAGACTGCTGTAAAATTAATAAATATGTAACTTTTTGTTAACTTACATCTTACCTCTGACATCCATCATGTATGATATCAAGAAGAAAGACAATCGCTGGGAGGTTGGCTCATTACAAGGTTTAATAACCAAGATTTTGATCTTTTAAAATATATTTTAGAGATCAGCCTTATTTCAGAGCTTCTACTTCTGCCCTAACCTGTCTCCTACTTTATTCTCATGTACTGTTGCCTCCTAAGTTGTTTCCTACTTTGTGCCCCAGCTTGTCTCCAAGGTAGGTTCCAGTCCCTGTGGCCCCCGGCAGCATCATGGTGGACATTGCCGTGAAGAGTGGAGCTGCATGGGTGTGTCCCGATGAGGGATGCCAGTTGGCTGATGTCCTGCTTCCTGTTGACGTCAGTAACAAAAACGATCACGATGAGGAGCTCGGTCAGTCAGAGGGAGACGAGACAAACAGGTGAGCAGCTTTTAGCGTCTCTGAAAGCGCGCACCTGTTCCTGCTGTGAAAATAAGGATTGTATTTTTGGCTTGCTGTGTTTGGGTTTTCCCTTTTTTAATATTTTTGTCAAAGGCTGTCACAGAATTGCTCGTTAACTTTCTGTTTGTTCAAACTGAAGGGGGTAGATGTAGAGCTGCAACGATTAATCACTTCATTGTTTGATCAAAAGAAAATTAATCTGCAACTATTTTTCTATACTATATTTTATCAAACATGATTTTTAGTTGCAGCCCTACTAGCTGAGTTATAAGTGCATCTGTAACACTTGTCTTCCCCTCACAGGGGCGGCCCGGTGCTGTTGGAGCAGACGGAGGAAGGGTCTCCTTGTGTCTTGACGCTCCACTGCAGCTCCTGCTCACCTGCTGCCATCAGCCGCCTGCTGGTCACCAGCGAGGCCCGAACCATGGAGGTGTACAGCCAGACGGGAGAATACTGCGGGACAGTCCGCGGGGAGAGAGACGACAGTGTCCAGACAGACAGGTACACACACAGTTAGCATCACCTGAGCTGCATGTTTTACTTTTTTTTTTTAGCTGACTTAAAGGGGACCTTATTTTCTCATGTATTTATGTCTAAGTAACCGATGGATGCAACAATTTTGGATAATGGTCCAGTACTGAGAGAGAGTGCTGTTGACGCTGTGTCTCCTCTCTCTGTTGCCCAAAGCTCAGACAGAGGGCCTTTCTACAAGAAACAGCTGATCCTCGAGCCCCCGTCCTCCGCCTGTGACGTGAAGGTGAGTTGTGTTCAGTGTGAGGTCAAACACACAGAGCAGTAGCTGTGGTATCACATCTACTGTGAGTCCTCACACCTATAAAGAGTTGATATATGTTGGGGAGCTCTGTAAATGTATTCACGACTGTGTTGAGTTTAGTTTTCTGTTCCCTGTTTGTCCCAGCTGCTCTCCCTGGGCGGTCGAAGCAGCGTGTTGGTGTGTCGAGTCATCGTGGGCCTTCAGCCGCTGCCGCCCTGCGTCGCCCGCGGTCCTGGCATCGATATGCAGCAGGTGCAGTGTCTGGTTGAGGAGATGGGAACAAACCTCTCTCCAGGAGCCCAGAACCTCATGGACATGGTGCACTTCCAGCAGAAGGTGGGAGTAAAGGAGCAGTGAGTTACTTTAACCTCTAACGACCTCTTCAGGCAGGGAGGGAAAATTACAACTATGCTGATGGAGCACACAGGCTTGCTTGTACTTCACTAAAATGATCCTTGTTTACCAAAGTGCGCTGTAAGGTTTTAGATGCTTACCCACCTTCAGGGCAAATTGTGGTTTCAGTTTCAGCTCACAGTGAAAATCAACTTGACCCCGGGACTGTGTTTCTCTCTAGAACCAGACCAGCTCTCTGGGCGGCTTCCTGCCTCTCCTGATGGGCGGTGGAGTTTTCTCTGCTCTGGCTCAAGGAGCCAACATCTCCCCAGCAGCCGTCAGAGACCAGCCGCTGCCTGCAGACTCCACGGTATCTGTATTATCTGAGCTGTTGTTTGATGTGATCCCTTTATAGGGCATCTTATTATAGCACAACCCTGACAGATTACCTCTATACTACAGTGTAATATTCCATTAATACATCAGTGTGATACTACTAGTAAAAAAATTAGAATAAAAGTAGAAATGCTCCAGTGATATACTTCATCAGAAGTAACCATTTTATTGAAGTCAAAGTAGGAGGAGAAACAACAACATACAAACACATGGATACAAAGATTGATCAGACATTCAGAGTTCAGAAGTCGCCGTTATTATTCGGCAGAGAAACATCAGTTCAGGCAAACAGGCATGAATGTGCAGTGACAGCCTCCATGGCAGAACACACACACACACAGGAAGGAGCGCCATCTAAAGACACTCAAACATTTACACAATTACTCAAAGTACCATCCAGGGGAGAAACGCCACAACAATCATCTCCCTGCAACAAACATGGAGATCAAACACTGAGTTTAACCCTGAAATGACTTCTGACTATTTGAGTTTACACAGCTCAGCAGTGGATTTTTCATGAGGCCGAAGTCCAGCGTAGAGAGGCTGAGTGAATGTGGTCTGGACTCTGTGGAGGAGAGTCATGGTTTCAGAGACCCGGTAGAAGGACAGAATCCCTGCACTGTGATCCAGGTACACTCCTACTCTGGAGGACCCAGGACCTGAGACAGGAGTTTGGACCCTGTTGTACAAAAAGTCATAACCCTCATCGTAACAGTATAACGCCCAAGATTTGTCATTTCGTCCAAATCCACATTCAATCCACCCCCCTGCTCTGCTGATATTCTTGTATGCGACTGCTACAGAAACTCCCTCCCCGCTCCACTCCACCTCCCAGTAACAACGTCCAGTCAGACTCTCTCTACTCAGGACCTGACACCAGTCACTGAATCTGTCTGGGTGATCAGAATAAGACTGTGGTTGACTCATTACTGCCACTTTTGTGTTCCCCTCAGATAGTAACAGCTGTGTGTGTGCTGTGTTTGGATCTAGAGTGATTTGATGTGAATATCTGAAGAACTCAGCTCTGGTCTTGGGCTCTGGTTGTGGCAGTGAAACATCCACTTCAGTCCCTGTCAGTGAGACATTAGTCTCCCTCAGAGCGTCCTGTAGTTTATCTCTGACTTCTGACACAGCCGCTGTCACGTCCTCAAAGTAGCGGCGAGGAATGATGTTGATGCTGGATGAGTGTGTGGCTTCACTGAGTGCTGACAGTGAGGGGTAGCTTTGTAGAAACAGGTTGTGATCCTCTGTGTGTGAGAGCTTCTTCAGCTCAGCGTCTTTCCTCTTCAGCTCAGTGATCTCCTGCTCCAGCTTCTCCTGAAGCTCTTTGACTTGACGCACTTCAGTTTCCTGCTGCCATCTGAGCTGCTGCTTCACATCACAGCGTCTTTTCTCCATCAGACGGAGCAGCTCAGTGAAGATCTTCTCACTGTGCTCCACTGCTTCATCAGCAGAGCGACTGATAGCCTCCACCTCCTGTTGGAGCAACTTCACATCTTTCTCTGTGTCCTGGATTCTCTGCTGGATGTTTTGTCGACTCCCCTCCAGCTCTCTCTGCCTCTCAGTCCTTTCTGCTGCAGCTGACACTGTGTCGTGGCCTTTATGTTCCTCCACAGAGCAGAGATAACAGATACACTGCTGATCAGTGCGGCAGAACATCTTCATCACCTCATCATGACGAGAGCAGATGTTCTCCTGCAGCTTCTTGGAGGGCTCCACCAGCTTGTGTTTCTTGAATGGAGCCGAGTCACGATGAGGCTGGAGGTGTTTCTCACAGTAAGAGGCCACACACTGCAGACAGGACTTGAAGGCTTTCAGTTTCCTCCCAGTGCAGACATCACAGGCCACATCTTCAGCTCCAGCATAGCAGTGATCAGCAGGAGCAGCTTGGAGTCCAGTCTTCTTCAGTTCCTCCACTAAATCTGCTAACATGGTGCTTGTCATCAGGACAGGCCTCGGTGTGAAGCTCTGCCTACACTGAGGGCAGCTGTAGATTCTCTTCTCATCCTCTCCATCCCAGAAGCTTTGAATACAGTTGAAACAGTAGCTGTGTCCACAGGGAAGAGTCACAGGATTCTTCACTAGATCCAGGCAGATGGAACAAGAGATTTTTTTGGGGTCCAGCTCAAATCCTTGCTGCGCCATTTCTCAGTGCCAACGCCTGTCTGAATCTCAGTTCCCGGGAAGTGAAACTAGTTTGAGCTCTGATCCAAACCACATGTGTTTGTGCAGCGAACGCTGCCTGTCGTCTCTCTCCTCACCACCGTGTTGGTTCAGCTGAGTGACGACAGGAAGTGATCACACTAACACTCGAGTTACTGGTGAATCATAGAAGTAGAAATACTACAAAGTCTTTTCTGAAGTAATTTACCTTTGTACGTCTCCAAACACCAGTCTTTTCTTTAGCATGTTAGCATGCAGTAAAATGTGGACTCAGTCTTCAGGGAGTCTCGTCTCTGTGTCTTCAGCCTCCAGTCGGCTCCATCAGGCCTGCAGGCGAAGCTTCGCCGCCGCAGAACGGAGTGATGTCAGACAGTTCCTCCGTCTCCTCCCCGGACCTGCCGCCGTCTGCCGTCAACACCAAGAACACAGGTAAGGATCATCACCTGTCTCAGGTCAAACATGAGCGCACAAGGTGAAGACTCAGAAGAGCAACTTCACATTAGCTATGAAACATTTGGCTTTGTTCAAAATCACAGATATAGAAAATGTGTCTCTCTTCAAACAGATTCTTTTAATGCTGACGTGAAGAAGATCTGATTTTATGCTGGCTCCGCTTTTTTTGCACTGAACCGAAATTTTTTCAGAAGCAAAACAGGCGTGTTGTCTGACACAGCAGTGTATGTGGTTCGTGTCATTTTACACAGTCATCGATTTAGCCTCACCACTACCTCCACTGCCTGCTAAAAGGCAGAACAACAATGCTCCTCCCACTCTGCATTTCTATGTTTTATACTGAATGGCGAGGCTGAATTAAAGCGCAGCCCTCCTGTCTGGAACAGCCTGATTATATCATTACCAACTAGTTTGAAGTGTACACAGTGTCGTACCGACAAAATACTTAATCAGACTGTGAATTTAAAACACAGCTCAGGTCTGAAGAAGAGTTTCAAGAGGTGTGAAAACAATCTGTCTCGGTCGCCAGCCGACATCTTGCTGCGTAATAAAGGTCGTTTGACCACAACTTATTTGATAACTAACGACTTTTTCTTAGATTGAAAATCCCAAATCTCAGCAGCTGACCAGTTTGCGTTGTGGTCTCCCGTCTCTAGCGAGCAGTGAGAACGGAGGCCCTGTGAGTCACGCCCAGCTGGCGGAGATGATGTCACACTTCCTGAAAGGGCAGGGGCCTGGCGAGGCGATGTGCTCGGGCCCTGAGCTGCTGCCCGTGCTGCAGAGCCTCTGTGGTCAGGTGACGAGGCTGAGACTGGATGACGCGGCGGCGCTGGCAGAGAAGGAGAAAGTGATGAGGAACGGAACGTGGTGAGTGAAGTTCAGTGAGTCTGGCCTGTCAGACGGCGTGTTCACATACAGCACACTTCTGTACAGCGATTAGACGACTCTGGTCTCAATGTGACGGCATTTCTGTCTGTCTAACATGTGACGCCATCCCTCTGCGTGATGAAGGAGCTCCATGTTGTGGCAGAAAGATGTCACTGCACGGGTCTTGTAGCTAAGTAAAGGAGAATTTATGGTTGTGCATTGACTCTCTGCAGAGCCTAAACATGTCTGTGTCACTGTGCAGTTACACCACCTGATTTAAAGTTTGATTCCAAACACACACATTAAACTTGACTTCATGGAGACACTTTCAAACATTTCAAACACAGTCAGGCCGAATTTATACATCACAGAGACTGTTTATGGAGCCTGGTATGCAGAAATATTCAAATACAAAAGGCGAGAATAAAACACTGCATGGGAGAAGCTGTATGGGAGCAGCATAGAGTGGACATATCTGTAAAGAGGAGAGGCGTTGGTTCCTATAGAACCTGTTTTCATTCAGATATCTTGAGATGAGAGGTTCAAGGTGTGAATGTGACCATGACAGTTTTTCCCTCGCCATAATTTAGCCCAACTGTGGAGCGTTATTTAGCCCCTTCCTGAGAAACTAGCATGGCACGGCTCCACTGGATTCGTTAGGTTTCTTAAATTCTTAAAGTTTTATTGACACAGGGATTAATGAATTTGTAAATCTGTTTACCAGAGGGCAGTGAGTGTTCAGTGAGCAGCTGAAGGATCTGGTGTGACCCGTGGTTCATGCAGTGCAGGGAGGAGGCTGACACAGACACAATAGAGTTCATTTATCAGCAGCTCTGTGCGTGTGAATCCATCAAATGTTGGCAAACTGCACCAAACCTCAGTGAATTAACGGCTATTTTTAGCTAACACTGATGCAGAGGTTCAGTGTCAGTAAATATTATTTACCACTGACATGAGTTTCACTCTGCGATCACTGAAACGTGTTTACGAGCTGCTGCGACAGACTGCAGTTTGCTGAATGAGGCTCTTTGTCCGAGCAGAGCAGCTCATGTGGGCTCAGAGAGAACGTCAGCTGAGCTCCACATCGAGGAGAGGACAGCAGCTCAGCGGTACGTTTCACTACAGACACCTCAGGCTGAAATATCTCAAGAGTTTAACACTTGAATTAGATGTAAACAGTAGGGGAACAGTAAATTCTGCTCTTATAAACTCACAAACAAACATATCATCGTAGTTTTTAAAGAGGAGTGTGTCGTGTGTGCTTGTTTTGAAGATGCTAATAACAGTTAGCTCTGGTGAAATGTTGAAGAAATGTTACTGAGGAGTTTTTGTGTTGTTTTCTTCTTGTGAGCTGACCGCCCTCGACCCTGCCTATTGAATCCTCTTTGATTGTTGTGATTTCCCACAATGCTTTTTGAGGAGTGCAGGACGTTGTTGCTTTCAACTGTGCTGAAACAGGTTTCATTCACAGAAACAACTCATCAGCTGGCACAAAGATTAGCAGACATTCAGAGTAGTAGATGGATGGATGGATGGATGGTCGATGGATGGATTGATGGATGATAGTAGATGGATGGATGGATGGATGGATTGATGGTAGATGGATGGATAGTAGATGGATGGATGGATAGTAGATGGATGGATGGATGGTAGATGGATGGATAGTGGATGGATGGATGATAGTAGATGGATAGATGGATGGATGGATAGTGGATGGATGATGGATGGATGGATGGATGGATGATGGAGTTTGTGACTGTAAAACTATCCATTGTAATTTGCACCTTTAATCCGCGGGGAGAGGGTTTCATGTTTTTAAATGACCTGCATTGAGATGTTTGCACAGGACGGCTTTAAAACAACTCATTAGCTTATTTTGGGCTGCGAGGAGCAAGTGTACCAGAAGGTGGCAGCACAATCAAAGTAGTTTAACACCACAGCTCCAGCTGGTGTTTCTAAGGATGATATATCCAATAATAAATTGTGTTTCATTTCTAGAGTTTTTAAAGCCAAGTGTTCCCCTGATTAAAGATTAGCCCAGTTTTTACTATGACATCAGAATGTCTTAATTGAATTCCTGACCTGCAGAGAGCAGCCTCTGTCTCCTAAATGTAGTCGAACACAGACTGAGCAGCAGCAGTCAGGATTTCCTCTGGCTGTGAGAGAAGCTGAGTTACTGGGATTCTTGTGGATCTTTGAGGGTGAAACGTAACGCTGAGAAACCCCAAAGACACGCAGGAAGGCTGGAAACGTTTGAAAAGGAATAGAGAAACATCTTGGTTTTTAAATTTTCCTCCAGGTGGTGAGGATGAAACCCACCCAGAGTCAGCTGTCTGAGTTTCACTCACAGAGAGAAAAGTGGCTGAGTAAGGTGGACACAGCAGGATGCTGAGGTCGGGGGAAGATGATGGTCAGCTCCGACTGTGTGGGTGGTTCAGCTTTTTTAATGTCTGAGTTTATGTTTGAGGTCTTGTCTCTGATGTGGCTTCATGTTTGTTCATGGATCAGTCACACTGAGTGTTGTTCCTGGACTTAAATATTATTAAAAACGAAGGGGACAATGAGAGAAACACGCCTCTGCAGCAGGACATCAGTTATCTTCTTCTGCCAACTGTTTTCTTGAAATGAAGATGTGATTGAAATGTGTTTCCACGTCTTCTAATTTGACATTTTTAACTGTTTAATACGAACAGGTTCAGTTTAGTACAGAGCCTTTAAAAAAACCCAGATTGAATCGATAGGTCAAAGAGTTCACGTCTCATTTTTGGAACTTGTACTCTGCAGGCTCTTTGCCTTAACCAAATGTTCCGTCATTGTCTCTCCACTCTGCAGGGAGTTGGACTCAGCCATGGAGCGTCGTCTGGAGGAGATGGAGAGGAGGCTGAAGGAGCACATGGACCGTCGCCTGGACGCTCTGGAGCAGAAGCTGGAGAGGGCCCTGCTGAGCGCCCTGCCGCATGTCGCCCTCAACCAGGGAGGAGCGGCACCCACGGGACCAGCGGAGCAGACCGCCGCGGCATCGGCCACGCACTGAGTTCAGAGCGACTAAAAGACTAACGCAACATGTAACCTGGACGCCTCTCTGCCCCTGGTGCTTCTCAGAGGCAGAGGAGAGGCAGAGCAGGACGCAGATGCTAAAATCTAAAAAGGGCTGAAATGGAATTATGGATAAAATAACACAATAATCGCAATAATCTGTTAAAAAGTAAAAATTGTGTTGAACTGCGAGCGTCGGCTGTCAGAGACGCGGCCTCTTTAACGGTTTGTCTTTTATCTTCGGGGGAAAATAACAAAGCGACACTGATGGACAGCAGAAGTGAATGTCCTGTGGGACTGTCTGTGTGGCCAAATGAAACACAACTGCAGAAATATGGAGAAAACACGTCTTGTGTCTGCAGTGCATTCTGGGAAAGTTTATCCACATGAAGAAGTGAAGTGAAAAAATACATTGGAAAAAACACCTAAAACCAAACAGAAAATGAAATGAAACTGAGCATGTGATCGTATCCAGGTTTTAACATCGTCATATTTTACATGCATCACCAGCAGAACAAAATTATTCACATTAAATTGTGCATGTAAACACTCCAGTCTGTCCTCCGAGGTTTCACGATCCACTCAGTCCTCTAGTCCACCTGTGGATTAACAGTTGTTCACACTGCGTACTGTAACTGCACTGATCTGCTGTGTTTTAGTGAGTCAGGCCTTCTGTGTGTGGTTCAGGTCAGCTGTGGATAATGTCAGAATGAATACATGAAGTCCTGTCACAGGAGTGCGTACAGAAGGTTATTAAAATGTGTTTTAATATGACACTGTAATGTTTGAAATAATGTACATGTCTGTAACATAAAGCTGCCGACGTAAACTGATGTTGATGGTTTTAATAACTGAGCTGACAGAAATAAAAATATATTTATACAGACGTATTGTTAATTCTACACATCTCTTAAAACGAAGAGACGAGCTTGTGTAACACCAAATACATCACATCCTGAATAGACAGAGTTAAGAGGTCGAGTCAGATGGGTCAGGATCTGCCTCGGCACAGGTGACTGAATGAATGAAAGGTGCATAAATGGCAAAAAAATTACAGAAGAATAAAAGAGAATTTGATTTAAAGCAGAAAAAACACTGAATAAAGACCTTTCATATTATAAATAAGTTTTTCCTACGGAGCTCGTCACAGAGAGGCTTCTAACTACGATGGCCGATGTGAAAACATTAAAAAATGAAGGTCTCTATCTAGAGTCGGTGTTTGGTTTGTCCGTTCTGGGCTACTGTAGAAAGGGTCTGGTTTGGGGCCTCAGAATTTCATCTCTGCTATTTGCAGATGATGTGGTTCTGTTGGCTTCTTCACACCGTGACCTCCAGCATGCACTGGGGCGGTTTGAGTGTGAAGCAGCTGGGATGAGAGTCAGCACCTCCAAATCCAAGGTCATGGCTCTCTGTCTTGAGAACGGTGGATTGTTCCCTCCAGAGTTGGGGGAGAGTTACTGCCTCAAGAGAAGGAGTTCAAGTATTTTGGGTCTTGTTCACGAGTGAGGGAAGAATGAAGAATGAAGCTGGGACATGAGACGTGCTGCGCCTGACCATCGTGGTGAAGAGGGAGCTGAGCCGGAAGGCAAAGCTTTCGATTTCCTGGTCCATCTACGTCCCAACCCTCAGCCATGGTCATGAGCTCTGGGTAGTGACCAAAAGAATGAGATCACAGATGCAAGCGGCCCAAATTAGTGTCCTCCATAGGTTGGCTGCGCTCAGCCTCAGAGATAGGGGGAGGAGCTCAGACATCCAGAGGGAGCTCGGAGTAGAGCCGCTGCTCCTTCGTGCCAAAAGGGGTCAGTTGAGGTTGCTCGGGCACCTGATCAGGATCCTCCTGGGTGCCTCTCGTTAGCGGTGTCCCAGGCACATCCAGCTGGTAGGAGGCCCCTGGGGGAACCAAACGTTCGATTTGCTTAAGGTGAGCAGTGCAGTTCGCTTAACCTGTGTCTTGTGAATGCATAGCGCTCCAGGGTCACTTTGCTTTTTGTCATTGTATTAAACTCTTTAGATGACATGATATTGCACTGAGATGCTTGAAAAAAGAGACGAAACCACGTCGGCCTGTAATGCTTGCAATGACGCAGGACGAGGAGTGCTTTGGTCCACTGAAGATACTGCACGTCTCGAGGGGCTTCATCGAAGTAAAAACAAAACTATATATATTTTATAGGTTATTGTGTGAACAGAGAGAGGACTGAGGCCCCGTCAGAGCTGAAGTTAACCAGAAAGAGAACTGAGTCCTCTTTGAATGAACTGACAATGTGAACACAAAAAGAAGCCTCGTTTCTGTTGGTTCCACTTCCTGGTGCACTTTAAGAGGACTGAGTTCGGTTTGTTTATACAAGACTGTGTGAAAACACCCTTAAGAGGACATGAGTCAGTGACGTGGGGCTGTAAAAACCCCACATATTTCATGCAACAGAAAGAGTTATACAAGCATTTAACAGCGAGGCAGATGAACTATGGCAGCTGTAACAAGCAGAACATGCTGGTGTTCAGTTTTGTATCTCTGGGCTCGAGCTCTGCATTTTCTGACTAAACATATGAGTCATGAAGTACTTTAAAGAGTTGACAGTGCTGATTTATGGATGTTTCGCGTGGAAGACAGCGTGGCAGTGAGAGGAAAATGTTGCTCAAGAGTTTCCCGAAAAGGCAGAATCAAGTTAGCCGAAGTTTCCCGCCAGACCTTCCAGAGCCGCTGACTCATAAATGGGTCAGAAGTGAACCATGAAGGTCGCTCAAAGTCTTCTTATGTGGAGAACCGCTGCAGTTAGCCCAGCGCAGAAGACATCTGACAGCCTGGCTGCCAAAGTCTAAAAAGAACCAGAGAAGACGGTCGATGCCAAGGAACTATGCATGAACCAACCCACAGCTGTGAGCTGAGTCGACAGAAATGAAATGGGTCACACATTACATAAGGAGGACATCAGATTACAAAATGATGTGCGGATGTTTTGTTGGACATGTGCAGGTCAGACACTGAGTCAGCAGAGGAGAGCTCTGGGAGAAAATCTGCTCCGTCAATCAGGACAAACTGGGTCACTGGATCCGTTCACGTCTCGTCCCACCAGGGAAGAAACCAAAGGAAAACTCCCCGCTCGTCCTCTCCTGCTGGTCGATCTCATTTATCTGCATTCCGGGAGGTCTTCAGTGATGAAGACATGTCATTCATCTTTTACTGTTGAACCCACTTCACCTCTCAGCGCAGAGTGAAACCTCTTCAGCCTCCTCCACAGTACAGTCGCACAACATCTCAGCATGGGAATGAGCCACAAGATGGCAGCCGGATCCGATCCAAGGTCTCCATGTTAAAAAAGACTTTGTAAAGACGATACATTTCCCCACCACACTGAGTCTGTCTGTTATCTGCAGAAGCCCATCTCAACCAATGTGATGAAGAAAAAAGCTCCTTTAAACTCTGTCGACCACAATAATCACTCTGTACATCAAACTAACGACTCAGTATCTCAAATTAACTAAACTGTCTCAAAATAAGGACTTAATTGCTGAGACAGTTCAACCATTCCCCGTTTCCTGGTTATGTTTGAATTTTGGCTCCCAGGTTGAAGGCAGTTTATTGTACTTTGAAGAAGTGGAGCTGAAGACTTAAATGAAAAGATGGCTGAGGTGGGCCAAGTACGGGCTGGGGACGGCGAAACAGAGCAGGCAGAGGAGCTGAAGGCAGAGCTGTGGAAGACGAAGAAGAAGACGAGAACGAGGCTAGACGTCGGGGGTTATGGTTGAGGCTGGTGTGGTGAACCTGAGACACAACAGAGTGTGAATTCATGTCCAAGAGTACAAAAAGACAAAGTGTCAAAAACTAGAAGTTGGCCTTGACATCTGTGCCGCAGAGAGACTGAGCGATCTGGCAGAGTCTGAGCCAGGGTTTTATACTACAGTGGACTGATTGTAGATGAGGTTCAGGTGTGCAGGTTCAGCAGCTTCTGGCACTCAGGAGGATCAGCAGGAGGAAGGAACAAGACGACGACGCCCAACAAACACACTGAGTTTGTTTCTCAAAGTCAAGCATCCCTGCTCAGAAGGACGAGTCCTTCCAAGGAATGATCCTGCAGAGGCAAGGCAAGAGTCCTTTGTAGCATCCAGTGAACACACATCAGAGGAGGCTAACACGTGTCCCCAGGTGTGCGTCATTAACCCTCAGCAAACTGAGGAAGGTTCAGGGTACTGTGATCATTTTGGCACTCTGTAATGTTGTTGGACAGTTTGACTTTTAGGGAGAATATATTTCTGGATTAAATTTACAAAAAGCCACAGTGATAGGTAACATTTTAGCCATTTTAAGCATTTTTCTGTTGTTATAGCGCCACCCAGTTGCCAATTAGAGTTAAACTTCTCCAGTCACCTTGAGGCGTCCTGTTCTACATATGTACCTCCGCAATATTCATTGCCTTATAGAAGCTCAGTTTTAGTAAGTTTTCCAACTTTTGCCAAGAGGGAACTTTAGATATTGGTCCCTAGATTATGTTCACCCAGTTTCATGCAGATCGCTCAAACTTCCTAGGAAGAGATCCATTTGAAGTGGGTTTTTGGGTTCTTGAAATTTGTTCCTTATGAGGAGAGGCAAAGTTTCATGTCAATTTCAATTGGTTGCTATAGCGCCCCCGTTTGGCCAATTGATGTAATATTGCTTCATTGGCATCCTCCCATGACCCTCTACCACTGTGCCACATTTCACATGGATTGACCAAGTCAGTGAGGAGAAAAACGAGGAACACACACACACACACACACACACACACACACACACACACACACACACACACACACACACACACACACACACACACACAGAGTTTTGTCATTATATAGTAAGATGACATATTTATCTAAATCCGCAGGTTTCATTGATGAGGTCACGCCTTCACTTCCAGCAAATAATGTGCAAAGCACTGTGGGGATTTTATACCCACTGAGGATCCACACATGCATCCTTGGATTTTCTCTGAAAGAAGGACTCAGTCTTCAGTGAAATCCAGAGGGATCCTTGACATTGGAACAGTCCTTCGGTGGGGGTCAGTGATGTAGCCTCCTTGAAATTCGGCCGTTTGAGGATCCGTCCTTGACTCTGAGAAACACCCGGAGACAGACTGCAAACAAACATGAGACACTAGGAGGGAAAACAGGAAACACAAAGAAGAGACAAAGATGAAACCCCAACATCCAAATCTTAACTAGACTATCTTATACAATATTGAAATAACTGATAACAACAATGCCTTTGACTGGTGACTCAGCTGAGTTTGAGGGTTTGATTGGCCTTTTAAAATAATCTTAAACATGTTCCTGGAATTTTATGTGATATAATTTTATATAAATGTGTGTCAGCTGCAGACACCTGACTACCGTGTTAGAAATATTAAAGACGTTGTCATTTAACAAGGATAGAAATTAGCCCATTAATTGTTCGCTCTAATCTTCCACTGCAGGATACAGGACGCTCATTCAGCTCAGAAGTTCTCTGTGAGAAGACCCCACGGCACTGACTTACATCAGCTGACCTCCATGAACCTGCGCAGAGAACATATTACTGACCTCATTGTGTTCACTGTGTCAAGTGTTACGTAACGCCTTCGCTCCACTGGGTCGACACACGCCGGGGCCAACATTGTGTCATGCGTTGTTGAGCTCAGTACTTCAGTGTGTAACGGCGCAGAGGGACGACACGCCAGAGCCACTGAGCGGAGAACGAGATGTTTGAGAGATGATGGAGTTCTTTCTCAACTTGTTTTCCTTCTCGGCTGCCCGGGTCGAGGTGGAGTTCAGTTGTGGCTCTTTTTCTTTTTCATACACTCGTAACATCTTAATGAAGACACGTTTATTTGTAATTAATCATTCTGATCTCAGTGTTCAATTATTTGGTTTCTTTTGAAGCCTCTACGTCGTAACGTTGAATTATTTTTTTCGCCACTTGTTTCAATAATCGTTGGAATGCAATTTCTGTTTGAAGTTACAGTTTACATCCATGTCTGCCCAGAGTCATATGACGCCATGACAGTTCACAGTGCGTCAAATGTTGCTGCAAAGAACTTAGAAATATTTGAACATGGATGCTCCACACACAGAAGATCTACACAGTCAGCACAGTTTCAAGATTAGAGTCACCACATGAAGCTCTCCCTGAAGTTCAGTCAGGAAGACGATACTTTTCATGCTCGACTGTGATTTTTCTCTCACCCTGACATTCACTCCTGGAACCAGTAGTGCAGAGACACACCTTCAAGTCCAAGTCCATGACCAAACGTGGACATGTGATGAGGTCACAGTGAGGATGTGTTGGCGGTGCGTACTCTCCACCTCCCCATCACCACCTAGTTTTCTTGACCTCATCAGTCATCAGCCTCGGAATCATCACTTTGTCAGTGGACTTTTACATCTACAGATAACACTCTAGGTGTCCTCCTGCATCTGTCTTTGATGTCTTTTCATAATACTCCTCAGGAAATGTACAGTTTCTGCTCGTTAGATGCACACAGTCTATTTCAAAATAACCACACAATGTTAGTATAACACCTCGGATTTATGTTTATGGCAAAAGCATGCAGTTGGGTTTCGAAACAAACATCACGTTTTGACTCTACAGTCAGACAGAAAGTGAACACCAGCCTCCTGGGTAAAGGTCTGGGTTTGCTGGACTCGTCCACCTCCTCTTCCACTCTCCTCATAGGAACTTTCCAGCTCCTTATGAAACTTTGTTACCCTGCCAGCCAGTGTGTTTCATAACGTCACTTAAGGTGCCTTTGTGTGTCCTTCTGTCTCAGTATCTATCAAATATCCCCCCTTCTGTTCCTGATATGACGTTGAGGAGTGGCCAGAAGTGTTCTTGCAAACCATTATGATGTCATGTTTTGTGAGGTCACACTGACCTTTGACCTGCGGCCATCAAAATATAATCAGTTTATTCTTTAGTCTAAGTGGACGTTTGTGCCAAATTTACAGAAATTCCTTCAAGTTCCTTTTGACTGACTGTCGTTACATTGATTAGTCAATAAAGACGACACTTTTGAAAATAATTTTATTCTCTTTTTTGAAAAATTGTCATCAAACACAAAGAAACAAAAATACAATAAAAAATATTCCATCAAGAACATTACACAACAAAACAGAACTACGGTAACCTGCAGTAACCTCTTGGTAGCGACAGATGGCGTTAGTAGAATATAAAAGGTCAGTGATGACGGAAAGTAAATTGGGATTAGACGAAAAATGGAACTAACATGAGGAGCACGACGACAGGGCGGAAGCTTCAGATCCCAGAGTCATGTAGTCGGAGCTTTGAAGGTGTGTGCGAGCCTAACAGCATGGAAGAGTAGTAGTGCTCATAATTACAAGTTCTTAAACGCAGTAGGTGTGGCCCCAGACACACACACACACACACACCCACACACACACGCACACACCCCTATTGGTTGCTTGGTTTTTCAAAGTGTTCATGATTGGTTGAAAAACACTGAGAGCCAGCTCTGGATTGGTTGGTGGGTTGTTGATTGTTTGCTCATTCTAGCTGCGACGTCAAGGCTCGATCTCCTCGGGGACGATGGTGAGCATTACGTCCTCGTTGCCTCGCCTCACCACCGTTCGCAGCGTCTCGTCCTGCTTGATGGCGCCGCTGACGTCGCTGGCCGAAGTGATTCGCTCGCCATTGATGGTGATGATGACATCTCCCTCCTTCAAGCCAGCGCTGCCACAGAGAAAGAAGAGAGGAAGTGATTTTCTTTGGCAGGATATCTTTCTGTTAAAATCTTTATTCATCATTTTGCAAGTTTGCAATTTCAATCGGTTGCTACAGCGCCCTCCTTTGGCCAATTGATGTAATATTGCTTCATTGGCATCCTCCCATGACCCTCTACCACTGTGCCACATTTCACATGGATTGACCAAGTCATTCAGGAGAAAAACGTGGAACACACACACACACACACACACACACACACACACACACACAGAGTTTTCGTCATTATATAGTAAGATATATTCTGTCCCTGCAACCAAATCGCCAAATAAATGTTGGCGTTGTGCGTTTCTGCAAACCACAGATACGTCATATTTGTATGTTAATATGTAACAGATACGTTGAAACTTGATGTTTCATCTCTGTGGTTGGATCTAGGCACAAAAACACAAAGTTGTAGTTAATCAAAGATCATGTTTTGGCTACAAGTACCCAGTTTGTGGGAAGATAATCTGGCAGGAAACAGCAATGCCTCCATCAGAAACACCTACTTTTTGTGATGCTATCTTGGCAGGAATGCAGCAATGTCTTGGTAAAAAAACAACCGCTTTTTATCGCACTGTTTCAGCAGGAAATGCAGTGACGTCGTAATAGAAAAAGAACCACTTTTTCTGGCACTATCCAGCAGGAAACACAGCTCCTTCTGTGTAACATATCTGTGGTTTGCAGAAACATACAATCCCAACTGGACTGTTCCCTGAAATTATGTACAGCACTTTCTTCCACTTGTGTTGCTTCAATTTCTCCAACACTAGCTCTGTCTGTTCATGTTGTCATGAATATATAATATCATAGAGAAGTACTTCAGATTTGAAGTTTTCAGAGGCTTTGCTTTCATAAATACATTTCTGTTCCTTAAACGTAGAGGCTCGAGGGCGAAGAGGATGCTCGACTTGGACTGAGGCAGTTTGTCCTCCCTGCCAGAGGGAGTTGGACAGTGTGGGTGGGAAACATTCATGACTCTGGCTCCACTGCCAGCTTTCATCCTGCTTCCACAAGCAAAACAGCAGCTTTAAAACCAGAAGTGAAGTTTCCAAATCCTGCAGTCTGAAAGTTCAGATCTAATAAATGTCCTTTCAGTAAGTTCAGATCCTCATCCTGACTCACAAACCCACCAGACAATAAGAAAACAAACTCTACCTGCTACTTTGGTGCAGCGTCAACTAGCTTTAATGTGGATACCACACATCTTTCCAGGGACTAAACAGATTCTGCAGCAGTGAGTGTGGGACCAGCCAACCCTTCTATCTGTCTCCGAGTGTCAACTTCATGATGTGGAAAATGTGCAACTTGTGCCATTTACTGGCATGAAAAAATTAAAGTTGCTCCAGATGATTCATGAAGAATTACACATCCTCAAATCTGTTAAAGCTGCTTGTTGTTGATTTGACATATTGGGCAGTGAGCTCCAGATAATGTGGGAACAAGAAGTAATGAGAGAGAGACACTCACGCCTCAGCTGGAGTCCGGCTGATGACCTCAATGACGTACGCCCCCGAGGTGACATCTGGGAAGTCTGAATGCCGCTCCTTCAGCTCCTTGGCCAGCCTAACGGGAGGAAAACAGGAGCTCTTAATTAAACTGGAGGGGATGATGCATCGTGACTCATTTGAAATTCCGACATGCGAAGCATCGCTCTGATTAATCGGGACACTTTCAAGCTTGGAAAAGCTGCAACCTCAGCAGTACAGGGCTGATTTTAACGAAGCTGATTGGTCCACACAGGACAGCTGTATCAGAGTCAACATGTTTAATCAGAGTCAGCAGATTCTTCTGAACACCAGCTCACAAGATCAAGGTTCACATTGGAAGCTGAAGTTACATATTATTGTCCAAACTTCTGACCAATCACCTCACAAGTTCTTTGAGGACCATATCAGTATTTCTCCATGTGTTAGCTCGTTAAACTACAGAGCATAACGTGTGTGTGTGTGTATGTTTTTGAGGCTGCTATCTCTCCAGCTGTTCTGTGCTCTTAAAGTCGGCTGAATCTCTTCACAAGACCGAGGTAAAATCCCTTCAGTGCAAGCTTCACATTTAGCTAAAGATAAAAGTTATTCACAGTGTCTCAGACCTTAAAGGCGCTGTATGTAAGAATGTGGCCAAAACGGTTACTGCACTCAAATTCAAAATACTGCTGCGAGTCCTTTAAAAACTGCGACTTTTAAGAGTTTCTTAATCAGAGGACAAAATGGCTTATCCGCTGTGTGGGATCAAGGACAGAGGGATGCTGTATGTCGTAAAGCCCTCTGACGCTACATGTGATTTTTGGCTTTATAATTAAAACCACATTGAACTGTATTAAGGTGAATTTAGTAACCCTTGTGGTTATATTTATACTGCCTCCGCTGTCTCATTAATGAATTACTTTATCTGACTGGAAACACCTAGTTTTATGATGCGTCCCTCTCCCTTTATGAGCTGTGGGTGGTAACAACGTCTGGAGCATGACATCATCAGAAACAGAACTTACGTTGGAGTGAGACTCATCATTCTGACGCCGATGTATTTCTTCTTGTGTAATGTTTTACCTGCAGAGCAAAGAGAAGTATTGGACCTTTTTCCTGTTGACCTGTTACGTCACAGACCAAACAATTGACAAAGAAGTTAGCTACGATTAGCTAGCTGCTAACTGGTACCATGGTGGACAACTTTACAGCTCTGTACATTTGGTCCGTCCAAAAAGTCACGGCTCTGGATGTAGATTTCTCCATGTTGTTACCGGCTTCTTCTTCTCTTACACATTTAATGCTATTGGACGTGGAGCATGCTCAGAGTGCCTCTGCCAGATTTTTAAAAGTCTGGTTTTAGTCGGACTGACACAATAAATCCATTTTCAATCCAGAACGTAAAGAGTCAAAGAGCTGCGAACCTTTGGCCTGTCTGTCATGTGACTCTGCCAGGAACTGTCTGATTTTGTCCGAGGGGATGGCGAAGGAGATTCCTGCTGTGACCTTCAGAGTGTTGATGCCGATCACCTCTCCATCCTGCAGGACACACACACACACACACACGGTCATTTTGTTGTGCTCCTCAAACGCCCCACAGTAAAGTCACTGTTTAACTGATGCCACATTGTTCTTCAAACCAAACCCATAATCAGAGTCAGCTGCAGACTGCGACCATCTGCCAAGCATTACCTAAACTCTTTATTTACATTTCTTAACTGGAACTTTATGGGCCCTGGTGTTTGTTTATATGAGATTACATATATCTGTGTTTCGCAACATGTGGACGTCGTCCCAGTAAAAAGAAACTCTGTTTAAGACTCTGAGAGGTGATGGAAGATTTAAATGAACTCTATTCTCAGGGTGGCGACTTCTTTTTCCATCTGAGACGCCAAAAACAAGGGGTGACATAACATGATGGTTTATCATCAATACCAAACATGTACAACTGTACGCCTCCGTGCACCAGTAGAGTTACAGTTACAGTTTCCATCCATGTCTGTGAAAATATGGACACTTCACACCTCGGGCAGAGGGCGCTGAGGCTCTGGAACAGTCTGGCCAAGGAAATCAGGTCGGCCGAGTCAGTCATCTCTTTTCAGTCCCTTCTTAAAACATTATTTTATCTGAGAGCCTTTCTTGATTTCACCTTAGTTTTAAGTTCATTTAAACTGTCTTTTATTTCCTCAGTTTTTACACACTAAAGTGTTTTTATTAGTTCTTTTAAAAGTTGTGTGGACAACTGCATCAAATCTAAGGAAACTGCCTCAAGACTGATGGACAGGTGTGCGTACTTGCGCCCTAAATACTGAGGGGGACATGTCCCCTGCGTCCCCCCTGAAATCTACACCCATGGTTATGGTGGTTGCTACGGATGCTGTGAAACTAGTTTTGCACAGTGGACCAACGTAGCCATGACGCACTCTGATGTGAGACTTTGTTCACTCACCAGATTGACCAGTGGTCCTCCTGAGTTGCCGTACTGCAAGAAATCAGAAACAAAGAATATAAAAACAAAGAAACAAAACATTTGAGCAGGTCGCTTCTGAAGCATCACTGTGATAACAATGAACAGTTCCTCCATCAATAGACTTAAATGACCTCATGTTGCATCTGCACGCTGTTTGTAAATGTTGGCATTGTGCTGTTCTGCAAACCACAGATATGTTGCATTTGTACAGTAATATATGTGGAGTAATGTGTGGTTAGATTTAGGCACAAAAACCACTTGATTATTGTTAGACAAATATCATATTTTGGTTTAAAGTACCAACTGTTTCAGGGGAACAAGCAGCAGGAAAAGCAGCGGTGTTTCTGTAAAAAACAAGCACTTTTGGAACTGTGTTTCAGAGACAAATCGCCTCAAAACATCTGCTTTTGTAGTGTGTTGATCTTGAAGAGTGGTCTGCAGCTTGGCAGGCGTCCCTGTATCACTTTAGAAATGTTGACATGACATATATGAAACATGCAAATGTAACATATTCGTGGTTTGCACAAACGTCCAACGCCAACAGTTTCCTCTGGAGCCGGAGCTGCATCATTTACATAAACATGCAAATCATTTGGATCCAGTCAGGCTCATTTTTGGGAGCAGAACTGCTGAGCCACGAAAGCCTCAAAGTCTTTTTGTTCCTCCCACAGACATTTTTCCAACCTCCCCGGCCTCAGGGCCTGTCTGTCTGTCTGTCTGTCTGTCTGTCTAATCACTCACGTTGATGATGGCGTCGGTCTGGATGTAGTCCATGTCAGAGTTGCGGAGGCCCAGCTCTTTGCCTCCCCTCTGGGTGGTGCTGACGATGCCGGTGGTGACAGTGTTCTGCAGGGAGAACGGGCTGCCGATGGCGACCACAAACTCGCCAGGACGAAGGTCCGCCGACCGGCCGAGGAGCAGCACCGGCAGCTTCATCTGCTCCACCAAGACACACAGGGGAGGGAGACAGAGAGAGAAGTACGGTTAAAGAAAGGATGCAGCCAGAGATACTAAATACTGAGCTTTCTGTTTCCTGTTAGTGTTCAAGGTAGATGCCAAAGACAACAAAGAGTTAAAGGTTGAATCCAGTCCTTAAGTTCTTGTGTTTTTGGTTTGGAGAGAATAAAAAAAGAGACATGATCCTCTCTTTAAATGCTGCCGGAGGACGCTGTGGTTTTCATCTGAATCTGGTGGAAAATAATAGACTCAGAGGAACATGGATGATGAACGAAGACTGAAGGAACACCAGCATAGTCAGCTGGCAGGACACACTCACACACTCACACACATGCAATCAGAGGTAAACAGCAGTTTATTCTCTCTAAGCTGTTGGAGACAGACGTGGATTTCCTGTGGAGAGCTGAGTCAGCTCCTCTCTAGTCACAACTCAAACTGTAAAACACCATAAACGTCGGCTCAGTTCAGTCGAGGCAACAAACTCCACGGCTGAAAAATAAAGCCAACACTGAAGTGCCAAAACCTGCAGTTCCTCTAGTGTCCACTTGAGGCTGGCTCCAAGAGTGAGTCAGTCCCCACAGGCCCGCATGTAGAAATAAACATGTTTACAGCCTCTGTAGATAATATCAATATTCATGACGACTGTACGGAGGTGAATTTTTATATGACTCATCTTTTTACATTTTATTAAGGCTTAAAGTTGTGCATAATTTAGGGCGGGGCCTCTTTGAGTGACAGGGGACCTTTCCCAAACCACCCTACACCCACTCCCTACCCACTTTCACTCTGTTTCGGTGATAACACAGGAAGTGAGTTGTAAAACCCTCCCACAGCGAGTCTGCACAGATGCCAACTTACTGAGCATGTGCAACGCCGTATTGTGTTTGTCATGTAAGACGCTCTGTTCTCTTTGTGGACCTTAGACTAATGACTGAGGAGAAATCTGGACCCACCACTTGGTAATCACTGGACTAGGACGGCGGTCCTTTATGCCTTATAGGAGCCCAACAAACTTGGTCGTTTGTTACAGTTTAAATTGGCTGCTGCTGCTGTAGGACGTCTCTGCCAGCCTGTCTGCATGCAAATAAAAAAAGAAAAACAAATATGACCAGAGGGATGAATCATGTCCATGTGTCATTGTTACAGCGTGAGATGGGCGAAGAGATCCTGAACGAGTCCAGCTACTCTCCGTTTCTGCTCTGATGAACCAGATCAGAACTCTGAGCTTTTCCATCCTGACGCTGCGATTTCCAGAAGAGCCGAGTGCTCCTGAAGGTGACACAGTTCATGTTGCCGCTGCATGTGAGGAGCCCAGCAAAGATTTTAATGAGTCATAATCTGTTTAAATAGACTTAAGTAGAGTTTTATTACTCTGCAGCTGGATCAGTGTCACAATGTCTCCCTGTTTTATTAGAGCCAGGAAACACAACTGGAAACACGACTGGAAACACGACTGGAGAGCGCTGTTTGCTCTGCTACTGCTGAGTGTTATTAGCCAGTAGACACACACACACACACACACACACACACACACACACACACACACACACACACACACACACACACACACACACACACACAGAGGCATGTGCCAAACATATTAAAAATTAATTTTATAGAGTGTTTTCCTTGATTTTACAGGATAAAAGTGACCTGAGCTCCTGCAGTTTGGCACAAACCCAGTCAGCCTCCACAGATGTTGCTTTAAAGCCACACAGGTCCCTCTATGCAGGTAAAAGTAAAAATGTCAAATATATTTTTAACAGCTCTGAAAACTTGCATTCTCGATCAGCGTCTGACAAAGTTACAACAGATTTTGGGTATTTAACGAGAGACTTTAGCATTTTTCTTCAATTCTAACTGGCTGTCGCTCTCCTGAAATCCTTGGCATTATTTTCTCTTCCTATTTATTACTCGTTTATTTGTGCGTGTGCATGTTGCTGTCTGCTGTGGTATGTGTGCAAGGCAAGCTGTTCAAACAAGTTGCCCCTGGTGGGATTAATACAGTTGTCTAAATCTGAACCTGCTTCTGACTGACTGGTGTCACTGCTTCATAATGGCTGAACTGTCTCTCCGACGCGTTCCCCACCCAAAGTATCGCCATCTTGTCGGTGGACTTTCACGTTGGGATTCACTGCTGCTAGCTGCTTTTAAAATCAGGCATGTGGATTTACGCTTGGTGCATGTGGTTACATACAGTGTGTCTTTTCAACATAAACTTCTATTTTCACAGGAAATGTAGTTTCTGTTCATAAGATACAGATTTTTCAGAAATAACTGAAAGTGTTTGTAAAACACCTCATTTGTACGTTTATGTCCTTGTGCAACAAAAGCACGTGGTTACATTAAGACAAAAAACATCATGGTTTGGCTCAGCATTCATATGGGAAGCGAACAGCTGCCTCCTGAAGAAAGTCCAGGGTTTGCTGGATCCGTCCACTCCGCCCTATAGGGACTTTTCAGCTCCTTACGCTGTTATTGCTTGCATATCATACCGCCGTGCAAGGTGCCATTGTGCATCAGTGTCTGAGGCGGTCCAGACGTGCATCGTCATTTTGATTATTTTCAATTGAGTAAAACTATGAAATATCTGCCTGCTTCCAAGAGATCCCCAAACTGGGAGAAATCAAGGGTTTGATCCGGGGCTAGTGAAGATTATAGACGAACAGTTAGCAGCTGGAGTTTGGCCACTGGAACCAACTCGCCGTTCAGTATCCAGCTCCTCAGAAACATCTACAGTACGATCCTCAGACGCTCTAGCTGCAGCCCTCAGCCGTGTTGTGTGCTGACTGGCCCGAGCCGCCTGCTGCACGCCGTCCTACTAACCTACTTCAGCTCCAGATGTGACACCGAGCAGAGAAACTGAGACATGAAGCAGTCATGATGTTCAGACCCAACTTTCATCAACGCTACGCTCCACCGAGCGTGACAAGCCCCTGTTTGTGTGTGTGTGTGTGTGTGTGTTTGCATCTTGTTTCCCTGCTGATGACACACACATGTGTTGCCCATTTCCTCTGTTAAGTAACAAGACTCTGACCCACTTTCTGTGGCGTGAGGGGAGAGAGGGGAGGTGGAAACATACTGTACGTACTGAGGGAGCAGGAGAGGAAGGAGGAACAAGGTGAGAAGGTTGTGACAGATACTTTACGTCTCAGGGCGGCTGTTGAGTGATGAAGACGTTTCCAAGTGAAACACAAACTGAATTTCTTCTGCGTGTCTCGCAGTTTGACTGACGTGCATTAAAAGCGTAAAAGCCGCAGGTATGCTCAACACATCTGTACATGACAAACACTCTGAGTATGTGCATTGGTGTCAAAGTGTGTGTGAGAGACAGAGTGTGTGTCCCGAGGTCTGGATGAGTCATTGCATAATGACAAAGGAAAATAAAATGTGGAGCCTGAAACAGAAGCCAAAGCCAAATACGCTTCAACCAGAGCACAAAAGTTCAATCACGTCTCAAACATGGTAACGCTTAAAGGACAGATGACACCGTATCACCTCACAGAAGGAAGCGTGCGTCTACTGCTACCTAACGTTGCAGCTCAGCCGAGGACGCCGTTAATGTTTACATATCACACCATCACGAGCACGGTCACACGGTGAGCTCCGCCCACTGCGTGTTTCTCACTCTGTGTTTTTCAGGATGACAGCACTTTGTCCGGGGTGAGATTACAAAGCAGAGGCACCGCGCTCAGCCGTAATTTCTGAGACGCAGACACAGCATGGTGACACAAAGCAACCCGAACACAACAAGGAACAAAGCATCTTCCTCTCTCATCATCCTCTCCTTCTCATTACCGTCTCTCTGTCAGTCCTTTCATCCAGCGTGAACACAACCTCGAGTACAGTGAGCATGTCGCAGCGTCAGAAAACCCCCACACAAACATTTCATTTCTTCATGCAGGTAAATTATCTCTGTTGTCATCAGGGCGTCATCGTGTTTTACCTGCTAGTAAAATTAATCACGTTCAAAATCTGTCATCCCCTCTTCTCTGGAAGATTCTTTTTAACATTCCCACTGTGTTTTTTAATCTGCTCTTTTATTGTGTGTATGATTTATAGATTTTATTCCAGGTTTAAGCTCCTTTCTTTGTTCATCATATGTTGCTGTATGTAGATTTGTGAAATCCCTTGGTGCAGACAGTTTTGGTTTTATTTGAGAGGGTTGTGAAATACAGATCTGCTGTCACCTCTGCAGACCGTAAATGGGACAAGATCTAGCTGTTAGCCACCCCACGCTCCCTCCGCCTCACTCCCCGCTGCTGTGGACTGCTTCCCTGGGAGGAGAGCGGGCAGCAACTCTGGAGACAGACCTCTGGTTGGTGGTTGTAGCACATTAAATGGTCACAGCAGGCCGTTGTCCAGCAGCAGCATCAGATCTAACTTGTGCAACAGCAGCAACAGAAAGTTTGCTGATCTGGTGGGGAGTCAGGGCTGTCCAGTCTGCTGGAGGTGGGCTCTGAGCTGGATTTGAGTGGCCGCTGACTGCAGGTCATCTCTGAAGGGACGTGCACGCACATCTACAACTGTACAACAGCCAATAGGAATGCACTCTCTCTGAAATGAGCTGTGATTGGACAAAGTGTCCTCAAAACAAGAGGAGGAGCAGACGTCTAGTTTTCCCTCAGACAACAATATGCTCAAAGGTTATTGTGGGATTTGTGCCCACTGACGCCAAAATAAAACTGCCTACTGCAGCTTTAACCACAGACTTTAAATTCAAACCCACTGACTCTGAGATGAGACGACTAAAGTGACAAAATGCAAACTCATTTCCAGGTTCTGGGGTCAAGGGAGGGACAGAGAGACAAACTGACAGATATGGAGGTCTGATTCTGAATTTAAAGCAGCTGTGATTTTTTTTTTTTTTTTATAAAATGAAAATATTGGTAAAATCTTTGAATTGAAATATATCACCGAGTTCACAATCACTCCTCTCATCAAACTACAGTTGTTTCTGTCAGATCTCTGCATGTGAATCTCTGTGACTTTAAAAATGATCTCTGCAGCTCGCTCACAGTCACTGCAGCAGCAGTCAGTAAATATTAGCAGTAGCGGCATGGATCAGATGCTGCCGGCCTTCAGACGTCCCGGCCTGTTAAATCCTCTGATCAGACCAGCTGAGAGCAGCATCTATAAGCCGCTCAGAGACACGTGTCATGGAAAATGATCGATGCTGGATGGAGATGGAACATCACCGTCGGGCTTTACTGGGAGAGTCCAAACAACAGCGAGGAGCTCCTGTCTGCACATGCTCAGAGGACACCTGCCTCAGTCTGGGCCAGTGAAGCTGACTGAAGCACACTTGTATAATGAGTAATGACTTATTATTGTGTTCAGTGGGGTTTACCCAAAGTGATGTTGAATGGGAGGTGTCAGTCAGGCTCAGGCTGAGAGAAGGTCTAACCAGATTCACTCGATCAATCGTTGATACAACTCTCACGAATCAATCACTGCTGGTGATGTCACTGCTCATATTTGAGTCATTTTGTACAATTTCAGTCCTACAACTCTCACTTCACCTAAAGATCACACCGAAACAGTTTGGATGTGGATCACAATCATATCTCCGAGGCAACGACGGAGAACTTGCAGCAACAAGAGAAGAACTGGGAGTAGACAGTCAGGGGTGAGCGCCACGGCCAACCATGTGAACAAAACCTGGATGTCTCTCCTGATAGTCACAAAGCAGACGCTTATCTGCCCTGAACACGCAGCTACACGTCTGACTGCTTCGTCTGCAAACACTTCACTGGGAGCTCTTTAACGCTGACCTGATCTGTGCTGTGAGAACTATTCCTGAACAGGACAGACGCCGCCATCAGACCCTTCTGTGATTTCCTGTCTTTTCTTCTGCGATTTCACCTTTGAAAAACTTTCACCATCAGAGTCTCATATTTCACCTTTTACCGACATTATTTGGACAAGAAAACCTTTAAAACGACTAGACTAGCTATTGGTGTAAGCAGCTGAATGTGTGTGTGTGTGTGTGTTGGGATGGATGTGTGTGAGGGTGGAGGGCTGTAAGTCATTAGTGCAGCAGTACAGTCGCCTCTGGTTTCTGGGCGCATGTAAACCAAAGCCACAACTGCTGAGCAGTTTGTGGATTTCAGCACAATTTCATACCCTGAAGCTCCGGTTACACCCGACCTCCCCGCCCAAACACGCTGAGGGAAACCATGATCGTCTCCGTCTGACCGAGAAACATCAACTCTCATCCTGCAGAGGGTTTAGTTCGTGTCTGATCTCATTCTGCCCATCAAACATCGTATCCACAGTTCACTCCGACGAGACACACCTGTCTCACCTTAATTCAACTTGTTTCAAAAACAACAGCAGAAAATATGAGATCCTTCACTGAGTGTCTGTCAAAGCCTCTTTTCTTACTTGTTATAGAGTTAATTTTGGCAACGTGAGGAAAATATGCCGTCACATTGAACATCAGGATAACAGTATGATAAACAGATATTAAAGTGCACTCAGCTGCTTTCAGTTAACTGCTAAAATACAATACGACTCGTCGAATTTAAAACATTAAAGGAAACTATTTCCAACATTATTTTAACTGAGCATATTAAGCTGAATACAAAAGGCACCAATAAATAAAGACTGATAGACTTTAAAGTTTTCTACTGACCGCTACAGAACAACTGTATTATTACTCTTTTTTTTTATTTTTTATCTTTGGATATTTTTTCTTTTATGTGCAATTTTTTTATATCAAAAAAGACTGCGCATTGTCTCTGAACGCAGCATCGCAGTTTTTCATGATACGTTTATTTATTTATATTGTCATATTGTTACAACTGCGGTTTCCACATTGCTTTGTCCACAGGTTATTTATTTGTGTCATTACTAGTATCATTATTATCATTCCAGATCGGTTATGTGTCTTTATTTTGACTTATATATGTTTCGTTCTATCAACCATATCATATCCTTACGTAAAATAACCTGGAACCTCATCCTGGTACTTTTGGCATTTTTCTGCTCCAGTATGATTCACCCAGACCTCTCAGGTCTTCAGGGACCGGTCTGCTTTGTGTCCCAACATGGAGAAGCAGCGTTTAGTTTTTATGCAGCTCTGCACCAACTTTTCTTTTGCTGCTGCCTTTTATCAAATCAAATATTTATTGATTTCTTACACTGCACTGTAGTTTTTATTCTGCACTCACTGCATTTTTTAAATTGTAAATTATTTATTACTAATTTGACCTCTTATATCTTTTGTCTCCTCTTTACTCTTCCATCTTAAATCTGTAACCTTTATTGTGTTTTACATTCTATTGCTCTGTAAAGCACTTTGAATTGCCCTGCTGTATAAAATGTGCTGTACAAATGAAGCTGCCCTGCCTGCCTATTGGGGGATACTAAATCTCCTTCTGGCGTACTCTACTGCATGGTAGTATCGGGTTTGGGAACACACTGTTGCTTTCAGCTGATGGCAGTTCAAGATGGCAGGAAGGATGTGTGTGTAGATGGCATTAGCAGGTCTGAACTGGAGGAGGCAAAAAAAATAGTTTAGTGTTACCTGAAACTCACCTTTACTTTAATTCAACATGATGTGTTATTTCTGGATATTTCTTGAGGTGTTTTTTATCGTAACGCACGATAATTTCTTTATTTTTGTGATTTATGAGGATGGAAACAATATTACCTTTCATTTTGAGGCGGAGCTTGAAACAAATCACAAAAATAAAGAAGGAGTTTGTCTGTGGATCTGTAAATAGAGCCATTTAATGTCCACATTGTACGATATTAAGAAATAAGGATTATCCAATCTTTTCTATTACGAAAGAGAATCCAGATCAGGGTTGTGTAATGCATCCTGTCTGCTTTCATAAACACAGCTGGACTTCATTTCCTTCATTTCACTGCCTGCTTTCTCCTAATCTGCCTATTTATAGGTGCACAACTTTAATCAGCAACACTCAGCTCAGCTCAGACTGGCTGCTTTCATGCTGCGGTTCTTTATTTTGTTATTAAACTGGAAGTGGAGGATCTCAGACTCCTCGGCAGGTTGGAATGAAACACAGAGGGATGATATACTGAGCACTTTGTCCTGGTGAGTCAATCTGGCACCAGAATGTGTTTTTGTCCAGGAAAGTGGACGACATTCCTCTTAAAGTGACCTTGTGCAGGACATTGCAGCTCTGACTGCCGGCGTCGGTACAAAAAATGACACGCACTGACCTTCTTATGCTAAAAATGTTTTTTTCCATTGCACACATATTGTGGAAAACCGCACTTCCTGTACCGGACCCGGACATCCAGTCATCGCTGGACCAAAACAAAGCAAAAGAAAACCCAAATGAATCCACATGAAAACGCTCCCTCTGTCTCCTCACCTCCTCCACAGATAACCACTTCCATGAGTCATGATATTATTTTGCTGCGATTCCACCGAGCTGAAATAAAAACCAGCCTTTCCTTTTTGGGAATGCTCATGAAAAGCATACTTTCCTAAAGGGAACAAATACCTGAATTTGTGGGGAGACGACAGGAAAAAAACACGTCTGTCTGAGAGTCGAGGAGAGAGAGCACGAGAGGACACCAAGAGAGGAAGTCTCTAGAAAGCTGCAACAGACAGAAGCCTCATTCACACACAGCTCCCAGGACATTACTGGGATAACCTTAAGGCATCGCCAGTCACTTCTCTACATTCAGGAACATTCCCATCTCGTGCCTTTTCACACATGGAACAGATGGTGCAGGGACGGTCCAGCAGACGGTGGTAAAGAAACACCGATGTACGCAAACCGCCATATTTATTATTTTCAGGTTTTGGAGCCAATGCTCCTGTAATGTCTTTAATCACCTACATACGTCTTGGTGTGGATGCTAAACTGTAAACAAGTCATGAAATACATCATCAGAGTCTTGTGATTGGTTCGTTCGCTTCACGTGAAAGCGTCTTTTGTCAAACCTTTATGCGCTCGTCCCAGCAGTGTTCAGGCTGTTCTCATGCTCTGTTCGTATATCTACAAAAATTACTGCACCAGAATAAACATGAACATGAACGTGCTGACGCGAGTGATTGTTAAAAAAAAACTCAGGACTTTCCCCCAAGGAGACCGGTGTTTGTGTCCCGTGTGAAACCAGGAGAACTTTAAGTTAGTGCGTAACTTTGATGTTAAGTACGCAACGTGACAACGGCCAGCCACAATTCTTTTCCTGAACCTAACCTACATAACGTTACGTACATAATGCGACTATACCCAACCATGTTTATTTTTCTAAACCAAACCTACGTAACTTTATTTTTTTCTGATTAAGATGCACGACTCCCACAACTTTTGTCACAATTGTATCAGTTTTGTCTGAGATTTTTGGGCGACGCATGAATAGGCAAATAAATCAAATCAAGTGAGATTTAACACAGATTAAAAATAAATAAATTACACACTGAAACAACGATCGCTCCCAAAAGTCTGTCAGCACCTGATCTGTCCTCCACACAGGCTCCGCCTCCACAACTACAAACACATCTGCTGACTTTGTAGAAGCTACAGATTCATCAGGGGGATAATCGTCCAGTGTGAGAGGCTGACGGCACAGTGCTGAATTTGAAATGTCACAGTTTGACGGCAGTTTGGTCAGGAATAGAAAACAGGAATAAGGAGCTTCGACTCATCTCTGTTTGCTCACCGGTGCATCGATCTTGATCAGAGCGATGTCGGCCTTCTCGTCCACATCTTTGATTTTGGCGTCGAATGTGGCTCCGCTCTTCAGCTCCACCTGGAGGACACAAAATGCTACTGACTCAGTCATGCTGCCTGGTAAACTCTGCTTATTTATCACTCTATGTTAAAGGGGACCTGTGATGCTTTTCCTTATTTTCTGTCACATATATAAAAAGTTACAAGTTACAAACATTTTCAACAATGTAAACGTGTGTAAAAGTGAGTAAAAACCTCAGGAGGCTTCAGATGTCTTTATGTGGTCATCTTCTCCAGGTGCGCTACTGCACTACGCAACATGACATACATTGCTACATGTAGCTACATGCTAACGTTGGTGGTGTTAATTTTAAAAATCAGATTTCTACTGTAACATGTCCAGTTATGTTTAGAAGCTTTTAATGGTGTATAAAGTTTCGTAATTCTCTGTTACAGTGATTTCCCAGCTGCACTGATGCTGACGCCAAGAGAGACTCGAAAACACTGACCAATCAGAGCAGACTGGGCTTTTCGGGGGTGGTCTTAAAGAGACAGGCGCTAAAATAGAACGTTTCAGACAAAGGATGAATACAGGCGCAGACAGGATGAGGAAAAATAAAGCGTTTCTGAAACTAAAGCATGTGAACATGTTCAAATAGAAACCCAAAATACAAGAAGCTGAAAATGACCTCAACAGGTCCTCCTTAAATTCTCAACCAGTCCTGAAATTCCATGAAGTGAAAATTACAAGAATTTGATCACAAAGACAATGTGCGCACGTTTCCACTGCACCATCTCCACAGCTGCTTTGCGTACCTTCACTCTGTGCTTGTTGGCGACCACGTGAGCGTTGGTGACAATGAGTCCGTCCTCTGACACAACAAACCCAGAGCCGCTGGCGACCGCCACCTCTCGCTTTGAGAATATCATCCTGAGCAGAGAGAAGAGACAGAACACGTAACGTCGGAGGCTCTTCATCCAACCACTTTTATAAAACTGTGATGTGTGCAGCGTACAAAGATATTCTAAGAATGTGTCTGTAGCTGGAATCTGATCCCAGAACAAAATGATGTGGCTTTAGAGGGCGATCATTCCCAAATATTTTCTTAATCTCTCTGGACTGACTGCCAGAACCTGCATCTATCGTGCCACAGTGGGAATTGGCATTGTCATTCACTCGTGCAAATTTTCTTATTCGGTGTGAACACAGCTTTACACACTCGTCTACAGATGAGGACGCTGCACTGATGACGTACTCATGTGGGATCATTCATGTTTGCGCTACAAAAGACGTCACAGAACACCTCGGCAAGTGGTCTCAGTGATCGGATCACAGTTTGTTTTGGCGGTTGTTTCCACTCGCGCCTGTCCACCTGTGATCAGATCACCTGAGACACACGTCAACACCAGGCTCTTTCTTACTTGCGGTACAGTTCAATATGAACGACAGCAGGTGCGATCTTCTCCACCACGTCTGCGATGAAGTTGTACTTGTAACGAAGACTGTCAGGATTCTGCTGAGCTGAAGGGGGAGACACACTGTTAGTGAACTGCATCACACACACACACACACACACACACACACACACACACACACACACACACACACACACACACACAAAGCAATCCCACTTCACACCCACAGTTGAATGGATTTGGCTCAGCAGCAGCAGAGTTACTGAGTTACTGGAAACAAAACTGATGTGGACTTTGACCTCGATCCAGATGTGTGGATCAGTATATGAAGTGTAAGTCTACGAGCAGCTGCAGACGCTCTGTTGATGTTTATAAAACAAAGAAAATGACTCAAAACCTCAGAAGATACGGTGTGAAAGCAGGGAGGGATGTCAGGATGTTTACTGAGACAGTTCTAACAGTCCATGTGTAACCGCTGTCGCCTTACATAACCTCATTTTGGTTTCACTCCAGCCATGCTGCAACATCTTTGTCTCATCTCACTGGTCATTTGTGAGTCGGCCCCTCCTGCTCTGACCTCCTGGGACCAGAAAGCAGGCGCTCTCCTCCATCTGTGCACGGCGGTGTCCAGCTGCTGAAGGACCACGTCCATTCAGTTTCTTTGGAAGAAATGCTAAGCCAACTACACTTCTCTTTTTCCTTGAGAGAGGAACAGAAGACTGCCCGAGAAGCCTTTGTTTCCAGGAAGGACGTTTTTGCCATTTTGCCGATGGGATACGGCAAAAGCATAATATATCAGTCAGCCCCACTGGTTGGCAAACAAATAGGGCTTAGTGCAATGATCCAGACTCAAAATCTTTCTAGATTTGAGTCTGGATTTCCAGGCTAGATGTTTGTGCCAAATTTGAAGAAATTTCCTCGCCGTGATCTTGAGATATCACATTCTCAGGAATAGTACAGGCGAGGTCATGTCGGCCTTTGACCTTTAACCACCCATATCTGTTGAGTTCATCCTTGACTCAAACTGGATGAAATTTAAAGAAATTCCTTGTGATATCATGCTCACAAGAATGGGACAGACAGATGGACGGATGGACAAAAAAACATGGACAAATTGCCTCCTGCCGGCTAACACTTATCACTGTATTTTCAGCCGCCTTTAAGCCACCAAATCTGTTTTTCACCAAGTCAGGAAGGTAGAAGCAGGTATTTTAAGCCAAAACATGATGTTTTCCAAACCATGACAAGGAGTTTTTACGCCTAAACTTAACCACACATTAACAAGTGTTGTTTAAACATCAAGTTCCAGTGTTTATAATAACATTTAATGTGTAACGTATCCATGGTTTATAGCTCAGATTCTCCAACCCTACCTGCCCCAGACTGCGACTGACAAGAGGGAAAGTGATGGAACAATGAAGTAACGGTCAGCGATCAGTTGTTGATTTCATTCACTGTCCTTTTAATGTAATTGTGCTTTGGCAACACATTCCAAATGTCAGCCTATTGAACTGAGAGAGCACGAGAGAGGGACGGAAAGCAGGAGAAATGAAGGCGGGGCTTGAAGGTGACGAGTCGACAGTGTTTGCTGCTGCCTCTCAGGCTCAGGACCAAAACTGCTGCAGTGGCTCCGGCCTGGACACAAAGTGTGCAGGTTCATGCAGGGTATTTTTTGAGCCAGCTTTGCAGAAAAGTCCAACGTTTATCCTGGTAATTGGGGCGCTTTATCAATAAACCTAACACTGAACATGAATAATCTGACCCTGACTGTACATGTTTGTGTAACCAGCCGGTGAGGTAATGTTCCTGCTCTTTCTCTGAACACACTGCTGCAGTCAGCTGAGGTTGTTTCAGGTCATTCACATTTATGTCTCGATAAGTCGCTCTTTATTTAGTCAGATTAAGTCTGAATTTGTCCGCACTCGAGACTAGATGACACGAGTCGACACCTCAGACTCATGAGGACCTCCTCTGGTGCTGCCGTACAGTTCCTGACTGAGCAGCTGTTTGTTGTGAGAGCTCACTTCAGCCTCGGCTGCAGAGACGCTGATCTGTTTCTGCTTCTGTGTGTGTTTGGCCGGAGGATTAGTGGTGTGCCAGCTGCTGCAGCTTTGAAGTGAACTGAATGGAGCCAGTCAGACGAACGTCTCGACCTCAAACACTCTGCAGGTGTCGGTAACAGCTCAGCGTACTGAGGTCAAAGAAGGTCGACTCCACTCTGAGTCAGGGAGGAGAGCTGCAGCAGGTACATTCACCGCAGACAGGGAAGAGAGCCAAGTCAAGACAGTAAAGACTCACAACCCCAAAAGTCAGTCCTAAACTCTAAGTTCGAGTCCTAAACAAGTCATAATGTCGTTCTGTTCATAGCCTCGTCTTTTTGCCTCGTTCTTTCAGCACTTTAGGTCAGGCATGGTATCGGATCGGTATCGAAACTGAAAAAGCTGGATCGATCGGTGCATCTCTAACCTGGAGGAAACCCACGCTGACACAGGGAGAATGTGCAAACTCCGCACAGTAGAACCCCGGTCGACCGGTATCGACTTGCTGGGAATAATTAGCACTGATGTCAGCTGATGCAGGAAATGAAGGATAGGGACAAGTGAATACACGATTATCTGTATGTGTCTGTGTCGCTTTAACCGACAGTGGGTGTGGCCTAATCTGACATTGTTATTTTAAGCCTGAAATTATGGGTTGATCAAAAGTAAGAGGTTAAACACAAATAAGGATTTTTCTGGACGCCACAGATATCGATGCATTTTACTCGTATCGCAATCGTTTCATTTGAGTATTCTGCTCAGTCCTAGTAAATGAACTGATCTGTGTCACTTCTTTTGGTCTTTTCAAACAATATGTGAGTAACAAGACAAATACAGTATAACAGTTTTACTCTTTCATATTAAATATAAATAAAACTGATTAACTGCATCAGCAGTGATGAACCTCAACGTGTGGCTCAGCTCCTCAAACATCTACTGAAACCCTGATTTGAACTTCATGTCTGAAATCTCATTACGAGCTGGACGAGCCTGAACTGGGAAACATTCCTCCAGTTCCTGAAAGAGTTGAGTCACCGTGCAACCTTGTTTTGTTGATGCTGTATCCACGCCTGTCAGTCGCACACAGAGCTCACAAGTCTGCACAGGAAGCAGAAATAACACCAGAGAAAAAATAATAAAGGAGCCGTTCAAATCTGGGTTAAATAACCTGGACTGACCTAAATCTGCGTTTGTTTAAGAAGTTACACAATTGACCAATCAGCTCCAAGAGATGAATCATTACAGAAGACTGTGTGTGTGTGTGTGTGTGTGTGTGTGTGTGTGTGTGTGTGTGTGTGTGTGTCACTGACATCTTCCAGATTTCTTTCCCTCCACTTAAATAGTTCAAATCTTCAGAGAGAAGTGATGCAAAAGCTCGTCCGTCCCTCTGGGACAGATCGAAGATAGGAGGAGAGGAAATCAGGAGCAAGGAGACAAGGGAACAGGAGGAGAGAAAGGACAGAGGAGATAAGAGATGGATGGACAGAAAGAGAAAGTGCCTTGAAATCACAGGAGAGAGGAGGATAAGTAATTAGAGTGGAGAGGAGAAATATAATGTGGAAGGAAGGAAGTATACAAGAGTGGAGAGGAGGTAAAGTGTGGATAAAAAAGAAAATGGAGGGAGTAAGGATCAAAACAAAGGAGAAGCAAACTTCTCTTCCTCCTTCATCTTTCCTCTCCTGGAGGAATGGAGAAGAAAGAGGAGGAAATGGAGGAAGGAAAGATGATGAGAGGAGGAAGGAGAGGGAATAAGGGAAGGAGGAAGGAGAGGTAAGGATGGCAAAGGTGAGGGGAGGACGAAGACGAGGGATGAAGGGGAGAAAACCTTTGACCTGGTTGAACTCAGAAACTAAAGTGCAGTCAGCAGGTTAGTGTGTTCACAGCTGCAGCTTTGTGTGTGTGTGTGTGTGTCTCCTAATATGTTTTCATTCCTCCCCCTCTGCCTCACACACACACACACACTCACAGGGGAACACTGTTTGTTTTCTCAGCACAGGGAGGCACTCAGGACCTGCTCGCCTCATTTCAAGACATTATGACCTTGTTAGAATAACAGACAGTGTGTGTGTGTGTGTGTACGTGTGTGTGTGTGTGTGTGTGTACGTGTGTGTGTGTGTGTGTGTGTGTGTGTGTGTGTGTGTGTGTGTGTGTGCGTGTGTGTGTGAGGCAGAGAAAGAGAGAGGGAAAACATCACCACTTTTAGAGTTAGCTGCAGTGTGAGGTGCTGATGCAGATCTGAGTGATCAGCACATGGAGAGACACAGAGATGGAGATGCACCTGACGCAGCCTCTGATCACGTCACACACTGAACACTGCTGCTGTGTTAAATATTAAAACACCAGGTTGTGATGAAACTAATTTAAGCTTCACTGCAGCTGCGGCCAAAAACACAAGCCACCAGCGTCCACACCTGTCGAACACAGAGGAGTCTGAGTGGACATATTAAAGGTCCACTGTGTAGGATTCAGTGACATCTAGTGGTGACGCTGTAGATTGCAACCAACTGAAACTTCTGTGTGCAAAGCGTGAAGGAAAACTACGGTGGCTGTGTGGGCGGTATCGATTATACTCGATGTATCGAGGCTTGTTCAACGTAGGATGTATAAAATAACTGCAAAGAAAAATTGTCATTTTTTAAGTCACCGGCATGATAATCAGACTCTCTCTCCCTCTCACAGACACAAAAAGACAAAGAAAGACTCACAGACACGACACATCAAACACACTTCCTTCGCTCATCCTCATCCAGACGACTCTCTCCCGGCCGACAGTTTGAGCAGGCGAGGCGTGTTTCTGTATCTGCAGGGCGCCAGGCCGCGACCATTTAATGTTTCTATGTTACAGTAAGTAAATCATCACGTTTAATGGCGCCGCTGCAACAATTTAACTTTCTGCTAACTGCTAACAGCCAACTGGAAGCAACACTTCCAGCCTGAGATGGGCCAGGTTCTTCAAAATAAAAGCACCAGTGGTTTATTATAAAAAATACTTTAATGTACTTTATCAGAACTGTTCTTTATCCAAATGTATTATAACAGTGCTTTAACTCTGTCATAAAAGTACTTAAACTTTACTATAACAATACATTGTTTAACTTTATTACAACTGTATTTTATTTTATTTAACTTTATTAAAAATTACTTTATTTAACTTTATTAGAAAAGTTCTTTATTTTACTTCATTAAAAATGTGATGTTAAACTTTATTGTAACAGCACATTATTTAATTTTATTAAAACATACTTTATTTAACTTGATTAAAACAGTACTTTATTTAACTTGATTAAAACAGTACTTGATTTAACTTGATTAAAAATACTTTATTTAACTTTATTAAAACAGTACTTTATTGTACTTGATTAAAAAATACTTTATTTTCTTTTATTCAAAAGTTCTTTATTTAACTTTATTAAAAATTACTTTATTTAACTTTATTAAAAAGTACTTTATTTAACTTGATTAAAAAGTACTTTATTTAACTTTATTAAAACAGTACTTTATTTAACTTGATTAAAATATACTTTATTTACTTTTATTCAAAAGTTATTTATTTAACTTTAATAAAAAAGTACTTTATTTAACTTGATTAAAAACACTTTATTTAACTTCATTAAAAAATACTTTATTTACTTTTATTAAAAAGTATTTATTTAACTTTATTAGAAAAGTTCTTTATTTAACTTCATTAGAAATTACTTTATTTAACTTTAATAAAAAGTTCTTTATTTAACTTTATTAGAAATTACTTTATTTAAATTTAATAAAAAGTACTTTATTTAACTTGATTAAAAATACTTTATTTAACTTTATTAAAATAGTATTTTATTTAACTTTATTAGAAAAGTTCTTTATTTAACTTTATTAGAAAAACTTTATCAAAAAATACTTTATTTACTTTTATTAAAAAGTACTTTATTTAACTTCATTAAAAATACTTTATTTAACTTCATTTAACTTCATTAAAACAGTACTTTATTTAACTTGATTAAAAACACTTTATTTTTTTATTAAAAAGTTCTTCATTTAACTTTATTAAAAATACTTTATTTACTTTAATTAAAAGGTCTTTATTTAACTTTATTAAAAATACTTTATTTACTTTTATTAAAAAGTTCTTTATTTAACATGATTAAAAAGTTCTTAATTTAACTACTTTATGCAGTTTTATTATAACAATAGTTTATTCAGCAGTTTAGTAGTCTTTAGAGGAGATTTCCAAATAATGAGATATAATAATAAGTCGCAATATAGCCTGAAAATGTCATCATGATATTAGTGGGCGGTGTCATCCAGCCTGAGGTGAGGACTGTAAACAACATGTCAGACTGCATGGAGGAGGACCCGCTGTGTGTGATATCAGCAGCTCAATCTGAGGTAAGGAAGTCACAACTCTTCTCAGTTACAGTGATTTTAAATAAGTACATGTTGATCACTGCCCATACAGCCCACTGAACCTGCACACTGCAGCTTTACAGCAGACTGTAACATCTACTGAACACTGAGGCCACAGCTGATCATCCCAGCAGCACAGAGCAAACTGAGCAGGTGTTGTCTCACTGACATGGACCTGGAGTTTGGTACAGATGGCAGCTGGACACACAGCATGTTGCCATGGTGACACAGAGGAGCAGAGATCATGAACACACACTCAGGAGTGTGTTAGCTGATCTGGTCCGTTGGCAGATTTGAAGGTTTGAGAACAATAACGGAGGAAGAGAAAGTTTACTCTGCTGCTGAGGTCACCCAAGTTCACACACACACACACACACACACACACACACACACACACACACACACACACACACACACACAGCTCTCACCTTTCCCGCAGGCTCCTCTCTGGATGAAAATCACCGGCGGCTGCTGCAGCTTCGTCGCCCTGTTGCTGACGCGCTTCAGCTCGCAGATGTTCCGGTACGACACACCGTCACTGCCGCACACCGGGTCGGAGCTGGTGCACACGCACATCCCGGCCTTGCCCCTCCGCCTCACGGTGGCGGACACCTCCACGCCGTCGGTCACCACGCACTCCATCCCCTCTGCGCACTCCTGGTCCCCGGTGCCGCCGCACTGCTCGCCCTCGCCGGACGCGCACACCGGGCAGCAGTCGCAGCGGTCCAGCACGTCACCGGCCAGACAGTCAGCGGGGATCGGGGCGCACTGCGACTTGTCGCACTTCTCCGGGCAGCCGATGGCGAAGCGTTTGGCTATCCGCGACCCGGTGATGAGGTACGGGCACACGAGCAGGGCCGTTACGCAGAGGATAAACCGGAGATGCATGATGGGACAGTCCCGAGGAAACTTGCAGAGACGCAGGAAGCTGGAGTTCAGATTGACTCTGAGGCAGAGCGCAGATCTGCAGAGTGATGCAGTGTGGAAGTTCAGTCTCCGGTTGCCCCGGTTTATAAAAGCTGCAGGATAAACACAGGAGGCGATTGGTGAGCATGTGTGACGTCTGTCAGAGGGAGGGATGATGGAGGTGTGTGTGTGTGTGTGTGTGTGTGTGTGTGTTATTAAAGTTGTGCATGGTGGAAAGTAACTGGATGTATTCAAACAGCCTGCCTACATGTAATTTTGAAGTACTTGCAAAATACTGTCACAAATTTGAGTTGTTAAAAGAGCTCAGAGCTGCCACCATCTTTCTCTGAGCCGGTGTGGTCTGGTGTCAGAGGCAAGAGAGACTACACGTGAGTAATAAACTACAACTATAAAATGAAAGAGAAAAAATCACTTCATTCACTGGGCCGACTGCCGGCAACTTTTAAGGTGGAACGATGTTACTCAATGCATGAGTTGATGATGTGAATCCATCAGCACACCTTAAATTTCACTGTGACAACTTTGAGCATCACTTTAGTTTTTATATGACACACACTTTTAGTAATGACTTTAAAAATATAGATTAATTTGGAGCGGATTATGTGAAGGTCATATATTCTAATCCTCACTTCCTGTGGGCTACAGCAACACTAAACCCCTGAGCTTGCCTGAGAAGGACTAAATGCACAAAGCTGCTATTTTTAAATATCCCATGGAGAGAGACTCTCACTGCAGCCTGTTCTATTTTGTTGTGAAAATGTGGGCGTGCAGCCTCGTTCTGTGGACAATAAACCAGGTGCAGACTTCCATCTGTGTCACCACTGATGAGGAAATACAGCGAGTGCTGGACGGAGCAGTGAGTGACAACAACCCCGCCCACATTTAAGCAGAGACCCTCCTCGTCATTTCCTCTCTACAAGACATATTTCAATTCTGTACTTTCTTCTACTTCACCACATGTCAGAGGAAATGTTTTACAGTTTTCTCCACCACATTTATCTGGCAGCTGTGTACAAATCAAATCATCAACTTTACATCTTTGAATTAAACTATGCATCTGGCAGGTGTGGGATTTACAGTTTGTTCATGATAGACTACTCGTGCTGTCAGTCTGCTCCTTTCTCTTGGTTGATTTTCTCTTTTTAAGATATTTTCACCTACACTGACAGAACAGTTCAGAAGGACAGGAAAGGTGAGACACCTCCGTCGACCACATGCCCTCAGACTCCCCCACCTGTCCCAGTCACCTGACCCTCGCCTCCACCTGTTCATCTCATCAGCCCTGCAGGATATTAACGGCCCATTTCCACTTATTCTCTGCCAGACTGTCAGCAGCAGTTTGCAAAAGGACAGTTTCTGCTTCTCCTCAGAGTCCACTGATGAATTTTACTGCGTCTTCTGTCCAACATTTCCGTCCTCGTATTTACAGTAATCAGACACTCTGCGCTGCTGCTGCTGCTGCTGCTGCTGCACATTCACTGACCTTCAGCTGGTGAGTGCTGCTGTGCAACAATTGATTTTTCCAATAAGAGAAACAGTTCAATAAAGAGTTCAGAAACAGTGAAGAGTTCAGCTAGTTTTTAGGACGTGTCCATTTGGAACATTTTCTTTTAAGAATGCCACTTTTTTAATGTTAGAAGGAAATGTTTTGGGAAAGAGATCCTGAGACACTGTGTTGTCTTTTCCCTGACTGTGTTCTCTCAACACAAGAAAATGTTGGCATTGTACTTTTCTGCAAACCTTTTTAGGAGCCTTTGCTTTGTTTTTTTCAGCAGATGAACCTGTGGCTGTTTTTCCAGCGGAATAGTGACATGAAAGGTTGTTTTTTAGAGAGTCATTGCTGCTTTTCCAGCAGCTTTTCAGCCCCCAAACAAGGGTGTTTTTGAAGGATTTGTTCCACTCTGGCCTTGTGTTATTTACGTCCTTCACATATTAAAGTGGATGGTGCTGAATGCAGATTTTTAACCACCTCTCACTGTTTGAATACAATATTAGACATGTCATTTCTAAATCACCACTGTGCCATGATGTGATGATGAAATCATCTTGTTTCCCCTCAGCTTGCCCTCTAACACCTGATCAAGATCATTAAAAACAAAAGTTGGTTCAATATCCTCTCACTTTTCGTCTGTGGTGATGCTGAGCTGTGTTTACAAGTCTTCACATCACGTAATCGACTGGTTCAAAATGAGTCTCAGTCATCTTTATTTAGAGGAGAGCTGTCCTGTCATTAGCAGCATGATGCAACAGCTCTGTTCTGGAAACTATCAATCGTTCACACCCAATGACAACGGTCTCTATGACATCAAATGTGACATCATGTGGTCATTATGTCATCATTCAGGGAAACGATCTTATGGATCCTTACAGCTCTGTAGGCGTCTAACTAACTGAATGAAATGGAAGCAAAGCAACAATTTTACAGTCTCACTGTGAGACAAATTCTCAAGTTCACAACACTCAAACTGTGCTGTTTAATACATTCAGAGGTGCTTACTGGATACATGTGGAGCCAAGATCATATTTCAAAAGTGGCACCTTATTTATTTCAGTGAAAGTTGATTACTGGCACCAGAAAGTTCCATTTTTGGACCCAAAGAGTGACAACGACTTTTTAATTGTTTTAATTGTTTAATAAACAGCTTGTGAATGAGCAAGTGGGAACCATCAGCCCAGTTACCAGAAGAAAAATTGCAGGCCATTTGCGTTTCTGCAAACCACGTTACATTTGTACATTTCACATGCATCATATCAGTGTTTCAAAAGTGAAGTTGTATCTTAGCTGACCTTGTCATCAGGAGGTGGAGGGGATGGTGGATGGTGTGACACCTCAGAGAGATGTCCGCTGAGCTGCAGACCACTGTTCAACACCGACAAACAACAAAACTGGTTGTTTTTTTAGCGAGTCATTGTTGCATTTCCAGCAGCTTTTAGCCACCAAATGTGTGTTTTCTTTTGAGCAACCTGTCTCTGTTTTTCAAAAGAACCTGTAGAAAAATGCCAGAAAATGCATGAGGCGGCACATAGCTGAGAGTGTGTACTGTATGTACTGTAGCATGATGTGATTTTGCCAAGTAGGACATGTTCTTAGATCAACATCCCACACTGCGTCGCTGGACAAAAATTGCGATCAGCTAATCACAACCCTGTGACATCATCAGTGTGCTGCTCCTATACTTCTTTCAACATTCCTTTGTGCTTCAGTACTGAAGAATGGAACGAACCTCTCAGCCTCCATGAGATGCTTGAAGGACCTGAATGTCTTTATTTGTCCTCCAAACTGTTGGTAAAAACAACTCCACTATTTGACAGTATTCATTAACAGCCACACCACAACAGGCCTTCTCACCCAGCCCTCTGTCTCTGCTCTGGCTGGTAAATATTTTCACATCATTAACTAACAGTGGTCCCTCCCCGCTGCACGATACGACACTCCGGCCTCCGCTCGGCTCACTTCCTTCCTGTCCGGCCCGACTCACAGGGCTGCTGCTGTTGTGTTTGTGTCAGATCGCCGCAGAGCTGCAGAGTTACTGCAGGAGGAAGCCAAGAAAACCAAGCCAGAGTCTGGTCCCCGATGGGTGTGTGTGTGTTCCTCTGTGTGTTTGTGTGGGTCAGGAATAAATGTGGTGACGTGTAAATCTGGGTGATAAAGGACGAGAGAGACACAGGGTCAGAGTGTCAGCCATTAGTTATCCCCAATGTGTGTGTGTGTGTGTGTGTGTGTGTTTGTATGTCTTTCTTTGTCAGAACCACTCTGAGTTATAGACACTGGATGTGAGGACATTTTTGGAAAGCGAGGACATTTTGGTTGCTTCTCTCCTCCCACTTGTTCTGCAATCACCTCTTTCCCCTCACCTGTGCCTCTCCGCCCATCTCCTCACCTGCTCCTCATTCCTCATCAGACACACACACTATATACACTAGCAAGCTGATAACAAAGAAATGGTTGTGTTTTAGCGACATGTTGGGACATTTCCAGAGTATTTTAAGACGAATCACGATCTTTTCCCAACTATAACCAGGTGGTGTCAGTGCCTGAACATAACCACGTGAAAACATGAATGTAACACATCTGTGGTTTGCAGCACAGAATTCTAAGGATCCTTGTGTCCTGCATGCTTGCTCACTGTCACCCTCACTGGGACACTTAAACAGGACGGAGTCATCGTTAGTGTCATTAGTTACACCTGTGCTTTTACAACTATGACAAGCCAAAATGTCTGCTGTGGGAAAGGCCTGTTACGTCAAAGTAAAACTCTGCAGCTACTTTCTTGTTTTTAACGAGGGGGACTGTGAAGATAGAAGGTTATTTATAAGACACTGCAGAATATAATGCCTGGAAACTGACACAGAAACTGACCCGTCCAAATCTGACCTTAAAGGTGTACCTGGAACGTCACAGTCTGAAGCGTAGAGTGTTCCAAGAATCTGGAACGTCAAAAAACAAGATGTAACCCAAAACATTTTTCAACATATATTCACACAACAGTTTGAATGATGTCTTACGAATTAGCGTGCACTGAATGGCATTGTCAGCTTTTGTACGTGACGTAAAGTTATGTAGGTTAGGTTTATTCAAAGAAACGTGGTGATGACATACCTTTAACCTAACTCAAAGTTCACTCCTGTGACACAAACACTGATCTCCTGGGGAAGAGTCCTGTGTTTGTTTGACCCATCGGCACCCCCACCTGCCTCCTCACACTCGCTCTTTGTACTCCCCTCTGTTTTACTCTCACCATGACTGTAGCCTTCATAATTATGTGGGTTATACATATACTACTGGCTCATGATTATGTTGGTTTCAAATTCTTGTGCATTACTTTATGGAAGTACGAGCTGTGCATGAGAACAGCCTGGGTGATTTCTTCTATAACTAGCCAAGTTTGTTTCCTAAACCTGATTGTGCCCATTGGACCATGTTACGCACCAGCCTGATCTCACTCTCAGCTCATCACATGCCGCCATTCACCCCAGTCAGCTGCAGATTGTAAAGTCACCGGCAATGACAATAATATAAAACGTGTTTAAGTGGATATGGTGCAGGCAGGTCAAACAGACTCTGGACTTTCAACCGGGAACCCGCTGTTTGTTTCCCATGTGTCTGAAGCTAAGCCATGTTTTTTTCTAAAGCTGACCAGGTGCTTTTGGTGCCTAAACCTCAGGAAATCAACCTACAACGTGTTTTACCTTTGCTGTAAGTTTATTATGAAAAAGACTGTACATATTTTACGAGCAGAAACTGTACGTTTAAAAGTGTATTTTGAGTTTTACCCAGGAGACAGCTGTGCGTCACACACAGACACTAATGGATAGCTTGTTGGACTGAGACGCAGCGTGGCCGTGACACAGTGTCAGTATATGAGGTCCTGGAAATGTGAACGTGTTGCTCTTTGTTGCCTCCTCCACTGGCATCTCAGGTTGTTTCTTCCGAAACTGAAGTGTAAAAATTCATACAGCATCACAAAGATTCATTCGTGTTTACTGTCCCAGTGAGACTGAAGAAGTGAATTTTCATTAACCTTCAGTGCCGTGCTGACTTTTGATTTTATGGAGAAAAGAAAACTGAAAAGAGTTTTTTTGTTGCAGAAACCAGAACACAGGGATGTAAAGCACGACTGCTCAGCCCAACACCTCTGTAAGGTTTGATATAAGGAGCAGCTCGTCCTCTGGAGGCCACTGGTGAGATTTTTACACTCTGAGTTTGGTTTAATAAACGTCCTGTCAGATGATTCGATTCCTCTGAAGCCTCGGGGCTGTTCAGCTGCTCCCGCTGCGTCCCATCGGTCCGAGAGAAGACGTGATGCAGAGGGGATTTTCATCCATCTCTGTCTCTCTGTTTGTCTGTGTTGACGTTGCCACCCATGTCGCTATAGAGACCAGAGCGTCTGAGGGAGAATGAGCTGCGTCAATGATCTCAAGACTCAAAGACCGAATAGAGTGGAGGATCTTCCCTGTAGTTCCTCAAGGTCCTTGATAGATATCCAAGGTTTGTTAAATGAGTAGGAGTCTTTGAGGGGATTCAAATGGTTCTTCAAGGGGTTCCAGTGGTCAGCAAAGAAATTATACACCTTCCAGGGAACCTTGAAGTTCAAGGGCTACAATGGTCCTTGAAATGGTTTACGGGGTCTTGAAGGAACTTCACAGATCCTTTAAGGAGTTCCAGTAATACTTGAAGGTGGTCTTTGAAGGGATCCAGGGGTCCTTGAATGGATACCAGTGGTCTTTTTACAGGTTCCAAGGATCCTGGAAAGGCTTATAGCGGCATTAAAGGGGTTCAAGGGAACTACACTATGAAGAGGTGCTATTAGAAGCAGTTCAAAACGTCTCAAGTAAGCTGGATCCTTGAAGGGTGTCCAATGGTCAATAAAGGAAGTATACATCTTCCAGGGACCCTTAAATGTGTTCCAATGAGACCCAGGGGTCACTGCAGGGGTGCGAGGGGTCCTTGAATGAGTTAAAGGGCCCCTGGATGGGGTTTCATGGATCCTTTCAGGGGCTGATCGTCCCTAGAGATCATTAAGATGGTTGAAGAGTTCCAGTAATACTTGAAGATGAACCAGTGGTCTTGAAGGAGTCCAGGGATCCTTGAAGGTGTTGTTGAATGTCTTTTCATGCTCAGTTTCATCAGTGGGTCATGGAGAGGTTGTAAAAATCCTCCAGTGACCACCCTAAAGGGTTCCTGTGGTCATTGAAGGACTTCAAGGGGACTATGACAGGGTGCTGTTGGCCACTGAAGTCGTTAACAGGGTCTTCAAAGAGTTTTCCAAGGTCCTTGAAAGGATTCCAGGATCCTCAGTAACATAAGGAACAAGTTAACAGATGTGCCAAGAGTGTATGTCATTTCATGTTCTTAAAACATGACTGAACTCTGTTACATAATAATAAATGCACTGAGGGAACGAACATAATGTGATTCTTCTCCTCACACACGCACTGTTGGATGTTTAACTTCCTGTCACATGACCCTGCGGTGGAACAGCAAAGAGTATTTATTGGAGAGCGTTTGGCTGCAGAAACAAAAGTGTTCCCCTCGGTTTAATCAAATTATGAGCATTTGGGGAAAATATGTTTGTAGTCGAGGCCCACAGGGAGCTGAGTGATTAAGGCGTAGTCCACATGTACACGGGGATTTATGAAAGTGTAGCTTTCTTTAATGCATTTTGGCTTTTTGTCCAGACACGAGCTGATGTTCAGAGAGTTTTCAGTGTTGACATGCAGACAGCACACTGACGCGATGATGACAATCTGGTAACTGAGGGGGAGAAACATTGGGCCCTAAATACACAAGGGCTGATTACTAACTCCACACAGCAGAGTGGAACAAGACGCAGGTGAAACACATGAGGTAATCAACACTCAGGAAGTAAAAGAAACACACTGGGCCTCATTCACAAACAGTGCGTATGATCGTTTGACGCACAAATCCGGGATTCATTAATATTTTCTTACCCGAATTTGTTCTCCGAATTTGGAGGCAGGGGCTGTGAGAAGTGGATGGCTTGTTGCTGAGCATCTTTTGTTCTGGTCTTTTATTTCAATTGTTTTTAGTTAGTATTTTTAGCAAGTCTCTATTCCGTTAATGCTAAAATGTTGTATTGTTTAGAATGATTCTGATTCACTACATACGCAAGGTGGTGAGAACAAAATTGGCCGGTGCGCAAGTGTCATGAATCCCACGGTGATTTTGCGTACGCACTTATTTTGTGCGCAAAGTAAGAACATTTCCACGCACATATTAGTGAATGAGGCCCAGTGAGAACACGTTTCTATGTTAAGCTGGTCTGTTTGTTTCTGAGAGGAAGATTCCTCTGTGGATGATTCAGCTCCTGAACAATGAACGCTGAAGGAATTCTAACCAGGAGAAGTTTCAGCTGGTTGTAATCCTCGCTGCTCGATGCCACTACATCCCCCAGACACTGTTCCTTTAAGGACGTCTTGTCCCTGTTAGCTTAGAAGCTGAGTTCATTGTTGATGCTGGAAACATGCATATCAAATGTTTGTCATGAGTCATGTGTGTAAAATGAGTCATAATTCACATTAAACAGATATAAGATGTAATAAATGAAGAAAAGCTCTGGTCCCAGTGGATCTGGCCTCTCTCCGGCTCCAGCGTCGGCTGGGCAGCTCATCATTCCTGTTTATGATGTGAAGTCCGCTGGAGACCATTCAAACACTCTGCTCCGCTTTTCCTGGAAACCCTGAGCGTGTTTGTGTGTGTGTGTGAAACATCAATCTAATTCCACTCAAGTTGAGTCAGTCAGCAATAATGTTCTGATTTATGCCTGTGCGTGTCTGAGTTGGAGAGACAGAGCGTGAAAAAGACAAAAGAGAGGAGAACAAAGTCGGAGCTGGCGTACGTTAACGTGCAGCTGGCGGTCCTGCACGCAGCACGCTTGTGTATATGTCCGAGTGTGTTTGTATACATGTGTTTGTCTCAGATGACTCAGGCCTCCTCCCCTCTGTCCAAACAGACCGCTCCAGTCACCATGTCAGAAGTTAGTTTCATCGTGTTAGTGGTTTCAGATTTTGGCTGCGAGTGAGTAATCTCAAAAACATCACATCCCTGATTCTGATTTTGTTCTGAATCAAGACGATCGATGATGAATCAGTCAAATCAGGACAAATCTGCCACCTGAAACAGATCAACAGGAGAACCAGAGACATGTCTTCATCCTCTGGATAACTGTCCAAGTGGAAACAACAGTGGTTTCAAAATCTTAATCCTTGTTTAGAAAACTCTGCTGGTTGTTTCCTGTTTTGTTGCTGGCTGGATATAAATACAGAACCGGACCTGAGCCAGGTGTTGTGTCAGCTGTTTCTGGTTCAACACACCAGATATCATGTTAGTGGACGAGAGCAGGATGGTAAAATCAGGAGAGGCTGGTGGAGAAACCATCAGCAGTAGACTGCATCGCTGTTCAGAGTTAAATTATTTTATCCTTTTGTTTTCCTCCATGACGGAATTTACAGCCGGAGCTGCCTCACATGAGGATTTAAGCAGTTACTGGACACTGCAACACGTTCTCAACGCATCAAATATTGTCGCTTTGTCAGGTCCAGTGCTGTTCGGCCTACTGGCGGCGTATCACACCACTGCAACAGGTGCTGACCATCCACGTATCATACTGCTGTGACGTACTGTTCAGCCGGCCCGCAACCTGATGCCAACTGTCCACAAAGCAAAAGGATCTGTTCTGCTGCGTTACAAAGTGACGCCTCCCGTCCATCTGTCTGTGTTAAAACTTGACACCATCTGACGGCGTATTATACCCCAGGAAAGGTGGCTTTCGGCGTCGGTGTGTGTGGTGGTATTTGATGGGACTGGAATGAGAACAGGCCGGACATCACTAGAAAAATTACATAAATTAATTAAAAACGCAGCATTTTAACTCTTCAGAAAAACTTGAAGCCACATCTGAGTGAAAGTTAAAACCTGTAGAGCTGAGGTGCAGGGACTCAGTCTGGGGTTATTATTGTATCTTGCACTCATGTTGCTGCACTTAAAAGCCCATAAAGCAGCTCTGACTTTGACGCAGAGGCTTTAGGACTGAATTTACAGCAGCAGGTCTCGACTGCAGGACTTCATGTTTTGTTCTTTAGTTGTTCTCACTGGCAGCGTCACGTCTCGTTCTTAAATCCTCAGCTGGCAGCTCTGGTTGGTTTCTGTCTCCCTCTGTGAAGGAACACAAGGTCCTTTCCTCTGAAGTCTGTGAGCGGGGGCTCATTTCAAACACCAACTCAGAGCCAGCTCCGCCCTCGCTGCCATTAGTCTTGATAGCTGCTGAGCGGTGGCGTCGTCAGATGGATGGGAGTCCAGCGCTGATTAAGCCTCAGCATACGGCTGAATGTAAATCACAGGGCGGAGATGGCAGGTTGTGTAAGAGGGGAAAATGCAGCTCTGTGACTGTTTGATAGGCTGAGATCAGGACGTCCTCACTGGAAGACAGAGAAACTTTTTTATAGTCCGAAGAACCACTTTGTTAGTGCGTCCGCACCACAAGAACCAGGAACTGTTGTTCTTAGAATGCTGTTCTCCGGGACAGAGTGAGAACTCTCGCAGCAGAAAATGAATCTGAGTGACATAAGTGTGTATTGATTGGTTGAACACATGAACCAGTGCAGCAGCGTCACGCCTTTTTCAAAACTCAGTAGATGGGTGCAGTAGATTGTTGTTGTGTGTTGCACAGAAGTGATGAAGAAAACAAACACAGTACACAAAAAGACAACTTGATCATTTCACTCCTGCCACCACACGTTCACCGACAGGCCCACACTCAGATTCATCTGGGGAGGTCTTCAGAGCGTCTTTTAAAAGGACGCGTGGGTGACGAGCAGAGTGAAGGCTGCTCACTCTGTGGTTTGGATCTGACCTGAAGTGAACGTCTCTCACTTTAACCTTTGAGTAAATTTAGCCATTAATCTGTCTCTGCGTCATTTGAGAAAGCGACACCGACTTTTACACAAGAGCATAAACTAGTCACAGAACAATGAAAACGTTACAGTCTATAAAAGAGAAATAAAGATTTTACTTTAAGGATCTGTTGATGTGTCTCTCACAGTGGAACCCGTCTGTGTTTTATAGCTGAAGTCAGTGACATCATGTGATGTCACTGCTGCCTCTCTAAAATGTGTTTCACATTTCATTTGATTTATTTTCAGCTGCAGATTTTCAACAGCAAAAAACAAAAGTGGAGCCGATGTTCAAAACGTACAACTGAAAATCCGTCATGTCTGTAAACAACCCACGTGGAAAACGTTCACATATTTCTGCGTGATGGATCAACATGGCGGATTTCAAAAGGAGCTCGCACTCTTTGATTTCCGAGGAACTGACCCCAAAAATCTCCTGATATCAAACTGCGCTCTGTGAAACATCTGGACGAGACGTCAGTGCCTCTACGCTCGGCCAGTTACCCTCAGGAATAAATACGTTTCGGGGAGTTCCTCTCAGCGCTCCACATGAGGCAATATTTTAACAGAGCTGAGTGTAACAGCTGGAGGAGAACAGATGTTACATAATGAAGTGTTTAGACGTTTGCATCCTGGCTACACACACACACACACACACACACACACACACACACACACACACACAGACAAATAACAGTATTGTTTATTTCTTTAGTGTGTAATCACCTGAAAATAAGAATCCTTGTGTTTTCCTTATCTTAAGCTGGGTACACACACACACACACGCGCGCGCGATTTTGGGCTGACCCTGGTGAACGATGACCAGCAGTAGAGAAACCTGCCGACATTTTTAGTCATGACTCTAAAATGGTGGTTCTACGTCACACAGTGAGAAAGGTTCAAGGATGGCCGTTCAGTCTGCGATCAAAGACAGCCTGGGATAAATTCTGACAGTGTGACTGCTGTCACCACCTACGTTTACAAACCAACCAATAGAAACGCAGCATGACATGAGCCAAACAAACAGACGGACAGCTGCTCGCCATGGAGGCAAAACTAAAGCGCTAAAAGAAATGTGAGAAAAACCTTGTGAAGCCTTGTGACGTGTCCTCCAGCTCTGACCATGATCACGTAAAGAAGGACGAAGCATGGAAGGAAATAGAGGCGGAGCTACAGCTGCCAGGTGACACACACACAGACACACCCCGCAGTATATAGTGACCACCGAGCTTTAGGTTATTTTTGGACATTTTAATAATATTCTTTTTGAATATTTCAATAACATATTTTTGGCCAGTTTAATTATATTTTTTCAGACTTTTGTTTTTATTTTTTATACATTTTATTCATAATTTTTGGACATTTTGTTTCCATTTTTCAGACATTTAATTACCTTTTTTTTTTTTCTTTTTTTTTAACTTGTAATCAATATTTTTTTGACATTTTATCAAAAATATTTTCAGATGTTTTATCAACATTTTTTCACCGCCATGTTTCTATGGTAGCCCAGAACGGACAAACCAAACTCTGGCTCCAGATAGAGACAGTCACAGTTTCACATTAGTAGCAGTGAAGCTACCAAACCTCAATTTACTCCGAGGCCACAGTTCATCTGCCCTCTGCCTCACCTCTCCATCATGCTCACTGACAGGAACCTGACACTTTTCATAGAAAACAAAAGCAGGTTCTCTGTTTTACACCCAGCAGGTCAGACTCTAAGATCCCTGACTGCACGGCCAAAAGTGCAACACTACAGAGAGCCGTTAAACAATGATCCTGTGCTCTGTGATTAATTGTTCCACTGTGGAGCATGTGTTCTCTCTGAGCTCAAATAAATAATCTTCCTCCTAACTGATTAAAGCTGCTGCATAAAAACCAATAATCATGATAGTAAAAATTAAGATGATGTAGAAACTGAGCACAAAATACATGAGCACAGGAAGTGTGTGTGTGGGAGAAAGAAAAGCAGCTTCAAAGCTGTTGGATTTGATCTAAAATAAACTCTACAGAAGGACTGTTGAATGTTTGACACGCACTGAGCGCCGTGCATCAGCTCAGATAAATGTCTTCATCACACTCAGTGATGTTCTTACGTAACTCCTGGAGGTGTGGGCCGTGGCTGCAGCATGTTACAGTGCTGTGGGATCGACGCTCCGCAGACGGCGTCCAGAAACCATGACCTCATGACCAACAGCCGCCTCACCAGAGTTTATTTGGAGAGCCTCCACCCGATGAGGAGCAGCATGAAGAATGGGGACTTCCTGCGGCCATAAATCAGGACCAAGCGCCTGAAACGAGGAAATTTGTGAGAAGACTTACCACATTATGAAAGAGTGAAACCTGGTGGACGAACACAGAGCTGCTCCTCACTGAGGGACTTAAACCCACAACCACCTGTCATCATCATCCACGTGTTCTCAAATGGATGTTATTTAATATTCATTATGTAAAAGCAGATATTAAACTGTTAGTAATTTTAAATGAGACGTAGATTAAAGTGATTTTGATGAAATATAACGTTTTTAATCTCAGATTTGCGTATCTTTTTTTTTATGATGGAAGCATTCATCCAACATGATGTTTTCAAGGATCACTGGAAATTTAAAAATCCAACAATCAATTTTTAATTTTTTTTTTTTTGTTACAGTTTCTGGCTGTGATGGATGGTGTAATTTTGGTGCGTTTTAAAGCCATATTTTTGAAAATTTTTGAAAAAAAGCTAAACATTTTTAAAGGAAAAAAGGCAGAACATTTTTATGAAGTAAAAAACTGCCTACATTTTTTAAGGAAAACAAATAAGGAAAAATGCCCATATTTTTCAAAGTTAAAAACAAAACAAAAAAAAAAGAAGAAAATTTTTTTCACAAAAAAAAATTTGGAAGTAAAAAAGTAAAAGATTTTAAAGGAATATAATAATAATATAGCATGAAACCACTGTTATCGGTGTAAAGACAGAGTGAAGTAATGGCGCACTGAGCAGAGAATGAAGTCACACTCCCTCTGTGTTGTAACCTGTGTGTATCCCACTGACTTGCTCATCACTGCTGCTCTGAACTCTGCTCATATGGTGGTTACTGCTGATATCAGGACGGTGTCATCGGCAAAGTAAAGCACCCACCCTCTGGTCCCCCCTGGTTAACACCATGAGCTCTGTCAGCACTGTTTCCGTTGTTAAGTGCTGGTTATGGAGTTAGCACTGTTAGCTGCTAGCTGCTGGCTTTGTCACCTCTATGTTTAGGAATGTGTGCACACAACTTACACACTCTGTAGTTCACATAAAGTTTCTTTAAGGAAATAACTGAGCGTTTTTAAGAGTAAAAACAAAGATTTACATATTGAAAGCAAACCAATGGGCTTGGAGCTGTGTGCCACAGACAGGAACAGGACATTTGTTTTTTACGATAGGAAAAATACACAATATTCTCCATGAACCTTTAATATGAAATGAGAAGTAACGTTTGCTATCAGATCCGATGTGTCCACCTGCTACTGCGACTCCCCCTCATCCACCTGTCGGCAAAGAAACACACCTGAACCCAGCTCAAATCATTTTCAAATTTCTTTTAATAAACAGAGCACATGGTCTGAGACTCAAATACACACTAAAAAGGGTCAAAACAGCTCCTCACTTTTTTTTTTTATCAACTCTTTACAAAGAACATTGCAGGCACTTTACCCAGCTTATCTTTAACGGGGAACAGTAGTGGAGGGGGAGGGGTGTGTGTGCATGCAGCCATGCACACCTGTTTTACAAAAGTCAGTAAACAACATGTATGTGAACATTTTTTTCCTCAAAAGCATCTCATCGCTGTAAATCATAAAATCATCATCAAAACTAAAAGGACACGAGAACAAAAAGAAAAACCCACAACCACACGGAGTGCCGCCTCGCAGCCGAGGAACCAACAAGAACAAAACGACAGAACATGGCTGCTGAGTTTCATCCAGCTCCCGAGTCCAAAAACAACATTTACAGATGGACAGTACGAGTCGGGTTTCATTTTTAAACTAAAACACAAACACATCAACATGTGATGGAGTCACAGAGGAGCCGAGTCATGAGGAGTGACGCTGGTGAGATTCAGTCCACAGCCGTGAATCATTTTCACGAACGCCGCTTTGTGTCGTTTCATCTCGTATTTTAAACATAAACACTGAAAGACATTTGAATGTTTTACTGTGAGCGCTGAGCTCTGGTTCTCTGCTGGTTTATACAGCGAGGAGCTCTTAACATCTAATCACGGATCAAAGTGTCCTGTCAGCTTTGGTTCATTTCAACTTTTCGCTTCAGTTGATGCAAATCTACGGATTTACGGCCGTTTTTGAAGTTATGTTGCTGATTTTAAATGAAAAGCTGTTTTTCTTTTCAGAAACGTCGACACTTCATAAATACGATGTTTTCACAAACCCACATATTGTATCTGTAGGTGACGCACGGCAATGATTAGACTACTAGCAACTGCGCTGAAATTTACAAATTATGGTCTGTCTTATTTGGGTATGTAATTTTGCTGTTGAGCATTAAACCCTCAGCGTTAAACATTCTGTGACCTCCTGGCTTATAATAATGTTGCAATACATGAATCACCTCCAAAGACAGCATGATGTCTCAAATAAGTTTGTTGCTCGTCATTCCCAGGACAGGAGAGGAGAGAGAAGACGGTAAAGGTTCTCCATTGGAAATTTAGCATTAAAGAGAAGCGGGATTGTCTTAGAAAATTATCTGAGAAGAAGCTGGATTAGTCAGTCCCTCAGCAGAGTCGACACAGACAGCGGACACTTCCTGTTTCTGACAGCAACATCTGTAAAGAAAACACAACTGCAAACTTTGGTTCGTTTGTTTTTTACACGAGTCGTGAAACCAGCCCGTCGCTGTGCGGCGAGCAGGGCTCACGGTGAAAACATCACTGCACAATATCTAAGGTTTATTTTTTCTTCGCATGACAATGTGGATTCTGTTTGCCAGCAGCAACACTTTGTAAATAAAATCCGGGAAGACAAAAGTGAAGGAAACACGGCAGAGGAAGGAGGTCCGATTCCACGTGCACACACATACAAAACAATGGTCCCAGGAAGTTTGTAGACGGATCATTGAGTCAGTCAGGTAGTTTGTGAAGCACACAGAACAACTCAGGAGCTTATGTTGAAGTGTGTGTGTCCTTTACAGATTGTCAATCATCACCGTCATCATCAAATCAGGGTAATCTGCATGTCAGAATTCTCAGTGGTGCGACTGTTCAGCTCCTCCTCGCCACCGCCGTCAACTAACCCCAGCCGGGCGATTTCGCTGCGCCGTTTCCACGGTGACTCGTCCAGCTCTGTTACTTCGAAGACTGCACCGTCTCCTGCAGCGACAGGCGGGAGCGCGCCGGCGGCAGGGGCATCATCACCGACTGAACGCCGCTCAGCCTCCACGGGAGCAGGCCCAGGAAGTTGTCCTGGTGGTGCGTGTCCAGAGTGAAGCTGAGGGCCCTCTGAGGAGGACTGTGGGTGGTGCGGCTCCTCGTCGCAGGGGTAGTAGAAGGTGGAGTAGGATATTGGGGAGGGAGAGGAGAGCTCACTGCGCTCCTGGAGAGAGAGGAGGAGGAGAGGAGGTGAGAGGCAGAAGAGGAACCCGCTGGTGAATGAAGGACGGATGAATGGGCAGCAGTGACTCAATGGATGGATGATGGATGGAGAGCAGCGTGAGGAGAGGAGAAAATAAAAAGTAAAGGGTAAAAACTCTGGTAAAGGTTCTGTCTGTAACATTTTACATGTATGAATTGTATTTCATTGCCAATGGATGAACAGGTTGTAATGCAACTTTCTCAGTTGCCTCTAACAGTCTGTGGACTGATTTCTGTGGGAAGGACTCCAAATCCAAAGGATGTGACATCATGTGCACCCCGAGCGCCTCGCCTCTCTTCAGCTCCTCTACAGTGGGCAACACTAGCTAACTTAAGCTAACAAGTTACGTCCACTAACGCCAAGAAATGACAATTGCCCACCACAACACAGAGTCCACTCATGCTGAGTTTCTGTTACATACATTTTGCAGCAGTGGCCCGGCGGAGACGGACCGTTGGTTTGCATCTGTAGCAACGTGAATTCAGCCAGAGCAAGACTGAGTGCTGTGAGGTTTAGTCCCAGACCACCCTCTCGACCATCCCAAGTCCCCTCCGCATCAGCAAACTTTCTGTTGCTGCTGTAACGCAGGTCTGAGCTGCCGAAGAAGTGTCTTAAAGGCGGGGGGCGAGTGAGTTGGAGGTTCCACGGGCTGTGCTAGCTATCTAATCAGTGACTCATTTGTGTCTGATAACAGTAAGTCCATTAAATTCATTGTCCTGTATCGTAATTTTAGTTCCCCATCTGTGCTGGAAAAAAAATCCCGATGTTAGCGGAAGCACTGATGTGAACAATGTTGTGATACTGTGGTTTTAGCTGGCAAATATTATCTAACGTTAGCTTGCCTGCTAACCTGGACAAATTGCTAGCTTGCTAACATAGCAAAATCTTATCTTATCTTACGAAGCACTTAACACCAGATCAATGCAGTGTTGCTTAGTTACAGCTAGCTGGCTAACCTTAGCTTGCTTGCTCATTAACATTATCACTATCTTGCCAGTCAGGAGGACCATACTTTTGCATGCTTGGGTCTGCAGTTTATTTCTTTCCTATTTGCCATTAAGCTGTTCTGTCAGCTGATCACAGTTAACCAATAGCACAGTGACACACCTCCTCTGTTAGCCTATCATCTTACTGCTACTTGCTTTAAATATGGTTCTCTTTCTGTCCGTAGCTCTTTCATGCTGCTGTTGTGAGCACCCCTCAGCTCCCCATCACTGCCTAGTCTTTGCAGACTCATCGGCCGCATCAGTCTCAGAGTCATCAGCCACCACCGCCTCCAGTGCCGGGACTCAATGGGGGGGATTTATCTTGCTACAGTTACAGACAGAACCTTTAAGACAGGAGCATCACATCAAGCTGCAGGTCAAAATAAGGAACTTTAACACCGTTTTCACTGGTCAACTTGTTCAACTTTAAGTTGTATATTTTGGAAAACACTCTTCTGCACTTCCAGTTGTAGTGACAGACAGCTCAGATTTACGTCTGGAGTAACTGGGTCCAACAGAAATCATTTAGCTTTTGTCACTGATGACGTTCAGATTACAGAAGAAGTTACGTTTGCTGGTGATCAAGGAAACATTTAGCTGGTAACGTTAGGTGAACTGATTGACATTCGCTCTTGGTGAGTAAAGAAAAAAACAACATGCATATCAGGTTTGATGGATTAATATTACGTTCAGCAAACACTTGCATTAGTAGAGAAAGTAAAGACAGCAGCCGGAGCCAGATCACAACATGACACAGAGGTATTAACTGTGAGTTCACTGCTCAGTTCGAGTGTCAACACAGGAAGTTTCTGACAGCTTTCATAACTTAGATCAAACGTAATAATATTACACAGCAAAAAATCCCTTCACATTATATTGATTTAATCTGGAGTTTACAGATGCTGAGGACCTGCTATCCACCTTATTCCCATGGGCGCCCCAGGAATGAGTCCTAAAACCAGACATGAGTTAGCATGTTAGCACTTCCTGTTCCCTTGTCTCGAAGTTAAAGGGTTTTTGGTTAGATGTCTGAAATAAAGTCTGTGGTTAACACAAGCTGAGGAGACTTTTACGTTTTAATCTGTGGCTAAAAATGTTAGTAAATACCCAAACAGGATTAGCGTACTGTTAGCTTATTGTTACCTCTGGAAAATGCCAGTTCTGGTTCAGCACCAGAAACTTGCTGAAGGTATCATGGGGGCGAGGAATAAGGTGGATATGGCTGCCACAGAGTGTCAACTCTCCTACAAGAAATTATTTCCAGTGCTGGCATGTGCAGCATCTGTTATTTGGCCCATTATTCCAGTTACGATCACATTTTACCTGCCAGCTCATCGCTGAGATACGGAGTCACACAATATCCATCCAAAGGAAAAGCTGTGAATCGTGACAGTAACACAGGGGCTCATGCAGTTACAAGCAACACGTACGAGCGAGCGATGCTGCAGTTGCCAAGGAGCAGGGCAGGATCGAACAGCAGTTGCTAAAGAAGCGGAGAGGCAGTGGGGCTTGGTGATTGGACGATGAGCAGCGGTGGGAAGGGCAGGAAGTAGGCAGCGGGGCTCATTTGGGGAAGGTTAGTACGTCACTGTCACACCTCACTCTCTGAAAGCACACACACACACACACGCAGAGGAAATACAGAGAGACACAGAGGGTTAGCGGAAAAACAAAAAGAAGAAGCTCGTGATGAATTTGTTTGTTTTGCTGGGAGTCAGGAACGCTGTAAATGTTATTAAATGACACACAACATGAAAACAACAGCTGAGACAGAGACAGAGAGAGAAGAAGTTCAGAGATGATTGGTCATGTGACGAGAATGAAAGGTAAAGTTTGACGTGTGGATGGATGAATGGCTTCTACGTCTGCTGCCAATATGAAACATGTAAAAAAAATGGTGAGAAGCTGGCGTGTCTGCGGACCAGTGTGTGGCGATGGCGGGTCAATGAGACGACAGTGATGTCTGGGTGAGACGGGCTGTGATGGAGGATTATGATGCTGCCAACAAACAGCATTCAGCATGACAGGATGAGCAGAGCTGAGCCAGCGAATCTGCCAAAGAGCTCGGGTCAACTATCTGGACTTCGAATAACCAGGAATTTTTCATGCAGCACTCACAAACCTTCATGTTTCAAATATGATTCACCCAAATCTGCAAACTATCTCCCTGCTGTTGCTACAGACTCCAGCTGTTCCATTCAGACTGTACGGATAACAGTAGCTTTAGGATGGACGAACACTACAGGGTTCGTTCTGGATGTAAAAACAAAGGCCTCAGTTGGACTGGGAATTCCCACCGGAGGCAAGACGAGAGCGAGATGTGAGTGGCGTGTAAGCGCCCTGTCGTCCAATCCAAACTGATTTCTTCCTCAGTAAACTTCTCAGCTGTCTGCCTGCAGCAGCTCCTGAAGAAACGTAACCTCATACAACAGTTCGTATAATATCCTTCAAATCTGCACCCAATGTATGACGTTACATCCTTAATGTTACCGTGTTTAGGTTTGGTCAAGTAAAGTTACTGTAGTTTGGTTTAGGAAAAGAGACTTCGTTGGGCGACTTTAGCTTTAGGCAATTAAAGTTACGGAAAAGAAACATGACGACGTACCTTAAAATGACTCGAAGTTCATGCAAAGTTCATACGGTTTTAAGTACTGTCTCCTGGAGACAGTCCTGTGCTTTGTGACCCAACCTGCCTCCTTACTGAACTCCTCAGGACCACTTCCTTCTTTACTCTTGTCAGTGCATTTGTCAAGTGATTGCAGCCGCCCATAATACACAAGTAATGCACGAATTACTGGCTCATGATTACGTGGGGTATAGAAGAATTTTGGTGCATTACTGTACATAAGAAAACGTACAAACAGTGTATGAGAACAAGCTGCCAGGAGAGCTAAGCGGAAAATAAATAAATTACATTATTGTCGTTTTTAGACTATTTCATGCCGCTGATGCACTGATAATATAACAGCAAAATAATGCAAATACAATCCTGGGGATGGACGACCTGGGAGCTGGGAGGTTTGTGGATTCATGGAGTAGACGATAAAGTTGTCGAAGGGTAAAACTACAAACAACAGATTTTTTTGACCCGTTGTCAGGGGTTGGCGAGCTAACGACTACCAGGACTGTGACTCTTCGACTCCAAAGAACTGCTGCTGGCTACCGCTAAGCGACACCACACTCTCTAAACGCTTTCAGTGTGGATCGGCTGGACTCAGAACCAGAGAACTCCTGTAGTGTGCAGGGTAAGTGCTCAGTAAGGGGAGGCTGGTGGCGAGGGTTAATGTGGGGGCGGGGAGGGCGTGGGGTCACATACGTGCTGCATTCACCACTGCAGAATGGCGTATACCTCTGTATACAAGGGCTGGACAGCCGTCTGGCCTGACGGATCTGAAAACAACAGTTTACAGCACAGCTCAGTTACAGTCATGTGAAGAGCTCCTTTCCAAAACACCACATGTCCGCCTGTCCGCCCACGGAGGGACTCACACCGTCCCATCAATGGTGACGGCACAAAGTTTGTCTTTAGAGTGAGAGTATGAGCTGTGAAATTCTGAGAATGTCCCCGTCTTAAAAAGCTGAGACGTCCTTTAAAATGTCCTGAGCCCACTCAGAAAAATACTTTGTTACAAGAACAAAAACCTTCCACCAAATTTTATTTACAGTAAATCTGTCCGAGAGACAGAGAATGGGTTTCCACCAGGGCTGCACAATTATGGCTGAAATGTTTATTATTATGGTTTTGATCAGTATCAAGATCACAATCACAATCACAATTAGAAGAGTGAAGCAAGGAGAGATCTCTGAGGAGCGATGGGCGAGGACACACAAGATCATCCTTCTGGGAAGTCTTCAATCGGCCGACACGCCCCTCGATTTGATATTTATTGATTGGACACCTTCACCAGTGATTCTACTGATGAACGCATCTCGTTACCCTGGCTGGCTTTGGGGTTTCCTGGCTTTGAAATGATTCTGTCTGTGAGGGAAATGTGAATGCAATTTCGGAGACTTGGATTGGAATGCACCTATAGACTCCTTGAAATTCAGCCGTTTAAGAATCTTTCCTTGGGTTAATCTCAATGACTGATCTCGCATCTCTTCCTTATGTCTTAGCTCTGCCGTCATAAGACGCAGGGCAGAGATGCAAGGATGAGATGCACGGAAAGAAACAAGGAAATATGACTTTACAGAAATGAGACGTGAGCAGATCCTGCTGTGATCAGCTGTCGCTTCACGTGACTCTTCAGAGGAAACAACTCCTCATTTCTCCAGAAACATATTTCCTTGTTTCCTCTCTCCTCACCATGAAAATATGTAAGTGGGTGAAATGTGAATGCAATTTAGGAGACTTGGACTGGAATGCACCCACAGACCCCTTGAAATTCAGCCGTTTAAGAATCTTTCCGTGGGTTAATCTCAATGACTGATCTCGCATCCATGTTTCCCTCACTTGCGTCTCTTCCTCATGTCTTAGCTCTGCTGTCACAAGACGCAGGGGACAGATGCACGGAAAGAAACAAGAAATGAGACGTGAGCTGACCCAGCTGTGATCAGCTGCCGCTTCACATGAGACTTCAGAGGAAACAACTCCTCATTTCTCTGGAAACATATTTCCTCTCTCTCTCCTTGAATGGTTTCCTTTCGTCCCTCCATGCATCCCCAGAGGGAGGGACTAAGACGCAAGGAAAAGATGCAAGTGAAATATGGATGCAATTTTAAGAGACTTTGGATGAACCAGTGCCTCTTTGAAATTCAGCAGTTTAAGGATCCTTCCTTGACTTTGAAAGGCACCACTCATCTGCTCCGCCCTGATTTGTTTCACCTGTCCCTCGTTATCTGCCTGCTCTCCTTGTGCATTTGTCTTCGTGCTCCACGTTTCTTTTGCCAGTCTGTCTGTGTTGTTCTCTGTGTTCCTTGATTACCGCTTTGTTTTTAGTGTGGTTTTTGTGTAAATAAAAATGTTTACTGGATGCATATTTTTGACCAGATGGAGTACCACTGCATCAATTATTTCGGTCTGTCTTTGAGAGCTGAGTGGATACAGTGAAGCACTGTACAGCGTTGCTCTTATGGAGGTCCGAGTTGATGCTGGACAACGATTTAGTGAGGCGATGTTGGCGTCACTGTCCTTCTCGATCTTCATGCGTTCACTGTACTGCAGTTTGTGTTTTCTCAGTATGGTGTTTTTGTTTCCTGCACTCTAAATTTAAAATACTCCCAAGCCAAAGATGATCTGATGATCTTCACCTTGCTCCACATGTTCTGTTATGGCCCGTCTGCTCTCTGTTGTACATCACTCTTCTTCTCTGAAGTGCAGCTGCAACATTCAGGAAACCTTTAACAAGCTGCTGAAGCAGGATGCACGCTCAGCGGCGTCACAGCTGCCATGGCTGTTAAATTAGGAAGTGCGCCGTTTCATATGAGCGGAGCACGTGTTTTAACATCAATATCACCGTCGATTGTGTTCAGTTAAGTGTGAGAAGCCAAAATTATGATGGACATTCGATTCACTGTGCAGCCCTGACACCCCCCTGGCTGCTGTTCAATCCTATAAGTTTTTTCTTTGGTGGTTATTTGTGTGGTTTTGGAAGGAAACTCTTCAAACAGAGAGAAAAGACTGAGGGAGAGTTAGAGCCGAGAAAGATCACGAGATCTGTGTGTGCATGTGTGTGTGACAGTGTGCGTGAGAGAGAGAATAAACAGACATGGAAACACAGAGAGTAAGGCGTTTCAACAGTTTGTGCAACAAAAAACACTTTTTTGTGTGTGAGAACACATTTCAACTTTCATCATCATCATCAAGTTGTGAAACTCCTAAAAAAAAGGAAGAAAATGATCAAACATGGACCAAATCTGTAAAATATTAAACTCCTATCAAATACAAAAACACAAATAAGATGAGACTGAAGTTGACTATCTGAGGTTTGTTTTTCTCTGAATACATGAAAATAAATATGTTTGATGATGATAATTTATACCTCAGTAAGCTGTTTGTCTGCTGCAGTAACTTGTTCTGCCACACGATGGCGCCACTTCACAAGATCAGACAAAAACATCATGCAGCTCCTTCATCATGAGGAGTGATGGGACCAAATTAAGTTCAAAGTGTCTTACAGATTTTTACAAACTTATAAAGCAAAGTGTTGATCTTAATATGATCTTTGTGACAGGCTGTGAGCTGTACTTTGCTCCTCTGAGATGTTCCTGTCTTTACTGAATGTAAATACAAATAAAGATATTGAATAAAAAATGCTCATGTTCTAACCAGCACAAAAAATATAAACGTCCATCTTGTTAAAGGTTTTATGCTTTAAAAATCTCTTAATTCAGGTTAAGATATTTTCTATTTCAACACCACAAGCGTCGGTAAAAATAATGTGTGTTTTCTGTGTCTTATTTTGGCGAGTGAGCTCGTTTAAATATGATGTTACCTAATGTTTTAAGTGAGTCCTTTGAGTCTGACGGGACACTTACAATGTTAGCGGAGCGCCCGGGGCCGCGCTGAGCCACGATCGCTCCTGAGATGGCCTTAATCCAGCTGTGCATGTCCTCTGGACTGTCAGCCTGACACACACACACACACACACACACACAGAGGGAGAGAACATGGTCATATATTATTTTTTAGTGGCACATCTGATCTGGGGTGGTAAAAAAGTTATTTATAAATACAGACAGTGGTTTTATGTCTGCAGGGCTCGTAACACACTGACTTCATGAGTTAAAATATACGTTAACTTCCTCTAGCAAACTAGAATCACCGCCCTGTGGTTGTATGACTCCGCCCACTAGTCCAGTGTCTCTAGCAGTCTCCATCCATGTCCGTGAAAACATGGATGCTTCATACACAGAAGATCTTTACAATCAGCACAGTTTCAAGACTAGAAAAGCACTGAGAGTGCAGACCTCCGCCAAGTAGGTGATATTCCCTCCCCGTCTGCATCAGATTTTGCAGCCTGCATCACAATGAGGTTATTTACATCACTATCATTATTAGGTTATATATGCCTTCACCATGGAGACACTGTGGTGTACACACAGAATATAATATGTTTTTTGTATTTTCCACTTTTTTTTCCAACACAGAACATTAATTTGAACTTTAGAATTACAACAATACTTAGCAAGTAGAACAAGACGTGCTTTCCGGCCCCCAGATGGCGCTATTTTCACCGTCTTTAGAAATTGGAATTGCTGCTGAGGCTGTCAGACAATAGACTTTATTTATTACTTTATCCACTTTGCTTCAACCAATCACCACCAATATATTATCACCTGTTCCTGGTCCCATTATTCACCTTTCCTGAAAATTTCATCAAAATCCATTCAAAACTTTTTGAGTTATTTTGCAGACAAACAAACAGACAAACAGACCAACGCTGGCGAAAACATAACCTCCTTGGCAGAGGTAATAATCAATTCAGTATCTGACCAAATTTCTCCCCTTCTGTTCCTGAGATATGACGTTAAAACATGATGATGTCACAGTCAAGCTGACCTTTGACCTTTTGACCTTCATTATTTTATCCTGTTTGACATTTGTGTATGAATTCTGGAGTTGTGGCCAGAAACTGAGGTCACAGTGACCTTTGACCTTCGAATACAAGCTTCTAATCAGTTTATTGTTCAGTCCAAATGACGTTTGTCTGAACTTTGACTGTAATCTATTGAGTTAGTTCAAATAAAAGGCTGATGGTGTTGCAGAAGACGACTGACAGCTCTCACTCAGGAACACGAATGTCAACCTGCCGGAGGACACGTGAGGGGATCAGAGATCAGGATCTGACCTGAGATGAGAAATCACCTGTATGTAGAAGGTTCTGGAGCTGGTGACCATTTCGAACAGGTTGTCCCTCATCATCAGCTCGCTGCACAGAGACAGAGACAACAGCAGTTTTTAACGACCTGCGATGGACGGCAGCTCGCGTCCACCTGCTGACATGAAGCTCACTGACCTCTGTTTGCACTCCTGGACTTTGTGAATCTCCTTCAGCGGGATGGCTCTCAGCGCCTCCCTGTCCTGCAGGCACCAACAGAGGGAACGATAACACACACACACTTCACAACATAACCACAGGGAGGGTTGTTTAAAATCTGCATCACTCGTCTCATCTCCTGTGTGAACTGTTTCCTGACTGTGTGTTTGATTTTCATTTTGTCGGGTTCAACAGGAGACCTTCTGTGAGACACTCTGTACCGTCATCACTTTCTCCTGTAAGATAAAGGACCAAACCAGCGGTGTGCAGATGAGTCAGACGTCGGCTGTGATCACATCCACTCCTGAAGCCTGATGGAGGTATACAGATTAACTGGAGGAAAAGTATCGGCATACTAGAGTATAGCTCCTGAACTTTAGAGAACCGCGTCCACGTCTTGCATGTCAAGCAACATCATGGAGATCTTTGACCTCTCCTACTCCGCAGGGACGCCGGCGTCTTTGGCTGACGTTACTGTCTTTCAGAGCGGGCTGAGTCTTAAAACTAGAGTCAATATATTTTTGGATTTTTGACCATTCTTAATTCAGTCTCGAGGTGTAAAGGATGCTTAGCAGCTCACCTCCTCTCCTCACCATAGCTGTATAAAGAGAACTCTAGTGCTGCTACAGTGTTTCGTGTGTGACGAAGAATGAATGAGGAGAGACTTGTCGATGAGGTCGAGGAACATCCCGAGTGTAACGTCCCACAATCCCATGATTATAAAGACAACGGCCAAAAAGATATTGCCACACATGATTCTAAGCTAATGCAGAGGTGGAGAAAGTACAAATCTTTCGGTAAAAGTAGTAAGAACTTTGCGTGTCTGTTGACGAGCTGCAGCACGCTGGTGTGTTTTCAGCTTGAGAATGGCCATCAAATACTTCCATTATAAATGTTCAAAGCTCCTACACACTCTAAACTTCATAAGTTGGAACAGGCGTCGAACCAAAAAACATTTAATACAGATTTATGAGGAGAAAAACTTGACACAGCGCTGAGCTGCATTTCAAGTTTATTTTTCAGATGATGTAAACCACCACTGTTGACCTGCTATTCCCCCATAAAGAGCTCTGATGCCACACTCCACACAAAGACAGGAATGGGTCTATTGCAGGACGTGGAGGAGGTTAAATAAAAGCATCAGGTGGGAGTTTACAGTGAGGAGACGTCCGTCTGAAACCAGCAGCAGCTCACACGTCTGATTCTCTCTGACTTGTTTCTGATCCAAGAGGTGATGCTTTTTAACACTCATTACGACACCCACGCATGACTGCTTTAATACCTACAGTGGAAAATATAGAGACGTGATCTCACACACACACACACACACACACACTCACACACACACACACACACGCACACACACACACACACACTCACTGGGTGTGTCCATGTCTGTGCAGACAGGCTGTGGTTGGGACTCACTAATCTGTCCACACGTGGATCGTATGTGGAGGAATTCAGGACGCATGCTGCTGCGTGTTGAGACATGACTGACTGGGGGCAAAGCAAGCCTCGCTGCACACACACACACACACACACACACACACACACACACACACACACACACACACACACACACACACACACACACACACACACACACGTGTTCTGCTGCTTTCTTTCCTTCAATTTTTCTCCAGTTTCCTACATTGTTAAGAGTGTAAATATTTGTAAAGTGTGTGTGTGTGTGTGTGTGTGTGTGTGTGTGTGTGTGTGTGTGTGTGTGTGTGTGTGTGTGTGTGTGTGTGTGCGTGTGCTCACATGCGCTTCACTAACCCGTCCGCAGCCCGCTCTCTGCTGTAACCTGACTCTTCTTAAAGGATCAGTTCACTCACATAAGGAACAGACACATTTTCTCACCAGGTCAGATTTGTAGTAGCTGACAGCGTTTTCATCCAGCATGAAGTACCTCCTCTTCCAGTTCTTCATCTGAGGAAGAGGAGCAGAGCCATCAGTGTAGCCGTGTATCTGTTAGTGTTACACATTAAGTGAGTCCTGTGGCGGCTGCATGAAACATCTCCATTTTAAGATTCTCCTCCAAAAGTTACTTGGAAGAAAATCACCTGCACAGGTTCAAGTTAAAGCTCCAGTGTGTCAGATTTAAGGGGATAAGAATAAGTAAGAATTAAGAATTGCATGCTGCTGTTTTGTCCCCTCAACACACCCTTACTTGTAGTCAAGCCAATGCAGCAGCGTCTCCTTTCACTTTAAAAACTCCAGACAGCTCAGCTGACAGTCAGCAGTAATCTGTACTTGCAGCTGATCAGACTGATGTCAGCAGGCGACCACATCACCACAGCCGACAAAGAACTATTTTGGAGTGAGCGAGTCACCACAGACCTGAGGGTGAAACTAAATTTACCACAGCGCTGATAAATGAATCGAAACAACATGGAGGAAACCTCAGGTCTACAGGACGTCCTCAGGTTGACATGTTGTGACCAGTCATGTGTCTGACCATCGGGGGAAATGTAGTCTGCTGTATTTTCAGTCACGTGACTTTTTTGTATTCAGCACATCCTAACTGTGACCTCGTCACATGTCCACGTTTGGTCATGGACTTTCCATGTCCACATATGACGTCCAAGGTGCCCTGGGTGTGTTGGTTGTTGACGTTCTGGGACGCCGTGTCAACTTCAGCCTGTTACATGCATTGTCTGTTTTCAAAATACACTTCTGTTTTCACAGGAAATGTACAGTTTGCATACAGTCTCTTTCAAAATAAAAGCACTATGTCAGCACAACACCGCCAATTGATGTAAAGCCCATTTGGCTTTACAATCTCACAGGAAGTGAACACCGGCCTCCTGAGTGAAAGTCGGTGGTTGCTCGATGCATCCACCACCCCTCCCACACGCCCTACTCGGACTTTCATCCCATTAACTTATGTTGTTGTACCGCCACGTTTCTCCCTGACGCCACCGGGTGCCATTCTGGAAGTCATTGACCAAGGTTGCAACTTCATCTACAAGGATCTATGCAGCATTTATTTCGTGATTATACGTCTTTAATGTGTAAAAATAACCTGACATTACCTATTCGGATGAATTTTTTGGGTGACTTGAGGTGATTGAGTTAAGTCTTATCAATGTATGTCCTCTTGTTTTGGGATAAAGAGTTGGCAGTGGGAGAGGTAGTCCTTTACATTTAAGAAGATACTGAGCTCACGAGAATGGGACAGACAGACGGAGACGGACTGACCCAAGAACATAATGCCTTTACATTACAAATCCTAAATGTCTGGTTGAAGGTTTTACGTCAGTTGTCAGTTTGCAGAAGATGGAAAGTGTGTGTGTGTGTGTGTGTGTGTGTGTGTGTGTGTGTGAGAGTGTGTGTTCTCACCAGAGCTCCCTGTTTGACACAGTATCCGTCCTTGATGACGGCCTGGTCCTGGGCTCCTCTGGACAGGAAGTAGGGCAGCTGATTCTGACCCCGCTTCAAACCTCCGCGCTCCGCCTCGCTCTGCCCCTCCCCCTGCTCCTAAAACACACAAGCGAAAGCAACATTGTTTGTACTCAGAAATCAAAATATCTGATGTGTCTAACATGTTGGCAAACAGCTGATACAAAGCAACATCAGCGTATGTAAAGCCTCAAAACAGTTCCCTAAAATGACTGAACTCACAGTGGACACAAAAAAAACGAGCAAAATCAACGCAGAAGAAGTCGAGAACATCTCTTTTAACTCGCTGCGCATTACATCCTACATTACCCACAATGCAACTCAACCATATACTTAATAAAGTGACACCACCGGAGGACATTTACAGGGTGGCTACAGGTATCAGGTGCTTAAATTTAAGGGATAGTTCAGGTTGTTTGAAGTGGGGTTTTATGAGGTACTTATCAGTGTGTTACCTGCAGTCGCCGATATGGAAGCTAGACAACGTCCTGCTGTGGACGGGTCGGCTACATTTTACCAACAGGTAGGAGCAAGTATGAAGTAAAAAGACAGAATCAGGTTCCCCACTGGCTCTTAACAGGCTCCCTGGTGTTTCTGTGTTTTCAGTTTTGCAGCAGCAGAGTGTGGGTGTTCAGTTTTACATTTTTTAAGCCTTTCAGTCATAAAATTCAAACCAGCCGTCACTCGTCTGTGCTGCGGCGTGTCAGGTCACGTGTTTGTGGCTGCATACCAACACTGACAGGACCAGACCTGCAGAGCTGCTGTTGCTGCTAAAAGCTGCTAATACAACACACAGGGCAGTGTGTGTGTGTTTGTGTGTTACCTGCGTGGCGGTGACGATAGGGACTCCTCCTATGATTTCCATCTTGTAGGAAAGCTGTTTCATGGCTCCCAGTACTTCCTGTGGCGTCTCTGCGTGAGCGGTTGTTTGGCCCTCGCCTGGCTTTGGCACCTAAACACACAAGAAGAGATTAACAGCCGTCCTGTCTGTGAAGCTCTCGGCTCACACACACAGGCTTTTAAGAGTTTAAGGTTTAAACTGTCTTTTCTTCTCCAGAGGAATCTTTCATCTCACGTTTGGCCTCCAAAATCTGCACATTTGATGTGTGATAGTAGTTTATAACAATAGTGGAGCTGTATGGCACGGAGAAAACATCAGGCTGCAGATGCACACAACACATGTTAGGAGACACGTTCACTGTTGGTTTGGATCTTTTCATGGAATTTGTTTACGGTAAGAACTAGAATTTGACCTTTGACCTTTTGGATATAAAATGTCATTGCTTCATCATTCTATCTGATTAGATCTCTGCATGAAATCTTGTCAGAGTTACCATGTGAATTCTTGAGTTGTGGCCAAAAGCATGTTTTTTGAGGTCCCACTGACCTTTGACCACTAAATTCGAATCACTTCATCCTGAAGTCCAAGTTAAGTTTAAGTTTAATGGCAGACTAGGAAACATGTGGGCGTCTGTGCCGCCCCGTCAGGTCTGGAGGAATTACATCCTTGGTACTTATGGTACTGGAGAAAAGCAAATACTGACATGGTTTTAGAGGTTTGGCATCGACCAAAGTGCAAAGACGCTACAGCGCAGATGCGGATACCGACCAATCAGAGCAGACTGGACTTTTTAAGGAGGAGGGCTTAAAAGATAAGCCCTTAAACGGAGCCTATGAGACAGACAGTGAGGTTAAGTGTTTTTTTTAACATTATAGTCCGAACGAGAACTAAAGTATGAACCTGAAAATGAGCATTGTAGTTCCTGAGTAAGGAGCAGAGAGACGACGTCAGACCCCTGCAGCGACACGTGAATATAAACCCTGTCTGTCCTCTTCCTCTTTGTCCCCTCACACTCTGTTAAGCCTCAACTGAAAAGTCTCTCTGGCCTGATGGGTAATTTTCCATCTGCTGTGGCCTGAGGCAGAAGACAGAGCGGCCTACAACAACAGGAGAAACAGGGTCACCTATTGATCCATCAGTGTGTGTGTGTGTGTGTGTGAGGCTCACTGTAATCTTGGTGGCGTTGTTGAGAACACTGATCCATTCCACCAAATCCTGCTCATCGTTGGCCTGCAGATAAAACTTCCTCATTCCTGCATTTATAACTACAGAGACACGGACAGAGAGACAGATGTAAATGTGTAGGTCGGTACTTTCTTCTTCCTGTGAAATATTAAAGTAGAAAACACCAGAGGAAGAAGAAAACACTCTGAGCTTCATGCAAATCATCATCTAAAAATATCAGTTTGTTTCTCAGAGGATGTGTGTGTTGGTGGGTGTGTGTGTGTGTGTGTGTGTGTGTGTTAACATCCCATCCAGATGTAAATACACACATGCAGAGGTCAGGTCAGCGTCATTGTACAGTTTCCTCCTATTGAGTGACAAAAGCTGCCGTTGGCCACCAGAGGAACAACAACAAGCAGCAAGGGACAAAAGAGAGGAAATAAATCTAACGGGAGAAGAAAGGAAGGAGGGAGAGGGAGGGAAAAAAAGGACAAGGAAGGCCAGAAGGGGGGAAACAAGGAAGGAAGGAAACAAGGAAGGAGTGGGAATGAAGCGGAAGGAGAGGAGGGACAGGACGAAGGGAGTGAACGGAGGTTGGAAAGAATAGTAGTTGGTTGCAGAGCCAGAAGTAAATGGACTCCTGAAGCCATGTGGCAACTAAAAACTGCAGTTCCTCTAACGTCCACTTGAGGCTAGCATGTTAAAATGTAGGAACACGTTTACAGCTTGGTCTCTGTAGCTAATTTCAACATTGATGACAACTGTGCCCACAAGATCTCTCACTCTGTCTCCATCTCTTCCTCTCAACGCTCTCTTCATTATCATAAGATTAACACTGCACATACATCTACTCCGAGCTCCCTCCAGATGTCCGAGCTGCTCATCCTATCTCTAAGGCTGGGCCCAGACACCCACGGAGGAAACTCAGACTTGGAGGTGCTGACTCTCATCCCAACTGCTCCACACTCGGCTGCAAAACGCCCCAGTGCATGCTGGAGGTCACATTGTGATGGAGCCAACAGAACCGTATCATCTGCAAAAAGCAGAGATGCAATTCTGAGGTCCCCAAACTGGACCCCTTCTTCCCCACGGCTGCGCCTCGAGATCCTGTTCAATTCAATTAAATCTAATTTATAAAGCCAAATATCACACAGTTTGCCTCGGAGGCTTTGCAGCAAACATCCCTCTGTCCTTAGGACCCTCACAGCTGATAAGAAAAAACGGGCTGCTTGGTTTGCAGTAGAGGTGCTCCTCACACGCTCTCCCCCAACACTCGATCGTGTTTAGAGCAGAGGCGCTATGATGAAGGTATAAATGGCAAACGTAGTAAAGTAAAAATATACTTGCGTAAAGAGCAGAAGTACAGTTTAAAAAAGGAACATGAAAAGTATTTGTTCCTTAAAAAATATACTTTTATTACTCCAAGGGTGCACAACAGAAATCCACAGGGCAACAGGTGACGTCATGGAGGCTACGCTCATTATTTTATACAGCGTTTGGAGGGAGCAGAGGGTGGAGGTGAAGAGGGAGAGAAAAAGGAGGAAGGAGAGTAAAATCAAGATGAACTTACCAAAGCAGAACTCTGCCTTCGGTCTGAGTTTGGTGGCATCACTGACCTGAACAAGAGGAAGTAAAGAGGGACACATTCATTCACAGTTCTTTACATAGTCACGCTAACACTCTTAACATGCTGATGCTTATCTTCACAGTGATCACCACCTTAGCGTAGCATCTTAGCGTGCTATCAACGGCTAATCAGCACTTAAGACAGAGAGAGAAGGGACTGACCTTGGAGATGTAGGTGAGTTTGAGAGAGCCCACCTTCTCTGCACCTTTAGGCAGATTCTGAACAAAGACACAGAAATATATATATAAGTACAAGTATCATCATCATCGCTGGAGGGGAGCTAAAAGCTGAATGCAGCATCATAGTTTTGGTCAACAGTGTAAACTCAGCAGGGAATATCAGTTATCAGCAGCCTCCATCGAAGCTGCTGCCAAAAAGCAGCATCTTTGAGGAAATCCCGAGCTGAGGGAAATATTTAAATACTACTACTATTGACCTTTTCGGTTTCTGTTCTTGTTCCTGTTTGTCTGCTCTCGATGTGTAAACCTCTCAGGTTTGATAAGTCCTTATCCAACGTGTCACTCATGAGCGAAGAGCGCTTCAACCGCCCGCACGGAAATCTGTGTTCAGCGGCAGTTCTCTCCTACAAACCCACCACTTCCTCTTCTTCTGCATCCAACCTGTTAATGGCTTTCCTACCTTTGTTTATGCCTCATATTGTTAACACTCCACCTTCCTCTGGTGATGAACCTCCTGCTGTACCCTATTATTCTGTGTACTGAACAGTGGATTGAGAGGGTGCACTTTAAAGGAGCAGCGTGTAGGATTTAGTACGGATTTGGGCATACTGCTTTTCGAAGGAAAACATATGAAAAAATTTGTGAGAACAGCCTGTTTTTTAGAGGTCAACTATCAGATTTTGGAGGTGTGTCACTGAACGCACCATCAAGGACACTTTTGAAAGCTGTCCCTGCTTTGAGCTGCAATATAAATACCAGCTACTTGATTTTGATGAAGCAAATTTCACGTCCCTGCAAGTAGATTTTCATTGTGAGCTGATGTTCGTAACAGCTGACTGAAAAGAATGAAATCAGTCCATTTGTGTAACTGATCGGTTGCAGTAAACACCAAGTTCATTTCCTTATTCAAAATACCAAAGGTCACCAAACACCGTGAACACGCACAGACGCTCAGATGTTTTCAGTGCTGAGTAACCAGAGAAGAATCTCTCCTGATGTCAGAGACATGGGAGCAGTTCTGCATCATGTGCACATAATTATCTGCACACACGCCCACTGATGAGCTCACCTGTGGGTTGTCCATGTACCACAGCAGGTCGCCCTGCTGGGTGTCCAGGATGAAGTACCGCCGCAGGAACCTGCCGCTGCTCTCATTCTCCTCGATGTCCAGGAAGCCGCAGATGCGATTCTGTCGGTCCACATAAGGCATCGCAACGCCGACCAGCTCAGCCCGCCCTGGGGCATCACAGGAACGCTGCCAGGAGGCAGGACAGGATGACATTTAGCTGACACACTCATTCAGAATAACTTACAGCTGCTGTCACCTCAAGTAAAAGCTGTTTGTCACAAACTGTTTGAAGCAGGTGACACTTCTGACTCTCAAACATGCTAAAGAGGAAATTCATGTTTTTTTCTTTGCTAATCAGCGGTGGTATAAAGCGTGAAGATGCGCTCTGATAGAGACGATAAAGGAACCACAAACAATCGTGCATCTGTGGCTCTGTGGCTCCTCAGTGGGCCCTAATCTTTTAATGTCAATTCATGCAGCTCAAATTTTCAGTTCCAGGCTTTTATTTTATTGCACTTTGCTGCAGGAGACGAATTTCAAAACACCTGAAAAAAAGGTTTACAGCTTGCAGCAGCCTGCAGGAAGTGTTATGGCCTTATCTGTGGGTGTGTGTGTGTGGGTGTGTGTGTGTGTGTTTCTGTCTTTCCAGGCTGCAGTGACGTAAAGTTAAACATCACATCAACAATAAATACCTGTGGTTACACACACGCACACACACACACACGCACACGCACGCACACACACACACACACACACACACACACACACACACTAACTCTATTGTTTCTGTGGTTTACACACTCGCCTCACCCTGACAGAATGAGCATGTCTCCTGAAATCACTGCTTGTGTCCAGACGTTCAGCATCGTCACACACAAACATCAGTTCTTTCTTTGGTACCAACCGAAATGTGTCTGTAGCACTGAGTCCTGAAAACTTTTCAGTCCTGGCAGGTGGATCTGACGTTTGGTCCGATGTGTAATACTGCTCACTTATTAATCAGACTTTAATGAACTGATCTGGGCTGAACCTGCTAGGTTTTTGTGTGAAGTTCTCTGTAACCACTGACTGGTTTCAAACCAGTATATAAGTCTTGCACTATAACTCAGTAGCTCCAGGGTGTTACGATGGTGTGATTACAAGAATAAGCGCTGAAAATTCTGCATGACCTTGCAATTTTGTCCAATCACTGCAACTTTGCAGAAAATTTGAGAATTTGACTATAAATGTGTAAAATCGAATTTTATTGTAGAGCTGCTTGCAGCGTTTTGATTTCATGAGGCTGAAATGAATACTTGATTCTTTTTATTTTCCCGATTGACTTCCACGTGATGCAACACAACAGTGAATGATTTCTGTCGCTGCTGATGTAACGTGGTTCCAATGTGCATCCACACTTGATGTTTTGTGGAGTACAATGCATTGTACAGCTCTGACCACGTTCTTATGGGTCCTTGAAAAGTCCTGGAAACGTTAAAGTGTGGGAACCCTGCATGTGGCACCGAGCATGTCACACAGTGAGTGTAAGTGCAGAGGTCAGAGCGGGTGGATTCAGAGACAGTCGTTACACATGTCAAAATAACAATGGAGAAAAGGGAGATCAGTTTTAAAATGCCATTGTTGCGACTTCTGCATCTGTTTCCCTCGTTGGCTGTTTACTCCCACACACGCTACAGGACACATGGTGATTTTATCAAACATGGAGGCTCCTGATTCTGATCAGCCGAGCACCAACGTTACTACACCTCAAAATATATATATAAAATGCTGCTTCATGGGCTTTTCACACCCTTTTCCCCAAAATAGCAAGGACACTTATTCATATTTAAAGACACTGAACATTGTGCAAACTATTGTCAATCAGCTGCTCCAGCACAAAACGATTTGTATCAGACTTGCATCTCAAATCTATGATGGTGAAACACTTCAGCTGAGGCACTGCCAAAACTCATCCGTCAGTGATCTGTGAGGCAGGCGATAACCTGCTTCCTCAGTACCTTCCTCTTTGGCGTGGTGTGGTGACGACAGCGTTGCTGCACAGGAGTGGAAATGTATCAGAAAAATGATATATATTATATTATATTAATATATATTATAATCAGAATCACATCTTCACACTGAAAGAAAGGTAAAAACATGAACTCATGAACTAACAAACAACCACACAAAGTTATTACGACTTAACATCCTGTGTGGACAGCTCCTCATTAAACTTGATTTCTCACCTGAAGAGCTACAACTCGCCAGGAAGTATCTTTATAATGACAGGATTGTGGGTCATTATGTATTTTGATATTCTCGACCTCAATAACGAGTCTCTCCTCATTCATTCTCCGTCACACTCGTGACACAGCAACAGCTACAGAGTTCTCTTTATACGTCCATGGTGAGGAGAGGAGTCGAGCTGCTACGGGATCTGGTCTGTGCAAGCCGAGAGCGAGTGGA